>CM024754.1:157202169-158402169 GCA_014218235.1 Colocasia esculenta | reverse complement strand
CAAATTGGAAGGGATTTGATCAAAATTGGGTTGTAAGAGATCCCAGAGTTTCTTTTCATTATCTTCGAAGTTGTGATTGAATATGGAGCTGTCAATGTTGTAGGAGGGTCAAATGGATGAAAGCTTTTCGTAAAACTTGATCGATGTGCTGGCGATGATACCAATTAAGCTCTTCATGATAATCTCCATTCAACATAATCTGCTTCAGGGGAATGAATTTCTTAGTAGCTGCCTTCTTTAGAAACTCATAGACTGTAATATTCCTGTACAACCCTTTTGAGTGTGCCTCAGCCTTAGCCTTGCAGTAGATATGATATCTTTTGACCCATTTCATCTCAAGGGATTTATTAAGGCTATCATAATCTCTACGCATAAACTTATAAGGATGAAACTTTCTCTTCTTGCATTCTTTAGCTTCATCAGAATATCCCTGCACCCATTGCTCTGCTGTCAGTCTATCAGATTCTGTAAAACAGTCCTGAAACTGCCTAAGGTATTTCTTGGAATTTGCAGTTTGGAGCAAAGCAAACCTATGAAATGAGAGATGATTGCTATGTTTCATCTGGTATATGACTGCCATCTTGATGTGTCTATTGAATATTGGCCTGGCAAACTCTCTTCTAAGTGAGACTACTTCTATCAAACTTGGGTAGAAAATTAAGGACAACCCGATGGTGTAATGGTTCTTTGCCCATTTAGTAACATAAACCACTGACCCATGTTGTCATCTGACAGATTGAACTCAAATCTTTCTTCATTGAAAGTTCTCATTCTGCCAAAATTATCTTGATTCTTCTTGAGAGACTTACCAAATAGGTCATAGAATCTTAAATTCAAATGACTTTGGACATTGAGTGGTATTGGTCTATCCTTGTTTGTTTTTTTGAATTTAGGTGCTTCTCCTGGATAAGCTCTAAGGAACTCTTCAATTAATAGACTGAGACTGGCCTTGATGATTGAATTGATTATTGCTACTGGAATGTCCTTAATTCTTAGTAGAATGGGAAGCCAAACTTCAAGCTTATAACCAGACATATCATGAACTTCTAGAAATACTTTTATCTTCAAAAACTCTTCAAATAAATAAAAGTACCTCTTAGAATGATGAATGAAAGCATACCATAATGGAGGAAATTCTTTTTCTCTGATATTCCTTTTTCTTTTTTGTCCAAGTTGGCTAGGAATCTCTTCTCTTGGTGCCAACTTAGCGATGAGTGGTGCATTCTATTGGATCTAGAAATGGCTAATCTAGAGGGGGGGGGGGTGAATAGATAAGCCTCTATTTAAAAATTAGATGAGTAGGATTAAAATGCTAGATGAATTGAAATAAAGAGAATAGAACAATCTAGTCACCACAGTGTCCTAGATGATGTTCTAGCAATAAACACAGAGGATATGGGAGCAAACAAATCACAGAGGAGACAAAGAGTTTTAAGGTGGTTCGGCTCCCTAATGAAGACCTACATCCACCCCTCACCTAAACCAACTGAGGCTTCCTTAAATTGAGTTCAAACAAAGGAAATCTCTAAATACAACCTGCTGATTCATAGCGTCTAAACCTGCTGACACATAGCTTGACAACTGATGACACACAGCTTGAAGAATTGCTGAGTCATTGCTTGAAGAGCCGTTGACTCATAGATTGCTAATGAGAGATTAAACCTTCTTACCCCGCTGACACACAACTAGATGAACACTCAGTCTAACCAGATCCATGGACTCCAAATGCTAGATCTGAACTCCTACTTACCAATAGGAACGCTCAGGCTAATCAGATGAAGTTTCAAATAAAAACAACAAAATTAAAGATGTAAGGTAGATCAAGGTGTGAGAGGCATTGTATCAAACAATAGTGATGCGATCTAGATAGGAGTAGCCTTCAGCAACATCAATCAGGCAATATTGGTTCTGATCATCATTTAGGACTTCTGATCTTGAATTTTCTCTTCATAGAGCTTCTTGATGCACCAGTATGCAGATCAAGCTTCTATTCCGATCCCCTGTTCTTGGTTCACTGGTCTGTATTTGCCAGAGCTTTTCTCTCATGGACTCACTCATCAATTCTTCATCGAAGATGCTCCTCGAGAATCTTCTCTCAATAGGGGTTACTCCTTCTACAAGTAGATGTCTAGCCTCCCCTTCTTCTCTTGCTTCTCTCTACCTTTTTGATGCTCGATCGTGACGCTACCTTGATGATCGCATGTTAGAGAATATTCTGTGGTCTCTTTTGAGATCCTCTTTTTAACAGAAAGGTGAGAATATTTGCCACCAAGTGATTCTTCGAGAATCTGTATCCTAGTACTCGATCTTTCCAAATGATTGGTCCTTGGACCATGTACCAGAAATGGGTCCACCGGAACTTATGATCTATCTGCTAGGCAGTGTGTGGACACCAGCAATCTATGTGTTGACACCACAGTTGAGTTCCTTGACTTGAATAGTCATGACTTGCTCAAGGTCTTGAAGTGTGTCAACACCAATAGAGAAGTGTGTTGACACATCCGTTGTGTAGCAGGAGAAATTGATTGGCAACTCATGTAGCTTCTACTTGTGTGTCGACATAGTGCAAGATGTGTGTTGTCATTATAGACAATTTTGCTCAAATATGGCTCACTAGAATTGCCTTGTGTCGACATCTAGAGTAAAGTGTGTTGACACACTTATGTCCACAGACCCTTGAGAATTCAAAAAACTTCTTGGCTTGTATACATAGGTTGACACATACCAAGAGTGTGTACACATGACCTGCTTCATGAATATTTTGTGTTTATGTGATTGAACTCTTTTAGCTTTATCTGTCGACAGATAGTCATCAGTCTGCCGATGAAATCTGTTTCCTTTGACTTTTCAGTAGCTTATATTTCCTGATATTTTTTCATTTATCAACACCTGATCATTAGTCTGTCGAGTTATACAAAGACACTTCTATGAGAACACATGAATACAATGTTATCATAAGTATTGAAGTACACTGTGAGTTGACAAGTCGACTTGCCAACACAAATAAGCATATCTAGACAATGAGTTTAACTATCAATGTGTCAACATCAAAAAACATTATATCATCACCAAAACACAGATATTGTGTCATCATCAAAACACACAACCCAACACTTTGTCCCTTTTTGATGATGACAAAACAATTGATGATAGACATATGTCTAAATCTTACCAACACAAATAAGTATATCCAGACAATGAGTTTAACTATCAATGTGTCAACATCAAAATACATTATGTCATCATCAAAACACACATATTGTGTCATCATCAAAACACACAACATAACACATTCTGATCCAAATTAGGTGTAGAGTTTATTAGAAGAGAGGAAAAAAACATAGGTGGACAGAATTGAATTTCCGGTTAGGTGTTTGGGTCATAGTCTCTATCTGTGGATTCATCACTGGAGGAGTAGGTTCTATAGGTTTCATGCCTACAGGTCTGGAGGAGGTAGGCTCATCAGATGGTTCTAGTTTTATGGTAGATGGAAAAGGTATGGTAGGAGTGCTAAGGTTGGCCTGAATAGGTGTAGAGGAGGTGACTTCAAGTTGAGCTATAGTAGAAGGTGGAGCTTCTGAGGTTTCTGGTTATGGAGTTGGTTAAGTTAGTTTAGTGGATTCTAGCTATATAGGAGGAATGGAAGGTTGGGCTGGAGAGGAAAGGGTGACTTTGGATCCAGACTTCACCAATATTCTTTTGACTTTTCTCTAAAATACTTGGGTGGAAGTCCCTTTTGAAAAGTCAACTTTCCCTTCTTTAGCTACTTCCTTCTCACTTTTCTCTACTACAGTTGGTGTTGCTACTACTTGTCCTGTTGCTGCTGTTGTTGTTTCTGTTGTTGCTTCTACTATTTCTATTTCTGCTGTTGTTGTTGGCATTGCATGACTTTGAGTGCTACCCTTATTCTGAATACATATGAATTGAAAGAACATGTCTTTTAGTTGCTGCATTTCATCATATATGTAATCAAACTTGACATCCACTTGATGGATTTTCATCTGAATGATGTTGATCATTTCTTTTTGCTTGAGAAGCAGATTGTACACATCATCAATTAACTTGCCTCTATTGGTCTCCCCCTGAGTCCCTTGTAGTTTCTGTGGCTACTCTTCAATATTTTCATTAGTGGGCATGCTAGTCTATTATGTGGGTACATCTTCTATGATTGTTTTTCCCCTTAGTACCATTGATGACTTGAGCAATTTTTTCTTCGGGAAGCTGTTCCTACTTTGCTATTGTTGTGGGTGCCACATCTTCTATCTCACCTTCAACTTCAGCTGCTAGGACTTGTGGAGCAACTGATGGAACATTCATTACAACATCAACAAACACTTCATGAGAGCAGTTTGGTATCAAATCCTTAGTCCAAATATTTTGGGCTTCGTCCACTAAGGTATAAGGACTCCTCAGTGTGGATAGTCTAATGCTCTCTTTCATCTGTACTATAATCTCATTGCTCAAATCAATATTGTTCATCTTGAATAGAATTGTCAACAGTGGCCCATAGGGCAAGGATTCATTTAAGGTCATGAACCCAATCATCTTGTCTATAATCATTGAAGCTAGATTCACAAGATGCCTCTGGATGGCCCAAAACAATAGATTCCCATCCCTAGAGGAGATGGATGAGTGTGTGCCTGCCCTTGGAGTTACAATATTTGTAATGATAGCATGAAGCAGTCTCTTATCAATACTCTATTGGTTGATCAACAAACTCTTCTTATGTTTGTCCCCCTTTATTCTAATGATGCCCAATCTTTGTCTTTCTAAAATCACTACATCACTAGCCTTGTGGCCCTTCTTGAGGCATTCCAAGACTTTTCCTAGAATATCTTCAGAAATTTTAATTTTCGTTCCTTTAACACTAGCTTCTAGAGACACATCCTCTTGAACTTTCAAAGTGACATAAAAAGCTTTCACCATGTCTTCGTATACGGGTTCTTCAATCTCACAGAGCTGTCTCCATCCATGGCTTCTACAATATCAGTAACCAAAACAAGTTGGCATGTTAACTGAGAGAAATCTACACATTTATTGACGCATACTGATGCCTTGGTGTCAGAAAGCCTTATGAACTGATCTGGAGTAAAGAAAGAGGAGTCCAAAGCCCTAAATTAAGTCATCTAGAAAAGAAATTGATAGGAATGACTTTGAGGATCAATAAATAAGGAATAAAATGTTTGAAATCATAGTAAAGATCCTACCTTTTCAAGGTTTTGAAGAGGAGAAGATGAAATCAGGAGGAAATCTTCATAGACGATGACGAGCGCGGGAAGCAGCAAGGTGACAGTTTTCAAGGTTTTGTAAATGGTGGTAGGTGGCAATAAAGGAAAACTAAGAGTATTTATAAGAGATATCATAAGATCAGGGGTTGGTAGTTGAGGTTGATTGAGATTAATGGATGAGATTAAAACTTTGACTTCAGAAATGACAACGAGAGAGAGAGAAAAGAGTCTTATATTATTATTATACATGTCTTTTATGATTAAATTAATCAAAAATGTTTGATTGTAAGTTATTATAACTTCAACTTCAGAAACTTTAACTCTAACTTCGACTGAAGGTATAATTTCGACTCAAATGGAGTAACTTCAACTCTCACTTCAGCTGTAGTTATCAACTGTGACTTGTGAGAAGTTCGATTGATGAATGGCCTTAGTCAAAGTGAAGATCTTTGACATTGGATTTCAATGCTTAGCATTTTAGCAATAGGCTAGAGAGTTATTCAGAATTACACATTCCTATTTCTCTTCTTATTGAAGTAAATTTATCTTTAGAAAGAGGCTTGGTAAATATATCTGCTAGTTGGTGATTAGTATCAACAAATTCAAGTAAAATATCACTATTATTTACATGGTCCCTAATGAAATGATGTCTGACCTCAATGTGCTTAGTTTTTGAGTGTTGGATTGGATTGTTAGTCAGATTGATTGCGCTTGTATTGTCACATAGTATAGGAATCACATTCAATTTGTGGCATAGTCTTCTGGTTGATGTTTGATCCACAGCAGTTGAGCACAACAACTTCCAGTTGCAATGTGTTCTGCTTCTGTTGTGGATAATGCTACTGAATTCTGCTTTATGGAAGACCAAGAAATCAAGCAACTTGTAAGAAATTGATAAGTGCTACTGGTGCTTTTTATGTCTATTTTACATCCAGCATAGTCAACATCACTATATCCAAGCAAATTAAATTCAAAATGTCTAGGATACTATAGACCCAATTTAATTATATTAATAAGATATCTAAAAATTCTTTTAACAACATTTAGATGAGATTCTTTGAGATCAGCCTGAAATATGATGCATAGATATACACTGAACATTATATCTAGTCTACTTGTAGTTAGATAGAGTAGTGAACCGACCATTCCTCCATAGATATTCTGATTTACCTTTTTACCAATTGGATCACTATCTAGGTTTATGCTTGAGCTCATGAGAGTTCCTAATGGCTTACACTTGTCAAAACCAATTTTCTTGAGCAAATCTGATATGTACTTAGTTTGACAAATGTGCGTCTCTTCCTTAGTCTGCTTGATTTGTAAGTCAAGGAAATAATTAAGCTTACGTATCATGCTCATATCTAGGTTTAATGAAACCATTTAGAAAAATACTTTTCACATCCATTTGATATAGATTTAAAGAACATGCATATGCTAGTAAAATTCTGATTGCCTCTAGTCTAGCAACCAAGGCATATGTTTCATCAAAGTCAATGCCTTCCTCTTGGAAATATCCTTGTGCTGCCAATATGGCCTTGTTTCTAGTAATTACCCTTAATTTATCCATCTTGTTTTTGAAAACTCATTTGGTTCCAATAACTAGATTGTCAGAAGATCTAGGCATAAGAGACCAAACTTGGTTGCGTTGGAACTGATTAAGTTCGTCCTGTATAGCTAGGATCCAAGATTCATCTTCCAGTGCATCATTGATTGTCCTGGGCTCAATCTAAGATACAAATGCTAGATAATCACATGAGATAGACATACCTCTGGTTCTTACCCTATATTAAGGATTGTATATAATGTTTTCTTTTGGATGATCTTTGTGACTTCATGTGTTTCTTCTTATTGTTACAATTCTTGCAAAAAAGGGTCTTCTTCTTTGTCTTCTTCCAAAGTAATTTGCTCTAAATCTCTGCTCAAATCTTCAACAATATCTTCTTCTTTTATTCTTTTTAGAAAGGGGTTAGTTTCATCAAGTAAAACATGTACAGTTTGTTCAATTACCAACATTTTTTTGTTGAATACCTTATATCCTCTAGGTTTTGGAACATATTCTAATAAAAGTCCTTCATTGCTTTTAGCATGAATTTTTCTAATTATCTTTTCTATTATTTAAAATGAAACACTTACAACTAAATGGTCAGAGATGACTGATGTTTGACTTTTTTTCCTTATAGTACGGAGTCTTCTTCAGTATTGGTCTGATCATGCACATGTTAATAATGTAGCAGGCTATGTTGATTGCTTCTGCCCAGAAATATCTTCGTAGATTGTGTTCCGAATGCAAAGTTCTGGCCATGTCCAATAGTATTCTATTCTTCCTTTCTGCTACTCCATTTTACTGAGGTGTTCTTGGAGTAGAAAAATTGTGTTTATTGTCATTTTCTTCGCATAATTTAACAAAGTTCTCATTCTTGAATTCTTCACCATGATCTAATCGAATATTGATGATCTCATGCGTTTGACTCTTTTGTACTACCTTACTGAACTTGAGAAAAGTCGAGAAAGTGTCTAATTTGGCTTCTAAGAATGATACCCAAGTGGCTTGTGTAATCATCAACAATTACATAGTCATAATGTTTTTCTCTACGACTTGCAATTTTCATTGGTTCAAATAAATCCATATGAATGAGCTCCAATGATTTTGAAGTTGTAACAACTATCTTGGACTGAAATGATGTCTTGATTTGCTTCCCTTTTGCACAAGCTGTACAGATTCTAAATTTCTTCAATTTCATCTTTAGAAGCCCTTCAACTAGATCATGCTTGATTAACTTCTGAATGACTAAAGCACTTGCATGTCCTGGTCTTCTGTGCCATAAATCAGTCTCTTCTTCCTTCTTTGTTGCGAGACACAAGTTGACTTCTTTTACTTCTGCTAGTTGAAGTGTGTACAGATTCTTTACTCTATGTGCTTCGAAACTACTTTCTTATCCTTGAGAATATTGCACTTATCATTCTGAAACTGTACCAAGTGACCTTTGTCACATAATTGACTGATGCTTATGAGATTGTGATTAAGTCCTTACATATTAAGTTCTTGACCTTTGTTCCTACTATTCCACATCCAATTACTTTTTCTTTTCCATTATCTCCGTAAGTTACTTAACCATCTTCATTTCTAAAACTTGTAAATAACCTTCTATCTCTTGTCATATGCTTGAGCTTTCACTATCCAAGTACTATTTAGATGTTTTTAGGTGGTCCTGCATATAAAATCAAGTTGTAACTTTTAGTACCTAAATTTTCTTAGGTCCTTGATCATTAGTTTTCTGAATCTAGTGCAAATATCTAGTTTTCCATGTGCTTACTGTGTGTCCTAATTGGTTACAGTGAGTACAACATAAATTATATGCAAGTTTTGATTATGCAGTCTTATTAATTTTATTTTTTAGTTTGTAGCAATGTTGGTTTACCTTTCTAGATTTTCCAACTAACTTTTCCTTTACAAATTTCGGAGTTGGATATTGTTCAAGATAAACAATTTCTTCTTCATTTACTGGTGGTTTATGTCATACTCCATATTTCTTTTTACCAATTCTAGCACCTTTTAATCTTACAACTAAAGATGTTTTGTGGTTAGTTATTTTGTCTATTGAAGCTCTTAAATAATCATTTTCTCTCCTAAGTTGATGTAACGCCCCAAAAACTTATTGATTTAAAATATAAGGAAAATAGTAAATAAATAATAATGTTGAATAAAAATAAAATAAAAGTCATAATTAAACTCCCAAGGAGTGGAACCAACCATTCAAATTATTCTAGATCAACACAACTCTTGTTGGGCCAAAGAATAAAACCCAATGACATTAAACCCAAAAATTCGTAACCATAATTATTCAAAAAATAGGAAAGGACAAATTAGGGCTAAAACAAAGGGAATTGGCCATTCATGGCAACCAAATTCGTACCCGGCCATGTTAGGAGCTTTCCTAATGGCATTCCTACTCTAATTGGGTGAAGAATCCCCAAAACATGGAAGGGGCCAAGCCAAAACCGCAACCCAGCCTTCCTAGTCTAAATGGTGTTGAACCACTCTTTTGTTTATCGCATGTTTTGGTGATAACTAAAACTCATGACTAAATAAATCTTATGTTTATGTCATATCATATTCTGATATTAATCTGAAAACTCATGCATTTCATGTATAAGTTTGAATATTCAATGAGTGCATAACTATCTGCATAAATAATCCTCAAATGCACTATAGTAATATTACATAAAAACATATGTTATAAACACTATGTTTGAATGGCGCATTTTCTAATTGCTCAGATTTTTTCTAAGTCCGCATCGATTTCATTCAAAACATCAATTTCAGTCAGAACATTGATTACTATACAAAAACATCGATTTCAGTTAGAACATCGACTACTATACAAAACATCGATTTCATTAAAACATTGATTTCACTTAAACATCGACTCCATTCAGACATCGACTTTAGTTGAACATCAATTTCATTAAAACATCGATTTCACTTAAACATCGATTTCTGTTCAACATCGATTTCGTTTAGAACATCGACTTCAAAACATCGATTTCATTTAAATATCGACTTCAATCAAACATCGATTTCAATCCAACAACGATTTCACCTCCAACATCGATTATGCCTCAACATCGATTACATTCATACATGGATTATGTTCACATCGACTTTATTTCAACATCGATTACATTCATACATAGATTACACTCCAACTTCGACTTCTGAAGAGTTGAAGTTGACCAACTGCAACTCCTGGAAAGTTGATATGTGATACATACTCCAACTTCTTTACAGTCGAAGTTTGTATAAACTTTGATTGCCTATATATTTAAAATGTTTCAAAATGTTTGTGGCAACAACTAAAAATTCAAATGTACTTCACATATTATCTTATTATTTCTCTGTCTGACCGAAGATTTTTTGCTGACTATCCTTCAAGGTAGGTGAGATGTTGTCAGCAAAAAATAAGGAAATAAGCCAAGGTATAGGCTTTTGTCAAAAGACCTTTTTAGTCTGACCCTATCTTCTGTACCTACAGATAAGACTTCCCTCTACACCAAGTATCTGTTAGACAGAAGAAGAAGAAGAATAGATGAAGAAGAAGAGCAACGGCTAGAAAAGTTCCAACAGATCTCTTCAACAGATTTGTTCAAAGATGCTCTATAAATAGATGAAGCAAGGCTGAAGAACAACAAGAGAGCTTTCATGAAGATCATTCAAAGAGTGTACATCCAGTGAGAAGCCTCAACTCCATACACACTCAAAAGAAAGAGAGAAAGAGCTCAAGCCCAAGAAGAAGTCTGCAAGAACCTATCTGAAGTCTTCAAGCTTTCAAGCTTCTTTCCTCTCTTCACTCTCTCTGTGCATCATTGTAAATCTGGTGGAGAGTCTTTCGGCTGAGAGTTTTTGAGTTAGTGTCCATCTTGTACAACTCTCGGTCTGTTCTTTCTTTTCTAAGAAAGATTTCTGTCTAGTTGTAGGATTGTATACAGTGTTCCTCTTCTTGTGTGAAGATAAGTCCAGTGGGGTTGCTGGCGGTTTCTGTCCAGCTAAGGGACTGTTCTTAGCACTTCCTTTTGGTTAAGGGAAGAACCTAGCTGGGGTTGGTGTCATCAGAACCTAGCTGGGGGTTTAAGTCTAGCAGAACTGCACTGGGGTTTGTTCTAGAAGGGTGACTTATTGACCTATAACAGAAGTGAGTTTCCTTCCTACTCGGAAAGGAAGAGGACCAGCGAGGAGCTGGGGGTTTGTATATCCTTGGGGGGATTGTACCTCGGTTAGTGAAATCCCAAGATTTTGCTTGGGGACTGAACGTAGGTCTTCCTTCTGTGAAGTACTAAACTAGGATAAAATTCTCTGTGTTCATTTGTGTGATTGTTTAAATTTGCTTCCGCACTACTACTATCTATCACACACTATCACATTCACTAACCAAAGTTTTTAAGTTGTGATTTCTGTGTTTTAGTTTCAGAATTTCTGTAGCTAATCTATTCACCCCCCCTCTAGATAGCATGAGCTTGCTACCATATCAACTGCTTCCATCCGAGGGCCAACAAATGGGACTTGAAATTAACCCTAATCATATAAATAATCATCACAAGACTAGTTGGGAAGGTTCACCATCGTGCTGGGGTCGTGAGGAGGCGAGCTAGGGCACCAGGAGAGGAGGAGAACAGCCAGAACCCGAGTTTCTTCTCCAACTGTTCTCTGCTTTGACCAGGAATAGACCTCTCTTAAACCCACTCAAGGGTAGGTGTTCTCCTGCTTAATCTAAACTTTGCACATACAAATGGAAAGAGCATCGAGTCTAGTTTCATATGCATGTGTTTTCCCAAAATTTCATGAACCATATAAGTCGTATTAAGCATTTTCCAAGAGTTGCGCAGGTATGTTCTTACTGTGTTTCACGCAAACCGAGGCCGAATTGGGTTAAACCAAAATCGTGGTTCTCTTCTACTTGTTGTCCTCGACACTTTTCATGTTTAGAGTTTTGTCTAAAGGTCGCTAGATTTCTAGTTATAAGTCTATCATGAAGGGTTGTAGTTGTTTCTACATTTTCGGGCAAGAACAATGAACGCGACCGATCCAGTCGTCGCGTTCATCACTGCATGAACGCGACATACAAGACCGTCACGTTTATTAAAAGGCGACATACCATTCCGTCGCGATTTGATGTTTGACCAATCAACCCTGACACATGAAACTGTGTGCCGCATGGATTTCAGTTCCCCTCTTGAATGCGACAGCACATGCCGTCGCGATTTCACTACAAGAAAATCATGCTTTAGCGACGACTATTTTGCCGTCGCTAATCTGTCGCCAATTAGCAAGAGAATAGCGACCCGCCCATTTCCGTCCCTAACTTAGGTTTCGGCGGTAGATTAGCGACAGAAAAGGGTTGTCGCTATATGCGCCGCTACTTAGCGACAGAATAGCGATGGGATTTTATGTTGTCGCTATTCCGTCGCTAAGGTTTTGCAATCCCATGCACCCTTTTTCCCCTTCTCTGCCCTTCCGTTGAAACCCTCCATTTCCCCCTTCTCTTCTTCCCCTCCTCCCTGTCACAGCCGTCTTCCCCCATTCGCCCCTTCTCTTCTTCCCCTCCCTCCTGTCAAAGCCCGCCATCTCGGAGCTCCCTCGCCCGTCGCCGGAGACACGCCGCCGGCCGTCGTCGCTCGCCGAGCATCCTACAACCACCCCTCCATCGAGCATCCAGTCGCCATTGCCATCGCCATCGCCGGTAAGTCTCTCTCTCTCTCTCTCCAACACCCCCTCACCCCGTCGCCGTCCTCGGCCTTCGCCGGCCTGTGCGTCCCCTCCCTCTGCACCCTGCAACTCTCCTCTCTCTCTCTCTCATGTGCCAGCACCCCCACACGGTCTCCCTCGTCCCCTCCGCCAACCTGTGCAGCCCCTCCCTCTGCACCCTACAACCCTCTCTCTCTCTCTCTCTCACCAGCACCCCCTCACCCCGTCGCCGTCCTCCCCACCGCCGGCCTGTGCCCCCTCCCTCTGCAGCTGCAACCCCCACTCTCCCGCGCACGCCAGCACCCCCTCACACGATCGCCCTTTTCCCCTTTGCCGACCTGTGCACCCCCTCCCTCTGCACCCCCCCCGTCGCCCTCCTCCACTCTGCTGGCTTGTGTCCCCCCCACTCTGCACCCTGCAATCCCCCCCCCCTCTCTCTCTCTCTCTCTCTCTCGCCAATGCCCCCTCACCCCATCGCCCTTCTCCCCTCCGCCGGCTTGTATCCCCCTCCCTCCGCGCCCTGCAACTCTCTGTCTCTCTCACCAGTGCCCCCTCACCCCGTCGTCTCACCAGTGCCCCCTCACATTTTTCTGCATGTTTATATTTGTTTTATTTGACACTCTTAATAATGTTGATAATATTTGTTGCATGTTTTGACTCTTTGTTTATAAATTTTTATTATATATATATATATATAGAGGGATTGGGGATGTCTTACTCGTGTCTAGATGCCCATTCACGATTTAATTAGTATATATGCATGGCTTATTCTACAGTAAGGGATGCATATATACATTTAAAATCTTGAATATGTTGGGCGGCATGCTGCGAGGCAGGTGCGCGTGCCAGCGTCTCACCCTGGGGCGACTTGAGAATGAGGGTGTGGCGGAGGCCGGGTTGGCCAAGTCATGCCTAGGTCCGGGTGTGGACCTGCCTGCGGGTGTTGCTGAGTTGTCCAGCAGGGGTACTGTACCCTGTGGTGGGTTATAAGGAAGGATGGTATCCTTACACAACAACTCGAGTTTTGGCGTAACGGCAATGCCTGAGATCCTATATACCTGGTATCAAAACCTGTCAAAAGTTTTCTAACCCTGTTTTATTTTAGCCTTAAGCACAAAGAAAGTCAAGCATTTGTGGTAAGTACTTACATACATCATTTCTCAAGAGAGCCATAACGATTCCTTCATTAGCTGTAACGATTTCCTCTCAAGTTCAACGATTTACTGAATAACCTTGCTGTGTCAATCAAGTCGATATTATAACGACTCTGTAAGTTATCGTAACGACTCCTTCAGAAGTTATAACGACTTGCTCATTATAACGACTCTGTAAGTTATCGTAACGACTCCTTCAGAAGTTATAACGACTTGCTCATTATAACGACTCTGTAAGTTATCGTAACGACTCCTTCAGAAGTTATAACGACTTGCTCGTCATAACGATTCTGTAAGTCATCGTAACAATTTCTTTAGAAGAGTTATAACGACTTGCTCGTCATAACGATTCTGTAAGTCATCGTAACGATTTCTTTAGAGAGTTATAACGACTTGCTCGTCATAACGATTCTGTAAGTCATCATAACGATTTCTTTAGAGAGTTATAACGACTTGCTCGTCATAACGATTCTGTAAGTCATCGTAACGATTTCTTTCGAGAGTTATAACGACTTGTTCGTCATAACGATTCTGTAAGTCATCGTAACGATTTCTTTAGAGAGTTTCAACGACTTGCATCTCATAACGACTTGATAAGTGTTTCATAACAATTTCTTATATCATCTGTTATAGAACGACTTGGTTGTGGTAACGATTTCATAAGTTATAATAACGACTTCTTATGAGTCTGCAGCAACTTGATTTTAACGATTCTATCAGACTTTCATAACGACTGCATAAGTCATGTTTCCATTAATTAATTGTTTTCCTTGAGTTAAGATACGTTGAATAGTCAAAGTCGCATCTCGTCTGTTTGACTGCCATGCATTTAATAAAGACTGAACGTATCTCTGCACGGATACAGAACATATCTTCCATTCTTGTGTATCCTCTGTATGCATCTTCTAGAACGATAAACTAATACTACCATATTTGTGTCTATCTGCTCTAACGTTGAGTGACATCTGGAGATAGTATAGCTGTCTACCATTAAAGCTCAACCTTGCAGAACCTTAAGGATACACTATCCTACAACATCTGACACAGAAAGAACTACAAGCCAACTCAGAAGATCTCATCACTTTGCGTGCTCCAAAGAACAAAAGACTGTCGACAGGAAGCTTCCACAAATCCTTCAGTCTAACGTTCACTAAAGCTGTGAGACAACGGTCATCTCTTCGTCCTCATTCAAATTGGAGATATAAATACAAGACGAAGTTCCGAAGACGACAACATTTTTTTAACGAAGGAAGCTTTATTGTCATTTAAGAGAGTCTAGAACTCTGTCACTTTCAAGTCTTCAGAAGATCACAAGAGCCAGAAAATTCTCTCCTTTCGATCTTGGCTCCTAGCTCCTCATGCTGTGAGAAGAAAAATCAAGGAAGAGCTAGATTAGTTCTGAGAGAGTCCACATTGTGTAGATCTTTGACTCTCAGTGCTTGTAGCTTCAGATTGAGTTTTGTAAAAGCTTGATCTAGGGGCTAGTCATTTCCTTCAAGATTTTCTTGTGTTCTTCCCTTCGTGTGTGAAGGAAGACCTGGTGGTGTCCAGGGTGGTGTTTTTCCCTTCGGGAGTGAAGGAAGACCTGGTGGTACCAGGGTGTTGTGTTCCCCTCAGGAGTGAAGGAAGACCAGCTGAGCTGGGTGGTTGTTTTTGTCCATAGGGGGACTGTACCCTAGTTAGTGAAATCCTGAGGATTGCTCAGGGACTGGACGTAGGACTCCTAAGGAGAGGAGATCCGAACCAGGATAAATCTGTGTGTTGTGTGATTGTCTTTATCGTGTGATTATTGCTTTTACTAACCATTACTAATCCCTTCCAAGAACTCTTTATGTTTGTTTGAGCTCAGGTTTTTATCAGATAAATTTTATTTAAAGACCCATTCACCCCCCCTCTGGGTTAGCCAACCGGGCAACAGAATAGTCCGACCATTGTCGGACTGTCTACAGATATCCAAACTTAGAAGCATGTATATTTATGTGTGTTGCAATTTTCTCAAAATTTTGATAGCATCTTCGGACTCTTCTCCAATATACCATACTATCTAAGTGATGTTCATATGGAGCATTACTTAGACTTAGTATTTTATGGCGGTATATTGGAGAAGTGCACCGAAAGGCTGTCAAAAGTTTGAGCAAATTACAATACACATAAATGTACATGCTCCTAAGTTCAGATATCTGTAGATGGGCTAGGTCCTTTACTCACTTAGTATCTAAATTGTAATTGGTTTAGGATGGGTATATTAGTGTACATGTTCGCTAACTACAAAGTAATGTTTAGCTTTTATTATGTGTAATATTTGTACAGGAAAAATGTCTGCACACCGTGAGTGGATGTACCGTAGGATTGTAGGCAATGAGCTATCATCTGAATTTTTAGAGGGTGTTGATGGGTTCATTGACTTTGCGGTGAGCAATGTTAGTACAATGGATCCTGAAGGTCGTATTAGATGTCCCTGTGTAGTCTGTAAGAACAATCGATTCCTTCAACCGTTTGATGTTGCACAACACCTCTACAAGAAAGGTTTTGTCTGTGGGTATGTGAATTGGACGACACATGGTGAGGAGTTCTGGGGACATACAGAAGTAAGGACTGAGGTTGCTCAGGATAACCAGTATGTCAATTTGGTGTTTGACGCCGCGGGACCTGAACTGCATTATACTGCCGATGAAGTACCTAATGATGATGCAAATCGGTTTTATAAATTACTAAGGGATGCTGATGAGCCATTGTGGGATGGTTGTGAGAGTCACACCATTTTGTCTGCAGTCCTTCAGCTGTTGAATCTGAAATCAGAGCACACTTTGAGCGAGGCTTGTTTTGACTCTTTCTGTTCAGTGGTGAAAAGCATGTTGCCAAAAAGTGAGAAGTTTCCAGAAAATTACTACCGTGCAAAGAGGATGGTTAATGAGCTTGGGTTGGGATATGTGAAAATAGATGCTTGTCCGAACCATTGTATGTTGTATTACAAAGGGCAGGAAAATATCCAATCATGTTCTCTTTGTGGGCATCCCTGGTTTAAGCCAAAGAGAGGTGGCAATGCCAGCACGAGGGGGAGAGATGTACTATACAAGTCACTTCGTTACTTCCCTCTCACCCCTAGATTACAACGATTGTATATGTCATCAAAGATAGCTAGACACATGAGATGGCATGCAGACAGAGTTCGACATAGAGAAGAGAAGATGACACACCCTGCTGATGCTGAGGCTTGGATACACTTTGACCGCACTCACTCGACCTTCTCAATGGAGGTGAGGAATGTGAGGCTTGGATTGTGTACATATGGATTCAATCCATTTGGTAGTAGAGCAGCCCCTTACTCTTGTTGGCCGGTATTTGTTACCCCATACAACCTTCCACCAAACTTGTGTATGAAGCGTCCATATCTATTCCTATCGCTACTCATCCCTGAGCCAAAATCTCCAAGTCAAAATTTGGATGTATATTTGAGGCCGCTCATTGATGAGCTGAAGTCATTATGGACTGATGGTGTTGTCACTTATGATGCCCACCAGAAGCAAAATTTCAACATGAGGGCTGCTATACTCTGGACAATTAGTGACTTTCCTGCATATGGCATGTTGTTAGGTTGGAGCACACATGGACGTCTGGCTTGTCCATATTGTATGGAAGATACAAAGTCATTCAAATTGGTTAATGGACGAAAGCCTTGCTGGTTTGATTGTCACCGTTGATTTCTACCTGATGATCATCCATTTCGACGACAGAGGAATGTCTTTCGAAAGGGCACAATTGGACTAGAAGGACCATCTACACAGCTGTCTGGCAGAGAAATACAAAGACGTTTGAGATACTTTCCAGATACACCGACAGACAGTAGGGATGAGCAACCATTCCCTGGATTGGGAAAGATCACAATTGGGCAAAAAATCAATATTTTGGGAACTACCATATTGGTCAACTCTTTTGATACGACATAACTTGGACGTGATGCATGTGGAGAAAAACGTGTTTGATAACGTGTTTAACACTGTGATGAATGTGAAGGGGAAAATAAAAGATACTGTAAAGTCTCGTATGGACCTACAAGAAATATGTAGAAGACCTGAGTTAGAGTTGCAAGAGGCTAACAACAAACTATTTAAAGCAAAAGCAGCTTATGTGCTCGAACCAAGACAGGTAAAGGAGGTATGTCAGTGGTTGCAACAGTTACGATTTCCAGATGGATATGTGTCCAACATTGCTCGGTCTATGAAAATGGATGAAGGAAAATTATATGGACTGAAGAGCCATGATTGCCACATCTTCATGCAACGATTGATTCCCTTAGCATTCCGTGATAGGTTGGATAAACCTATTTGGGGGGCCTTAACCGAGTTGAGCCGCTTCTTCAGAATCTTATGTGCATCAGAAGTTGCAGTAGATGAGGTGCAAAAGCTTGAGCAGTCTGTAGTCAGTACAATCTGTCAATTGGAAAAAATATTCCCTCCAGCATTCTTTGATTGTATGGAACACTTAATCATACACCTACCATATGAAGTCCAAGTTGGTGGCCCTGTAGAATATCGATGGATGTATCCTTTTGAAAGGTACATATATATTTTTACATTTTTTTTGGTGTCCTTGTTTATTATTGAGTTGTTTTCACAGATGCATGTTCAATCTCAAGAAGAAGGTTCAAAACAAAGCTAAGGTGGAGGGTTCTATTTCTGAAGCGTATATTTCAGAGGAGATTTCAAACTTCTCATCAATGTACTTTGAACCTCACATCCAACACGGTATACCCGGCCACCGCGCAATGATGATGGGGGACAACTTGGTGCACCTGATCAGTTATCCATATTTAAATATCCTAGATGTGCATTCGGTAATTTCCGAAAATGAATTTTGGAAGATCAAGAGCAAGATGCCGCACAAATATATATCCTTTTAAATTGTGTGGAGATTGAACCATATATTGAGTAAGTGTAGTATAGATATGTTGTGAAAAAATCATGTGCATTCAATGTGTAACTATATAATTTTGATATTCATAGGCTATTTGATAAGGAGTTACTACAACATAATCCACACCTCAGTGATGCTGAAGTCGAGAAGGAACGTGAAAAAAAAATTGCTGTATGGTTGAAAGCATTGGTAAGGACCATGTCTTCAGTTTTTACCATACAAAGAAGATTGACTATATGTTTAAGGTATTTTTATTTAAATATCCATCTACTGTAGGTTTTAAACTCATTATCTTCGTTAAATTTCCTTTTGAGAAATACCATGATATTTCAAAAAATGAGGTTTCAAATATCTGCATTATCTTCGTTAAATTTCTTAGGCCTACATTTTTTGTATTGAGAAATGAGAAAATCACTTATAGTAGAGGGAAAATTCCTTTCTGCAGTGAGGGGTAGCCTTGTTCATGAGAATTTTGAAAAAGGATGCTCTAAAGAATAAATATAGTTATCTACCATCTCAATTCAAATAAATGGGCTACTGCTTGGGATTTCTTGCAGATAACTTGGAACAACATTGTTCTACGGAGAGCACTTAATGAGTAAACAGTGTCATTTGATTTCTTGCTGGCTTTGTATGAGATCCATTTGAACCCTAAAATGTCTGACACTATTGTCTAGAAGAAGAATGGTGGTATTTTTTTCTGTCAAGTCTGGTTACCAGCTAATGGAAAATAACTCACTACCATATCATCAGTTTCTGGAAGTATCAAAAGTCAAATCTCCTTTAAAGGTGTAAGCTTTCATGTGGCTCATGTTTAAGAAACAAATGGTTACCAAAAGCTATAGAAAAAAGTGGGTTAGTAATTCAGATGTTATATGCTCCATGTGTGGCAGATAGGAAGATGATGTGGATCATCTCATGGTTTCATGTCCTATTAGTAGAGATGTCTTAGAGCTTTATATTTGCTTACATGTGGATTAGGCATACTAATGGTGTCTCTCCTAGTAATTGACAGCATGTCATGAGAGTTCGGTTGCAGTCAGAAACTAGTTTGATTTTTTTATGTGTTTTTTGGCTTTCAACTAGGCTGAGGAATCTCTCCTCACCTATTCATTGATTGTACCTCTTCTATTTATTTTCTATGATAGAATTGTAAATTATAGGCAAAATAAAAAGTTTAATTTCCTTCAACAGCAAAGGTACATGATAGACCTCGGTTGGTCCAGGTACCGACATGATGGATGGTAAAGAAAGTGCTTCCTTGAATTTCCATGCTTCATCCCATTGTATCTGCAAATGAGTTTGAATGAAAAATCATTCACAGTTGACAATTTGTATCATCAGAATGCCGAAAAGAAATGATGCTGGAGATTGCCTTTCTATGACTACAATGCTTTAAAATATGTTCTTTGAACAAGATCTTTAGAATGGCATAACCAAAAAACTTCAATTTGTTCCAATAGCACTACATTGAGATGAGATAGTCAATGCAGATCTTTAGAATGCTACATTTAGAAATGGAAAGCGAGCTTACATACAGTATACATACCCATAAGTGTGAGATTGCCATGTATCTTTCAGCGGGATGACAAAAGTTTTGCCACTCTTTATCGTTGTCAACAAACCAATTTCTATTTTGAAAAGTTGCTTCTTTCTAAAACCTATATTTGTTACGTGGCTAGTGGCTACACAATTACATCCTCTAGTTATCTTGCAAGCTAGCACTTATTGTTCCAATGTGAATTGGCCAGAGCTACATGGATCTGTTCATTCATGATAGCCCACGAATGCGTCGTTAAACACGTGACTAACAGTCTCAAAATTATAGCTTACACTAACGATTTTAACAATAGTTAAGTGGTGAGAGCCGAGTCGAATCCACGGGGAAAAAGATTTTAGAGTTGAAAACCTTGAGTTTTAGTTTAAGAAAATAATGTGGTAGTATTAAGGCTAAGTTGCACGAAATAAATTTAAACTATGCTAAATAAGTAAAGAGAGAGATAAAGAGGGAATGAGAGAACACAAGAAACTATTTAAAACTATAATCTATTAAACAATATAAAATATTTAACACAAATATTTTATTCTAATCAAAAGCCATTAACAATTACACTGAAATAGAGAGAAAAAATAGAGAGAACTAGAGAGAGAACAAGAGAGATGAGAGGAGAGAGAAGAGAAAAGAGAGAGAGGAGAGAGAGCACATGAAAGAGAGAGAGAAGAGAGAGAACACGTGAGAGAGAGATAGGAGAGAGACGTGAGAGAGATAGGAGAGAAGAGAGAAAAGAGAGAGAGGAGAGAGAGCACAGGGAGAGAAAGAGAGAAGAGAAACGTGAGAGAGAGAGACGCGAGAGAGAGAGGAGAGAGAAGAGAGAAGGAGAGAGCGCAAGAGAGAGAGAGGCGCGAGCGGCTAGGCGCCTACGTGCATGCAAACGCATGCACGTAGGCGCTGAGAGTGGCAGGCTCACAAGCCGGCGCGGGGCGCGCGCGGGCCAGGCAGGGAGCGGAGCGCTGGCAGGCGTGCGGGCGTGCCTGCGCGCGTGGCTGGGTCAGGCGACCTGGGCAGGCGCGCACAGGGCGCCGCGCTGCTGCTGCTGCTTGCTGCTTCTGTGTGAGAGAGAGACCAGGGGCGAGAGAGAAGGGGAAGAAGAGAAGAAAGAAGAAGAGAAAGAGAAAGAGGAGGAAGGAGATGCACAGGAGAGAGGGAAGAGAGAAAGTGAGAGGGGGAAGAATCGTAAGAGAGAGAGAGGGCTTTTAAATAGAGAGCTCTCTCTCTAAAAGAGAGGTTTTTAAAAATAGAGAGAAAATCTTGGAAAAATAGAAAGAAGATGGAGAAAGAAAAGGCATGCGGCTAGGGTTTTGTAACTTTCTGAATATGCTAGATTTACCCATGCTGGATTGCTTGGTCCATTGGCCCGTTAAGCACTTCATAAAATGGCCCATTAACCTGCAAATACAACATATAATTGAATTAATCAATTATCGTCCATGATAATAGAAATCTTATGAATTTATCAAGTATTAGTCATCAAAATGGCATGATTATTCATGAATTATGATATTATCACATCCCCCAACTTACTCATTGCTAGTCCCTTAGCAATGCACCCAGGTGAATAATTGGGACTAACAGGAACTTCAAACATAATTTTTCATGTCAAGAAAGTAGAGATAAGACTGATCAACAATAAGTATTTCCAGTTCTAGTAGCATGTGTCAAAGATAATCATGCAGTTCATGTTATTAGACAGTTCCTCAAGATACAGTTGAAATTATCATTTCCTTCATGAATGCACTTATGATTAAAAAGCATTACTAAGATAGTGCATGAGCTTTTGACCCATTACTTAGGATGATATCAACTCTACACTCTTAAAATCTAATCCTCGAATTACAGGTAGCGTTCACTCTGCCTTTTTATTTTCATCCTTCATCATCATTTTTTTTCTTTTTTAGACTTTTCTTTTCTTTCACTGTTTGACGCGAACTTCAACACTTCATGAGGTGCCGAAGCCCGGTTACTAAGCTAGGGATTTCCTTCTTCATTTTGTCATTTCATCATTTTTTTTTATAACTTGCAGGCAGGTAGCTTTTTCCCCACGATTAGTTTTCAATAAGAGTGTAGAATGTCAATCATCATCATGAGTATTAGGTAAAACCCTCATCACCCTCATGAATAACACTTATTCATCATCTAATACATGTGTGAAGGTTCAATAAAATTTCAAATGTAGTTTGAGGAAAATGCTAAGAACATAACCACAAAATTCATCCTTTAGCGTGCCACTAGCACAAGTATATACTTAGAGTAAAATCATTCTAGAATGAGGTATTCTTTCCATGAAAAATGATACATGAAGTTAATGAACATAGAATAATGCCTGAGATGTTTAGCAGGATTTAAAGATTTGAAAGATTTGCCCTCCCCCAACTTGAATGACATTGTCCTCAATGGCATAAAAGTAATGAACATAGAATAAAGCCAATGTAAGTTAAGAAAGGAGAGATGCAACCTGATGATCACATAAGGGTGGTGGCACACTGGCTTCATCAAAGGTAATGGGTTGCACACTAGCCTTCCAAAAACCTAGACACAATAGAAAAAAAAAAGTTAAATTTCCTAAAAATATTGGGTTGCCTCCCAATAAGCGCTAAGTTTAATGTCTTAAGCCGGACATAATGAAGTCCCTATGCATCTACTCGAGATCATTCAGGGGAATGTATTCTTTAGGTGAGAGCTGCATGTTTTCCATGTAAGGTTTGAGACGTTGACCATTAACAGTGAAAGTTTGACCATTTTTAGGATCATGAATTTTAACAGCACCGTGGTCAAAGGTTTTTACCACAATGAATGGTCCATCCCATCGAGATTTCAATTTACCTGGAAATAATCGCAGCCTAGAGTTAAAAAGCCAAACCTTTTGGTCAGGATTGAAGGATTTGCTCAAAATGTGTTTGTCATGAAAGATTTTGGTCTTGGCTTTATATATTTTGGAATTATCATAGGCTTCATTGCGCAATTCCTCAAGCTCATGCAGTTGGAGGGCTCTATGTGATCCAGCTTGGGCTAAGTCAAGATTGAATTGTTTAATGGCCCAATAAGCCCTATGCTCTAACTCAACAGGAAGGTGACATGCTTTACCAAAAATCAACCTATAGGGAGACATGCCAATGAGAGTTTTATAAGCAGTCCGATAGGCCCACAAAGCATCATCCAACCTTTCTGACCAATCTTTTCTATCGGGCCTAACAGTCTTTTGGAGAATGTTCTTGATCTCCCTATTGGACACTTCCACTTGGCCACTGGTCTGGGGATGGTAGGGGGTAGCAATCTTGTGAGTTATCCCATATCTTTTAAGCAAAGCTCGAAATTGGGAATGAGTGAAGTGAGATCCCCCATCACCAGAGGGCACCCAAACCTAGAGAAGATATTCCTTCGCACAAATTTCATGACAACCTTATGGTCATTGGTGCGGGTGGAAATGGCCTCGATCCATTTAGACACATAATCAACAGCCACAAGGATATACTCATTGCCAAAGGATGATGGGAATGGGCCCATGAAATCTATTCCCCAGACATCAAAAATTTCTACCACCAAAATGGGGTTGAGTGGCATCATGTCTGTCCTAGAATTGTTGCCTACTGCTTGGCATCTCAGACATGTCTTACTGAATTCATAAGCATCCTTGAACAATGTGGGCCAGTAAAACCCACTTTGTAAGACCTTGGCAGTAGTTTTCTTCCCCGAGAAGTGTCCCCCACAAGCTAGAGTGTGACAGAAATTGAGGATGCTTTGTTGCTCTTCCTCAGGGACACATTTCCTAATGACTTGGTCTGGACCCATGAAAAATAATTCAGGGTCATCCCAGAAATAGTGTTTGACTTTAGAGAAAAATGATCCCTTTCATTCTTTGACCATCCTTCAGGAATTTGCCCCACCGCAAGGTAATTGACAATGTGAGCATACCATGGGGGTGTATTATGAGAAATAGCAAGGAGGTGTTCATCGGGAAAGGAGTCATACATGGGAGCACTTTTTGGGATGAGAATTTGGGACAGATGATCAGCAACAACATTTTCAGTACCTTTCTTATCCCGAATCTCCAAATCAAATTCTTGAAGGAGAAGGATCCATCTGATGAGTCTTGGTTTGAAGTCCTTCTTTGCCAGGAGATACTTCAAAGTAGAATGATCTGAGTAGATGATGACTTTTGCCCCCAAAGATAAGATCGAAATTTTTAAGGGCAAAAACCACAAAAGGAGTTCTTTCTCTGTGGTGGTGTAGTGCAATTGAGCATCAGCGAGGGTGCGACTCGCATAATAAATCACCATAGGACGTTTATCAATTCTTTGTCCCAAAGCAGCACCTATGGCATAGTCAGAGGCATCACACATGATCTCAAAGGGCAATGACCAATTAGGAGTTTGAAGAATGGGAGCTTTGGTCAAAGCCTCTTTCAAAGTAGTGAATGCCTCCAAACAAGCATCATCAAATTGAAATGGGACATCCTTTGCTAGGAGAAGAGTTAAGGGACGGGCAATTTTGGAAAAATTTTCAATGAACCGGCGATAGAAGCCGGCATGGCCAAGAATGCACGAATCTTTGACGGAGGTAGGGGGAGGAAGATCAGCAATGAGGCCAACTTTGGCTCTATCTACCTCGATACCCCGCTCAGACACAATGTGGCCCAAGACAATGCCCTCTCGAACCATGAAGTGGCTCTTCTCCCAACTAAGCACCAAGTTTGTCTCCACACATCTAGCCAAAACCTTCTCCAGATTTTTCAGACATTTTCAAAGAATCCCCATATATAGAAAATCATCCATGAATACCTCAAGGAATTCTCCCACCATGTCAGAGAAGATTGCCATCATGCACCTTTGAAAAGTGGCTGGTGCATTGCAAAGTCCAATGGCATTCTCCTAAAAGCAAATGTGCCATAGGGGCACGTAAAGGTGGTCTTTTCTTGATCTTCTGGGTAAATTGCCACTTGATTGTACCCAGAATAACCATCCAAAAAGCAGAAGAATTGTTGGCCTGCTAGTCTCTCAAGGATTTGATCCATGAATGAGAGTGGAAAGTGATCTTTCTTGGTCATGGCATTGAGCTTCCTATAATCTATGCACACTCTCCATCCTGTGGTCAATCTAGTGGGTACCTCCTCCCCTTGCTCATTTTTCACCACTGTAAGCCCAGATTTCTTGGGAACCACTTGGGTTGGGCTGACCCACTGGCTATCTGATATTGGATAAGCAATTGCAGCATCTAGCCACTTCACAACTTCCTTCTTCACCACTTCCTTCATGTTGGGATTTAACCACCTTTGCGTTTCCCGGCTTGGTTTAGCATTGTCCTCCAAGTAGATGTGGTGCATGCAGACAATGGACTAATCCCTTTAAGGTCGGCCACTGTCCAACCTATGGCACCCCTATGTTCCCCTAAGACTTCTATCAATTGGCTTCTTGGGTAGGGCTTAAAGTAGAGGCAATGATAACGGGCAAAGTTTGGTTGGGCCCTGGGAATACATACTTGAGGGAGTCTGGAAGAGGTTTAAGCTCAAGATCTGGAGGGCTTTGAAGTGAATGTAGAGCTGGTTCAGATTGCAAGCCCGGTAGAGGTTTGACCTTGGACCAAGGTGCCAGGTGGAGTGGTGAATCATGTAAAGCATTGGTTTCCTCAAGTTGGTCAACATCTAGATCATGATCAATGGACTCAGTCAAAATGTCAATAGAATGACATCCTTCTTCTTGATCTGGATATTGAGATGCTTTAAAAACATTGAGAGAAACCTTTTGTCCCCCAAATGAAATGTCCATCATCCCCGTAGCATAGTTGATATTGGCTTTGGCAGTGGCGAGGAAGGGACGACCAAGAATGATAGGAGTGTGTTTCAACTCCTGGTTGGTAGACATATCAAGGATGAGAAAGTCCACGGGAAATAACAATTATTGACTTTGACAATTACATCCTCTATCAATCCTGTGGAGTCTTGACCGAACGATCGGCCAACTGCAGAATGATGGAAGTGGGCTTGAGTTCCCCTATGTTGAATTATTCATAAATAAAGGTGGGGAGAAGATTGACACTTGCCCCTAAATCAAGAAGGGCATGATCAAAGGTTATACCACCTATATCATATGAAATGAGGGGAGCACCAGGGTCCTTTAACTTCCTAGGGAGGTGGTTTGTCAAGACTGCACTAACATCCTCAGATAGCCAGATTTTCTGAATTGCAGTCTTGGATTCCCTTCGTGGAGTGCACATTTCTTTCAAAAATTTAGCATAAGTCGGGACATGCTTGATGGCATCCAGGAGTGGAATATTGATGTGGACTTGTTTGAACAATTCCAACAACTCCTCATCTTGGACCGACTTTGACTTCTTCTTAATGGGCTTGGATTCTAGAGCACTTGGAAATGGCACTTTGGGTTGGTAAGAATTTGGATCTACATGAGCCTTCTCTTTTTCTTTGTTCTCTCCCCCCAACTTAGTTTGAATGGGTTCCTCTTCACTATCACTAGTATCATCTTGGGCCTCTAGTTCAGGATTATTCACAACCTCTTTTCCCTTATGTGGGTCACTTAGCACCTTACCACTTCTCAGGCTTGAAATGTCTTTTATATTCTCCAATTGTGGGCCTCTTGGTTGAACTTGTTGGACAGGTTGAGGTAGGAGGCCTGATTGTGAAGCAAAGCCTGGTGGTTGGTTCCTTGAGTTGGCCACAGGTTGGCTAGGCAATTGGCCCACTTCCCTTCTCACGGTGGTCTCAGCCATCTGGCCCACTTGGGCTTCTAACCTAGCCATGGTCTATTGGTTTGTAGCCAAGAGTTGTTGTTGGTGGTGCAATTGTTGTTGTTGGGCCAAGATGATTTGTTGGAGTTGATTGAATTTTTCTTCAAAATTTTGTTGAGGGGGTTGTTGAAAGGTGGGATGAAGTTGCTTGGGTTGATGGGGAGGATATTGGACTGCCTGAGAGAATTGGGCCTGAGGCCCTCTAGCATAAGTGCCACCGTAAGGATTTGGCTGGGCCTGAAATTGGTTCTGGAATGGTTGTTTTGAGGCTTGAGGCATGGAGGGGTTAGGTCTTTGAGGTGGAACTTGTTGATTTTTCCAAGAGAAATTAGGATGGTTTCTCCAGCCTAGATTGTATGAATTGGAGAATGGGTCCAGATTGGGCTTGGGAAATCCTTGGGCTGCTTGGACCTGTTCTTGGACTTGTTCTTGGATGAAAAGTGGGAGTTGAGCTGCAGTTGGGCAGTCATTAATGTGGTGGCCTGGACTAGCACACAAGCTGTAAACTTCCTGATGATATGAGTCTGGGCCAACATATGGGCTTGAGGGGGATGGGCCAAAGGAATCCTGATGGGTCCTAGACAAGATTTGGTCTATCTTTTGAGCCAGAGAGGCAACAGTTTGGGCCATCGTATCCACTTTCTCCCACTTTTGGGCCATGAGATGATTTTCGAATTTGGGCTCTGATTCAGCCTGATTTCTCACTTCATACAACCCAGCCCGTTTGGATGGCCCAATAGATCTCTCATACGATGAAAGTGAGGCATGATTAATTGAATTTTCACTTAGCATTTCAAAGAGAGCATAAGCCTCATCCTCACTTCTACTCATGAAAGCCCCTCCACATGAAGCATCCACCATTTGTCTATATTGTTCTGTCAATCCCTCATAAAATGCTTGGACAATTTGCCATTTTGAGAGACCATGGTGGGGGAATTTTCTCAAAAGCTCCTTCAGCCTTTCCCATGACTCATGAATTAATTCCCCTGGTGTTTGAGAAAATCCAGTAATGGCTCTTCTCATGGTATTGGTTCGGCCTATGGGATAAATTTTTTTCAAAAATTCTTGTTGCATTTCTGCCCAAGTTCTAATGGTTTTCCTATAGTGCCCAACCAATATTTAGCTTTATCCTTAAGAGAGAATGGGAAAAGAGTCAGTCTGAGGGCATCATCAGTGAAGTTCTGGATCTTGACAGTGGAACAATTTCCAAAAATTCATCTATGTATTTGTAAGGGTCCTCATTGGTATTTCCATAAAAGGATGGGAGCATTTGGATGGTGCTAGATTTAATCTCATATTGGATGGCTTGATGTTGTGGGAGATGAATACAAGATGAAGGCTGATATTGGTTTGGGATGAAGTAGTCCTTCATTTGTTTGGGAGGCTCTTACTGGTCATGATTTTCTCCATTGTGATTAGGCAATCTATTTTGATTTTCAGCCATTTGATTTTTCAGAATACTTTTCCTTGGATGGAGAAGTCTCTCAATTTCTAGGATTGGTCCTAGCAAATTAGGGTTTTGTGATCTCCTACTATGCATGCACTAGGACCAAATAAGAGAAGAGAGATTTTTTTTATTATTATTTTAGATTTGTTTTAGACTTTTTTTTAACAAAGACAAACACATTTCAAACAATTACCCTATTTGACCTAGAGATCATAGACTTGACAGTGAGATTTCTCACAAAGTGGCCTATACCAACTTAAGTCCACTATTAGGTATATCCACTGGCCAGGTAAGAGGTGGGGTAGTGGGAGGCTCCCCCTACTGTCGTAGGGACCTAATTAGAGAACCACTTTCCCGCTTAGGCGTTTGCCTTTTAACCTCTAGCCTTAGACACCAGTTTCCAAAACCAATTAGTGGGCCCAAGTGGACCTAAACCTCAGTGTGAACCCTAAGGCCAATGTTTACTGACTTTTATTAGGGCTTGGGAATGCAAAAGATGCATGCAGATTGTGGTTTGTGGGCTAAGGAAGAGTGATCAAATCCCCACCTTATCTTGTTAAGGAAGTTGCCCTTAAAATATTTTAGAAATGATGTGAACACCACAAAATCAAGCAAGGGGTTCTATGCAAGCATGACAATGCATGATCATGCTTTCTAAAAGTTGAGATTCTCACCTTGCCTCCCGCAATCTTCGACAAGAAAGGAAACTCAAAATTCAAAATCTAAAGATGGAAAGTTTCCAATCTTGACATGACATCTTTTATTGGATTCAAGTGATTGATTTTTTAGATTTTGTATTTTTTTTTTCTTTTTTTTAATTATCTAAACATGGTAACTAAGAAAAGAAAACTAAATCAAGAGGGTTTTAATGGTACTTACCTCCAACGCAATCCCTCGTTCTTTTGGAAATGAAAACAAATGGAAAGAGTGAGAGAAGGGAACTCACCTCACTTACCCCTTTTTTTCTGATTTTTCCTGCAATTTTTGGATTTTTCTTCCCAAAGCTGGACTTTTTACCTACAGATTCGGCTTTCAGCGACAATTTTCTGACAAATTCTTCAATTTTGCAATTTTTAGGATTTTTCACTTTTTATTTGATACCTACAAAAAGAAAGAAAATGTTAGCATGAATATATACAAATAACACCAAGATTATCAAAACTAAAATTCTAATTCCCCGGCAACGGCGCCAAAAATTGATAGCCCACGAATGCGTCGTTAAACTCATGACTAACAATCTCAAAATTATCGGCTTACACTAACGATTTTAACAATAGTTAAGTGGTGAGAGCCGAGTCAAATCCACGGGGAAAAAGATTTTAGAGTTGAAAACCTTGAGTTTTTGTTTAAGAAAATAACATGGTAGTATTAAGGCTAAGTTGCACGAAAAAAATTTAAACTATGCTAAATAAGTAAAGAGAGAGATAAAGAGGGAATGAGAGAACACAAGACACTATTTAAAACTATAATATATTAAATAATATAAAATATTTAACACAAATATTTTATTCTAATCAAAAGCCATTAACAATTACACTGAAATAGAGAGAAAAAATAGAGAGAACTAGAGAGAGAACAAGAGAGACGAGAGGAGAGAGAAGAGAAAAGAGAGAGAGGAGAGAGAAGAGAAAAGAGAGAGAGGAGAGAGAGCACATGAAAGAGAGAGAGAAGAGAGAGAAATCGTGAGAGAGAGATAGGAGAGAGACGTGAGAGAGATAGGAGAGAAGAGAGAAAAGAGAGAGAGGAGAGAGAGTGCAGGGAGAGAAGAGAGAGAAGAGAGAAACGTGAGAGAGAGACGCGAGAGAGAGAGAGGAGAGAGAAGAGAGAAAGGAGAAAGCGCGAGAAGGAGAGAGCGAGAGAGAGAGAGAGAGGAGAGAGAGGCGCGAGCGGCTAGGCACCTACGTGCATGCAAACACATGCACATTGGTGCTGGGAGTGGCGGGCTCGCGGGTCGGCGCGGGGTACGGGGCGCGCGCGGGGCCAGGCGGGGCGCGGGGCACTGCAGGGCGTGCGGGGCAGCGGCCGGGCACTGGGCCAGGCAGGGCGCGGGGAGCAGGGGTGGCCTGGCAGGCACGCGAGCGTGCCTGCGCGCGTGGCTGGGGCAGGCGACCTGGGCAGGCATGCACAGGGCGCCGTGCTGCAGCTGCTGCTTGCTGCTTCTGTGTGAGAGAGAGACCGGGGGAGAGGAAGAGAAGGGGAAGAAGAGAAGAAAGAAGAAGAGAAAGAGAAAGAGGAGGAAGGAGATGCACAGGAGAGAGGGAAGAGAGAAAGTGAGAGAGGGAAGAATCATAAGTGAGAGAGAGTGGGGCTTTTAAATAGAGAGCTCTCTCTAAAAGAGAGTTTTCAAAAATAGGGAGAAAATCTTGGAAAAATAGAAAGAAGAGGGAGAAAGAAAAAGGTAGGCAGCTAGGGTTTTGCAACTTTCTGTATATGTCAAATTTACCCCTACTGGATTGCTTGGTCCATTGGCCCGTTAAGCACTTCATAAAATGACCCATTAACCTGCAAATACAACATATAATTGAATTTAATCAATTATCGTCCATGATAATAGAAATCTTATGAATTTATCAAGTATTAGTCATCAAAATGGCATGATTATTCATGATAATTATGATATTATCAATTCATTGGCTACAGACCAGTCCGAAAATAGAATTAAGTGTTTATTCATAATGTAGATAATTTTAACGTGTGGAGAGAGTCAAACGGGACATGTGGGAGTTGACAAAATCTAAATCGGACTTGGTTAGAATTTGGCAAGAGCATTTATGTTTAGGTTTATAATTTGTTAATGTGAAATGATCTCTTATTTGCTCTTCATATTCATACATGTCTAATAATTATTTTTTGCTTGCAGGCTGATGGAGAACCGGATAGCAACGATGGAGATGGCAACGACCACGAGATTCATCTTGCAGACGATTAAGAGTACGTCATTTGGCTTCCCCTTCCTTATCTTCTTCATTATCTATGTAAATATCTTTGTGAGTTGTTGCAAATATTTAACATATATCTAATTAGTGTGAAATGTTTAAATTTTACTTATACTGTAAAATGATCTCTTATCTCTTTTCATATACATGAATGTCTAATAATTATTTTGTGCTTGTAGGCCATTGGAGAACAATCTAGCAGCGATGTAGATGACGACGACCACGAGACTCATTTTGCAGAGGATTAGGAGTCTCGTCATTGACTTTTCTATTTTTATCTTCTTCATTATCTATGTAAACACTTTTGTAATTTGTTGTTAAACATTAACAGATATTTGTGTTAGAGAGAAATATTTAAATTTTACTTATGTGATTTTATTATGTGTGAATGGTGATTGTGATGTATTTTATTTTTTAGTTAATTGTTATATGAATTGTATACAGGTGTAAAAAAATAAATATGTTTTTACAAATATATATATTATTTTATTTTTTTATTTATTTAGCGACGGAATAGCGACGGATTTGAGTCCATCGCTAACATCCGTCGCTGTTTCAGCACCAAGGTTCGTTTCCATGGTAGCTAAGCCGTCGGTAATTTAGCGACGGCTTTTAGCGACGGGATATGGGCTGCCGCTGATATTGGCCGACACATAAATTAGCGACAGTCGTTGCGACAACTCGATGCCGTCGCTAATCCGCCGCGATGAGCGACAGCTTAGCGACGCCCACCCACTCGTCCCTAATTAGCGTCCAATATAGAGCTGCCACCTAAGTCTGTCGCCATCCTGTCGCTATTCTGTCGCTAGACATTTTAGCGACAAACTAGCGTCGGCATAGCGATGGATCTAGGCCGTCGCTAAATAGTTTTTTTCTTGTAGTGCTCGTTTTCCCGCCCAACATTTTGCACTTTTTATATTCGGATTTTTAAGTCAACTCTTGAACGTGACATATCAAAACATCGTAATTCAAGAGTCAGCGCAACATACCGATCTGTCGTGTTGTGAACACGACTGACAAGACCGTCGCGATTCTGATTGGATAATCGATTCCTGGTGGAAAAGGCGACGATATGTCTCGTCGTGATTTAGCCACTTTGCACAAAGTCATGTTTTAACTCTGTATGGTCCTTTTAAGTGTGACGAATGAACCCGTCACGATTTAAAGGCCAACCTGAGACTGTTTTATTGAGTTATACAGTCAACCATACGCCTGCACTACTGTCATATCATGTCATGTAGTTATTCAATGGCCTAAAAGTGATCAACCTACACGAAAGCTATAAGAACATGAACTTATATCCTAAGTGTACTTAATGATTGGTTGACTTCATCTACCATGTTATTGATATGAGCTATGTCCACACTCTGTCTTGTTCATAACTGAAAAGTGTTACATGCTAAAAGTGCAGCAAACATGCGATAGATTGAATTGTATACATGTCATGCTTGATTATTACAAGCTTTCCATCTCGTTTTAAACCGATGGATTGTGGATTGAGACACGTTCTACATGACACATTGCACATATAGGCAGCCCTCTCTTGGGGATTTGGAAACTCTCGACCAGTCATTCCGTATCGGCAGACTCGTGACCTTTTCTCTAAGACCTCCGTAATTCTTCGTACTCCGTGGATTCCCTCATGGAGATCGAGTTGGTTGTACCATTGAAGTTTCCAGAAGATAGAAAGCACTTCTATTCTTATCTACTTCTCGTGAGAGTGATTTGATACATTGAAATCAAGCCATTAAATGTAAGGATTAAATTGAAGTGATTAAGCTGTTATGCTGTCGAAATTTACTCAGGATCATGTCCACTTTCCTTGTTCTCTATAATCATTGACATGATCTTTAGTACACAATTGTCTATTGTTGGAATTCGTATTGGCCATAAATGAATGAATGGAATTACCAGAAACTATTAGAACTTCGGTTCATAAACATGCCTGTGCAATTAGGGCCCAGTTTGGTCTTAAGAGGAGCACCCGAAATACTTATAATCGCGAGAGTATATGATCCATTGAGGTGTCTGGCAATCACCTAATTGACTGCAAGATTGATCTGGGTAATTTTCACACTATTATTGATTGATTGATTGATTGAACTGTTATATGTGAAATGGTCAAATCTATTGTACATGTCATCGTTATTGAATCTAATATGTCATTGTCCACTGGCATTCTATGGAATTCAACTTGAGAAATCTGATAACTACATAATTTTTTGAGTTAAATTTCACACATTTAGTTAAGTTTAGACATCAGTTGTCCATAAATAATGTGCACATTGAGTTTAACTGTCATTCTACTCAAGTATAAAATTTTGAACATATTAATTGCTAATGGGTTAGAATTTACATGTTAGATTTTCATTAAACAAGTCATTTTCTTCGGAATAATTAGGTTCATTTTCTGTTCACAAATACACTTTGAAAAATAAAAGAGATTTGTAAATATTGTATATAAATAAAATTTTGTCATAAATAATATTTTTGTAAATAATTTTGAGTTTGTAAATAAATAAATAAAAATTACTTAATAAATATCTCACCCAATCCCATTAATAAACCAACATTTTTACCCCACCACTACCATCATGCCACATACCCCATTCAAATCTCATTAAATAAATAAACATTTTTAAATAACCCACCCTTTTTGGCCACGCATACCCTACCCTTAACCCTTCTTGTCTTCCCCACCAGGAACCCACTGGAAGCTTCACGAAGAAGCTGGAGGCCGGCTGGGTGCTGTGCACAATGGGGTCTGGATGCTGGGTCATCTGAAGGCGGGAAGAAGTTGGGGCGGCCAGCGCTCATGGGTGCAGAGATCATGTGGAGCAGCTCTGGTGGTCCTGCTGTGCGATGGTGCGGCCGAGCCTAAGGCGGAGCTCGGGCGTAGGAGACCTGAGCTGTGGCCAGAGCAGGTGAAGGTGGCCGGTTGCGCTGGCGTGTGGAGTTGGCGCATGCGGCTGGAGGTGTGCAGGTGCTGGAGGAAGTCCTGGTGTGCGATGGTGATGGAGGCCAGGCCAGATGGTGTGGCTAGGCAGCCGGGGCTAGACGATGGGGCGGGTGTGTGCTGTGTGTGGAGGCGGTTGGCGCTGGGGAGGGTGCGCCTGGTCCCGTGCGAAGTAGGCCGGATCGGTGCTGATGTGGCCCCGGGTGCGTGAGGCTGGTGAGGCGCTGTGCGCGCCTGGTGCTGTGCAGCTGGCGATGGCGCTGGCGGAGGCGAGCTGGTACTGGAGGGAGCCTGTGCACAGCAGCAGCTGTGCAGATCTGGGGCGGTTTGTGTGCGATGGAGGCTGGCGCTAGCAGCTGAGGTGGCCAGCTGAGGTGGCGGGCTGTGGTCTGGCGGACTGCTGCGCTGGCGATCCGGGTGTGCTGAAGCCGGCGATCCTGGTGGAAGGCGGGGAGAAGAAGGCCATGAGGCCTATAAAAGGACCCAAGGTCCACAATTCCCTGGTTCGGCTGGTTCGCAAGTAGGGAATTTTCTTTTATTTTTAGTTTCCATTCTTGTAATTTCTGTTTATGCAGAGCAGAGCGCTGGGGGTTCGTTTTTTTTTCTAGATTTCTAGTTCCCTTTTTTTCTGTAATTTCTTCTTTTAGCAGAGCAGAGAGGGAGTGTTCTTGAGGCTGGTTCGGCCATTAGGAATTTCTGTGGATTTTAATCTCCATTTACGTGTATTTCCTGTTCTTCCAGTTCATAGCAGTGGGGGCTCTCTGGTTCGACAGAGAGGGTTGGCAAATTTTTAGGATCCAGTTTTCTGTTCTTCTTCAGTTCAGAGTTTTAGATAATGTTCTGTCAATTTTTTATGTATTCCTCTTTTGAGCATAGTAGTGGAGTGTTCTTAATGTTTGGAGTTCAGATTGCTAGGATCAACTTTCTTTCTTTATAGTTCTTCATTTCGTTCTGTGAAATTTTCTGAGTTAGACTTCGATCCAGTGCTATTTCTATTTCCTTTTGTTCCAGAGGGTGATCCAGGGGCTGCTGGGAGCAATTCTCATTTTGTTATGTGTTTATCTTGTTCATTTCTGCATTTATTTGCTTCGATCCATTGCAATTGTTTAGTTTTTCTGTTCTTGGTTGGATGGTTGAGCAGTGATGGCCAGTTGGACATTTGTGGGAGATTTTAGGGAGTTTATTTGCCATTTTTACTTCTGTGTTTCCCTTTCAGTAGAGTAGGGAGGGTTTTTAGGATCTGCAGCTTTTGAATTTTCTTCTTATTGGTTCGATTGCAGGGTTTCTCCTTCCTCTTTCTTCTATGCCAATTAACTGGTTGGTTCGGGGTTGGGTTAGGAAGATCAGATCTGGGAAATTTCGCTTTTGCTACTTTTGGGAGTTCTAAATTCAGATTTCTGAGTTTCCGTTTCTTCTAGTCTTGCTGTTGTGAGAGATAAGGAGATCAATCCAGGAAGTTTGGTATTTTCATTTCTACTGAGTTCAGAAAGTGCAGATTTGGAGTTTTAATTGTGAAGTCTATGTTCCTGTTGTAGCAGAGCATTGAGTTGATTTCGTGAAGATTTCTGAGTCTTTTAGGTTTGTTTTCCAGTCATTAATTCGGTCTTCTTCCATGTTCTTCAGTAATCACAATAGAAATCTGATTTAACAACTTTAAATTTCTGTTTCTTATTTTTTGTTCGAATCTTGAGCTGTGAGGATACAGTCCAGTATTTGTGGAGAGTTGCGATTACTAAGTGTTCATCCCTCGAGCTGTGAGGGTACATTCTCTGGTTTTCAAGTCTATTTGTTTTCTCATTAAGATTGATTTGTCAAGTTGTGAGAAATTTAATTGATGTTGTTCATATAATTACTTTTAATGCAATGTGATTTTGGTGAGAAAATGTCTTTAAGAATTGATTCAAGTCAAAGTAGTTTTAATTCAAGTTCTATTCAGCCTCCCTGTGGAAATGACCTATTTTCACCATTGTGCTAGTTCTCTTTTTCTATTTTAAATCTGTGAGACAGTTTAGAGGAAGTGCGCATATTGACTTGTGCGAGGAACTCTGGACAACGAAATGCACAGTCAACAATGTCGCGCGTTCATCTTGGCGCCGTTGCCGGGGAGGCATTAGAGTTTGATTTAGATCTATTTTGATTTGATTTCATTTACTTTGAGGTTTCATTTGACTTGTTATTGGGCTTTCATTTCAGATTTGCACACTTGGAGATTGGGCTTGGAGACTTGAAGCCCATTGGAGTGAGCTTGCTGATTTCATTTCTTATTCTCTTTTAATTCAGAATTTTAGATAGAGGAGTGTGAGAGAAGCTTGTAGTGAGGTTTTCATGTACTCTCTGTGCATGTACAGAGATTTCCTTCTTGTTGGCATGTAATAATTGGCCTTTTGGTGGTTTGAATTGCTTGGATTTAGTTTATATAGTACCACTTTATATTTTCTTAGCTTCATTTCATTTAATTTAAAAACAAAATAAAAATTAAAAAAAAATTCTAAAATCTAAAAAATTTCTAAATTGCTCTTTCATGTTAGCCGTTTGTTTGTAATTAAAAATTTCATCTCTCAAGATTAGGATCCCATGTTTTAGGACATTCATCACTTTAATTGACATTTGAATTCAATTTTTGTTCTTTGCATTGAAGGGTGCGGGGGAAAGGTAAGATTTCTCTCTCTCGTTTCATGCATTAGACTTAGCATTAGAAAATCCATTGTTTGAATTTGATCTTTGCATTTCATATTTGAAAAAGGGACTGTTTAAGGGCTTAACCCATTAGATAAAAAGATAAGGTGAGGGATTTCATCACCCTTTCCTTTGCCCAAAAAATCACAAAAAAATTCACATTCTTGCATTGTCCTAAACTTTCAATAAAAACCAGTAGACTTGGCCCTAGGGTTCATCATTAGATTTATCCTTTCTTGAATTCAAAACTTCTCTTTAAGTCTGGTGTCTAGGATTAGAGGTTAAAAAGCTCACGCTTAAGCGAGCTAGAGGTTACTTAATTGGGTCCTTGCGAAAGCAAGGGGGGCCTCCCTCTACTCCACCTCTTACCTGGCCGGTACAAGAAGAGTTAGGATTGGACTTAAGTAAGCATAAATCTGATTTTGAGAAAAATAACATAAGTCCAAGGAACACTTAGTGGTAGGTTAATTTGATTTGAAAGTGTTTGTTTGTTTGTGTTTATTTAAAAATTCATCAAAAGTCAATAAAAATCTTAAAAATTCAAAAATCATAAATAGAAAGTTTTTCATCTGTGCATGCTTGGTAGATGCTCCCAAAACTTAGATTTGGTTCAAGCTTTAGGCGAGATTAAGAGATTCTTTCATATGGCCAACCAAGAACAAATTCAAGCTGTCCAAGATTTCTACAATCCCTCCTATGAGTCATACTCTTATGATCCATACAACCCTGGTTGGAGAAATCACTCGAACTTTTCTTATGAAAATCAATATGAACAAATGTCTCAAACTTCTTTCAACCAATCCATGTACGGTCAATCCTATCCAAATCAGAATCCGGGATTCGACCAATCTTCTTATTCCAGACATCAACAATTCCAAGGAAGTCAAAACTTCGATGAATTTTCTCATATCAATTTTCAGCAACATTCATACAATCAACCACCATCTTCTCAGTCCAATTGGGAGGATAAAATGAATCAACTTCAAAACATGATGATGACTCTTTGCCAAACTATGTAAGAACAACAAAATCAATATCAAAATCAGAACCAAAATTTGCAACAAAATTTGGATAGGATAGAGTCTCAGATTGCTGATGTGTGTAGGAGGGAATTGGGTCAATTACCAAGTCAAACTATAGCAAACCCAAGGAACAACCCTCCCGAATTTTATCAGAACCAGCAATATCATCAAGTCCAGGGGTACAGACCACTTGTTCAACCAAATATACCCCCACCACAAAACACACAACAAACTTTTGTTCAGAATATTCCTGCACCACAATTTCAAAATCAATTTATACAACATGACCGTTCTCCTGCCCAAGCTAGGGGTCCCCAAGTGGAAAATATGGAAACAATGTCTACAATAAGAAGTGGAAAAATCTTGATAAATCCTCACCCACACATGACAACTTTGCGTGTGAGAATAAAGAAAATGAAAATGAACTTGAAATTGAAGAAGAGGTTGAAGAGAAGGTTGAAAAAGAACAATCCAAGGAAAAAGAAAGTTGTCGGGTGGTAGAAGAATCTTGTGAGGAAAAAGCAGTAGACCAACCCTGTGCTCTAGGGTTTGAGGGAGAGGAAGGACAACTTAGTTCCTTATTTCAGGATAGTGATCCATCGTTTCCATTAGAATGTCCTCCTAAGGTTGAACTAAAACCACTCCCTGCTAATTTAAAATACATCTTTTTAGGAAAGGACGAAACTTGGCCCATCATAATTGCTAGTGATCTTGAAGAAGGGCAGGAGAAGAAATTGATTGAAGTCTTAAAAATTCATAGAAAAAATTTTCAAGTGCATGATAAGGTTTGGTTGTTTAATTCCAGGCTTAGTGTGTTTTCGGGAAAATTGAAGTCCCGATGGGATGGTCCTTACATTGTTGTCAGATCTTACGACAATGGTGCTGTCATTATTCTCGATCCTAAAACTAGACAATCATTCACCGTCAATGGGCAAAGGTTAAAACATTTCTTTGAAAGCCCACTTTTCTTAAAAACGGATTCTACCAAGCTAGCTGAGCCAAACGAAGCCTAATTGCGTCCGGCTGAAGACGAAATAAACTTAGCGCTTCTTGGGAGGCAACCCAAGTGTATAGATTTCTTTTATCAGGTAATTCTCTATCTTACTTCTTTTCCTGTCAATAAGTAGGGGGGAGAGGTAGAATAAGCATGCATTCATAGTCCTCATCCCAACCATTGCTTCATTTCTTTTTCTTGAGCTTGTACATATGTAAATAAAAATTTCACAATGTTTCATCTTTAAATAAAAATGCGTTGCTTTGCGCATCCCAGACTAAGTGTATGATCTTTAACCATTAAAAAATTATGATTGTCACATCCCTTTGCAAAAAATCCATGTTAAGTTGCATCTGGTAAAGGATTACATGTACTTCTTGTCTACCTTATGTAAGGATTTATGGCAAGAAGTTTTCATACACATACTACACAGCCACTTAGACTAGCTGAACCCGAATGTAGCAATTTTGTCAAGGCTAGTAGGAGAGAGGTGATTAGTTTTCTCCCCTCCCCTTAAGTGAACTGCAAAGGAAGTGAAGGAATGTGATCAAGGACCCTGACTGTTCATCATTCCGAAAAGATGAAAAGAAAAGAAAAGCAAAAGCAAAAGAAAAAAATATATCCATGAAAAATGCCCCGGATCTGAGTAAAGTTGGACTCGCTACTCTTGAAAAGTGATGGGTTGTGCAGCATTATGGATGAAAAGAAAAAAAAAAAATCCGAGTGCACAAAGTGCAAATAAAGGGACAAAAGTCCTCAACTCAGAGAAATAATCCTCAAGGAAGATGAGCAGAATGGAACTGAGAGAAACAACCAGATCTGACTGAGCAAGGATCTTATTCCACAATTCTTTTCTTCTCCCTCAAATCAATCTAATCTCAAATACTAGCTGAGATAGAGGAGCTCCAGGAGGGCTGATGTGAACTCTTAAGTGAGCTACCACCTGTGCACTAATTTCTTGCCATAAGCCCATACAATTAGGAAAGACATATCTCTACATTAATCTTTTACATGATGGTTGTTTAGTATGAGACATTGCACCTTCTAGTCCTACATTTGGAGTAATTTTCATTGCTAAGGGACTAGCAATGTTCAAGTAGGGGGGAGTGATAACTACATAATTTTTTGAGTTAAATTTCACACATTTAGTTAAGTTTAGACATCAGTTGTCCATAAATAATGTGCACATTGAGTTTGACTGTCATTCTACTCAAGTATAAAATTTTGAACATATTAATTGCTAATGGGTTAGAATTTACATGTTAGATTTTCATTAAATAAGTCATTTTCTTCGGAATAATTAGGTTCATTTTCTGTTCACAAATACACTTTGAAAAATAAAAGAGATTTGTAAATATTGTATATAAATAAAATTTTGTCATAAATAATATTTTTGTAAATAATTTTGAGTTTGTAAATAAATAAATAAAAATTACTTAATAAATATCTCACCCAATCCCATTAATAAACCAACATTTTTACCCCACCACTACCATCATGCCACATACCCCATTCAAATCTCATTAAATAAATAAACATTTTTAAATAACCCACCCTTTTTGGCCACGCATACCCTACCCTTAACCCTTCTTGTCTTCCCCACCAGGAACCCACTGGAAGCTTCACGAAGAAGCTGGAGGCCGGCTGGGTGCTGTGCACTATGGGGTCTGGATGCTGGGTCATCTGAAGGCGGGAAGAAGTTGGGGCGGCCAGCGCTCATGGGTGCAGAGATCATGTGGAGCAGCTCTGGTGGTCCTGCTGTGCGATGGTGCGGCCGAGCCTAAGGCGGAGCTCGGGCGTAGGAGACCTGAGCTGTGGCCAGAGCAGGTGAAGGTGGCCGGTTGCGCTGGCGTGTGGAGTTGGCGCATGCGGCTGGAGGTGTGCAGGTGCTGGAGGAAGTCCTGGTGTGCGATGGTGATGGAGGCCAGGCCAGATGGTGTGGCTAGGCAGCCGGGGCTAGACGATGGGGCGAGTGTGTGCTGTGTGTGGAGGCGGTTGGCGCTGGGGAGGGTGCGCCTGGTCCCGTGCGAAGTAGGCCGGATCGGTGCTGATGTGGCCCCGGGTGCGTGAGGCTGGTGAGGCGCTGTGCGCGCCTGGTGCTGTGCAGCTGGCGATGGCGCTGGCGGAGGCGAGCTGGTGCTGGAGGGAGCCTGTGCACAGCAGCAGCTGTGCAGATCTGGGGCGGTTTGTGTGCGATGGAGGCTGGCGCTAGCAGCTGAGGTGGCCAGCTGAGGTGGCGGGCTGTGGTCTGGCGGACTGCTGCGCTGGCGATCCGGGTGTGCTGAAGCCGGCGATCCTGGTGGAAGGCGGGGAGAAGAAGGCCATGAGGCCTATAAAAGGACCCAAGGTCCACAATTCCCTGGTTCGGCTGGTTCGCAAGTAGGGATTTTTCTTTTATTTTTAGTTTCCATTCTTGTAATTTCTGTTTATGCAGAGCAGAGGGCTGGGGGTTCGTTTTTTTTTCTAGATTTCTAGTTCCCTTTTTTTCTGTAATTTCTTCTTTTAGCAGAGCAGAGAGGGAGTGTTCTTGAGGCTGGTTCGGCCATTAGGAATTTCTGTGGATTTTAATCTCCATTTACGTGTATTTCCTGTTCTTCCAGTTCATAGCAGTGGGGGCTCTCTGGTTCGACAGAGAGGGTTGGCAAATTTTTAGGATCTAGTTTTCTGTTCTTCTTCAGTTCAGAGTTTTAGATAATGTTCTGTCAATTTTTTATGTATTCCTCTTTTGAGCATAGTAGTGGAGTGTTCTTAATGTTTGGAGTTCAGATTGCTAGGATCAACTTTCTTTCTTTATAGTTCTTCATTTCGTTCTGTGAAATTTTCTGAGTTAGACTTCGATCCAGTGCTATTTCTATTTCCTTTTGTTCCAGAGGGTGATCCAGGGGTTGCTGGGAGCAATTCTCATTTTGTTATGTGTTTATCTTGTTCATTTCTGCATTTATTTGCTTCGATCCATTGCAATTGTTTAGTTTTTCTGTTCTTGGTTGGATGGTTGAGCAGTGATGGCCAGTTGGACATTTGTGGGAGATTTTAGGGAGTTTATTTGCCATTTTTACTTCTGTGTTTCCCTTTCAGCAGAGTAGGGAGGGTTTTTAGGATCTGCAGTTTTTGAATTTTCTTCTTATTGGTTCGATTGCAGGGTTTCTCCTTCCTCTTTCTTCTATGCCAATTAACTGGTTGGTTCGGGGTTGAGTTAGGAAGATCAGATCTGGGAAATTTCGCTTTTGCTACTTTTGGGAGTTCTAAATTCAGATTTCTGAGTTTCCGTTTCTTATAGTCTTGCTGTTGTGAGAGATAAGGAGATCAATCCAGGAAGTTTGGTATTTCATTTCTACCGAGTTCAAAAGTGCAGATTTGGAGTTTTAATTGTGAAGTCTATGTTCCTGTTGTAGCAGAGCATTGAGCTGATTTCGTGAAGATTTCTCAGTCTTTTAGGTTTGTTTTCCTGTCATTAATTCGGTCTTCTTCCATGTTCTTCAGTAATCACAATAGAAATCTGATTTAACAACTTTAAATTCTGTTTCTTATTTTCTGTTCGAATCTTGAGCTGTGAGGATACGGTCCAGTGTTTGTGGAGAGTTGCGATTACTAAGTGTTCATCCCTCGAGCTGTGAGGGTACATTCTCTGGTTTTCAAGTCTATTTGTTTTCTCATTAAGATTGATTTGTCAAGTTGTGAGAAATTTAATTGATGTTGTTCATATAATTACTTTTAATGCAATGTGATTTTGGTGAGAAAATGTCTTTAAGAATTGATTCAAGTCAAAGTAGTTTTAATTCAAGTTCTATTCAGCCTCCCTGTGGAAATGACCTATTCTCACCATTGTGCTAGTTCTCTTTTTCTATTTTAAATCTGTGAGACAGTTTAGAGGAAGTGCGCATATTGACTTGTGCGAGGAACTCTGGACAACGAAATGCACAGTCAACAATGTCGCACGTTCAAAATCATTGAACAAGTTATTGAATATTGAATCTCTTCCATTGATAAATGATCGCACTGTCATCCATCTCATTGTTAATCGTCCCATCCCACATGAGAATTGTCATTGGATTTGTTTACTGAACCGTTCTCGTACATGTTATAGCTTGGAATTGTCTTTACCGTTATTGTCATGAGTATTGCATGTTAGTATCTTACCTATTAACATGTTAATTACGTAAAGCATACCCGCACTATGAGATATAAATCCTACTGGGTGCTAGTGTGCTCACACCTGTAGTAATAATACGGTTGTTCGGATCATGTTTTTCGGGTCTATGTGTGGTGCTCTTGACCAAGAGATGGTCAATGGGCTGTGTTTAGGTTTTCTGTGCACAGAGTGAGCAGTGTGGGCTGGATATGCTAGCCCAATTGCACTGCTGGTTCATTGTTCTGAACCGCATCGGAGTCAGGCAACGCGATTTGAACACGTCGACTTCTTCCGCCGCGATTCAGGGAACCGCCTCTGTGGCACGTGGCGCGCGGGTTCTGTATGGCATTGGACTAAGTGGACGCATTTAAAGTAGGTAAACACGGCGTCTGGCCTAGACGCAATTTGAATAAGTGTTTTAAGTGCATCGTTTCGGCCAGACAGAGCAGAAGATGCTCTGTCCGGCGTAGGGGAGATGCTGTGAAGCTTCTCCAGTGAGGATTCCGACGTTTCCGACTCTGGTTGGCTCGTGCGGCACGGGAACCACGTGCGGATGGTGTCCAAAGCATGGGCGTGCCGTCGACGAGGAGGTTTTGGGCGTTCTTCAGTGTCTTCTTCCGGTAGGGAGACTTTCTACACTGTTTATAGTTTTTTGGCATGTTTGGATTGGGTTTAAGGGTTGGAGTATGTGAGGGTGGTTTGCCCTCATTGAGCTTTACTCGTTTACAACTTTATACGGAATGAATGCTTGGGTTTCCTATTAGTTCTCCTGTGGGGGAGAGTGGGTTTGGCCCGTGAGCTGAACCCACTATCGCTGTTGAAAAGCATCCAGGTAAGCCGACACATTCATGAATGGACGCGTCCCTTTGAGTCGACGCGTTTCAGTTTTGTCTATTTCCGCTGTGGCAGTGTTGGGGATGCGTTTACTTGACCCGACACGTTCTTGTTGAACGCGTCGGTTTAGTTGGACGCGAATATATGATGACCGGTTTGGGTTGGAAAGTGTCGTATCGGGCCGACGCGACTTGATTGCATCGCTGCGCCCTATCGTGTTAAGTTGGAGTTGCGTCGGGTATAGAGGACACGATTCTGTTAAGTGGAGTCGTATATATCGGACACGTTTTAATGTCAATAAAGCGGCGTCTATGTCCGATGCGTTTCAGGTTATGTGGTTGGGTTGTGATGGCTGGGCAGTGAGGTTCTGGTGTGAACTTAGCCCAGGCCTTGTGGTTTCTGTTAAGCATGGCTTAATACAGTTAGTGTGATAGCTTTGTGTATGTTGTTAGTATGCTTATGTATTAAGATAAGTGTTTAATGGTTAATGAGTATACGTCTAATGTGTGGTCTTGGTGGTCATATGATGACCCAATGAAAATGTTAGATTGTTTAATTGTGGTTAATGAACGGTTGTGTGTAGGATGGCTTGAGGGTCATAGGGTGACCGAGGATAGGCTATTCCTTACACTTGTGTACCGTGGGTTGTACGTAAAGGTCGTATAAGCATGTATACCGAGATTTGTGTGCTTACCGAGTTTGGTGGTCTGATGCCTAATCTGGAATACCTCTTCAGTCGGGTACCCCAGGTTCTTAGGAAAGCCAAGCACGTGTGTTGTGCTCGGGGCGTGTCCCGGTACGGTGTGTACCTTTGAGGTTTTAGTCGTCTTCCTAGACACCCTCACTCCTGTGTTTCACTTGTACGTCCAGCTGAGGGAAAGATGACTGTGGGCAGCGACTTGTGTTTGTGGGTGTGCAGTCGCTTGTGGCGCGCTCGTGGTTGGGGAACGGACACCAGTAGATGTATTGGTCCACCGCTAGTCCTGTGTTTCCAGTGCCTCACTTTAGGGAGCTCAGGCCAGAGTCCCTAAAAGTGTCAGGCTTGGACCTGTAGCTGTGTAGTTGCAGGTGTGGTGTTGGTTGGTCTCCACTATTCGTTGGTTTACTTTGTGTACTTGTGGAGCTGTAGCTGGACTGTGTGGTCTGTGGCTATGAGACTGAGAGGTGGTTCTTGTGCTTTTTTTTCCGGGTTGGATACTGGCATCATAAACCAGTAGACCGTTCTCGTGTGGTGGAATCGTTCCGTTCCGACTCATGGTTTGCCACTTGTCGTGGCTTGTGTGTTGTGACTTGCCGGTTGAGGTTTGAATCGTTGTGGTGTGCCCTGGTGGTGGCACAGTTCTGGTTGTGGTTCCGTGGTGGTACCTCATGGAAGTGGGTACCTGTACCCTTTGTGGGTAGTTTGCGTTGTGGTACATTGTATAGTAGCCTCCTCAAGTATAGAGGTGGACTTCTGTTGTCGTGGTTTGGCTACCATTGTTGCCAGTGAGACCCTTTGGGGTTGAGGTCTCTTTAGAGTTTCTTGTGTTGTTTTTGGGAGGTCCCTACTGAGCCAGTGACGTGTTGAGGCTCACTCCCTTACAGCTTGTAACGACCCGACCTCCCGGACCCCCGACTAGGGACCCCGAAGGTCGTGCCGCCACCCATGGATCCGAAGACCCGGAAGGGTTAGAATTTAGCCCAGTGAGATAAGCAATGAATTCAAATAACTATAACAAGAATGTTCGATCATTAATAAGGAAATTATGTATAACATGTCCCAAAATAAACGTACAGGTACAGAAAGATGGTACAATCCTTAAGGGGCATACCCCGAGGACTTGCAAAAAGGCCACTCTCAATTCACTCCTAGTACATGAGCACTCACACTCACAACTCACACTGCTGGCAACACATGTCGAACAAGCCGCCACCACGACCTTCCAGCAACGAACTCCTGCGACAGCGAGTCCCTACCTGAAGAGAGTAGGGGGGTGAGCCTCGCAAACAAGGCTCAGTAGGGATAACCAGTCCTTTACCAGTCAGAGCAGCAGGAACTACAACGAAAGTGGAAGCAACTACTCTAGAAAGTAGTAAAGCAAGAAACACCTACTGCAGAGTATTATAAAGCAGCGGAACAGAGTAATGCCATGACCCACAACCAGGGTCGGGCCAAAAACGACTCCCGCAGAACCAGCGGAGTCAAACACAATGCGGAAGCAATACCTCGGCATGCACCCGCTGAGACAGAGAAGCTCACGGAACACAGGAGCAAACACGTGAGACCAGAGTCTCACGACACAAGCACCCAACATCCCAGGCCTCCACGAGGTCGGGAAGGAACAACCAGGTGTCACCACGAGAGACACCGAGCAACCACGTGAGAAGGAACGTCTCACCACAGGCACGACCACCTCAAACCTCCACAAGGTTGAGGGCCCACAAGCAGAACCACCCTGGACCTCAGACACGCCACGAGGTCAAGGAACTACACCCTCCAGTGCCACCACGGACGACACCAAGGAACGGTCTACCAAAACCAGCGGTCGAATGTCTACACAAGACACCCCGAGAGAACACGCTGAGCGGAAGCCACTAAACACAGCCCTCGAGGCCAAACCAACCAAGCCCACGGCACTAGACACGGCTAGGCTACAACCACCGTGCAGGCTAGCGCAACGAGACTCACTTAGAAACAACGTGAGAAACTCCGTCACAGCAAGAGCAACCAAGCCACTGCCACAGGCAGCTAAGAGGAGGACACAACGTCCTCACCTCCAACTCGCCAGCTGTTGACTTCTTCCTACAACCTCCCTAGGTAGAGTGAGGCTAGTGAGCCACAACAGAGAACAACTAACAAACCACCGCAGCCCTGCTGAGCTGCGGCCTCACGCCTACCCTCCCTACACGGTTCCAGAACCAATGCAGAGCGAGGCAGCGAGAAGAACTAACTGGTCCTCACTGGAAGAACACCTCAACCACCTCGGAGACACAGACCAGCTAAGGGAGCTCCACAAGCAACTCAACGCTGCTGCCCACCACCATTCTCCCCTCAGCTCTGGAGTTTGCCACACTAGGCTGTCAACTTGAGCACGCTCATAGCCCAGAGAACTCCCTCAATAGGCTCCCGAGGATGGGGGTCCCAGGAAATGGAGACAACATCTGAATGGGACAAGCCCTCAAGTGCAAAGCACCGAGCGAAAGAGAACAGGCGGAGCAACAACCAACAGAAACCGACACAACTAGCTTGTAGCCAAGACAACCCCAGCAAGCACAAACACGCATGGCACACCTACCGGTAACCCCCCAGGAGCACCGTCGGCCAACGCCAGCACACACGACACGTCCCGAAGAATCGAAACACCACAAGACAGCACAGAAAGCATTGCTCTTCTAATAATCGATTGACCGATAGACAATCAATTATTAGACAGACGCGAGCCTCATAGCACCGCCGCTAGGACACGGCCACGAAGGTGTCACCTTCGGTCACTGAATGCTGGGAGGCAACTGGCCGCATTCCCTACCAGAAGGTCCTAAGGGAAACCCTACCCTGGGGAACACGCCAACACGCTAACGAGGCCACAGAAACACCCAAGGCAAGCCTGGTGCTGTTGCGCCCTCCTAGCTCGTCGCGATACCATCACGACAGGAAGGCAACCGCGACAAGCGCCCTATTGTGACAGGGAAGCGCGTCGCGACAAGAAACCTGTCGTGACAGGAAACCGGGTCGCGACACGAATCTTATCGCGATGGCTAACTGCGCCGTGATAAGGTCGCACCCGACCAAAGCGATGCCTCCTCTGATGTCGCGATGCGCACGGCAGTCGCGACATCAGAAGGGAGGCAGACCGCTGGGATACTACATCCCGGGGTCGCCACACACACTACATCTACACATCCACGGGGAGGGGTGTCACGTCCCGAGAATTACACATCGGATATTAATAATAATTCAGAAATAATTCGAGTCGATATCTCGAGACGTGAACAGTCGGCAAATAAGCCTCTAGCTAGCACGCACTAAATGTATAACAACATACATCATAAGAGGGCCCAAATATTGAACTCGACTAATCTTTTATTCAAATCTCAACTCATTGTATTCCAAATGGAAACTATTACAGGACTAAGACTCAATGAAAAGAAAAGTACATTTTATTCCTCACTTCCTACTACATGAATCTAACACTCAAAGCAAACTACTATAACTAAACTCATAGTTGGAACGCTCATCACTCAGACGCATTCCCATCCTCGACTTTCTCCTCCTCTTGAACTTCATAGTCACCTAGATTGGGTAAAAGTAGGGGATGAGCAAACTAGCCCAGTAGGATTTATATCTCAATGTGCGGGTAATGATATAAGTGATTAGCAATTTAGAACTAGGTAAGTACGATGAATGATATGCAAGTACGAATAAAACTCGTTAAAACATGATACATGAACAAGCTAGATAGAGTGATCATGATAGAACATGATTTTTGAACAGGATGACAAGATAGAACTAGCAATAGATCACTTTGTACAAGCACACAAGAATTCACTTGATGTCAAGATGCAAGGTATCACTAATTGCATTAAATGCAGGATTGCCATATCACGCAAGCAAGCAAGCATGCATGAGCACGATCATGTAACACTAATCAGGCACGCATGCACTAATGTACACCAAGAAAAGATCCATCAAGAATGTACACCAGGACACGTGTATGTGGTTATTGTATCTATCATTCAACACGCACGCACGACTCCCAGCGCAGATGCAATGCCAGTAATCATTATACCCCATGGTTAACAGTATATTTATGACTCTCCATCATTGGGACTAGACTGGAGCCCTTGGACACTCGCCGTGCCCGGTCAGCATCTCACTTAAATTTTAAATGTAGATAAAGGTTACCCACAGTCATTTATAATGGCCAATGAGAGTTTCAATAAGTAAGCATGTGTAAGTCATTTGATGATGATGAGAACTAGTAATAAGTAATTGAACATGATTTCATGATAACAATGGTCAAGAGATAAATTCGGCAGCATAATGGTACGATTCATAATTTAGTTCAATTTTTACATTAACGGCTTTAGTCTAGATTGTAATTCACACTCACGAGAACAAGACGAGAGAGGAAGTGCACGCTATCTCCAGGGAACTTCAATGGTACAACAACTCATAGCCACGTGGAATCCATGGTCATAGGAGATAGAGGTCTTAGAGAAAATTGAACATGATTTCATGATAACAATGGTCAAGAGATAAATTCGGCAGCATAATGGTACGATTCTAATTTAGTTCAATTTTTACATTAACGGCTTTAGTCTAGATTGTAATTCACACTCACGAGAACAAGACGAGAGAGGAAGTGCACGCTATCTCCAGGGAACTTCAATGGTACAACCAACTCATAGGCCACTTGTGGGAATCCATGGTCAAGGAGATTTATAGAGGTCTTAGAGAAAATGTCACTAGTCTACCGATTCGGAAGACCGGTAGAGAGCTTCCAAATCCCCAGAATGGTCTGCCTAGAAGTGCAAGTGTGTAGTGATGTACGCCTCTCAATCCACAACAATCGGTTTTAAACTTGCGGAAAACACTTAACATGATGGCACGAATTGAACAATGCATTTAACACACATGGGTTGGCAAGATTTTCAGAATATAATTATCATTTAAAACATGGTAGAATAATGGAATTATTGAATCACAAGTTGCATGAATGGATCATAACATTTAAAGAGCAATTAGAATACCTTCATGTAATTAAACTTTTAAAATGGGTTACCACTTTTAAGCCATTAAAATAACCATCATGCAATGATCAGACCTAAACATGTGAATCACGTGCTAAAATCATATTTATAGACCTCAGGTACAGCGGTTAGTTTGCAAGAAAATAAGTGGGGTTCATTAAAATCCTGAGGTCGCGAGGGACCTTGTAGGGTTGCGACGGGGTCAATCAGATCACGACAGTGCCTTGTAAGATCGCGACAGGCTTGTCTGATCAGGCAGGCAGATCGCGTGGGTGCTTATGAAGAAGGTGACATGTCTCGACCCAGGTCAGGTCGCGACGGCGATCCAGTCGTGATCGAATCGTGATGGTATTATTGTCGTGATCTTATCTAAGAACGCGCCTATCGAGCCGTCACATTCTCAGGTCCTTGCCTGTGTCTGGCCAGAAGGACAGTGCTTTGGATTGCGGACCAGACTTTCCTTATTTTTGACACAGGGTTGTTCCAAAATTAAGAATAAATTGTACAGTGCAAGAAAAATAACGAAGCCAGTTTTAAACCCACCTAGACATGCAAGGGTGCTTCCAAGTAATTGGAATTAGAAAAAATGATGGTTTCGCAAGCTTTAATTAAGTTCAACACAACATAAAACCAAGTGCAACCTGAAAACGTAGTAGCATGCAGCAACCCCTCTTACCATGCTTATAACTCTCTAACTATTGATGATTACAAAATGTTCAACACAAGACATGACAATGACAAATAGTAGAAAATCTTTCATGTTGTGGGTTTGCTCTAATTTGGTATCAAATCACATGCAAATATAAAGTACAGAAAAAGCGCTAACAGTGCGCGACTTGGGGAAAACGCTTATAACTCAAAATCTACTCATTGGAATTCGATGAAACCAGTGGTAAATGAAAGGTAACTTGATGCGCTACATGGTAGGATATGTTAAGGTTTGGCCCAAGAAAACCTACCATCTGGGTTGAAGAAGTCCCGTTCTTCCAGAAAACCCGTGTTCAGACCACTCGTAGGAGAACGCTTAATACTCTGTGTATACTGCATGGAATTTAGGCATTCCACTTGGGTTAGTATGTAGACTTGACCCTATTTCCAGGTATATAAGCCTTCAAGGTTTGGTTATGGTTTGCCTACCTTTGATCGGCTTCAAGTGGACGGTTTGTGCAGGTCGCAGTAGACGACACGGGGAAGAAGATGTCCTTCTTGATCGATCCCACTCCCCCCCCCCAAGAGCTCCTCCACACGACCCCAGAAGTTGTAAACTAGTCCCTAGGTTTGGGTGAAGAGTATTTAAGTAACCAAGGTATTTAGGAGTCCTATTGTAACTAGGAAAGAAGGGTTGCGGGATTGGCTTGTGTCTTTCCAAATTTGAAGATCTCTCCCTCCATTAGAGAGTCTGGCCATCAAGCAACCTCTATGGGTGGGTAGGCACGAATTTGGGTTGAAGTGTAAGATCTTTTCCCAATTCAACTCTAATTGCCTTTTTTTATTTCAGCTAATTTAAGCTATGAATTTCCATGCATTTCTAGCTTCATTTGATTTTTGGGTCATATGTGGTCCATTGCCCCATTAAGATATTGGTTTAATATATAATGTTGGGAGTCTCTCCAACACTTTTATTAATTTTTGGTTGCGTCGTATTTTCGTGTTAACAGTTTTCCGACATGTTTCCTAATTTGGATAATTGGTCACAATAACTCTTACCTAGTCCATGATTTTTATTGACCCAAATTTCTTGATGGGTCATTAGAAGATATTATTTGAAGCCATATATATTTTTATTTATTTTGCTGACTCATCCAGTACGTGTGATAATGATTTCTGACTTATTCATGAATTACGATAATAAGTCGTGAAACACTTTAAACGTGGCTAATCCGATTTTTTTCTTGGCATAAATTTCTTTTGTGAAACTTTTAGTAAAATGTTGGGGTGATTTATTAATTTTTTACAGATTTTTCCGATGTGTTTTAGCTCATACGATAATGATACGTATGTTTTAACTACTTCTTGATATTATGGAATTATTTTTTCCATTTTTTGAATTTTTATGTAATTTAAATTTCCAGGGTGCTACCCTCCCCCACTTAAGAGAACTTGGTCCCCAAATTCATGTATAGAAAGTTATTGTACAAGTGAGGTGTACTTACTTGTGAATAGCTCCGATCTCTTTGATGCATTGCTTCCTCGGTTTCCCACGTGTCGTCTTTCATCCATGCGTTGATTCCATCTAACCCTTACCAGTGGAATGATCTTGTTCCTTAATATGGCGCAGTTCCCGGTCCACGATCTTAATTGGCTTCTCTTGATATGTTCCGTCTTTGTTGAATTCCAGGAGCTCATACTCAATGACATGCCACGGATCCGTACATACTTTTTCAACATGGATATGTGGAACACATCGTGTATTCCATCCATTTGTGGTGGTAAAGTGAGACGATACGCCGCCTTGCTGATTCTTTCAAGGATTTCGAAAGGCCCGACAAACCTTGGTGATAACTTGCCTTTAATGCCAAAACGCCTGATTCCACAGCCTGGAGACACTTTTAAGAATACATGTTCCCCAACCTGAAACTCCAGGTCTCTTCTTCTATTATCTGCATATGCCTTTTGTCTTTGCTGCGCCACTGCCATTCTTTCTTTAATAAGCTTTACTTCTCTGTGGTTTCCCTTATCATCTCTTGTCCTAGCATTTGTTTTTCGCCAACTTCATCCAGCATATTGGAGATCGCAAACTCCTGCCATAGAGTGCTTCAAATGGTGCCATTTGAATGCTAGCTTGATAGCTATTATTGTAGGCGAACTCCACAAGAGGTAAGTGTTCGTGCCAGCTACCCTCCAAAATCTAGGACACATACTCTAAGCATATCTTCAATCACTTGGTTGGTTCTCTCCGTCTGACCATCTGTCTGTGGATGGAAAGCCGTGCTAAAGTTTAGTTTAGATCCCAAAGAGTAGTGCAGTCCTTTCCAAAAGTGGGATGTAAACCTAGGGTCTCTATCAGATACGATAGACACCGGTACTCCATGTAATCTGACTATTTCCTTCACATATAATGCAGCCAGAACATCTACTGACCACTTATTCTTCACTGGTAGAAGTGAGCCGACTTAGTTAAGCGGTCGACAATAACCCAGATACCATCGAATCCACCTCTAGATTGGGTAGTCCGAAAATAAAGTCCATCCCTATACCTTCCCATTTCCATGCCGGAATTTCTAGGGTTTTGAGTTTACCTGCGGGTCGCAAGTGTTCGCCTTGACCCTTTGACATGTTTAGCATCGGGCGACATATTCCGCCACCTCTCTCTCATATTAGGCCACCAAAAGCTTCTTTTCAAATCTGATACATTTGGTAGTTCCAGGATGAATGGTATACCTGGTCATGTGAGCCTCATCCATGATCTTTTTCTTTGTCTCCGCATGGTCGGGTACACAGACTCGATCCCGGAACAATAGTATTCCATCTTCAATTAATGAGAAATCCGCCTCTGGTCTAGATTAGCCTTAATCTCCACAAGTACAGGGTCATTATCTTGGAGTGTTGTGATGTCCTCCATAGTGTGTGTTTTGCTCTAACACTAGCAACAAGGCATCCCTTCTCTTTGATGTCAGCATCAATATTTACTTGGCGAAGTCCTCTAATAACTTCCATTCGTCCACCATTAAACTTGACAATGTGATCATTGTTTTTCTACTTAGAGCATCCGCCACATCATTTGCTTTTCTAGATGGTATTGGATCGTGAAGTTGAAGTCTTTGAGATACTCCAACCACCCTCCGCTGTCTCATATTCAAGTCATGTTGAGAAAAACAGATACTTCAAGCTTTTATGGTCAGAAAACACAATGAATTTCTCACCATATAGATAATGACGCCATATCTTCAAGGCGAAGACTAGCAGCTAGCTCAAGATCATGTACTGGATAATTATCCTCGTGCTTCTTCAATTGTCTGGACGCGTGGCATATAACTTTCCCATTTTGCATCAGCACACAACCTAGGCCGATCCCGGATGCATCGGTGTATACTTCAAAACTACCCCTAGCAACTGGCAGTGTCAGTACGGGTGCCGAGGTAAGGTGCCCTTTCAATTCCTTGAAGCTTTCTTCACATTCATCAGTCCATGCAAATGGATTCTCCTTCCTGGTAAGCCTGGTCATGGTACAACTATCTTTGAGAAATCTTTAATGAAGCGACGATAATACCGGCTAAACCCAAAGCTCCTAATCTCCGACACAGTTGTCGGCCTTTCCCAGTTCTTTACCGCCTCCACCTTAGATGGATCCACAGAGATTCCCTCCTTGGATATGATGTGACCAAGGAAAGACACTTCCTCCATCCAGAATTCACACTTACTAAGTTTAGCATAGAGTTGATTATCTCTGAGCACTTGCAGAGCACCTTCAAGTGTTCTCATGTTCTTCTTTAGATTTGCAGTAATTAAGGATGTCATCAATGAACACCACTATAAACTGGTCCAAGTATGGCCTATAATATTGTTCATAAGTTGCATGAAAGCCGCTGGAGCATTTTAAACCAAACGGCATGACCACGAACTCATAGTGACCATATCTACTCCAGAATGCAGACTTGTAATATCCTCCTCCTTTATTTTAGTTGATGGTAGCCTGATCTTAGATCTATCTTGGAGAAATATGTGCACCGGAGATCTAGTCAAACAGCTCGTCGATGCGGGCAGTGGATACTTATATTTATTGTCAACTGGTTTAACTGATGGTAATCAATGCATAGCCTCATTGTCCCGTCCTTCTTTCTGACAAATAGCACTAGCGCTCCCCACGGGGATGTGCTAGGCCTGATAAAACCCTGATCTAGCAATTCTTGGATCTATCTTTTCAACTCCTGCAATTCAATAGGGGACATGTGATACGGAGCTTTTGAAACAGGGGCTGCCCCAGGGAGTAACTCAATGGTGAAGTTTAGCTCCCGCTCAGGTGGTATGCCGGGTAATTCCTCTGGAAATACATCAGGATAGTCCCTGGCTATTGGAATGTCTTCTAGGGTTGGTTTCTTCTTTTCAGTTGCGAAGACGGAAACTAGGAAATCATCACAACCTTGGTTGATCAGCTTAGAAGCCTTCAAGGAGGATATCATGATAGGGTGTTTGTGATAACGGGTGCCAAGTAGCGATAGAGTTGGAAGGTATGGTCTTTTAAAAGTGACCCTCCTATGGCGACAGTTTACATCGGCATCATATTCAATTAGCCAATCGACACCCAAAATGGCATCATAACCCTTCATGTCTAACAGATAAGGTCGACATGGAGATTGTGTCCTCCAATTATAGTTTCACATTTTGGCAAGTAGTGAGTGAGTTCAGATTCTGAGCCTAGTGGAGAGGCTACAGTGATCTTGGATTTCAAGGGTACAAGTTTGACAGGTAGAGTGTGCAGCAAATGTGGTGGAAATAAATGAATCTGGCTTCCAGTATCAATAAGCACAATGCAGGTTGCGAGTGTATGGAAATGGTACCTTCCCCATACCCCCTTCCTCGGGTAGGTCAGCTTCTAAGACAACATTAAGGCGTCCTTGACGCCGTGGTACATTCTGAGCTCTACCTGGCTGTCCTTCAGCATAGGACATTAGGAATACAGTGGTCATGACCTCCGCATTTCAAGCACGCCCCGAGCTTCTTCCAACATTCTTCAGCTTGGTGCCCTGGTTTATCATAGAATTTGCAGTTTTCAGCCAACTGCCTACCTTCCACATTGACTCTCTTGTCTCCAGCAACATCTCTTCCGGCTTCGGCCTCTTGTTGTTGTTGTTGACGTTGTTGTTTCGAAAAGTTGAGCAATATTAGGTGCTCCCTTCTTGACGAAGACCGGCTTGAGTTGTCCTTGCCCCTCATGCCCTCTACTTTGGCCATGGTGTCTCTACCAGCTGAGCTCTTTTGACCATCTCAGTGTAAGTTGAATGTTGTGGGTCCAAGACTTTCAATGAACATGGGCCTGAGCCCATCCATGAATCGATTTGCCTTAAGTCTTTCAGTTCCCACCAAGTGTGGGGCGTACACAGCAAGACGCGCGAACTGAGCCTCATACTCAGCCACGGACATCCCTTTCTGTTTTAGTGCGGCAAACTCCGCTGCCTTCTTCTCCTTGCTCTCTCAGAGAAATACTTTCCCCGGAATATCTCCAGGAATTCGGCTCACTCCAATTCACCAACATTAGGCAGTGGGCGATGTGGCCTTCCACATGCTCGGGCATCCTTAGTGAATTGAAAAGTGGCCAGTACCACCTTCTCCCTGTTAGTGCATTGCATGACTTGGAAGATCCTTTCTATCTCCTCCTACAGTCTCTGCTTCGTCCGGATCAGGGGATCCAGAGAAACGAGGAGGGTTTCAAACTCCTAAATTGCCAGTGCAGATCACCAACTCCGTTTCTAAGTGCAGCAGCCTGATTTCCATCCAGAACCCACATTTTGTAAAGCCTGAGTCAATCCGCCACAGTTTCTTGCATAGCTTGCCACTGATTGTGAGCCATTGCAGTGTAGTGAGAGAGTTATGAGGGTTCCTGAGAAAAGATGGAAACCAATTAATGTCTCTAGATACATTATAAGAGTCAATGGGTAGGGGTGTTTGTTTATTCTATCATATTCCCAGTCTCTACCCATTCTCACAAGGTACTATATTTCATTTCCATGACCTAGGTTCCATAGGTATCTCCTAATTCTGAGACATATATCCTATTTGGTATTCCTAGGCTTTGATACCACTAAACTGTCACATCCCGAGAATTACGTAGCGGATATTAATAATAATTCGGAAATAATTCGAGTCGATATCTTGAGACGTGAACAGTCGGCAAATAAGCCTCTAGCTAGCACGCACTAAATGTATAACAACATACATCAGCAGAGGGCTTAAATATTGAACTCAACTATATTTTATTCAAATCTCAACTCATTGTATTCAAAATAGAAACTATTACAGGACTAAGACTCAATGAAAAGAAAAAGTACATTTATTCCTCACTTCCTACTACATGAATCTAACACTCAAGCAAACTACTATAACTAGACTCATAGTTGGAACGCTCATCACTCGGACGCATTCCCACCTCGACTTGCTCCTCCTCTTGAACTTCATAGTCACCTAGATTGGGTAAAAGTAGGGGATGAGCAAACTAGCCCAGTAGGATTTATATCTCAATGTGCGGGCAATGATATAAGTGATTAGCAATTTAGAACTAGGTAAGTACGATGAATGATATGCAAGTACGAATAAACTCGTTAAAATAATACTGATACAATCTGAACAAGCTAGAGAGTGATCATGATAGAACACGATTTTTGACCAGGATGACAAGATAGAACTAGCAATAGATCACTTTGTACAAGCATGCAAGAATTCACTTGATGTCAGAACGCAGGTATCACTAATTGCATTAAATGCAGGATGGCCATATCACGCAAGCAAGAAAGCACGCACGAGCCATCATATAACACTAATCAGGCACATAGACACTAATGTACACCAGAAAAGATCCATCAAGAATGTATACCAGGACACGTGTATGTGTTATTGTATCTATCATTCAACACGCACGCACGACTCCCAGCGATGCAACGCAGTAATCATTATACCCCATGGTTAACAGGTTCAATCCCTCCTCTCTCAGCAGCCAGATGTGTTCATTTGGGAAGGATCTGCTCATGGCGAATTTTCTGTAAATCGGCCTACTGTCTTTATTCTCATAATGGTATTCGCCGGCCTGCTTTACTAAACTTTGATCATGCGTTTCCTCCTCGGTCAGCCTGTTCATGTGGAAGATCCTTCATAGGGTGGTTCAGGTGGATTCCGCATTATGGAATGTGGCATCCCGTTGGTTTCCAAATGTGTTTGCTGTGCGGACCATCACCTAGAATCTCTGGACCATCTGTTTATCTCAACGACATTGCCACGGAGTTATGGTCTTAGGTGGCGCCTTTGCTCCACAATAAAACTACATGAGCGCCATATTACTATTAGATGTTGGAGTATTATTGCTCACTCAATTTGCGTTCGGCTTATAATTTTGCAGGTTTGCTCGTTTGCCTCTTAATGATTTGGGAAATATGGAAGTTCAGATGCACTGCAAGAATGGAGGGCACCCTTCGGTCTGTTGAGGATATTAAGCAGTCCATTATGTTTAATGCGCACCAAATTGTTAATACGATGCACTTCTCTCGGTCCATTTCTTCTGCTCAGGCTGATGCTCTTCAGGGGTTTAACATTCATCCGGTGGTCAACATCAAAGCTCCTTTCCCGGTAAAATGGCTTCGTCCACATCATAACTACTGTCTCAATGTGGATGGGGCATTCAAAGGTACTACTGGCATCTGTGGGGGCGGTGGCTGTTTCAGGGATTCTAGAGGTCAATTCATCTACGGATTTGCATTTTACTATGGCGCTGGCAGTAGCCTCCTGGCTGAGTTGAGGGCGATGCATGATGGCTTGCATTTGGCACTTGAGAGGCGGCTTCCTGTCTCCATTCTTTATTCAGATTCGGCCCTGCTGGTTGGTGCTATCCACTCTGGGCGGTGTCCTCATTGGTCGGTTTTCCCTGGTGGAAGGGTATATGCAAGATGGTGAACAGCTTAAGCCGATAATTCAGCACTCTTTCCGGAAGGAAATCAGGTGGCGGACTGCCTGGCCAATCATGCTGTGCTCAGTGGACAGCACGATTTACTCCGACTCAGATGCTCCCTCCCTCTTCTAGGGGTGCGCTTCTTGTGGATAAAGCTGGCCTGCCAAGCTTTCAGATTCCTTAAAGAGCCCTGTTTTTCTACTTTTTGCTCATTGTGGTTTTCCTACTTTGGTTTTCTTAATTCTAGTAGGTGATGTTTCATCAGGCGTCGGGTTATCATGTACTTGTCCATCTCGATCATATCTATAAAATTTTTGGCAATGGGTTGATCGCCTGGGGGGGTGAGCACATTTTCCTCCTCTGGGAGGAAATGCACCTGACCGGGTCGCTGACCCTGTTGCCCTGCTTATTAAAAAAAACAGTATATTTATGACTCTCCGTCATGGGGCTAGACTGGAGCCCTTGGACACTTGCTGTGCCCGGTCAGCATCTCACTTAAATTTTAAATGTAGATATCCACAGTCATTTAAAATGGCCAATGAGAGTTTCAATAAGTAAGCATGTGTAATGTCATGTTCATGATGATGATGAGAACTAATAATAAGTATTGAACATGATTCATGATAACAATGGTCAGAGATAAATTCGGCAGCATAACGATATGATTCATAATTTAGTTCAATCTTTACATTAACAGCTTTAGTCTAGATTGTAATTCACACTCACGAGAACAAGATGAGAGAGGAAGTGTACCTATCTCAGGGAACTTCATGGTACAACCCACTCATCGCCATGTGGGAATCCATGGTCAGAGGAGATTTACGGAGGCCTTAGAGAAAAGTCACTAGTCTATCGATTCGGAATGACCGTTAGAGAGCTTCCAATCCCCAGAATGGGCTGCCTAGAAGTGCAAGTGTGTAGTGATGTACGCCTCTCAATCCACAAACAATCGGTTTTAAACTTGCGGAAAACACTTAACATGATGGCACGAATTGAACAATGCATTAACTACACATGGGTTTGCAGATTTTCAGAATAATAATTATCATTTAAAACATGGTAGAATTGGAATGATTGAATCACAAGCTGCATGAATGGATCATAAACATTTAAAGAGCAATTAGAATAACCTTCATGTAATTAAAACTTTTAAATGGGTTACCACTTTAAGCCATTAAATACCATCATGCAATGATTAGACCTAAGACATGTGAATCACGTGCTAAAATCATATTTAAACATCTCAGGTACAGCGTTAGGTTGCAAGAACATTCATGAAAATCCTGAGGTCGCAGAGGGACCCTTTTAAGGGTTGCGACGGGTCAGATCAGATCACGACATTGCCTTGTAATCGCGACATTGTCTGATCACATGGAATCCGATGCTTATTAGAACGAATATGTTAACCCGGATGTCAGGTCGCGATGCGACCAGTCGCGACAGATCGTGACGGTATTTCTTGTCGTGATCTACCTAACACCGACCTAAGCGTCCGTCCATTCTCATGTGGCCTATGTCTGCCAAAAGGATAGTGCTTTGGATGCGACCAGACTTTCCTTATTGACATAGGGTTTGTTCGAAAATCAAGAATAAATTGTACAGTACAAGAAAATAACGAACTAGTTTTAAACCACCAAGACATGCAAGGTCTTCCAGTAATTGGATTAGAAAAATGATGGTTTCGATAGGCTTTAATTATGTTAACACAAATGTAAAACCAGTGCAACCTGAATGTAGTATCATGCATCGACCCTCTTGCCATGCTTATACCTCGAACCTTGATGATTAGACAAAATGTTCAACACAAGACATGACATGACAAAGTAGAAAAACTTTCATGTTGGGAGTTCGCTTTAATTCGGTCTCAATCACATGCAACATATAAAGAACAGAAAAGCCCTAACAGTGCGCGACTTGGGGAAACGCTTATAACTCAAATCTACTCATTGGAATTCGATGAAACCAGTGGTAAATGAAAGTTACTTGATGCTATACACATTGATATGGGATATGTTACCTTCTGGGTTGAAGAATTCCCATTCTTCTAGAAAACCCGTGTTCAGACCAATCGTAGGAGAATGCTTAATACTCTGTGTATACTGCATGGAATTTAGGCATTCCACTTGGGTTAGGACGTAGACCTGACCCTCTTTCCAGGGGTATAAGCCTTGCATGTTTTGGTTATGGTTTGGCTCACCTTTGATCAGCTTCAAGTGGATGGTTTGTGCAGGTCGCAGTAGACGAACGAGGGAAGAAGATGTCCTTCTTGTGGTTGATCCACAGCTCCCCAGCCCCAAGAGCTCCTCCACATGACCCCAAGCAAGTTGTAAACTCGTCCCTAGGGTTTGGGTGAAGAGTATTTAAGTAACCAGGTATTAGGAGTCCTATTGAAACTAGGAAAGAGGGTTGCGGGATTGGCTTGTGTCTTCCAAAATTCGAAGATCTCTCTCCTCCATTAAAGAGTCTTGGCCATCAAGCAACCTCTATGGGGTAGGCACGAATTTGGGTTGCCAAGATTATAAGATCTCTTCCCAATTCACTCTAATTGTCTCTTTTTAATTTCAACTATTTAGGCTACGAATTTCCATGCATTTCCTAGCTTCATTTGATTTTTGGGTAATATGTGGTCCATTGGCCCAACTTTTATTAATTTTTGGTTGCGTCGTATTTTCGTGTTAACGATTTTTCGACTTGTTTCCTAATTTGGATAATTGGTCACAATAACTCTTACCTAGTCCAATGATTTTTATTGACCCAAATTTCTGGATAGGTCATTAGAAGATATTATTTGAAGCCCATATAGATTTTTTATTTAATTTTTCTGACTCATCCAAGTACTGTGATAATGATTTTCTGACTTATTCATGAATTACGATAATAAGTCGTGAAACACTTTAAACTTGGCTAATCCGATTTTTCTTGGCATAAATTTTTTTTGTAAAGCTTTTAGTAAAAATGTTTGGGTTGATTTAATAATTTTTTTTACAGATTTTTTCGATGTGTTTTGCTCATGCGATAATGATACTTATGTTTAAATACTTTGATATTATGGAAATTTTTATTTCCATTTATTTGAATTTTTATGTATTAAAATTTCCGGGTGCTACAAGGGGAGCATGGGGAAAGCAGTAGAACTATCTACAAAGCCACAAGAGCTCCCAATCACCCGGATTGGGAAGGGAACAAGAAATCCCTACCGGAAATTGGAGAATCGAACCCCACAGGGCCTTCTCGACGGTAAGAACACCTCCTCGCTCCACGACGCCGCTCCAAGCTCTGCAAGAGCCGCCGCTAGCGCTACCACGCTCCATGCCCGGAGATGGAAGAGGGAACCACCTTTCCCCCTCGGAGAAGAGAAGGGATGGGAAAAGGAAAGAAAGGGGAAAGGGGCGTCGGACAAGGCTTTTAGCCTTCGGCCCCCAAGACGCGACGGGGCGGGGCGTCGCGTCAACCACGTTAACGTGACGGCCGCCCACACTGCGACCAGAACGCGTCCCTCCGGGACACTGCGACAACTCGACAGGCAGCTCTGACACGCCTACCCTTCTGACAGGCATAAGACGACCAAAAGGCAGAACCCTGTCACGACCCGTTGACAGGGCGCGATAGGAACGCGACACACGAGGTGGTCGCAACCCGGATGACTATCGCGACAGGCAGTTCTGTCACGACACTAACACGTCGTCAAGGCCGGATGCGTTAGTGGTCAGTCATCCCACACACAAACGGAAAGCTGGAAAGCCCTAGATGTTACAATACATCTAACAAAAAAATAATTTCGTCCTCGAAATTAAGGGCGAAACCCGGTCGGAGAAAACAACAGGTGCAAAGGGACCATTAAGTCGCACCGCGACTTCCCAGTGGTCACCACCACGACCCTGCCACAAATGGAGTGCCTAACCAGACAACTGACAGCTCACAGATGGCCCACCAACCGGCGCGGAGCACACAATCGGATGTCGACAACTCCACAGGTGCGGCGCGCACCGAACCGACCAGAAAACACTAGACTCGCCGATCGGAAAACACGTGACTGAACCCTCAACAGACCATGCTATTGAGAACAACCGGTCAGTAACTCCCTCTGTCACCACGACTAGACAGAGGTCCCAGCTATTGACGGTAACCGAGGAAGATGCCAAGAGGTCATCCACAAGACTCCGCTGAATGGCTCCGCGTAACTAGCAACAACTAGCACCTACGGCAAGGCCAAACGAGAGTTTCCTAATGGTGACCCAAAACCCAGCGGAAAACATGCACGTGGAGAAAACCACGACGAGCAAGGCAGTGTCTGCCAGTCCCACTAGATGTCACCCAGATCATCCTCGTGATCCGACTAAGACACACAATGCACGCAGAGCCACAAAACTAGGAGTAACGCACTCCCCAATGTGGAACACCACGACGGAAACACAGAAGCCATCAGAGGTTAAGCCAAAACTTGGCACCTCACTACAACATGTAGGACAGTGTCCATCGGCACCACTCGATCTCACCTAGATCGTCCTCGGGGTCCGACAAGGACACACAATGACTGTGGAGCCACATAAAAACTAGACCAAAAGCTCCACAGGCACAATGTGCAGAGGTAAAACCAGGGAAGATGTCTAAGTTTGGCAGAGCCAAGGAACCCAAGATGTCGGAAAACAACACGAGAAATGAAACAATCGCAGAGGTCGAGAACAACACATCGACCTCAAAGGGACCCAAACCGAAGCTGGGTACCCCAACCGAACTCACTCGCTCCCAAGTGAGAGGGGAAAACCCGGACACAAGCCGCAGCCAAGACCTGGCGTACCACCGATAGGGCTACCTAGACAAGGCAAAGCAGCCACCCCACAGCGGTAACGGTACGACCACAAGGCACGGGCTAGCAAGAGGTGTCCCAGAGGTAGAAAGCTCAACACCTCAAACACCGAGCAAACTTAGGAAACGATGCACAAAGCTCACAATCAGGGCACACGGCACACACACGGTGCTAACACAAGCACCAGGAGCCTCCTAAGGTACAACACAATGCACCCAAGCTCCTGATGGCACAAAACAAACCACTCGAGCATGAGCACATGGTGCTACCACAAGCACCACAACCAGGCAAGATGCAACACAGTTGCACCAACGGCCGAACAACACGGGCTAACAGGGAGGACTCTCCACAAGAGACCCGCCAAAAGCCACATGCAAGAAACTACAGGCCTAAGAAGGGCACGACTGGCCATACCGGCCCCAATCCTCAAGGCACAAGGCACAAAGCAACGAAAGAAACATGCTCAAGGTGCAGTATGCAGCCACACCAATGACATAAAACGACACAGGGCCAACCGCAGTGGACTCTCCACCAGCGACCCACAAGAGAAAAACACAAGGAAACCTAGCAGCTTCAAGAACGCAACGACCACATCAGCTCTAAGAAGCACACAAACACAAGGCGCCGCTCCTACCACGAAGGCGGAGAGGGCCACACACTAAAGATCAACAAGTGCCTCCAAGCATAGCTGAGGCACAAGCAAAAACACACACCTGGACGATGCTTGCATAAGCAAGCCAAACAGAAGAAAAAACCGGTGCTACCTCACACTGAACACAGGATACGCTGCCCTACATCGTCCAGTTAGGCAACAAGAAACCAGCACAACAAGAGATGGGACAATAGGTCACCATAACCTATCGCACCACAAGGAAACAATGCGCACGAGGTGAGCAACCAACTCAACCTCAAGACAGCACAAGGGGAGGGACCTTCGCCACAAAGGTCGCCACGGTGCGCGACACGGCACCAAATGCTATGTAAAAGCACTCACACCCGAGCAACCCACGGAAAGCAGAGGAAGAAGGCACCCACAACCGGACTCTCCTCACACCAAGGAAAACATCACACTAGGCTGGCACTACCCAAGAGGCACAGCCAGCCAAACATCCCTGCACTCATCAGACCACCATCTGGGAGAGCACGTAGGGCATAAGAAGCGAAGCAAACCACCCACCACAGGACACACGAATTCCCACCAGCACAACGAGAAACTCGAAAACGAACAAGAAGACAACCTGGCCAGCACATGGCCAGACACACGGTCAAAGGCACCACACCTTGACTGACAACACCCAAGTAGACTGTCACGCAGACAGTCCAACCAGCAACAACGACAGCTCATCTCTACAGAGAGAGAAAGTAGCGACGACCAAAACAAACACAGGGCAGCTCTGTGGAGAACCTCCACCAAAAGCGCCAAGATCCGTCCTGGGAGAACCTCACCAGAATGCAGCTCAAACAAACGACACACTTCAAACCACAGGGGCAACACAACGGTAGCCCAAAACGAACACAAACCACTCCGCAGCAAGCAGAACTACAGAAACAACGCAAGCCAGTCCTGGGAGAACTTACACCAAGACGCAGCCTAAGCAAACGACCAAAACACATGGCCAATCGAGAGAAGAAACATAGCAGCTACCGGAAGCAACACAAACCGATTCTGGGAGAACCTCCACCAGAACTGCCAAGGCACCGTTCTGGGAAACCCACCATAATGCATCGGCCAACGCAACAACAGCATACCTCAACCCTGAGGTAGCACAACAACAGACAGAAATGAACACAGGATAGTCTTGGGAGAAACCCTCACCAAGACAACAACCAACAGTTCTGGAAAACCATCACCAGAACACAGGGTAACCAAGCGTTGCACCTCAACTTCAAAGGCAATGCAACGACAACCAACTAGACAACAGAGACCTCAAACCAAAGAGGTAACACATCGGAAGATTTCAACGAGCGCAAAAGCAGTCCTAAAGGGAGAGGAAACCCTCACTAGGATAACAACAAAATAGTTCTGGAAACCATCACCAGAACACAATCAACCAAGCGATGCACCCAACCCAGAGGGCAGCGCAACAACAATAGAAACGAGCACAACACAGTTCTGGGAAACCTCACTTCCACCAGACCCAACAGAGAAGAGCTCCGGAAGCACCTTACCAGAGTTCACAACTAGCCAGCACAAGGCCGACAATAGCCACAGACAGGTGTAGCAGCACTCAACCAGCGGTGCAACACGGCACACAAGCATCTGCTTAGCTCCAGCAAAGCCGCTGACTGAGCAGAGCACATCGCCCAACGGCGCACAGGCACACAAGGCCAAACACACATGCAACAAGGACACACCCTAACAAGAAGGGATTGCCAACAAGGCAAGGACACCTTCAACCGGTTCCGCAGACCACAACCCTGCACCGGTGAAGGCCACACCACACGTAGGCTCTCTCAGCCTTCGCGACACAACCACTCGGACGTGCAGGCCGAGGATGAATCCAACTGTAGTACGAGCGAAAACAGCAACCACGCTCGCAGCACGCGCGCCCAGCAGCAGCAACAACACTCTCCTGCAGCTCACACCCGGACCCTACTGGAAAGCCAGCCACCTGCAACAAAGAACCAAATGCTTACACCTAACGGCAACTCTACACAGACGGGTCAGCAGCATACTAGTACCTTTCTTTTGGACAGCCATAGTTATTAACTCATTCCAAATCTTGTTGGACCCCTGAGCTCTGATACCACTGTAACGACTCGACCTCTCGGACCCCCCGCCAGGGACCCCGAAGGTCGTGCAACCACCAACGGATCCGAAGACCCGGAAGGGTTAGAATTTAGTCCAGTGAGATAAGCAATGAATTCAAATAACTATAACAAGAAAGTTCGTACATTAATAAGAAAATTATGAACAACATGTCCCAAATAAAAGTACAGGTATAGAAAGAAGGTGTAGTCCTTAAGGGGCATACCCGAGGACTCGCAAAAAGGCCACTCTCAACTCACTCCTGGTACACGAGCACTCACGCTCACAACTCACACTGCTGGCAATGCACGGCGAACAAGCTGCCACCACGACCGTCCGGCAACGAACTCCTGCGACAGTGAGTCCCTACCTGAAGTGAGTGGGGGGGGGGTGAGTCTCGCGAACAAGGCTCAATAAGGATAACCAGTCCCTTACCAGCCAGAGCAGTAGGAACTCCAACGAATGCGGAAGCAACTACTCTAGAAAGCAGTAAAGCAAGAAACACCTACTGCAGAGTACTACAAAGCAGCGGAACAGAGTAATGCCACAATCCACAACCAGGGTCGGACCAAACACGACTCCCGCAGAACCAGCGGAGTCAAACACAATGTGGAAGCAATACCTCGACATGCACCCGCCGAGACAGAGAAGCTCACAGAACACCGGAGCAAACACGTGAGACCAGAGTCTCACGACACAAGCACCCAACATCCCAGACCTCCACGAGGTCGGGAAGGAACAACCAAGTGTGACCACGAGAGACACCGAGCAACCACGTGAGAAGGAATGACTCACCACAGGTACGACCACCTCAAACCTCCACAAGGTTGAGGGCCCACATGTAGAACCACCCTGGACCTCGGACACGCCACAAGGTCAAGGAACTACACCCTTCGGTGCCACCACGGATGGCACCAAGGAACAGTTTACCAAAACCAGTAGTCGGGTGTCTACATAAGACACCCCGAAAGAACACGCTGAGCGGAAGCCACTAAACACAGCCCACGAGGCCAAACCAACCAAGCCCACGACACTAGACATGCCCAGGCTATAACCACCGTGCAGGCTAGGGCAACGAGACTCACTTAGAAATAATGTGAGAAATTCCGTCACAGCAAGAGCAACCAAGCCACCGCCACAGGCAGCTAAGAGGAGGACACAACGTCCTCACCTCCAACTCGCCAGCCACTAACTCCTACCTACAACCTCCCTAGGTAGGGTGAGGCTAGTGAGCCACAGCAGAGAACAACTAACAAACCACCGCAGTCCGGCCGAGCTGCGGCCCCACGCCTACCCTCCCTACGGGCTCCGGAACCAACGCAGAGCGAGGCAGTGAGAAGGACTAACTAGTCCACACTAGAAGAACACCTCAACCACCTCGGAGATACAAACCAGCTAAGGGAGCCCCACAAGCGACTCAACGCCACTGCCCGCCACTATTTTCTCCTCAGCTCTAGAGTCCACCACACTAGGCTGTCAGCTCGAGCACGCTTACAGCCCGGAGAACTCCCTCAACAGGCTCCCGAGGATGGTGGTCCAAAAACAGAGACAACCTCTGAACGGGACAAGCCCTCAAGTGCAAAGCGAAAGAGAACAGGCGGGGCAACAACCAACAGAAACTGGCACAACTGGCTTGTAACCAAGATAAGCCCAGCAGGAACAAGCACACACGACACACCTCTTGGTAACCCCCCAGGAGGACTGTCGGCCAATGCCGGCACACACGGCATGACCCAAAAACTCGAAACACCACCAGACAACACAGAAACGATCACTCTTCTAATAACCGATTGACCGACAGACAATCTATTATTAGACAGATGTGAGCCTCCTAGCACCGTCGCTAGGACACGGCCACGAAGGTGTCACCTTCAGTCACTGAACGCTGGGAGGCAACCTGCCGCATTCCCTACTAGAAGGTCCTAAGGGCAACCCTGCCCTGGGGCACACACCGACACACCACGAGGCCACGGAAACACCCGAGGCAAGCCTGCTGCTGTCGCGTCCTCCTAGCCCATCGTGATACCATCGCGACAGGAAGGGCAACTGCGACAAGCGCCCTGTTGCAAACAGGCAAGCGCGTCGCGACAAGAACCCTGTCGCGATAGGAAACTGGGTCGCGACACGACTGTTATTGCGATGGCTAACCGCGTCGCAATAAGGTCGCGCCCGACCAAAGCGACGCCTCCTCTGATGTCGCGATGCGCAAGGCGGTCGCGACATCAGATGGGAGGTAGACCGCCAGGATACTACATCCCGGGGTCGCCACACACACTACATCTACACATCTACGGGGAGGGGAGCACGGGGAAAGCTGTAGAACTATCTACAAATCCATGAGAGCTTCGAATCACCCAGATTGGGAAGGGAACAAGAAATCCCTATCGGAAAATGGAGAACTGAACCCCACAAGGCCTTCTCGATGGCAAGAACACCTCCTCCTCGCTCCACGATGCCACTCCAAGCTTCGCACGAGCTGCCGCCGGCGCCACCACGCTCCACACCCGGAGATGGAAGAGGGAACCACCTTTCCCCCTTGGAGAAGAGAAGGGAAGGGAAATGGAAAGAAAGGGGAAAGGGGCACCGGCCAAGGCTTTTAGCCTTCGGTCCCCAAGATGCGATGGATGGGGCGTCACGTCAACTACCTTAACGTGACGGCCTCCAATACCACGACCAGAACGCGTCCCTCCGAGATGTCGCGACAACCCGACAGGCTGCTCTGACACGCCTGCCCTTCTGAAAGGCGTAAGACGACCAAAATGTAGAACCCTATCGCAACCCGTTGACCGGGCACGACAGGAACACGACACACCAGGTGGTCGCAACCAGGATGACTATTGCGACAAGCAGTTCCGTCACGACACTAACGCGTCATCAAGGCCGGACGCATTTGTGGCTAGTCATCCCACACACAAACGGAAAGCCGGAAAGCCCGAGATGTTATACAGCTCTTTTCAGGGGTTAGCTGGTTCCGTGCGGTTGGAGGAGGAGTCGTGGCAGACTTGTACCACCAACAGTAGGGTTATTGTGTTAGTGTGAGCTTGTGCTCCCTCGGGGTATGCCCTGGTAGTTGTACTCTTTAATTGGACATGTAATATATTATGGGACTATTGTACATTGTTGTTTATAGATATAAGCACTTGTACTTTCCTGTGTCTTATACTGTAATTGTGATCTTTATATTCGTACTGGACACATGTTAGAGATATCCCTCGCGAGACTTCGGTCCTTTCGTGGGAGCAGATCTAGATATTGACCCTTATTGGGTATAAATATCCAGGGCGTTACAGTTGGTATCAGAGCAAAGGTCCAGTTAAATATGAAAATACATTAAGGTTACAATCTCCCATACATGGATTAATGTCCACATGCTGGTATAAGTCTACGGTTTTATGTGTTAAAGAGGTTCTCACGTGAGTTTGTCATGTGAATAGTGTGTTTTGTTTTTATAAGTTTGACATTTACGGTAGTAGCTGAGAGAAGATGTGGTTAGAGGAAAACCCATTTGTGAAATGTGTATGATTATTGCACACATGGCAGTTGTTAGTAATGGCAGAGAAATGGTGAAGTTAGTGGTATAATGTGAGTGATTATACTTGTGTGTCAGGTTGTGGTTAAAGTATAGTTGTTTAAAGGTTCTTAGTTATAGAAATTGAAGGGATTAGTGAATTCTGTTATGGAATTCAGTGAAGGTGTTTTAGTGAGGTACAGAGTTGGCAGAGACAGGTATAAGGTAATGATGTGATGGAATAGTAGAAGGAACAACATTATATTGGGGAATAGAACAGTGTGATAAGGATTATTAAGTGTGTGAATTGTGATTGAGGACCTTAGCAGAGATAATCATTGTGCTTGAGATCTGTGTTAACAAGTGCTAAGGAGCAACCTGGATAATAATGTGATTAGTGATATGGAAAGATTTAGAATAATTGAGTAAGGCAGATTAGCTCCAGATAAAGTATTGATAAGTAGAGGAGCAGTAAATTGTGAAAGTCAGATTAAGAGGGCTTTGTGATTAGAGGCGGTTGCAGTAAAGAGTTTAAGAATAGTGTTGTGTGAGTAATGATGATAATGGAAATTTGATATAAGAGATTCATGCAAGAATGTGCCGAGGTGATCACTCGAGTAAAGAAGAATCAGTGTGCAGTTAGCTTTTCTGAGAGTTTTATAAGAAAATATTCACTTGGCAAGTGGTAGTTTGCGAGGATTCTAAGAATGTGTTGTTAAAGATTGCCTGTTAAAGATAAGATTAGTGTCGTTTAGCAGTGGGTGCATTCTGTGAGGAAAGAAAGGTAAGGCTGTGTCCGACAAGACTGAGGATGAGTTAGAATGATGGGAATGATAAGAATTATGTGAGTTAGAATAGAAGGAAAGAATCAGTGAGAAGCAGTCAAAGAATATCAAGCTAAGTGGAATAGTAAGGCATATTATGAAAAGAATTCACGTAAAGGTTTGAATGGAAATGATACTAGTGAATGTGCTGTAATAGTGGTACTTCAGCATTTGAGAATAAAGTAGCAAAGCGGAATAAAGGAATCTGGCAGAGCAAGTTATTGCAATTAAAGAGATCAGTTTCAGGTTCTGGCTATGGCAGTATTTTAAAGAAGGATGATTGTACATTAGCAGGAATTACCGTAGTAATGGTACAAGAGTTTAGTCAGATAGCAGAATAATTGAGAAAAATGTCTTGCAGAAATGATATCGTGGTTAGTGCAATTGGCAGTATAGATCAGGTTGAGTGTTTTGACCAGAGAAAGGAAGAGTATAGCAGATTATGAAACAGATATAATCAAATGGTTCAGGAAATGTTCAACATAAGTTTGCAAGCTAGTGGATAGGAAGTGATTCCGTTGAGCAGAAATGTACTATAATAAAGGTATACTTGAATTTGATTTGAGAGCAAAAGTATATCAGTTAAAGAATATTTTGAAAGGTTGTGAAGGTAATGTGAGTAGTCAACCAAAGACTATGATTTAAGGCCAGGAAGGTATATGAAGAGTAAGGTATGTCGGTAGCAGTATGGTAGCATTTGAAATTGAAGTTTGTGGTGCAACCATAATTAAAATATAAAGGAAGTAGATCAGAAATTCAGGTGTTTTCTTCCAGTGTTAAACGATTGAGAAAGATGAATTGAGGAATGAGTAAAATGAGAATTTAGTCCAACTGGAATTAGAGTAATAGTGAAAATGGAAAGTGATTGGAAACAGTACCAAGGGCAGAATTTGTGGGATACTTTGCTAAGTATCTAGTGTAATCAGAGTGGCGCAGCAGAAGCAGGGAATACCACATATTCCCAGATTATCCAAGGTCTGCTTGATTGAAAAAAAAAAAGTCTGAGATTTCAGCACAGTGGGGTAAAGAGGCAGTGGTTCTTGACCAGATATGAATTAAGGCAGAGGCTTATAGTCATATATGAGTTAAAGCAATATGAATCGAATGGTATAAAGGGGCAGGAAATTTAAGGATGGTAATTGGTTTTGTTGAAAAGGCTAGAAGCAAAGAATATAAATAGAAAAAAAGCAGAATAGCAGTTGGCAGTGGTAAGCAGATAAAGGAAAGGCACCGGAAATTTAAGAATCTCAAGAAAGTTTAGCGTGGCAGAGCATTGAGGTGTGACAGTACATAGTACGAGATTCAAGTAATAGAAGCGGCACAGAAAGAGTTGTTGCAAGCACAACCAGGAAAAATATGGAAGAAGGTTGAATCCAAAGAGATAAAGCACCAACGACAAGGTAGAATTATTTACAGCTGAAAGGTACAAAAAGAGCATATTGCAGTAATCGGGCAGAGCAGCTGTGTAAGGAATTAAAAGAGAGAAAAACGGAAATGAGCAAATTGAAATGGTTTGAAAGGCAAGTGCAGAGGAAGTGTATCCTACTTGTTCTGTATGGCTTGTTTCTTTTTAGGTGTTAGTCTGTTGCCGTGGTTTTGTCCTAAATGTCGAGGACGACATTTCTTTTTAGGTTGTAGTAATGTAATAATACGGTCGTTCGGATCCGGGTTTATCGAGTCTATGTGTGGTGCTCTTGACCAAGAGATGGTCAATGGGCTATGTTTGGGTTTTCTATGCACAGAGTGAGCAGTGTGGGCCGGATATGCTAGCCCAATTGCACTACTGGTTCATTGTTCTGAACCGCGTCAGAGTCAGACGACGTAATTTGAATGCGTCGGCTTCTTCCGCCACGATTTAGGGAACCGCCTCTGTGACACGTGGCGCGCGGGTTCTGTATGGCGTCAGACTAAGTGGAAGCGTTTAAAGTAGGTAAACGGCGTCTGTCCCAGACGCGATTTCAATAAGTGTTTTAAGTGCATCATTTAGGATAGAGGGAGTAGAATATACTCTGTCCGGCGTAGGGGAGATGCTGTGAAGCTTCTCCAGCGAGGATTCTGGCATTTCCGACTCCGGTTGGCTCGTGCGGCGTGGGAACCACGCGAGGATGGCATCCAGAGCATGGGCGTGCCATCGACGAGGAGGTTTTGGACATTCTTCGGTGTCTTCTTCCGGTAGGGAGACTTCCTACTCTGTTTACAGTTTTATGGCATGTTTGGATTGGGTTTAAGCGTTGGAGCATGTGAGGGTGGTTTGCCCTTGTTGAGCTTTACTCGTTTACAGCTTTAAATGGAATGAATGCTTGGGTTTCCTGTTGGTTCTCCCGTGGGGGAGAGTGGGTTCAGCCCTGTGAGATGAACCCACTATCGCTGTTGAAATGCGTCTAGGTATGCCGGCGCATTCATGAATGGACACGTCCCTTTGAGTCGACGCATTTTAGTTTTGTCTGTTTGCGCTGTGGCAGTGTTGGGGACGCATCTGCTTGAACCGACGCATTCTTGTTGAACGCGTCGGTTTAGTCAGACGTGAATATATGTTGATCGTGGGTTGACTAGTTTGGGTTGGAAAGCATCTTATCAGGCCGTCGCGACTGTAGACACCCATTTCTGACCCATAAGTTGAGCAAATTTCTTCTCATATCATCGATGCCCCACATTGGCTCGTCATCGTCAAGCTGGCTTTCTCCAATCATGACATCCTTTTCATCATTCATTGCCCTGATGGGGCATCTTCCTGGTAGAAATCAATCCTCTTCATCATCATCTTGTATTTCTCTGAGTCAAGAGTCCGACGTTTCAAACCGTACGTCATTCTGATGCCCGTGCAGGAGACCGGACACTTTGCATGGCCGCATGCTGAAAAGGCCCTGAAGGCGACAGCACCACTGTCGCATTCAAGAAGACGACTCGAATACGTCCGCGTTCATAAAGGCTTTTAATTCCTTGAAAAATCGCAAAAATGACTTAAAGTCCCCTTCCTTATAAGGAAGGCGACATCGAGGCGTCGCGTTCTTGAAGGCGACCATAAGGCCGTCGCGTTCTGGACCTCATGCAGAAGATCCTTTCCGAGCCTGACTTGGATACATGCCATACATGATATTCCCCTTTTTGAACGTCCAAATCACGTCTAAATCCTTCCAAACTTTGGGGAAACCTTCCTAACATCATCCTTTCCGTGTTCCAATCGCCCACGCACGGCCATACATACCCAAACTCCGACTCTTGCCCGTTATTTCTCTCACAGCCCTTCCAGGAATAATCACCTATAACTACTACCTCATACTACGTCTTTTTGGCAGGCCGGAGTCTACTTCTTCCTCTCCCCGAGAGCTGCAACTACGAAGAAGAGAGCTTTCCCTCCAGACGACCAAGAGAGCCCCCCAGGGCATTTTTTCACACCGCTACACTTTCTCTCTCCTTTTTTCGTCACTATTTCCCCTCCATTCATGCATGCATAGTTCGTTTATTTTCGTAGATTTTCATTAGAACACACCACACACCCATCTTTAACACCCACAGGGGTTAAAAAACCCCAATCACGTGAGTTCCCTCCTGTTTAGTGCATGTTTAGTTGTTTTTCATTGAAATAGATCTCATATGCACGAATTGTTAATGGGTTTCCTTTGTTTTCTTGATCTGGGCAGGTACCTAATACTAGAGAGGCGTGAGGCTCTTGCCCCTCGGCCGGCTGAGGATAGGAAGATCAGAACCCCAATCTTCGTCCACTGAAGAAGAAGGCGACGAATAAGCTGTCGCAACCAAGAAGGCGTCGTCCCTCACGTCGCGTTTAGGTACACACATAGCGACGACGCTTCTGTCACGTTCACAGGTATGCCTTCTCCTCTCTTTTCCTTTTCCAACGTAGTCAGCTGTCCCATCTACACATCTCTAGGGTGACTACTCGGTGGCGATCACTGTCTTTCCCTAATCCTTCATATTCATAATTTTTCAAAGGGGAGCACAATCCCGTGATTACACCTTTTGGCGTTCACGGTGGGACTACTAGTACCCATCATGCTTACTCTTGTCTTTCCCTGCCGTTCTTATTCCGTCATGTGTGTGGTGTGTCTTTAGTTTTCTTTTGGTGCCCTTTCTTTTAATTTCTTGGAGTGTTGCAGTTCGGGGTGAGAAGGGGACCACCCAATAGTCGCGATCAAAGTAGCGACGTTCCGGTGTGTCGCGATCAGGTTAGTACACAGTGCCTTTCTCGTCCTTTTCTTGTGTTCTACGGTGCTGTGAGAGAAAGAGTCATAGGAAGCGTCGCGATAAAGGACGCGACAGGAGGCGCGTCGCGACCTGGTACATCCTCTGCCCGTACATTGGTTTAGAATTCTTTAAGATTCCTGTGTCTGTGTTGAGCCGCGATGTTGTGGCTGTTGCGATAAAGGAGGCGACAGGGAGTTCGTCGCGATCAGGTTAGTACTCTGGTTTCGTTCTTCTTCTTTGAAATTTGGGTTCACTTACATACTCCATCTATACTTCATGTCATACCATGCCTGTTCCATGTTCTTGGGAGTCTGTTCAGTCTTGTTTGGTTATAGGATTGTTTTTATTGTGCATAATTAGGTCTGGTTTGCTCTCTGTCCACTGCGAAGAGGAACGCGACTAGCTCTTTGTCGCGACCTTGGTCGCGATAGGTGACTCGTCGCCTTCTGCTTCTGAGAGCAGATCATCCTAATTTCTGTGTTTTCTAGTCTTAGGTTAGAATTTTGCATGCACTCTGGTGCACATAGGATCTGCATACACATCTCATATTCGTAGTATAGGTTGTCCTCCTCAGCGACCCCCGCTCGGTCGCGGACATATTTCTTGTGTCTGACTAGAGCACTCGCTTGAGGGCCTCCATAAGTCCCCACTGACCATGGATTCCCACACGGTCGCCGGGCTGGTTGTACCTATCGCCACTTAGGTTCGAGGCTCATTCATTTGGCAAGTTGAGAGATCCCATAGTCACACCCGAAGATTGGAAGCCTTCTCCCATTAGGAACTTTCCTATTTGGAGAGAACTTGCTAAAAAATCAACCCATTAAAAGGCAAACTCGAATCAAATAAAGAAACCATCATCATTGCCAACTGCTTATTTGGGTGAGAGTTTTTTCTTTCCTTTTGTTTGCATAGGATCGTCTGTTAGGAAACTAGGTGTCTTCTAGGTTAGGTAGTCTTTCAAGTCTGGACAGGCTTTCCGTCATTTTTGCATACCCACCTGCCAAATATGGAGTCATATCTGAACCCGGTCTACGATAGAAATCAGGACCCTGCCTTCTACAACTCCTAAGACTACGAGGACTCCCTTCCTCATGATCTCTTTGGGGAGTCGGCCCGCCCTTGGGTCGCCACAGTCCGCGCTACCGAGAACCATCATCCCGCCGATGGTGGCCCATCTCAAACCATCCACCCCCCCCAGTCAGACGATCAAGCCACTCAACTCCTGTGCTTAATTCCCCAGCTTGATCAGTCCCAAATCCAAACCCTCATGACGGCCCTCAAAGGAAAGGCCGCTTCTTCACCCTCACCCAGAACGGGTGCGTCACGCCCCGTAGCAGCTACATCCGGCCCTCATGTTGTCATGGGACAAGCTGACAACACTCCTATTCGTCTGCGAGCCATCCAGTTCACGCCATTTGAGTCTGATCATTACCATCCCCGTAAGTCGAGGCCCCGGTCTCCGCCATATCAACCCTGCTATTCCCCTCATCACCCTGAGCCACGCGCCAGGCCAACCTCCTGTGCTTCTTCCATATACGCTCAGCCATCCGCCGCCCCGGACGTGATGTCTGAGTGGGCGTCCATCAAGAAGGAGTTCCAAGAGCTCCGAAAGCAAGTCGACCCTAGGCAGCACCATGACGTGCACATGCCTAATTTCAATGGCCTATGGGTCCCTTCTCCATCCGAGCTGCCAAAGTACCGCAAATACAACGGCTCAGGCAATCCCTACATCCATATCAAAGACTTCATCTATGAGTCCGCCCCCTACCAGCATGATCGCCGCCTGATGGCCTATCTATTCCGCCGGTCGCTGGACGGGCATGCCTTAGACTGGTTCTACTCCCTGCTATCTGAGGATGCAGAGGACTTCGCTATTGTGAAGGACAAATACCTCGAACAGTTCCAATATAGGGTTGGGCCTGAATACTCTCTCACGGATCTCATGGCCGAAAAGATGAAGTCAGATGAGGACTTCGCCGCATATGTCGATAGGTGGAGACAAATGGCCATGCGAGTTCCGGGGTACCTTCTAGAGGGAGAGAAGGTGAAAATCATCATTGCCAATGCAACGCCTTCCTATAGAAACATCCTGGCGATGAATGACATCACCACCATGCATCAACTCTACAGCCGGGCCCATTTTATCCAGACTCAACTCAAAGATTCTCCCATCCATTCTATGTTCGAACCCCAGAAGTCCCGGTTCCAGAGAAAGCCTCAGGGCCAGTCACTGAAGGAGTCCAAGTGAACGAGCAAGTGAGCGCGTTCAACCCTGCCGGCCAAACCAAAACCATCAACCATATGCTGCCTCAGGGTCAGAACCCCACAATCCCCCACAAGGGCAACAACCACGCCAATACAACTAGGTGCCACCTCCTGATGCTCCCAGCAGAGGCGTCCTTTAGGTCCAAGAAGAACTCACTACCCGCCACTCCCGGAGACACTCTCAGACATATTCTTGGCCTTGCTCTCCACAGAAGCCATTAGACTCCCTCCTGAGAGGCCACTGAACCCTAGTGTGGACCAAACCTGGTACTGTGTCTTCCACGCAGCCCGGTCTACCATCGACCATGCTTCACATTCAAGGACTTGGTGTATGACTTGCATGAGCAGAATAGAATAGACTGGACAGCCCTCCAGCAGGTGATCGGAGACATCAAAGAGAGGCAGAGACAGCAATAGCAGCAGAGGCAACAGCGCCAACCACCCCCTCATCAACAACAACAGCAGCAACAACAACAGCCATTGCAGGACCTCGGCTTGTCCACAACCCCCTACCAAACCATCCCCCCTCCAAACCCACCGCAGCCACTAGCCAGGTGAATCCATCGTCCACCACCCTCCTCCTCAAGGAAACTGGACGTATGATGATGACTAGACGTTCAGCAGATGATTCCATTAACCACCAATATCCCCTTCAATCCCAAACAATACACCAGCCTACACGGCTCCCCAGTCAATCCCTCCTGTAGTTTCCATGGCCAACGCCATCATTCTGCCGTCGGTTCAACATCCACGCCAGTCGCTAGTTCACCCATATCTTACCCTTCGCTCTACCTGTCTCCGTACCTCCACCACCCATCATATCTACTCCCCCTCCCCCATTATCCTACCACCACCTGGGCCAGACCACCTTCCGCTGCTACGCTATCCTCCGCCAGGCAACTGGCCACCCATCCAACCCCTGCGGAGCGGCGGTCTTTTGCCGTCCGTACCCACCTATCTCCACCACCTCCACTAGCCAAAACAACCCCTAGGTCCTGCAACCGCCTCAGCAACAGCAAGCTCAGAAGCAGCCACAAGACGAGGGGTGATTGAGCCGTTACCGGGAACCCACTATGACATCCTCAAGCACCTGGATCACGTGCCAGCCAAGATCTCCATACTGGAGCTGATAAAGAAATCCAAGGAGCACCAGGAGGCCTTGAGGGACTTCTTGCAGAAGGTGGTAGTAAATGAGGACATGCTGGCTGACAAACTACCGAGTGCACTAGCCATGGTGACTCGCGGGCCAGGAATTACCTTTGCAGAAAGCGAATTAGCATCCCCAGAAGCCAGGAGGCTCCCTCTCTGCGTAACTCTTATCATCATCCATGTGGCAGTGGGAGCGGCACTGGTCGACACGGGGGCATCAATAAATTTCTGTCCGCTGAGTACCCTGAGAGCCTGTGACCTGTCAGAAGGTATGCTGAGGCCAACACCCACCACCATAGCCGCTTACGACAACTCTAGAAGATCCTGCCACAGCATGGTGACGGTGCAATCCAAACTGGGACCGCTCGCCGTCACGATGGATTTCTATGTCCTTGATATTGATCCCATGTTCAAGGCCATTTTGTGACGTCCACGGTTGGAAGCACTCGGAGCAGTGCCGTCCACACGCACATCAATGTCTGAAGTTCCCCTTTCAAGGGGCATCATCAAAGTCAGAGCAGAGCCATCACCCACTCAGTAGATGCCATCCTGACACCCACCTCCCAGCCGTATGGCCCGCTAACAAGCCTATAGTCTCGGTGCTAGACATCAACTACCCCTGGAGCTACTCGTTCCCGTCCAAGCGAGAGGTTAATCTGGCGCAAGTCCATGCAATCAAAAAAGGAGCCACTAAGCACCAAAGGGTGGCAGATCATGATGAAGCTCGGGTACGAGGAAGGCAGGGTCTAGGACAGAACTGCAGGGCATAGTCAAGACTATCCCGGATATTGTCATGAAAAATCGATGGGGCTTGGGTTATAGGGAAGTCCAAACCATGTCATCCAGCACATCCACTCTCAAGGCCGACCATGAACCACTCACAGGACACTCTGGTGTCATTTCATTAGGGGGCCTACCTACCGGATATAACACCGTGGTAGTTGAGGCGGATCTATCGCAGCACGAGGTGCATGGCCGAAACTTCTCTCGGCACATGGCCCCTCTGCTAACCTATAGAGCATTAGAAGCACTCCGTCCAACCAAGAGGAGAAAGACGGGGACCCAGAGGCTGATGGTACCGATGGTTTGACTATAAGAACATCACTATTGCCTTCAGCCGTCTATTCTGATACGAAGAAAGGACGTGGCCGCCAGCTCGCAGACCTATTAGATCCACCCACAGCCATCACATCTAAAGGCAGCTCATGAGCGACACCACAGACATAGGAGAGCCAGATATCCCCTACGAAGAGGGAAAAACTGTAGATGAACTCTGGAGGGGCACCTGCCTAGCCATCCACCCGTCCCTCTTGGACTCCCTGCTTCCCGGTCTTGTCCCTTCCTCTCCTCCCCTACTCATTCAGCTGACTCCCCAACTTCTGATGGCTGCACACAGCCTCCTCACACCCGAGCTCCCACCTACAGTCCTCTCTGCCCTGCAGACCAATCCAAGTGACCATGAAGTCACCCTCTCTTGCTGCAGTGCTCTCCACTGATCTCCAAAAAAAAATGCCAACCTTCAAATGCACATTGAGGTCGAGGAGCCGGCATACTTCCTTCACCCTTCCTGATCAGGGGCACCCCGCGACTGGGGTCTTCATCTCCTGCTCCTTCACTAGGGGCCATCCTCCGAGGACACCATGCCTCTGCACCAGTCCTGTAGAGTTGTCTAGTCTAGGAGAGTCTATGGTAGAAGAGTCTATTCTTAGTTTTAGACAAGCCTAGGTTAGAAAGTCAGGTCAATCCAGCACCCACCAAGACCAAACGTCGCCCTAGGAAGCAAAGGGGCAAGGTCCGTTCCCCAAAGATACCTTCAAGAGCTAGCTCGGCGATGTTAAGCATTACTGCTGATGGAGGAGTTCAACAAGAAGCGTGGTGTTGGAGGAAGAATTCTTGCAGTGGGTGTTCAGGGCACGACGGATTCGGAGTCTACGAGATCATGAATGATGAGGACCCAATCGATGAAGAGGATAAGGAGTAGATGACGCTGCCGAAAAGTAACGCCAGTGGGGTAAGGATATTCGACGAGCCCACCATGGCAGTGGATGACATACTAGGAAGTTCAACCTCGAACTAAGAAGATCCCGGATTGTGGTGATCTCAACAAACCTCCCTCCGATGAAGAAGAAGAGCTGGTGCAAATCTTAAGGGAGTACAAAGATACATTCGCCTGGTCATACGAGGACATGCCCGGTCTAGAACCCCTCACCAGTGGAGCACTGCCTGGTATTAAAGAAGGGGCAAAGGCCATAAAGCAAAGACTCAGAAAGATTCCACCCACTTATGGCCCTGAAGATGAAGGATGAGTAGACAAACTCCATAAGGTAGATTCATTAGGGTAGTGCTTTATCCGACCTGGGTGGCAAACATAGTCCCTGTCATGAGAAGCTGGTAAGTCAGAATCTGCATCGACTTCAGGGACTTGAACAAGGCATGTCCGAAGGACGACTTCCCGCTTCCTCATATTGATGTGCTGATTGATAACACTGCTGGGTATGAGACCCTCTCATTCATGGATGGATATTCGGATAAAACCAAATCCGTCTAGCTCCTGAAGATCAAGAGAAAACATCCTTCACCACGCCCTGGGGAACATACTGTTATGTAGTCATGCCGTTTGGGCTAAAGAATCACCGGCGCTACTTATCAGAGGGCGATGATGGCCATCTTCCACGACATGATCCATGTTTAGTAGAGGTATACGTGGAGACATCTGGTGAAGTCAAGACCAGAAGAACACCATGAATCCTGCCAAAGTGTTGCAAGGTCTAGAGAGTATCAGCTGAGAATGAATCCATAGAAATGCGTGTTCGAGTATCATCGGGAAGGCTGCTAGGTTTCATAGTTAGCAAGCGGGGCATTGAGAACGATCCTAACAAGCTAAGGCTATAGAAGAAATGCCACCTCCAAAGAAACATCTCCAATTAAGAGGGCTAATAGGGCGTTTGCAGTTCATCAGAAGATTCATATCCCAGCATTCCAAAGATGCCCACCCTTTCATGATCTCTGAAAGGAGGGCAAAATTCGAATGAATGATAAATGCCGAGCAGCCTTCGATGAGTTGAAGAGTTATCTCATGAACCCCCCAGTTCTTCAGCCTCCTGTACCCAGGAAACCGCTTATCTTATACCTCTCGGTCATTGAGGACTCCCTAGTTGTTGTCCTTGGGCACATGATGAATCTGGCAAAGAAAGGGCAGCGTACTACCTCTCTAGGCTCTTCAACACCACCGAATCCAGTACACCACTGCGGACAAAACCTTTGCCGCACTCGTGTGGGTGGTCCAAAAGCTCAAGCACTATTTCCTTGCCCATGAGGTCAAGCTGATCTCAAGGATGGACCCACTCCGCATCTTCTAGAGAAACCCGTCCTATCTGATCGGCTTGCACGCTGGCAGAGCTTCCTCTCGTAGTTTCGACTCTCCTTTGTAGTCCAAAAAGCCATCAAAGGGTATGCCATCGCCGAGCATCTGGCCCATCTTCCACTCCCTCACAGTGATTCCGTTCGGGAGGAATTCCCCGACAGGAACTCTCAGTATTGTCAAAGACCCTTCTGGTCCTCCATTTCGATGGCGCTCTCAATTCTCAGGGACGGGGCATTGGAGCTGTGCTGCTCACCCCGGAAGGCATTACCATCCTCATTGCTTATCATTCACCTTCCCCGCTACCAACAACATGTCTGAGTACGAAGCTCTCCTCGCTGGCCTCAAGCATGCTTACCTCTAGGGGCATCCCACCTCAGAATCATAGGAGACTCTCAGCTTGTTCTGCGGCAGGTGCTCTCAACTTACCGCACTCGTGACCCGAAGCTCAAGCCATATCAAGACCTAGTCACATGCTGGCAAGGCATTCAGAAAGCTCATCTACATCCAACTCCTCGCTCACAGAATATCCTAGCCGACGCTCTGGCGTCGCTAGCCTCATCTCTATCCTTCCCTCTGAGTCGTCGGACCGAGACAATTGTCGTCCAATGGCTCGATGTTCCATCTATTCAGGATCCTTGGTTCAACAACCTTAGGACACCATAGAAGAGAGGGCTAGGAAGAGAGGAGCACAGCAAGTCATGCTAACTGAGCTCGAGAAATTTTGGATGAAGAAGAGCTGCCTTGGTATTTTATGATCGAGCAGTACTGCAAGGATGGTACCTATCCCGAATGGGCAATGCAGAAGATCGCAAGGCCGTAAGAAGAGCCGCCTTAAGGTACACGTCGTTGGAGAAGTCTTGTATAGGCGGGCTCTCAATGGAGTCTTTAAGGTGTCTAAGTGATGATGAGCTTGGAGAGTGGTGGAGGAGCCCCCGCTAGTGAGTGCGGAGGCACGTCAACAGTCAAATGCTTGCAAAGAAGATCATTAGGCAGGGCTATTACTGGCCAACCCCTAGAAGAAGACTGTACCATCTACGTCCGTAGGTTGTCCAAGTGTCAACTCCATGCTGATAAAATCATGCTCCTTCCCTCCCACTTCATCACTCTCCACACCCTGGCCATTCCCATGTGGGCTTTCGATATTGTTGGCCCCTTGGTGATCCTAATGCTCAAACCAAGTAGAAATCCTTATTTAACAGCTACTGAGTATTACACCAAGTGGGAAGAGGCTGAAGCATTCGCAGAAATCAAATCATCCACAGTGTGCCGCTTTATCATGAGGAATATCACTCTCGCGGTTCGGAGTGCCAAGCAGCATCATCGTCACGGACAACGGACCACAGTTCATCTCGCAAGAAACTTCAGGACCTTTGTAAGAAAATACCATCACCCTGCATCATTCATCTCTATACTACCCACAAGGCAATGGCCAAGCTGAAACAACTAACAAAACCCTTCTTAAGATCTAAAAAGAAACCTGTGAGTCGCACAAGTTCGCCGATTGGCCAGAGAAGCTAGTAGAGGCTCTATTGGCCTATCGTACCTCCGTCCGCACCCCCACGGGACAAACCCCGTACGCCCTCACTTATGGGATGGAGGTGGTAGTTCCATACGAGATTATAATCCCTTCGCTAAGAGTCCAATTAGATAAGGAACTTAATCTTGACGAACGTCGGGAGGCATTGCTAGTCTAATTGGCGAATCTCATGGTCTTTCGAAAAGAAGGTAATTGAGCGAAAATTCCAAGAGGGTGATATGGTCTTGAAACACATTTTATCAAACCCGGAGGTCCTAGGTCCAAGTTGCAACCTAATTGGAGGGTCTATGTTGTGAGGGAAGTGTACACCGGAAATGCTTATCGCTTAACCAATGTTGAGGGCGTCGAATTGTCGCATCCATGGAATGATTTGTACTCAAACATTCTATCCTTAGGCCTATAGTGTGAGGCCACAACACCTAGATCGGGGAATAACCCCGTGTTGAGAGTCTAAAGTCCCTCCCTAATCGTTAAGGGTCGCTCTAAGTTAGGATTAACACACATGCACGACAAAGCCCGGGTAGCTGCACTTGGTAGAGGCCGCAACTGTGTGGGTCCTACTCTAGCAATGCGTCGGTCATTCTCTTCTAATAGGTCGAAGTGTAGGGACAAAGGATTGTAAGGGTGAGGTCGTCAACCTAAAGCATATTCTGATGAGATCAAGTCTCAAACAGGGACAGTCAAAACAACAAAGGGCAAAGAAGCAAAAAACAAAAGAAAGAAAAAGGAAATCCATAACGCGATAGGGGCATGGCAAAGAGTGGCAAAGTCCCCGCGGGACGCTCATGAGCCCGGTCGTACGCATGCCCCAAATAATGCAAGTCCATTGCAAAAGACCATAAAGTCCCTCCACAACAGACCCAATCTCTGAAGGGTATGCTGTAGGAAGTAGTCGAACCCAACATCCCTAAACCTACACAAGACTTTCCTTAAATAATCTTCCATTTCTCCCTGACCGAATCACCTCTTGGGTATGGCTTAACTAGTCACAGTGTCAACTAAGGGTAGTTCCCGAGGCATTGTCACCCCTCAGTGCACGTCATAGCCTAGTGAGGTCCGTGACGAGAACCAGAGGTGATCAAGACCCCAAACCAGCGGCTCGAACCGGTCTAAGTGTTGTGGCCCAAAGGGGCGAGTACTTTCCGTCTCGCGCGTCTCATTTCAGAAATGACTAACGTCGGCTTTAGGCGTCTTTCAAAACTCCAAAAAAATCAAATATTTCAAAACTAAAAAAAAAATCAAATATTTCAAAACTCCAAAAAAAATTCCAAATATTTCAAAACTCCAAAAAAATTTCAAATATTTCAAAACTCCAAAAATTCCAATATTTCAAAACTCCAAAAAAATTCCAAATATTTCAAAACTACAAAAAAATCAAATATTTCAAAACTCCAAAAATCAAATATTTCAAAACTCCAAAAGAATTCCAAATATTTCAAAACTCTAAAAATTTCCAAATATTTCAAAACTCCAAAAAAATTAAATACTTCAAAAACTCCAAAAAAATCAAATAAATTCCAAAACTCCAAAAAAATCAAATACTTCAAAAATCAAATATTTCAAAACTCAAAAAACTGAATATTTCAAAAGCTCCAAAAAATGTTTTCAACCACTCCACTCACCTGCTCATATATGTTATTTATTTATGTCTTTTGCCTATTTAATAAGGCTTAGCCCCTTGACTATTTGTCAAGGTTGGTCATTCGTCCCATTTTTAAGGCAAGGGGCTAAGCCTAAGAACGGATCTAACTTGTTTCGTGATTGTCTAAGTGTGCAGGGCGCAAAAGAAGGAAAGCGGCACTCGTGTCTCACCCGTCACTCTCATTCTCACTCAGTCGCGAAAACATAAATCCATTCCATTCCATTCCATATCATACATGTACATCTCCACTGTACCCTCAGGCGGGCGGGGAGATGGAGGGGCCATGACCCTCGATCCTATCTCACTCCCCTCCGGCGCTCTCTCGCGCCGTCGTGCCTCCTCCTCGTTCCTCCGCCGTTCGGAGAAACCAGTCAGATAATGTCCAGTGGACCCACTCGGGATACCGCTCCTGCTAACCAACGAGCGGCTACGTCCGACCAAAGCTAGAGCCCTCTCGAGGCCCTTCATCTCGGACCGCAGCAGCTCGCAGCGGTGCCTCTCCTCTCCCAGCTGAGTGCGGAGGCCCCCGACCTCAGCGCACAGCCTCGTCGCCTCCTCGGCCTCCTGACGCCAGCGCGTCAACTCCGCTGCCTCCGGGCATAGGCGTAGCTCCGCCATCTCTGCCTCCAGCGCAGTCGTCCGTGCTAAGGAGTCTCTCAGCTCAGCCTCCTGCAACATCAAAATGTCTTGTCAAAACACCAAAAGAAACAGAGAGTCAAGGGGGCATCTAGTTGGTAACTTACCCGCTCCCGCGCCTGGGCGAGAGCATCCTCTGCTCGGGCCACTGCTGTCGCCAGCTGGCCCTTCAACACCGAGCGACCAGGGTCCTCTCGGGAGGAAGAAGCACCCCCCATCATCTACTGGGCCCTCTCTAGCTCCTCCCACTGCAAGGGAAAACAAGAAGAGTCAGTCAACCAAAGTTGAAAAAAGAAAGGTCAGGGTGTAAAGTACTCACCAGCTAGTCCACAACCGCCTGGAGGTCGTCTCTTTGCTGAATAGTGGAGTGGAGGATGCCCTCGAGCGAGGCAATCCGCTCCTCAGGATCAAACTGCAAGCACAAGACAAGTCAGTCACACAATTAATTGAGAACCTGAAAGAGGCTAAAAGCAGTGAAACTCACCGGTCGTCGAGACCCCTTATAAACCTGGGCCTCGTACCTCCGTGCATAGGCACGGAAGTAGTCCTCATCGCTCGTGGCCTTTGCGACCACCTCCCTGCCCCGCTGCTCCCAGTCCTCGAGCTGCTCACGAACTCAGACTGTCCAGTCGGTAACCTGCTGGATCCTGCGGAAGCTCCGTCCAGGCCTCTCCTACAGCCTCTGCCCGGTCGGGAACTCCACCACTGCCTGGTGGAGTCCTAGGGTCCGCGCGACCAGCCGTTGGTGGAGCGGTACCATTGTGTTGAATGAATGGAGCCAAATGTCCCTACCGAATTAGGGACGGCCCCGCTCCACCCACAGCTGGTTGGCGTCATCCTCCCCGACATAGGGAGTCCAATGAACCTGCACACCGCAAATAGAGAGAGCAGTCAGTCAAACTGTCAAGTAAGCAAAGCAAAGGAAAAGGGCTAGGGTTCGAAAGTACTCACATGGCCGAAGAGCACGGTGTCTAGTGCGTCATGGATCGATGTTACCTGCCGGCGCAGTGACTGCTCGTCCCGACGGAACCGCCAGTGCTATAGAAGGGGCACAGCTCCGGCCCGCCTCGGCTCACCACGACCCAAGGAGGGGAGGTGGTGATATGCCCACACCTGCAAAAAAACCCAGTCAGCACCACATTTGATCATAATAAGCAGAAGAAAAGCAGTAGAGGGTAAGGGTAAAGGAGTGTACCTGTAGGAGTGGGAAGAATCCGGCTACCCCCGTCTCCCTGCTGGAGGTGCCTAGGCTGTCGAAGAGGTGGGCCAGGAGGGCCGCACCCCATGCGTAGCTGCCCACGCCGGACAAGTCCTCCAGCAGGGGCAGACACCTGCAGCTGACCGGGTCCCCTCTGGTCCCCAGAATTAATTTCGCGATCACGAGGATTAGGAATTGCCTCAGATCGCGGTCCGCTGCCGCTCCCTCCTTCTCCGCCAACGCTGCCCTGGCGTCCTCTGTCATCCTCGCCATATAATCCACCTAGCTCTCTCTGTCTGGTGGTGCGCGCTCACCACCCCGAGGCTCGCCTGTAGCTTCGTCCTCGGAATCAATGACGACCTCTCGCGCGTCACATCCAACCCCAGTAGCCTCTCTGCCAGCTCCTGGTAACTCGTGTAGGTCACCCCCGTCACTGCCTGGCCGTCCACACGTAGGCTGGAGATACGTACCATGTCCTCTAACGTGGGGATCATGTGACCCCACGAAAAAAGGAAGGCGTGGCACTCGGGGTCCCACCTCTCCTTCAGGGACTGGATCAGGGCCACATCGGGAGTCAGCTCATCCAGTTTGAGAAAAGGGCCGAACCCCATCTCTTCCAATCGGGCCCTCTGAAAGTTCGACAATCCATGGTAGATTGCCCGGACAACTACCCACCCAAGCCTGGACCGCAACTCACTCTGCAAAACAAACGCATAAAACATCGGAAATCAACCGGGGAACCGTAACAACAACTCTCAGTCTTTTCGTCTCGACAGGGCCTCTTGTCGCCTTCTTAAAGGCGACAGGAGGCCTGTCGCTTTTGGGATCCAGGTGGCAACATGTTGACCTATCACCTTCTTGAAGGCGACAGAAGGTCTGTCGCGTTCCCACTGGTAAAGCGACAGCCATGCTGTCGCGTTACCAGGGTGACCAAGAGATGGGCATCACCCATTTACCGGCCATTTCTCTTCGGGCAAGCACCCTACATCTGAGTGCCTTGCACTCTTGCCACCTCAAATACATGGTTTAAGGGTTGGGGACTTACCTTTTTCGGTCCGATGGGATCGTCCTCTCCCGGCACCTCCGCCGCGGTATCCTCCTCCATCGGCACCACCGGAGGATCCTCGTGCGCCGCTCCGGATAGTCCTTCTCCCGTTTGGCAACGACGAATCATCTTCTTCACGCGGCGCCGGCCGCCATCGCCGTTCCCCCCTCCGTCGCCTTCACCCTCCATTGCAAGCTGCCGAGAAGTTAAAGAGAGACGGAAAAGAGGGAGAAGAAGGGAAGGAAGAAGCCGCCGCCGCCGTCGGCAACCGCCGCCGGAGGAAGGAGTGGCCGGAGAATGGAAAGGGGAAGGTTTGGGTTTATGTCGCCGGAGAGAAGAAGGAAAGAGGAAGAAGAAGGAAAGAAGAGGGAAAAGGGAAAGGGGCGCCGGGCCCCAAGTTTGAACCACTCTCGTCCCTGTCAACACGACAATGGCCCTGTCGCCTTCTGATCAGGTCGCGACACTCTATGTGTTGCGTCCACTTTACCGGTGGCGACCGTTGACCGGTCGCGTTCGTGGTCGCGACGTTCGCTATGTCTCCTTCTCAGTCTGTGCGCAGAACTCTTTAAAAAATTCAATTTCTATCATAAATTCCCAATGCTTACATCAAATAAAAGCCAAAAAGGAAAAGCATCATGTCTCTCACTCTCACTACATCACGCCTCATCACGTCCCTCCAAAAAAAAAAAAGGCTCAAATCTACAATCAACTCTCTCTCAAGCTCACGGTCCCCCAAGCGGCCGAAGCTTCTCATGTTCCCGGAGATATGCTTGATACGTCTCCCGCTCCTCCTGCAGTGTCGGTGGAAGTGATGGGTGGTACACGCCCGCCACAAGGCCAACGCACTCCGCACGGACTGCTCGTCCTCCAGATCCCCCAAATGCCGCTTCTTCATCGGAGGCAAGTGAGACGGCGAGAGCACTCTAGTCCTCGGCTTCCCAATCTGTAAATAACACCTCTGTGGGTTGTAAAGCACTGTCATCATGTTACCCACAAGTTGTAGATCTAATCCGCGCCCAAGTGGAAGCCGGATCTCCGCTCCGCGCAATGCCGCTATGTCCAAGGTGAAATGCTCCACTGGGAGAGTACTGAGGTAAAGGCGCCATGCACTCCTTGTCTTTTTGTCCGCCATCTTGCACACAACCTTATCGGGGAATTTGGCCGCCTCGCCAATGAAGCATAGTGGATGGCACCCAAAAATCTGGCTATCGGTGGTGGGGTTGTCTACAGGCTTGAACTTTATCCTCACCCCCAACCAACACTCCAAAAGGATCATAGAGCCGTAGAGTGAACCCCCCATAGAGGCCGAGGTAAGACCTACATATAGGAAAGCCAACACGGCATGAGAGAGTGAGAGTACCTGCCATACCCCGCTTATAGCACTCAAACTCGTGTAGTCTATGAGGTGATCCATAGACGGGAAGAGCACCACCCCATACAAACATATGGCCACGGCCTTCGCTATTTCACGGTGGTCTACGCTCTTGTCCTTGCATTTGGATATGACCCACTTAGACAACGGCACAGGATGGATGGATTGTGGGCTAATCATGGTATACACATCCCCGAGGTCGGTCATGAACTCACCTAAGATCAGCTTTGGGTTCATAGGCTCGACAGTATAGCAAATATTTTGCTCATCCCCTCACTTGGTCTTAGGGAGGGCCAAGAAAGCCTCGACCTCCTCAAGAAGGATGGTCGCCTCGAATTTTGGGAAAATGAAAGTATGGGTTTGAGGGTGCCAAAGTTCTGTCAGGGCCGTGATACTATGCCAATCAAAGGAGATCTTGTGGTAGTTATGGGCCGCTATCAAAACCCCACTCAAACCCCACTCTCTCAAGAACCAGATTACAAACATAGGTAAGGCTTTTATCATGGGGGTGATCCACGTTAGCTTGGAATAGCGGCGGGAGCCAGGGAAGAGCTAGAGGAGACAAAGAAAAAGGCAAAGAGAAGGGAGGAAGAACAAATTAATGATGAAATTCTTAGGAAAATTCATGGAAAATTGAAAACATCAAACAACTTACCTCTCTCACTTCCTTGCTCTTGCTCAGATGGTTGGGGACGTCCGTCAACCTCACGAGAGCATCATAGGTCACCCGGGCTCGCTTCGGACCTTCGTAGGGCGCCTCCTCACCCATGGAAGCACTTAGAGCTCTCTTCATGGCCATGAGATCTTGAAGAGCTTGAAGAGAAGAAGAGAGAAGGGTGAGCTGCGAATTTGGCCTCTCTTCCCCCTTATTTATAGAGCCATAAGACTCCTATTCATGGTTGGAAAGGGTAGAGAAGAGATAGTAGGAGTGGGACTTTGATTAGAGAACATTAGGAGTCCAAATGGGAGTCAAATTGCAATGCTCAGGTTGCAGGTTTTGAGCTCGGGCTGAGAAACCTGTGAAAGCGACATGTCGATATGTCGCCCTCAGGGTGGTGACACAGAGCGTGTCGCCTTCTTAAGACAAGGGTAGCGACCTCCCCCATGTCGCGATCTGTTCAGAGCACGCTATCATGCCCATTCTTGGTGATTGCTTCTCACGATGTTTGCACATATGCTTCAATGTTTGTTCATTATTTGGTGCATTTCATTTTGTATCCTATCTTTATTGCTTTCTTTATTAAAAAATCCATAAAAATCATAAAATGCAGAAAAAATCCATAAAAATCAAAAAAATAGAAAATCTGAAAAAGAGACGGTTCGTCAGGTAAGTGCAGGTAAGTATCTCTAACCTTAATCCCTCCACATTACTATATGGTATCTGCGCTATTATATCATCTCAAGGACCGGCTGGTTCTCAGTGTGTTTCGGGATCTGAGTTCCCCTTCACCAAAAACAAGGATGATCTAGGTGCACATTGCTAATCGCTGGATAGGCCGTTAGGTGATATGACTTGGGGACGATGGATTCTATCGCACGCCGGGGATGCAAAGTGTCTTGACTCTTGCTTATATTGTCTAGCAATATTATCCTTGAATATTTGTTATTTTATCCTTTTCTTTGCATTTATTTTTGATTTCTTTTCTTTTAGCCCAGCATACATCATTTAGGAACTTTGAGCTTCATGCTTCATGATTTGTCAAAGTTAGCTTCCCAATGATGTTTCACAGATCCTCATTCTCGGACAAGAATTGCATTCCATTCCGAATTTGAAAGCTTCCCTCGAGCTAGCTGCTCGGTCCAGTTTGTGAGTATGGTTCCCATTCAGGATTCCTCTCATCTCCATTTATTATGACAGTCACTCCTTTATCCCCAATCCGCTCATTAGTCGTGAACCGCTCAAAGGCCAGAGTCGAATCGACCCGCCGGGCAGCACCTATCCCCTAATGAACGAAACCTGCACGCTAAAGATAGCCAGGGTACCTCTTGAATCAGGAGGTTGATCATTTCTTTTATTTTGATCTTTATTCGTCCCAAATTGGAACCATCCTCGCATTCTGTTCCTAGCCGTGTTCGAAGTTAGCCGGATAATTCTCGCTGCTTATTCGTTCAGAATGGGTGTCTCTTTACCTTGATGCCCGCTTTTCAGCTCATTTCGCTTCATTCCGCTACATCATCAGTTCATGCCACCTTCGCTCCACTACCGCTCCACTCCATTGCAAAGCAGGCATCAAGGAGGGGCAATCTGTAGACACCCATTTCTGACCCATAAGTCGAACAAATTTCTTGTCATATCATCGATGCCCCACGTTGGCTCGTCATCGTCAAGCTAGCTTTCTCCGATCATAACATCCTTTTCATCAGTTCATCGCCCTGATGGGGCGTCTTCCTAGTCGAAACCAATCCTCTTCATCATCATCTTGTATTTCTCTGAGTCAAGAGTCCGGCGTTTCAAACCGTACGTCATTCTGATGCCCGTGCATGGAGACCAGACACTTTGCATGGCCGCATGCTGAAAAGGCCCTGAAGGCGATAGCACCACTGTCGCGTTCAAGAAGACGACCACTCGATACGTCGCATTCATAAAAAGGCATTTTAATTCCCTAAAAAATCCCAAAAATGACTTAAATTCCCCTTCCTTATAAGGAAGGCGACGTATCGAGGCGTCGCGTTCTTGAAGGCGACCATAAGGCCGTCGCGTTCTGGACCTCATGTAGAAGATCCTTTCCGAGCCTGACTTGGATACATGCCATACATGGATATTCCCCTTTTTGAACGTCCAAATCACGTCCAAATTCTTCCAAACTTTGGGGAAACCTTCCTAACATCATCCTTTCCGAGTTCCAATCGCCCACGCACGGCCATACATACCCAAACTCCGACTCTTGCCCGTTATTCCTCTCACAGCCCTTCCAAGAATAATCACCTATAACTACCTCAATACTCTGTCTTTTTGGGCAAGGCCGGAGTCTGCTTCTTCCTCTCCCTGAGAGCTGCAACTACGAAGAAGAGAGCTTTCCCTCCAGACGACCAAGAAGAGCCCCCCAGGGCATTTTTCCACCGGCTACACTTTCTCTCTCCTTTTTTCCTTACTATTTCCCTTCATTCATGCATGCATAGTTTGTTTATTTTCGTAAATTTTCATTAGAACACACACCACACACCCATCTTTAACACCCACAGGGGTTAAAAACCCCAATCACGTGAGTTCCCTCCTGTTTAGTGCATGTTTAGTTGTTTTTCATTGAATAGATCTCATATGCATGAATTGTTAATGGATTTTCCTTTGTTTTCTTGATCTGGGCAGGTACCTAAAGACTAGAGAGGCGTGAGGCTCTTGCCCCTCGGCCGGCTGAGAAGCAGGACGATCAGAACCCCAATCTTCGTCCACTGAAAAAGAAGGCGATGAATAAGCTGTCGCGACCCAGAAGGCGCCGTCCCTCACGTCGCGTTCAGGTACACACATAGCGACAACGCTTCTATCGCGTTCACAGGTATGCCTTCTCCTCTCTTTTCCTTTTCCAACGTAGTCAGCCGTCCCATCTACACATCTCTAGGGCGACTACTTGGTGGCGATCACGGTCTTTCCCTAATCCTTCATATTCATAATTTTTCAAATGGGAGCACAATCCCGTGATTACAGCGACTTGGTTGCGTCACTAAGCCCTGTTGCGTTAAGTTGGAGTTGCGTCGGGTATAGAGGACGCGATTCGGTTAAGTGGCGTCGTATATATCAGACGCATTTTAATGTCAATAAAGCGATGTCTGTGTTAGACGCGTTTTTAGGTTGTGTGGCTGGGTTGTGATGGCTGGGTAGTGGGGTTCTTGTGTGAACTTAGCCCTGGCCTTGTGGTTTCTGTTAAGTATGGCTTAATACAGTTAGTGTGATAGCTTTGTGTATGTTGTTAGTATGCTTATGTGTAACGTCGCTTATTTTCGGATCCTTTTTGGATCGTGTGTGTTGTGGTTGTGATGGCTGTTGTAAGGCCAGTGTGGTGTAGACGCGTGGTGTGTGTAGGTGTGGTGCAGGTTAGGTCCCGAAATGAAATAAGACCTGCTGCAGTTGAGTAGGAGTTGGCGGCCAGGAGTGGTCGTTGACTTGTTGGCGTCCAGGTAGGTTGCCGTTGACTGCATGATCTTGGCGGCATTAGATGTGGACGTTTAGGGTGGCGGTTGTCCTTGGCGGCAAAGGGGTTGACGCCAACCTGAGAATTCTGCAGGTTATAGGGTCACCCGAGAGCAGGTTCTTCCTCTGGTTCTCTCTCCCTCTTGCCCCAACTTCACGTTCCAGTGTTTCTAGAGCTTCCAATAGGTACTGAAGGATGCTTGGACGATCGTGGAACGTGTGGCGGTGACGAATTGCGCGAGGAATCGCCGTGGCGTGATGCAATTCCCGTGGGAGTTCGCGGAGGGTTCGGTGTGAACCAGGAGATTGCGGGAGGTTTGAGCGTGTTCTGAGGTAGGGGACGAACCCTGTTAGCTTGTTAGAAACATTAAAACATGACTTAACCACTTGAATCAGTGTTTTTAATGTATTTTCGGATTAAATTGCACCGTGTGGGGATAATGGGTGGTTTGATGATTTTATGTAGTAAAGCATGTTGTTTTAGTTTAATTATAATGCATGGGAGTTAGAGGAACTGTTTCCTCCTATCTTCTTGATGATTTCGGGATCAGGAATGCATGTGGGATCGATTAGGGTTTCTGCAGGGAAAGATCTGAAGAACTTGGCGTCAACATCGCTTGTCGCCAAGCTCATCAGCCGAGATATAGACGGCTAGATCGCTTGCCGTCTACTTCCTATAAGCGGCAGTCGATGTTGCCGCCAACTGGTGCATGTATCCATGCAGTGTGGTTTACGTAGCTTTTCTGGTTATGAATATTGCATGTTTGTGTGTGCATGGCGATGATCGGTGTGAGCCAGTGCACTTGATATGCTCTTGGAGCATACTGCTCATGTAATGGGCATGTTTTACATGAATGATGTGTGATGTATGTAATTGCTTTACGCAGTAAGTGTGGTGTGTTGGCACCCATGGTACTCTTGGTATGTATTTTCCATGTGTTGGACATGTGGTTTACGTGACTGACGTGTGGTACACCTACCAGGGTGTAATATATACGTGCTGTCTACGTAGTTTGGGTGTGTACATACTACACACTTTGCCGTAATGTAATTCATATGATTTGTCATAGTAACTGGGCAGTAAGGTTCCTGTGTGAGCCTAGCTATGACTTTGTGGTGTTTGGGCAGTGAAGGCCCATACCGACCTAGCCCTGGTCCGTTGTTGTCTTTCGAATAATATTATATGGATTTATGTATTAAGTGGTGTGTGTGTGTTGCCACGGAGGTCACCTCATGACCAATGATAGGCAAGTTTGTGGTGTAGTTATGTGTTGGTGTGGGATAGCTTTGGGGTCATATGATGACCGATGTTAAGCTAATCCTAACACTTGTATATTGTGAAATTTAAGTAAAGGCTATATGTGTAAGTATCGTGGTTTGTGCTAGCCGAGTGTGGTGGTCCTGGCGCCTATTCCGGAATGCCTCTCTAGTCGGGTACCCCAGGTTCTTTGTGAGCCAGGCACGTGTGTTTGTAGTGCTCGGGGTTTTGTCCTGGTACTTGTGTTGTACCGTTGAGGTCTGTGTCGTCTTCCTGGACACCCTCACTCCTGAGTTTGAGTTGTACATCGGCTGAGGGAAAGACGGCAGTGGGACAGTGACTTCCCAGAGTTTGTTCTTGTGTCGCTTGTAGCGCGCTCGTAGTTGGGGTACGACACCAGTAGACGTCACTGGTCCCCAGCTAGTCCTGTTCTCCAGTGCCTCACTTTAGAGTGCTCCGTCCAGAGACTCTAGAGGTGCCAGGCATGGGCCTGTAGCTGTGTGTCTGCAGGTGTGTGTTGGTTGGTCTCCACAGTTGTTTGACTTCTTCCTTGTGGAGCGGCAGTTGGACCTTTCGTCCGTGACTGCGAGGCTGAGAGGTAGTTCTTGTGTTGTGTTGTCCAGGTTGAATATTGGCCTGATCAGCCAGTAGTCCGTTCCCGTGTGGTGGCGTCGTTCCCTTCCTACTCGTGCTTTGCTACTTGTCGTGGTTCGTGAGTTTGTGACTCGTGGTCGAGGTTTGACCAGTTCGAGGTGTGCTCTGGTGTTGGCACAATTGTGATTGAATTGTGGTTTGTGTGACTTGCCGGTTGAGGTTTTACTTGTAATATTGTGCTTAAATAAAGGTATAATATAATTGTGGTTCAGTGTGGTGTCTACCACCTGCTTGTATCCTTTGTTCGGGTATTTGTGTTGTGGTACCTCAGAGTAGCAGGTACCTGTACCCTTCATGGGTTATTTTATAGTTTTGTGATAGTACATTGTGTACCAACCTTTTCAGGCTCTCGTGTGTTGTGGAGGTCTTGTGGTTTGACCTGCCACTTGTTGTAACCTAACTGTTTTAAGTAGATCTTTGTTTATATTTTATTGTGGATTAGTTTGTGATTATTAATTATGTTACCTTTGTGGGTATTTTGCCGATGAGGCTTGTGGTTTAGGCATATTGTGGTTTAGTAGAGCTATGCTCCGTGGAGGCCGTGTGAGACCTTCCACTTGTTGAGTTTTACTCTTCTTAGGTATGATTCCAATTATAGTTTTAGTGTGTTATGGATTGGCTTCGTGGTAGCCAGTTCCGTTACCTTGTGTGTAGTTTCCGATGTAGTGTGGTTTGGAGTATAAAGGACCAGCTCTTTGTTAGCAGTCCTATTACTCAAGTGTTTGAGGTTCACCTGTGAAGCTTGTAGCCTGGGCAGTGACTTGCCTGTATGGCTTATAGCTTAGGCATCTAGTTGTTGTAGCAGTGTGCCAGTGAGACTGTGGTTTAGGCACTTTAGTAGTTGGGCTGACTAATGATTTTATGTTAGTTCTGTAGACCTACTTTTCTTTTGAGAACGTTATGATATTATTATGAGTATGTTTAATTGTTATTTATTGTCATGATGTGAGCATGAAATGGTTTGGCTATTGATGTTGCCAGTGAGACCCATTGGGGTTGAGGTGTTTGTGGTTACGGTGTTGTTTTGGGTAGCCCCTACTGAGCCAGTGACTTGTTGAGGCTCACTCCCCTACAGTTCTTTTCAGGGCTTGCCGTGTGTTTGGCTTGCAGCGGCGTCGTGTCAGACATGTACCACCAGCAGTTGTTTAGTAGTTAGTGTTGTGTGAGCTTGTGCTCCCTCGGGGTATGCCCCAGGTAGTTGTACTTTTTTTTAAATTGGACATGTATTAATGTAATGGGACAGTTGTACAAATCAGTGAACAGATATGAGCACATGTACTTTCTTGTGTCTTATATTCTTGTGGTTTGCTTTTATACTCTTACTGGACACGTGTGTGAGATATCCCTTGCGAGACTTCGGTCCGTTCGCGGGAGGCAGATCTGGATATGGAGCCTTATTGGGCATAAATACCCCGGTCCGTCACAATATGACTTATATTAAGCATGCTTATGTATTAAGATAAGTGTTTAATGGTGAATGAGTATAAGTCTAATGTGTGGTCTTGGTGGTCATATGATGACCTAGTGAACAATGTTAGATTGTTTAATTGTCGTTAATGAAGGGTTGTGTTTAGGATGGCTTGAGGGTCACAAGGTGACTGAGGATAGGCTATTCCTTACACTTGTGTACCGTGGGTTGTACCTAAAGGTCGTATAAGTATGTATACCAAGATTTGTGTGCTTTCCGAGTTTGGTGGTCCGGTGCCTAATTCGGAATACCTCTTCAGTCAGGTACCCCAGGTTCCTAGGAGAGGCAGGCACGTGTGTTGAGATCGGAGCGTGTCCCGGTTTGGTGTGTACCTTTGAGGTTTTAGTCATCTTCTTGGACACCCTTACTCCTATGTTTGAGTTGTACGTCTAGCTGAGGGAAAGACGACTGTGGGCATCGACTTGTGTTTGTGGGTGTGCAGTCACTTGTAGCACGCTCGTGGTTGGGGGACGGACACCGGTAGACGTATTGGTCCCCTGCTAGTCCTGTGTTTCCAGTGCCTCACTTTAGGGAGCTCAAGCCAGAGTCCCTAAAGGTGCCAGGCTTGGACCTGCAGCTGTGTAGTTGCAGGTGTGGTGTTGGTTGGTCTCCACTATTCGTTGGGTTACTTTGTGTACTTGTGGAGCTGTAGCTGGACTGTGTGGTCCGTGGCTACGAAACTGAGAGGTCATTCTTGTGCTTTGTTGTCCGGGTTAGATACTGGCGTCATGAACCAGTAGACCGTTCCCGTTTGGTGGCGTCGTTCCATTCCGACTCGTGGTTTGCCAGTGGTCATGGCTTGTGTGTTGTGACTTGGTGGTTGAGGTTTGAATCGTTGTGGTGTACCCTGATGGTGGCACAGTTCTGGTTGTGGTTCCGTGGTGGTATCTCGTGGTAGTAGGTACCTGTACCCGTTGTGGGTAGTTTGTGTTGTGGTACGTTGTGTACCAGCCTCCTCAAGTATAGAGGTGGACTTCTGTTGTCATGGTTTGGCTACCGTTGTTGCCAGTGAGACCCTTTGGGGTTGAGGTCTCTTTAGAGTTTCTTGTGTTGTTTTTAGGAGGTCCCTGCTGAGCCAGTGATGTATTGAGGCTCACTCCCTTACACCTCTTTTCACGGGTCTGTGCGGCTCGAGGAGGAGTCATGGTCGACTTGTACCACCAGCAGTTGGGTTATTGTGTTAGTGTGAGCATGTGCTCCCTCAGGGTATGTCCCAGGTAGTTGTACTCTTTTATTTGACATGTAATATTGTATGGAACTATTGTACATTGTTGTTTACAGATATAAGCACTTGTACTTTCTTGTGTCTTATACTGTAATTGTGGTCTTTTATATTCGTACTGGACACGTGTTAGAGATATCCCTCGTGAGACTTCGGTCCGTTCGTGGGAGACGGATCTGGTTATGGACCCTTATTGGGTATAAATATCTAGGGCCGTTACACCTGCTTTCCTTAATATTTTTAGGTGATGATTATGAAGAACTAGAGAATGATGGGACCGGGGGAGAGTGACGAGCTTCTCAAGTGTACCTGTCATGTCAGCCATCAAGATTAGAGTCCATAGAGTCTGTAATAGTTAGGTTTATTTTCTTGATGTTATATGTAATTTGAAATACAATAAAGGGCCCTATATTTGGCTCTGATTATGTAAGGTTTAAGTTAGTTTTGATGGAAATGAAATAAATGATTATTTGGCTAGCACAATTGTTGTCTCAGTTCTTTTATTATGCATAGTTGTTACTATGAATTACTCGACTATGTTACTCACACTTGTATCGCTCACGCTCTCGGTATTTAATTCCGCTGCTAAATATTGGGGCATGACAGTTGGTATCAGAGCCTAGGCTTTCCCTTAAGTTCTAGGCAAATAGGAATTTGCTAGGCTTAGCCAAGACCAAATCCTACCCATGCCAACTTGAAATCAGCTGTGAGATTGGGCCAGAAACACGAGCTAAGTTCACCTAATTAGGATTATGCTCAATTAAAGTTAATACCTAATGATAATGATGTTGTTATCTTGAAGGATTGCAATGGCCACTGCACGTGAAAGAGATATGCAAAGGACGATTGAGACCCTCACTCAAGCACTATTGCAGGCCACCTAAGGAAGACTGAAAAATCAGGTTGATCTCTATAGAAACTTTTGCAGTATGAATCCGCCCAGCTTTGGGGGTAGCACCGATCTGGATGAGGTCGAGCATTGGCTAAAATAGATGGAACATGCGTTCTGCGTAATGGGATGTGCAGACGTAAAAAAAGTTACTCTGGCTACTTATCAGTTGGAGAGGGAAGCACGTGCTTGGTGGGAGTCGATTGAGGCTACACTAGGAGATGCCCAAGCCACTTGGGCACAATTCCAGGAGTACTTTAACAATAAGTACTTCTCAGATAGAGTGCAGAAGAGAAAGGTGGTGGAGTTTACCAATCTGAAGCAGTGAGGCTTTTCTGTCACCGAATACGAGGCTCAGTTCTCTAAACTAGCCCATTATGCCCCACACATGGTTCAAACCGAGCGGTTGAAGGCCAAGAGGTTTATGAGTGGTCTGAGGCCCTAGTACATCACATAGCTGGGACCAATGGACCTGCAAACATACCTAGAGATGGTGAGAAAAGCACTACTACTTGAGGTCTCACTAGCCATCGCTGAGAACATCAAAAACAGCATGGTAAAAAGGGAACAGGGAATAGTACCCAAAAGGCCACCAACTGTGGTTGGGACAAAGAGGCCAATTAGCCAAGCTGGGAACCCATCTGTGAAGAAGTTAAAGGATAGCGGCAATCAACAGGCCCCCATCAACAAGGAATTATGCAAGCACTGTGACAAGGCTAGTCACAAATCTGAGGACTGTTGGAAGGCATTAGGGAGATGCCTACACTATGGAAGTCAGAGCCATAAGATCTCTGACTGTCTGAGGATGAATAATCAGGCACCGACAACACACCAAGGAGGTAAGAAGCGCCAAGGTAGACTGTAGGCGGTGCAAGAACCAACTACATCAGAGGAAGGTGGTGTGGTTGAAGGTACACTTACTATTCTATCCCGTTCTGCATTCATTCTATTTGATACGGGAGCTACTCATTCCTTTATATCACAAACATTTGCTGATACTCTCCTTGTAAAACCAATTACCATGAAACGTGGACTAGTCGTGTCGACCCCTATTGGTCTTGGTACCAAACTTAGAAATCACTTTCCATCTAGTGAGGTGTTAATTGGAACTAAAAAATTTACCTGCAAATTTAATATGCATGGACATGGAGGATTATGATGTGATACTAGGAGCAGACTGGTTGTCTGAACACGAGGCTAGTGTCAACTGTAAAAAAAAGTAGGGTAACATTTAGTTCGCATCCAAAGCTAGTGTTCACGGGAGATAGAAATCGCAGGAGACTATCCCTCATCTTTGCACTACCAGCGAAGAGAATGATAAGGAAAGGTTGTGTAGCCTTTCTAGCTGTTGTTGTCACCAAGAAGGAGAAAGTCAAGATCGAGAACATTCCTATTGTCGGCAAATACGTTGATGTATTCCCCAAAGACTTGACAGGTATTCCTCCTGATCGAGAGGTCGACTTTACCATCGAGTTGATCCCTGGAGCAGCACTAGTATCTAGGGAACCATATAAAATGTCCCCCGCGGAATTGAAGGAATTAAAGGAACAACTGATGGAACTGCTAGAGAAAGGGGTTATCTGACCAAGCACATCACCATGGGGTGCACCTATTCTTTTTATCAAAAAGAAGTATGGGTCTATGAGATTATGCATAGATTACAGGCAACTGAACCAGTTAACAATAAATAATAAATATGCCCTGCTAAGGATTGATGAATTATTCGATCAACTATCTGGAGCTCAATATTTCTCCAACATAGATCTCAGATCCGGCTATCACCAATTGATGATCAAGGGAGAAGATATACACAAGATAGCCTTTCGAAGCAGGTACATGCATTATGAATTTATTTGTAGCGGTCCTCGCCGTTCAAATCCATTAACCTAATAACGAGCTTCATCCGACTTCGCCTCCGCGAACGAGCCGTAGCCTTGCATGGGATATCATTCACATGTCCGTAGAAATGTAAAGGAAACAACTCAAATATATATAAGATTCAACATCTCACAAATATTTACATGAAATATACATATCTAGTTCTCAACCAGAGTCAAGTACAAAGTACAACAACCTGGGGCATACCTCGAGGTGAATAGAAAGTAAAGATTACACTGCTGGTGGTGCAAACCCAACTTCGTTGTGGTGCGGCTCTGAACTAGACGAAGGGCGGGAAGCCTCCTGGTCCCCCTCACCTGAAAGGGGTAGGGGTGAGCCTCGCAAGTCACTGGCTCAGTAGGGAAACTCCCCCAAAAGCCGTACCAAACCAAACTCACAAAGTGCAGAAGTAGGAAGCTACACTAAGCTATATAAAGAACTGTCTACGCATGATCTTAAAGTTGTAAATAACACTTACCACAAGCTATTAACAGAAATCAACCTTTAATAAATAAATGGCAAACCTCGTCCAAGTGTAGAAGCTAAAGTAGAAAATGCCACACTCGAGTCACGAAGACTTGTTCGCAACACCAGCAACTAACCTGGACAAACCACATAGGTCTACCTCTCAGCCTCGTAGCCACGGACGAAAGGTCCAGCTACCGCTCCACCACAACAAGTCAAGAAACTGTGGAGACCAACCAACACCACTCCTGCGAACCACACTACCATTGGCCCATGCCTGGCACCTTTAGGGACTCCGGCCCAAGCTCCCTAAAGTGAGGCACTAGAAAACAGGACAAGCTGGGGCCCAGTACGTCTACTGGTATCCGTAACCCCCAACCACGAGCGCGCTACGAGTGACAAACGCAAACTCACACAAGTCGTTGTCTCTCTGCCGTCTTTCCCTTAGCCGGATGTACAACTCCGCAAAAGAGTGAGGGTGTCTAGGAAGATGACATAGGCCTCGACGGTACACAAGTATCGGGACAAACCCCGAGCACTAACGTGCCTGGCTCGCATAAAACCTGGGGTACTGACTCGAGAGGTAACCACGGTAGGCATCGTACTACTCGCCACGTACACACAAACCACATGAACACCACTGTCCTCAACCATGGCGTGTGCCAATGCACCGCCTACCAACACCATGAATAGTAAATAATGCCAAATGATAATCATGTAGCCATGCACAAACCTTTAGCCTTCAGAAGCCTGAATGCGACTGGGTCCTCTGTTGCCTTCAGAATGCGACGCCTCGATATGATGCGTTTTGAAGCAGAACGCGATGGGTCGGGCTATCGCATTTTGAACTCGACACCCAGGTCCGTCGCCTTCACGGACAGAGCCCCAGAATCAGGGTTCCATCTTCAGAATCCTCATGCAAACCATGTAAACATGCATATAAAGCATTTTTAAACATTATAACTGTAACGTTGCGCATTTTTCAGATCCTCGTGGATCCTTGTTTAGCGGGTTTGGTGGCCAATGTGTGGCCCATTAGCTTTTGTTTCAGGTGTTTGCGTCGGTTGTGAGGCTTTGTGGGCCAACAGATTGGGCCCAAAGCGCTCACAGGTTCTCTGCCTGTGAATGCGACAGGGGTATGCGTCGCGTTTTGAACGGGACGGCCCTGGTGGTCGTGTTCAGGTTGCCGCTGTTTGGGTCGACGTCTGTATGCACACCACGTGTCGCGTGCGGGGTAGTGCATGCTGACGTCGACAGTGGGATGGAGATGGCCTCCTACGTCGCGTTCAGGTTGCGACGTGGGGTACGTCACGTTCCCAACCACTGTGCATTTTTAAAGAGGTTTTGGCTAGATAGAGCTGGGGCAAGCTCTGCTCGGCCAGGGGAGGTTGCCGCGGGGCTCTCTCGGGCGATTCGAACTTCTGGAGGAGTTTTTGGCGCGCTCTCACCGCGAGGACGTCGCGTGGAGTGGGGAGATTCCGTACTGTGGATGGTTTTCACGTTCTTCGTGAAGGTAGGGAGTTCTGCCCCGATTCGTTACGGGGATTGCATGTTAACTTGTTTATCGCTTAACTTGTTTATTGCTTTACAAACAGTAGATACCATGTATAGGTGGTGAAATAAGCATGAAAACTGGGTTGGTTTACCGTTTAGGGTGGTTTGCATGGTAGATCCGGAGAAGGGTTCTGGATTAGGGTTGTCGCCTGTGAAGGCGACAGACCCTTCTGTCGCGACCAGGTCGCGACAGGCCGACCCGTCGCGTTAGGATTCTCTAACGCGACATATCGGGGTGTCGCGATCTGAATGCGATAGTACCCCACGTCGCGACCTCAGCCATGCGGTCTTTTTGTACATGTTTTCAAGGTACGATTATCCAATTATTTATTAAGTGTTGTGCATGGTACTAGCTAGTGGTACGTTATCACTTGCAGTGCTCGTAGAGCATGTTGCCCACGGGGTGAGCGTGTTTTTAAATGGTTAACGCATTGCTTTTGTTGTATGCGTGGAGTTTACGTGGTTTGGGTGTGTACATGGCACACACATTGTTGTGGTGTAACCTTTATGATTCGTCGTAGTGGTTGGACAGTGGGGTTCCTGTGTGAACCTAGCCGCGGTCTTGTGGTGTTTTCTATAAATTATTTAAGATGGTTAACTTGTATAGCATGTGTGGGATTAAGTATTATGGTTGTCGTATATTATGTTTATGCGGTACGGAGGTCATGGTATGACCAATGACAGGCCGAGTTATTAATAGTTAATGCAATTCGTGGATTTGTCTGTGTAGGTTAGCTTGTGGGTCACGAGTGACTAGGCCAAGCTACTCCTCATACTTGCACCGTGGTTTGTAATAAAGGTTGTATATGTAAATATCGTGGTTTGAGCTTGCCGAGTTTGGTGGTTCGGCGCCTGTTCCGGAATACCTTTGCAGTCGGGTACCCCAGGTTCTATGTGAGCCAGACACATGTGTTTGTTGTGCTCAGGGTTTGTCCCGGTAGTTGTGTTGTACCGTCGAGGTCTGTTTGTCTGTCCTGGACATCCTCACTCCTGTGTTTGAGTTGTACGTCCGGATGAGGGAAAGATGACAGAGGGAAACGACTTGTGTTTGTGGATGTGCAGTTGCTTGTAGTGCGCTCGTTGTTGGGGGTATGGACACCAGTAGTGGACACTGGTCCACAACTAGTCCTATTTTCCAGTGCCTCACTTTAGGGAGCTTAGGCCAGAGTCCCTAAAGGTGCCAGGCATGGGCCTGCAGGGTGTGTGACCTGCAGGTGTGGTGTTGGTCTCCACTCTGAGACTGAGAGGTAGCTCTTGTGTTGTGTTGTCTGGGTTGGATGTTAGTGTCATGAACTAGTCATCCGTTCCCATGTGGTGGCGTCGTTCCTTTCCAACTCGTGCTTTGCCACTGATGGTGGCTTGTGTGTGACTCCTTGGTTGTGGTTTTACCCATTGAGGTGTGCCCTGGTGTTGGCACGGTTGTAGTTGTGGTTGGTGAGCGGAGGCTCACTGGTTGTGGTTTGACTCTTGTGGTGTGCCACATCGTTGGCACAGTTGTGTCAAGTTTTTGCCCGTGGTAGAGTGCCTTGTGGTGGCACTAGTTTGGTTGTGGTTTCCGTGGTGGTACCTCATGGTAGTGGGTACCGGTACCCTGTGTGCGTAGTGCTTTGTGGTGGTACGCTATGTATCAGCCTTTTCAGGTTATGTGGTAGAGTTGTGCTCCATGGAGGTCGTGCGGTGAGACCTTGCACTTGTTGTGTTTTATCCTTCCTTGGGTAAACTTCCGAGTAAGGTTACAATGTGTGATGGATTGGCATTGTAGTAGCCAGTCCTATTACTTAAGTGTGATATTTGATATATCGTGGTTTAGGGTATAAAGGACTAGCTCTTGGTTAGCAGTCCTGTTACCCATATGTTTGAGGTTCGCCTGTTAAGCTTGTGGCCTAGGCAGTGGTTTGCCTGTGTGGCTTGTAGCTTAGGCGACCAGTTGTTGAGGTAGTATGCCTGTGAGGCCAGTGGCCTAGGCGTTTCAGTTGTTGAGTGGACTAGTAGTGTTGTGCTAGTCCTGTGGTTCCTCTTTCTTTCCGAGGAATATGTATTTGTTTATGATTTACTGATTAAGTTGTTATTTCTTATAAATGTTTTGAGCATGTCATGGTTTGACTTTTAGAGTTTCCAGTGAGACCCTCCAGGGTTGAGGTTCTTCAGTGTTGCGTGTTGTTTTGGGTGGGCCCCTACTGAGCTTGTGACTTGTTGAGGCTCTCTCCCCTACAGTTCTTTTCAGGACTTGCCGTTTGTGTGGCTTGTGGAGGCATTGTGGCAGACTTTGACCACCAGCAGTTGCGTCGTAGTCGTGTTGTGTGAGCTTGTGCTCCCTTGGGGTATGCCCCAGGTAGTTGTACTTTTTAATTGGACATGCAATAATGTATTGGGACAGTTGTAAATTGTTATTTACAGATATGAGCACATGTACTTTCTTGTGTCTTATACTGTAGTTGATGTTTTTTATAATCTTTCTGGACACTTGTGTGAGATATCCCTTGCTAGACTTCGGTCCGTTCGCGGGAGGCAGATCTGGATAGGGAGCCTTATCGGGCATAAATATCCAGGGCCACCATAGTTGGTATCAGAGCATGGTCCAGTTAGAATATGAAAAGACGTGAGGGTACAATGTCCCAAGACATGGTTTAATGTCCGCTTCTGGTAGTAAGTTTGTAGTTTTGTGTAGTTTTTAGTGTGGTTTTCAAGTGAGCTTTTGATATGAGAATTGCGTGTTTTTGTTTGTTAAACTGGCAGTTGTTAGAAATGGCAGAGAAATGGCGCAGTTAATGGTACAGTGAGTGTGGTCACATCAGAATGCCAGTTTGTGATTAAAATATAATTGTTTAAAAGGTTCTTAGTTATAGAAATTAAAGAGATTGGTGAATTTGGTTATGGAAACCAGTGAAAGTATTTTAGTGAGGACCAGAGTTAGCACAGACAGGTGTAGGGTAATGATGTGATGGAATGGCAGAAGAAATAGCATTATGATGGGGAATAGTGTAATGTGATCAAAGTTGTTAAATGCATGAATTGCGGCTGAGAATTTTAACAAAAATAGTTAATGTATTTGAGATTTGTGTTGATAGATATCAAGAAGCGGCTTGATTAGCGATGTGTCAGGTCGGAATAATTAAGTGAGGTAGTTTAGCTTGAGATGGGGTACTGGTAAACAGAGGAGAAACAATATGTGGCAGTCAATTAAGTGTATTTGTGACTAGAAATGGGTGTAGTAAAGAGTTTCAGAATAGTGTTGTTCTAAATACTAATGGTAATGGAAAGTTGAATACAGAGATTTTTATAAGTATGTACAAAGATGAGAACCTGGGTAAAGAAAGAATAAAGGAAGAGCAATGAGCTGTCAGATTTTTTTTGAGAATTTCATAGGAAAGATATTTGGTTAGTAAGTGACAGTGGATAAGGATTTTTGCAGAAAAATTTATATAGAATTACGATGTTAAAGATAAGAGCAGTAATGCCAGCATTTGTGTGCAATTTGTGGGCACAAGAAAGTAAAGTTTGTGTCAGAGGCAAATTAAGGTCAAGGTAAGGTAAATTGTGAATGGACATTTGTGAGTGAGCTACAATAGTGGAATTATTTGTACTCAGTAACAGATCAGTACTGTAGAATAGAGAAGTTAGGCAGAATTAGATATTGTGTTTGAAGGAAATAGTTTCAGTTTATGGTTATGGCAGTATTTTAATAAGAAAGATTGTAGTGAAGATGGCACAGTGAGAATAATCAGTTAGCATAATAGTTAAGAGAAATGCTTTTCAAAAATGGAATTATGTTGTTGGCAGTAAAATTAAAGTTTAGTATTATTAAATAGATGAAGAATGTGGCAGATTATAAAGCAGCGATAGTCAGATGAATCAAGGAATGTGCAGTAGAAATTTGTGTAAATAGTAAGCAGCAAGGTGATCCAGGTGAACAAATGGGTCTCGTATAAAAAAAATGTCTCCATTGATTAATGTAAAGGTCGCAGCAGAACAGTTAAAGAATAGTGAGCAGATTAAGAGGTAGCAAAGCAAAACAGGAAGGATAAGGAAAGGTATGATCAGTTTAGCATCAAGGAATTCTAAATAAGATGACATCGAGTAAGTTTTGTCTTCCTAACGGCGTTATAGTAGTGAGAATAGAAATTGTAAAAAAAGGATATGGGTTTGGTTTGCTGAGTTAGTCAGGGAATATTGTTTGAAGTGAGGAAAACATATAAAAGATAAAGTATGCCAGTAGTGATAAGGTAAAAAAAAAAATTCAGAATTTAATGTGGCGCAGAAATAGTTAAAAACAGAATCTGAGCAGGGTCAGTTAAGTAATGTAATTATGAGATAAGAAAAGTGCAACGTCAGTCTGGGAATACGAATTAAGGTAATATGTGTTGACCGTAGTATGTCAGAATTCAGAGTTTAAGTAGGTGGTTCAATTATAATAAGAAAAGTAGACTGGAAACATTAGTGTTTTCTTCCAGTGATAACTGAGTAAATAAGATGATTTGGGAAGCCAGTAAAGTTGAAATTGAGGACAGAGTTACGTTTTACCCAGTGTTCGGTATAATAGAGTAGCACAGCGGAAGCGTGGTGGGTTCATAACCCACAGGTTAGGCAGTTAAGTATGTGAATATAGATAAAGCGAAGTAACGACTAACAATGACAAGTGGATAATTGAATGGCACTGAGGAATTCGAGAATTTAAGCAAGGTTTAGTACGACAAAAGGTAGCAGAATAAAGTGAAAGGATTTGAGCAAAAAAAATGGCCCGAAAAAAAAATGTTGCAAACACAGCCCCAAAAATGTGGAAGTAGGTTGAGTTCAAAGAGATAAAGCGCCACCAGCAAGATAGAATCGCCTATGGTCGAAAGGTAAGGAATGGCAGATTGGAACCACAGAATAATGCGGCTGTGGAATAAATTAGAAAGGAAGAAAAGGCTGAACAAGCATGGAAATGAACAAATGGATCAGTAAGCACAGATGGTTTGAAAGAAAAATGCAGAGGAAGTGTATCCTACTTGTTCTGTATATGGTTTTATTTCTTTTTAGGTGATAATTCAGTTTACTGTAGTTTGTTTTGAATGTCGAGGACGACATTTCTTTTTAGGTGATAATAATGTAACGTCGTGCATTTTTCGGATCCTCGTGGATCCTTGTTTAGCGGGTCTAGTGGCCAATGTGTGGCCCATTAGCTTGTGTTTCAGGTGTTTGCGTGGGTTGTGAGGCTTTGTGGGCTGGAAGATTGGGCCCAAAGTGCTCACAGGTTCTCTACCTGTGAACGCGACAAGGGTATGCGTCGCGTTCTGAACGCGACGGCCCTGGTGGTCGCGTTCAGGTTGCCGCTGTTTGGGTCGATGTCTGCATGCGCGCCACGTGTCGCGCACGGGCAGGGCATGCTGACGTCGACAGTGGGAAGGGGACGACCTCCTACGTCGCGTTCAGGTTGCGACATGGGGCCACGTCACATTCCCAACCACTGTGCGTTTTTAAAGAGGTTTTGGCCAGACAGAGCTGGGGCAAGCTCTGCTCGGCCAGGGGAGGCTGCCGCGGGGCTCTCTCAGGCGATTCGGACTTCGGGAGGAGTTTTTGGCACGCTCTCTCCGCGAAGACGTCACGTGGAGCGGGGGAGATGTAACGTCGTGCATTTTTCAGATCCTCGTAGATCCTATGTTTAGTGGTTGTGATGGCTATCGTGAGGCCAATGTGGTTTGTGTGTGGTACGTGTGCATGTTTCAAGGGCTTATTGGGCTGATAATCTGGGCCTGCAGCACCCCAATGTCCTCAGCCTATCATCGCGACAGGGAGGAGTGTCACGTTCTGAACGCGACAGAGGTAGCTGTCGCGTTCTGGTGACCGTCTTGGGGCATTGATCGTCTGCATGTGCGCCATGTGTAGAGCACAGAGCAGCAGGCAGGAAGGCGATGCCTACGTCCATCGCGATCAGGTCGCGACATGACGATACGTCGCATTCCCAACCGCTGGGTGTTTTTAAGAAACCCCAGCTGGACAGAACTTCAGCGAGTTCTGCTCGGCCAGGGGAAGGGGAGCTGCGGTGATTCTTGCGGGAATTCGTGATTTCGGCGTGATCGTGTCGTGGGATGTTCACGTGGAGCGAGAGAAACGCCGGAGGAGCATCGTATCGCATGTTCTTCGCGAGGTAGGGTGACTCCTTCCATTTCCGGGGCGAGAATCGTGTGGGATGCAGGGTTTGATCAGTTTAATGCTTTCTATACAATAGATATCATGCCTAGGAACCCATTAAAGCATGAAAAAGACTAATTAAGGGTGGTTTGCATGGTGTGGGTTGGTAATCCGTGGAGTGGATCTCGAATTAGGGTTTCCGTCTGCTAAGGCGACGGATCCCCCTGTCGCGATCAGGTGGCGATGGGCCGACCCGTCGCGTTCAAGTTGTGAACGCGACTTGTTTGTATGTCGCGTTAATGTGTTGAAGGCGACCTATCAGACTGTCGCTATCTGAAGGCGACGCAAGACCCTGTCGTGACTTCAGCTGAGAGGTCTATGCATGCATGGCTCATGTGATTGGGTTATCCGAATTTCGTTACGTGATGTGTTTACTGATAACGAGCAGTGCATTGGCACTTGTGGCACGCTGAGAATGCATGGTTCTTGAAGCTAGCACTTCGGTTGTGTAGCTAGCAGGTTCTTTGCATAGTTGCGTGGTGTTCACGCAAGCAGAGGTGTGTTCATGTGTTGTGGACAATTGTTACTTGAGGTTTACGTGATGGTTCATGTGGTTTGTGTGTGACGTGCACGTGGTTCTGTGTGCGTGGCAGGTAGTACAATGCCTACCGTGGTTACCTCTCTAGTTGGGTGCCCCAGGTTGTCTGTGAGCCAGGCTGTTAGCTCGGGGCTTTATCCCGGTACTTGTGTTGTACCGTCGAGGTCTGTGTCATCTGTCCTGGACACCCTCACTCCTTTGTTTGAGTTGTATGTCCGGCTGAGGGAAAGACGACATTGGGACAGTGACTCTTGAGTTTATTTTTAGTCACTTGTAGCGCGCTCTTAGTTGGGGGTACGGACTCCGGTTGTCGACACTGGTCCCCGACTAGTCCTTTTCCAGTGCCTCACTCTAGGGTGCTCCGGCCAGAGACCCTAGAGGTGCCAGAAATGGGCCTGCGGTTGTGTGTCCGCAGGAATGGTGTTTAGGTTGTCTCCACAGTTGTTTGACTTTTCCACGTGGAGCGGCAGCTGGACCTTTTGTCCGTGGCTACGAGACTGAGAGGTAGACCTGTGTTAGTTTGTCCGAGTCAGTCACTGGTGTCACGAACCAGTTCACGTGGCTTGTGTGTGGCGGTCTCTACTGTAGCTCGTACACCTGTTTGGGTTTGCCGTTTATTTATTATAGTTGCTTTACGTAGTCAGCAAACGGTGAGTACATTTACAGCTTTAATATTCTGCTTAGTTGTTCTAGAAATTGCTAGCGTAGTTTACTGCTTCCATACCTATGTTTTGGTTTGCTCGGTGTTGGGGGAGTTCCCTACTGAGCCAGTGACTAGAGAGGCTCACCCCTACCCCCCACAGGTGAGGGCGAGGAGGACGTTTCGTTACCGTTGTCCAGTTCGGAGCCACGTCGTAGCGGTGTTGGGCCAGCGCCTCCAGCAGTGTAGTTTATTTTATCAGTTGTACTAGTTTATCTCGGGGTATGCCCCAGACTCCTATACATTCTTGTACTTTTGTTGAAATTTGGCTATGTAAATCTTGTACATTATATATGAGTTGTTGAATCATATATGTGATAAGGTGTGTTCCTTGTGTTTTCACATGCGTGTGTATGATATCCTTTGCGAGGCTTCGGCCCGTTCACGGGAGGCAGACTCAATCAAATTCGTTAGTGGTTTAACGGGCTTGAACGAGGCGTTCCGTCACAGTTGGTATCAGAGCAAGGTCCGTGTAAATATAAAGGAACTAGAAAATTATATAGGCAATATTTCTACATTTTTACATTGCTGGTAGTTGACTCTGGTTTCGTAATGACCAATTTTGTTTGTAATGAATATGTTATTTGTGTAGGAAGTTGAGATGGCTGATAGAAGGGATTGGGGTGGTGGAGGAGAGGACCCTGAAGAGTCCACTCAGCGTATGATTGAGAGGATTTGGGAAAGCCTCACGGATATTCGCATGAGGATGGATCAGCAGGCACCAGTACCTCTAGCAGCAATACCACCAGATGCTGGAATACCCGTGACCCCTGTTGCACCACCGCCAAGGGTAGAGGTACCCTATGTGGCACCTATACCACCACCAGTAATGGCAGCATAAGAGCCAGTGATGCAAGTTGAAAAGTTTTTGAGATTGCAGCCGCCCACTTATACAGGAGGGCCGAATCTAGATACAGCAGAGCACTGGATTCATGAGGTTGAAATGGTCTTTACGACCATGAGGTGTCTAGCAGCGGATAAAGTTGTGCTAGCTACATATCAGCTGAGAGGTTTTGCGCAGCAGTGGTGGCGACTGAAGATGCAGACCACCTTTTCAGGCAGGACAGAGGAGGTTATTACCTGACCAGAATTTCTCAAGGCATTTAATGATACATTCTTTCCACTTCAAGTGCAGCAGGCGAAAAGAGAGCAATTCTGGACACTTCAGCAAGGTAATACATCAGTTTTAGAATATCAAATGCGATTTATGGCACTTAGCCGATATGCACCTTATGTAGTATCAGATAATGATATGATGGTTGAATATTTTATTCGGGATTTGAGAGAAGAATTGCAGAAAGCCGTAATATCGTTAATGTGTAGATCAGTTGAGGAAGCAGCCCAGAGAGCAGCTACTCTTGAGAGGTCTATTTGGGCTCGTCAGGCATGTGGGTTAGGTTCGGGTAGTTTTCAGCTACCTTAGCAGGCAGCAGGAGTTAGTAGGGGAAAGGCTCCAGCAGGACCTTCTTCTTCGGGTTTTGGTAAGTGGGGTCAGAAATTAAAGCAAGTATTCAAGGGCAAAGGAAGAGGAAGTCGTCAGCAGTTTCAGCAGGGGCATGGTTACACGCCAGAGATAGAAGAATCGCAGCAGAGTACTGCCAGGCAACCCACTATTCCACCAGGTTACAGATGTTATAATTGCAATCAGCCAGGGCATTTGATCCGCAATTGCCCCTATCTAAGAGAATATGGGTATGGTAGAGGTGTTCAGCAGCAGCAACCCCGGCAACCTTTAGCAGGTTGTGGTGGAGGTGTACCGTAGCAGCGAGGTAGAGGCGGGTTTTGGCTATCACCCGTGCCCAGGCGGACGCATCGGATATGATTGAAGATATTATACCCATTTATGATTATTTAGCAAGAGTTTTATTTGATTCGGGTGCCTCTCATTCTTTTATTTCCGAAGAATTCCTAAATTGTATGGCTCATCCTTTGGAAGAAGAGTCTTGTGACTTGGTAGTGGAGGTTCCTTCTGGTGAGTTTATGCTCACTTCGAGCTACATAGATGAAGCTCCTGTTGTGATTGAAGGGAACCAGATGCCGAGTGGGTTATATGCCCTGCAATTGATAGATTATGACATTATTTTGGGAATGGATTGGCTTGAGACCTATGGAGCAATCTTAGATTGCAGAAAGAAAAGGATCAGGTTTTGTCATCCTAATGGTACGGTGTTTGAATATCAAGGTATGCCTTTTTGTACTCCTAAGTTTATAATTTCTGCAACTAGAGCTAGAAAGTTGATAAATGTAGGGTGTGTGGCTTATTTAGCTTCAATGAGTCTAATAGAGGCTAGTCAATCAGTGGAGGCAGTTCCCATGGTTAGGGAATTTGCCGATGTTTTTCCAGAAGATTTTCCTGGTTTAGCTCCACACAGAGAGGTGGACTTTACTATTGAGTTGCTGCCAGGTACCATGCCAATCTCTAAAACACCATATCGGATGGCACCATCAGAGCTTAAAGAGTTGAAAAAGAAATTAGAGGAGTTATTGCAAAAAGGGTTTATTAGACCAAGTCATTTCCGTGGGGAGCACCGGTGTTGTTCGTGAAAAAAAAGATTGCATTTTTTGCATGTGCATAGATTACAGGAAGTTGAATGATGTGACCATTAAAAATAAGTACCTATTACCGAGAATAGATGATCTGTTTGATCAGTTGCAGTCAGCAAAGGTATTTTCTAAAATTTATTTGAGATCTGGGTACCATCAGTTAAGGATTAAGGAGGAAGATATAGATAAAACAACATTTAGAACCAGATATGGTCACTATGAGTTTGTGGTTATGCCATTTGGGCTAACCAATGCTCCTGCAGCTTTTATGGATATGATGAATAGAATCTTTCATCCATATTTAGACCAATTTATTGTGGTCTTTATAGATGATATTCTATTCAGTAAGTGTGAATTTTGGTTAAAGGAAATTCAGTTCTTGGGCCACGTCATATCAGCTGAGGGAGTGGCAGTTGACCCAAGTAAAGTGGAAGCAGTGATGAGATGGGAAGTGCCTAAGATAATTACTGAAATTAGAAGCTTTTTGGGCTTAGCAGGCTATTATAGGCATTTTATTCAAGATTTTTCTAGGATTGCGGCACCCATGACTAGACTGACTAGAAAGGGTGTACCATTTGTATGGTCTGGTGAATGTCAAAGAAGTTTCATGGAATTAAAGAAGAGGCTTACAGTGGCACCTGTGTTGACATTACCAACAGGTAATGGTGGTTTTGTTGTATATACAGATGCATCTAGAAGAGGTCTTGGCATAGTGCTAATGCAGCATAGCAAGGTAATAGCTTATGCGTCCAGGCAATTGAAACCAGTAGAAGAGAATTACCCCACTCATGATTTGGAGTTAGCAGCAGTTGTGTTTGCCTTAAAAATGTGGAGGCATTATCTTTATGGCGAGAGATTTAAAATTTTTACAGATCATAAAAGTTTAAAATATATCTTTTCCCAGAAAGATTTGAATCTCCATCAGCGTAGATGGGTGGAGTATTTAAAAGATTATGATTTTAGTTTGGCTTACCATCTGGGTAAGGCCAATGTGGTGGCTGATGCCCTAAGCAGAATAGCATACTTAAGTCAAATGATGATTAAGGAATGGAAAGTGTATGAAGAAATAGCAGAGAACACCTTATATGTGCCAAGTAGTCAGCGACGGGCAATATTAGCTAGTAGTGCTGTGGAGCCGTCACTATGTTGGCAAATTGTTGAGGCCAAAAAGCAGATGTGAATTTAGCTGAAATAGTGAAAATGGAAGGAGTTACTATTGATGATAACTGTGTGGTCAGGCTTAGAGGTAGGTTATTTGTGCCAGTAGAAAGAGAAGTAAAGCAAAGAGTATTAGAGAGGCCCATAAATCCCGGTACACTATTCACCCCGGTAGTATCAAAATGTACCAGGATATGAAGAAGCATTTCTGGTGGCCTTATATGAAAAAGAAAATAGCAAAATTTGTCTCAAGATGTGCAATTTGTCAACAAATTAAAGTAGAGCATCAGAAGCCTGGAGGTTTATTGCAACCATTACCCATTCCGCAATGGAAATGGGATGATATTGCTATGGACTTTGTAGAAGGTTTGCCAAGGTCAGCAGCGGGACATAATGGAATATGGGTATTTGTTGATAGACTAACCAAAGTATGCAGGTTGGTGGCAGTAAGTATGTCCTGGTCAGTGGACAGAATAGCGAAGGTTTATGTTGATAGAATTGTTCCACTGCATGGTATCCCAAAGTCTATTATTTCTGATAGGGATCCCAGGTTTACTTCTGGTTTTTGGAGGAGCTTGCAGAGAGTAGTTGGCACCAAGTTGAGATATAGCTCAGCTTACCACCCCCAAACGGATGGACAAACAGAGAGGACTATTCAGAAAATTGAAGACATGTTACGAGCTTGTTGTTTAGTTTGGGGAGGTAGCTAGGAGCATCATTTAAGTATGGTTGAGTTTGCCTATAACAATAGTTATCATACCAGTCTTGGGATGGCACCATATGAAGCTCTATATGGGAGGCCATGTAGAACCCCATTAAACTGGCATGAAGTGGGGGAAAGGCAGATGGTGGGTCCTGAATTAATTCAGCAAACCACAGAAATAGTGAAACTCATTAAAGAAAAGTTACAGGCAGCTCAAAGCAGGCAGAAGAGTTATGCCAATAATCGGAGAAGACCACTCCAGTTTGAAGTGGGAGACTTTGTTTTTCTAAGAGTTTCCCCGAGTAAGGGTATTATGAGGTTTGGCAAGACCGGAAAATTGAGCCCGAAATATGTGGGACCCTTTCAGGTGTTAGAAAGAATTGGGGAAACAGCTTATAGACTTGATTTGCCAGCTGACTTTGCAGATGTTCATGATATTTTCCATGTTTCTTTGTTAAGAAAGTGCATTGAAGATCCAACGCAGATAATCAGTTACCAAGGTGGTGACTTGAGGCCAGATATGACTATGCCAAAGTATCCAGTGCAGATTACTGGCCGTAAGACAAAGAAGCTGAGAAATAAAGAAATTGAATTAGTTAAGGTGAGATGGGAGAATAGGTTGGGTGGTGAGGATACCTGGGAATTAGCCGAGGAAATGACTAAAGGGTATCCTTACTTATTTGAGTAAGGTTCTGCATTTCTTTTTAGATGATAGTACTTGTAAATATGTGTGATGAAACTTCTTGTATTTAAGTTATGAATTTCGAGGTCGAAATTTCTTTTTAGATGATAGTAATGTAACGTCGCGCGTTTTTCGGATCCTCGTGGATCTTGTGTTTAGTGGTTGTGATGGCTATCGTGAGGCCAATGTGGTTTGTGTGTGGTACGTGTGAGTGTTTCAAGGGCTTATTGGGCCGATAATCTGGGCCTGCAGCACCCCAGTGTCCTCAGCCTGTCATCGCGACAGGGAGGAGTGTCGCGTTCTGAACGCGACAGAGGTAGTCGTCGCGTTCTGGTGACCACCTTGGGGCGTTGATCGTCTACATGTGCGCCATGTGTAGAGCGCAGAGCGGCAGGCAGGAAGGCGACGCCTACGTCCGTCGCGATCAGGTCGTGACGATACGTCGCGTTCCCAACCGCTGGGTGTTTTTAAGAAACCCTAGTTGGACAGAACAGTAGCGAATTCTGCTCGGCCAGGGGAAGGGGAGCTGCGGCGATTCTTGCGGGAATTCATGATTTCGGCGTGATCGTGCTATGGGAAGTTCACGTGGAGCGAGAGAAACACCGGGGGAGCGTCGTATCGCGTGTTCTTCGCGAGGTAGGGTGACTCCTTCCGTTTCCGGGGTGAGAATCACGTGGGATGCAGGGTTTGATTAGTTTAATGCTTTCTATACAATAGATATCATGCCTAGGAACCCATTAAAGCACGCAAAACACTAATTAACGGTGGTTTGCATGGTGTGGGTTGGTAATCCGTGGAGGGGATCCTGGATTAGGGTTTCCATCTGCTAAGGCGACGGATCCCCCTGTCACAATCAAGTGGCGATGGGCCGACCCATCGCGTTCAAGTTGTGAACGCGACTTGTTTGTATGTCGCGTTAATGTGTTGAAGGCGACCTATCGGGCTGTCGCTATCTGAAGGCGACGCAAGACCCTGTCGCGACTTCAGCCGAGAGGTCTATGCATGCATGGCTCATGTGATTGGGTTATCCGAATATCATTATGTGATGTGTTTACCGATAACGAGTGGTGCATTGGCACTTGTGGCACACAGAGAATGCATGGTTCTTGAAGCTAGCACTTCGGTTGTGTAGCTAGCAGGTTCTTTGCATAGTTGCGTGGTGTTCACACAAGCAGAGGTGTGTTCACGTGTTGTGGACAATTGTTACTTGAGGTTTATGTGATGTTTCATGTGGTTTGTGTGTGACGTGCACGTGGTTCTATGTGCGTGACAAGTAGTACAATGCCTACCGTGGTTACCTCTCTAGTTGGGTGCCCCAGGTTGTCTGTGAGCCAGGCTGTTAGCTTGGGGCTTTGTCCCGGTACTTGTGTTGTACCGTCGAGGTCTGTGTCGTCTGTCTTGGACACCCTCACTCCTTTGTTTGAGTTGTACGTCCGGCTGAGGGAAAGACGACATTGGGACAGTGACTCTTGAGTTTATTTTTAGTCACTTGTAGCGCGCTCTTAGTTGGGGGTACGGACACTGGTTGTCGACACTGGTCCCCGACTAGTCCTTTTCCAGTGCCTCACTCTAGGGTGCTCCGGCCAGAGACCCTAGAGGTGCCAGGCATGGGCCTGCGGTTGTGTGTCCGCAAGAATGGTGTTTAGTTGGTCTCCACAGTTGTTTGACTTTTCCACATAGAGCGGCAGCTGGACCTTTCGTCCGTGGCTGGGAGACTGAGAGGTAGACCTATGTTAGTTTGTTCGAGTCAGTCACTGGTGTCGCGAACCAGTTCACGTGGCTCGTGTGTGGCGGTCTCTACTGTAGCTTGTACACCTATTTGGGTTTGCCATTTATTTATTACAGTTGCTTTACGTAGTCGGCAAACGGTGAGTACATTTACAGCTTTAATATTCTGCTTAGTTGTTCTATAAATTGCTAGTGCAGTTTACTGCTTCCGTACCTATGTTTTGGTTTGCTCGGTGTTGGGGGAGTTCCCTACTAAGCCAGTGACTAGAGAGGCTCACCCCTACCCCACATAGGTGAGGGCGAGGACGTTTCGTTACCGTCGTCCAGTTTGGATCTGCGTCGTAGCGGTGTTGGGCCAGCGCCTCCAGGAGTGTAGTTTCTTTTCTCAGTTGTACTAGTTTACCTCGGGGTATGCCCTAGGCTCCTGTACTTTCTTGTACTTTTGTTGAAATTTGGCTATGCAAATCTTGTACATTATATATGAGTTGGTGAATCATATATGTGATCAGGTGTGTTCCTTTGTGTTTTCGCGGACGTGTGTATGATATCCCTTGAGAGGCTTCGGCCCGTTCGCGGGAGGTGGACTCGGATCAAGTTCGTTAGTGGTTTAGCGGGCTTGAACGTGGCGTTCTATGACAGGAGATGCCGTACTGTGGATGGCTTTCACGTTCTTCGTGAAGGTAGGGAGTTCTGCCCCGATTCATTATGTGGATTGCATGTTAACTTGTTTATCGCTTTACAAACAGTAGATACCATGTATAGGTGGTTAAATAAGCATGAAAACCGGGTTGGTTTACCATTTAGGGTGGTTTTCATGGTAGATCCGGAGAAGGGTTCCAGATTAGGGTTGTCGCCTGTGAAGGCGACAGACCCTTCTGTCGCGACCAGGTCGCGACAGGCTGACCCGTCGCGTTAGGATTCTCTAACGCAGCATATCTGGGTGCCACGATATGAATGCGACAGTACCCTACGTCGCGACCTTAGCCGTGAGGTCTCTTTGTACATGTTTTCAACGTACGATTATCCGATTATTTGTTAAGTGTTGTGCATGGTATCAGCTAGTGGTGCGTTAGCACTTGCAGCGCTCGTATAGCATGTTGCTCACGGGGTGAGCATGTTTTTAAATGGTTAACGTATTGCTTGTGTTGTATGCGTGGAGTTTATGTGGTTTGGGTGTGTGCATGGCACACACATTGTCGTGGTGTAACCTTTATGATTCGCCGTAGTGGTTGGGCAGTGGTGTTCCTGTGTGAACCTAGCCATGGTCTTGTGGTGTTTTCTATAAATTATTTAAGATGGTTTAACTTGTATAGCATGTGTGGGATTAAGTATTATGGTTATCGTATATTATGTTTATGCGGTATGGAGGTCATGGTATGACCAATGACAGGCCGAGTTATTAATAGTTAATGCGATTCGTGGATTTATCTATGTAGGTTAGCTTGTGGGTCACGAGTGACCAGGCCAAGCTACTCCTCACACTTGCACCGCGGTTTGTAATAAAGGTTGTATATGTAAATATCGTGGTTTGAGCTTGCCGAGTTCGGGGGTCCGGCACCTGTTCCGAGATACCTCTACAGTCGGGTACCCCAGGTTCTGTGTGAGCTAGGCACGTGTGTTTATTGTGCTCGGGGTTTGTCCCGGTACTTGTGTTGTACCGTCGAGGTCTGTGTCATCTATCCTAGACACCCTCACTCCTGTGTTTGAGTTGTACGTCCAGCTGAGGGAAAGACGACAGAGGGCAGTGACTTGTGTTTGCGGATGTGCAGTCGCTTGTAGCATGCTCGTAGTTGGGGGTACAGACACTAGTAGTCTACACTGTTCCCCAGCTAGTCCTGTTTTCCAGTGCCTCACTTTAGGGAGCTTAGGCCAGAGTCCCTAAAGGTGCCAGGCACGGGCCTGCAGGGTGTGTGACCTGCAGGTGTGGTGTTGGTTGGTCTCCACTCTTCTTTGACTTGTGCTTGTGGAGGGCAGTTGGACCTTTCGTCCGTGACTGCGAGACTGAGAGGTAGTTCTTGTGTTGTGTTGTCGGGTTGGATGTTGGTGTCATGAACTAGTCGTCCGTTCCCATGTGGTGGCGTCGTTCCTTTCCGACTCGTGCTTTGCCACTGATGGTGGCTTGTGTGTGACTCCTTGGTTGTTGTTTTACCCGTTCAGGTGTTGTGGTGAAGTTGTGCTCCGTGGAGGTCGTGAGGTGAGACCTTCCACTTGTTGTGTTTTACCCTTCCTTGGGTAAACTTCTGAGTAAGGTTACAATGTGTGATGGATTGGCATTGTAGTAGCCAGTCCTGTTACTTAAGTGTCATATTCGATATATCGTGGTTTAGGGTATAAAGGACTAGCTCTTGGTTTGCAGTCCTGTTACCCATGTGTTTGAGGTTCGCTTGTGAAGCTTGTAGCCTAGGCAGTGGTTTGCCTGTGTGGCTTGTAGCTTAGGCGACTAGTTGTTGAGGTAGTATGCCTGTGAGGCCAGTGGCCTAGGCATTTCAGTTGTTGAGCGGACTACTAGTGCTGTGCTAGTCCTGTGGTTCCTCTTTCTTTCCGAGGAATATGTATTTGTTTATGATTTACTGTTTAAGTTGTTATTTCTTATAAATGTTGTGAGCATGCCATGGTTTGGCTTTTAGAGTTGCCAGTGAGATCCTCTGGGGTTGAGGTTCTTCAGTGTTGCTTGTTGTTTTGGGTGGGCCCCTACTGAGCCTGTGACTTGTTGAGGCTCACTCCCCTACAGTTCTTTTTAGAGCTTGCCGTTTGTGTGGCTTGTGGAGGCATTGTGGCAGACTTGTACCACCAGCAGTTGAGTCGTAGTCGTGTTGTGTGAGCTTGTGCTCCCTTGGGGTATGTCCCAGGTAGTTGTACTTTTTAATTGGACATGTGATAACGTATTGGGACAGTTGTAAATTGTTATTTACAGATATGAGCACATGTACTTTCTTGTGTCTTATACTGTAGTTGATGTCTTTTATATTCTTACTAGACACTTGTGTGAGAGATCCCTTGCGAAACTTCGGTCTGTTCGCGGGGGGCGGATCTGGATAGGTTGCCTTATCTGTACTGGATATTCTGGCATTGACATATCTGGTTTCAAATCATCTCGTATGTAGCTGACTATCTGGGAGGATCTCGAATATACCTTCTAAGCATTGAAACATGGAACACATCATGTGCATCTGTAAAGTCTGCTGGGAGATCAATTTAGTAAGCTGTTTCACCAATTCTTTCTAGAATTTGAAATAGACCAACATATCTTGGGATCAATTTACCTTTCCTACTGAAACATAACACACCTTTTGTAGGAGAAACCTTCATAAACACATAATCACCAACTTCGAACTACAATGGCCTGTGTCTGGTACCTACATAACTCTTCTGACGGCTTTGAGCTGTTTGAAGCTTTACCTTAATAAATTTAACCATCTCTGAATATTGTTGAATCAATTCTGGTCCCATGATTTGCCTTTCACCTACTTCATGCCAATTCAATGGTGTCCTGCACGGTCTTCCATATAAAGCTTCATAAGGTGCCATCCCAATACTTGCATAATAATTGTTATTATAAACAAACTCTACCATGCCCAAATGATGCTCCCAAGTACCTCTCCATACTAAACAGCAAGCTCTCAACATATCTTCTATGGTATGAATTGTTCTTTCTGTTTGTCCATCTGTCTGCGGATGATAAGCTGAGATGTAGCTCAATTCAGTGCCAATTACTCTCTGCAAACTCCTCCACAAACCTGAAGTAAACCTGGGTTCCCTATCTAAGACAATTGTTACTGGAATTCCATACAATGGTACTATTCTATCCACATGTATTTTGGCTAATCTATCCACAGTCCATGACATGCTTACGGCCAATAACCTGCATACTTTAGTCAATCTGTCCACAAACACCCATATTCCATTGTGACCTGTTGCTGTTCTAGGTAAGCCAACTACAAAATCCATAGCTATGTCGTCCCATTTCCACTGTGGAATAGGCAACGACTGCAATAATCCCCCTGGCTTCAGATGCTCTGCTTTTACCTGTTGACATACCAAACATCTTGATATAAATTCTGCAATTTCCTTCTTCATGTTTGGCCACCAGAAATATTTCTTCAAATCTTGATACATCTTTGTGCTGCCTGGATGAATAGTGTACCTGGATCTGTGAGCCTCTTCTAATATCTTCTGCTTCACCTCGGCTTCTGCTAAAACATACAATCGGCCTTTAAGCCTAACCACAACGTCATCATCAAGTGTAACCTCTTCCATTCTTACAATACCCACTAGATTCTCATCTGTTCTTTATACTTCCACTATCTGCCAATATAATGAAGGATCCACTGCACTGTTTGCTAACACTGCTCGCTGCTGATAATGTGACTCAAATAGTGAATTCTTTGCTACATCTTCATGTAATTTCTATTCTCTAATCATCATCTGGCTCAAAACTGCCTTTCTGCTCAGTGCATTGCAACAACATTGGCTTTACCCGGATGATATGCTAAGCTGAAATCATAATCTTTCAGGTACTCCATCCATTTGCGTTGCCTCAAATTCAAGTCTTTCTGTAAGAAAATGTACTTTAAGCTTTTATGATCTGTAAAGATTTCAAACCTCTCTCCATATAAGTGATGCCTCTGCAACTTTAATGCAAAAACCACTGCTGCCAACTCTAAATCATGTGTAGGGTAATTCTCTTCATGTCGCTTCAATTGTCTTAATGCATATGCCACTACTTTCCCATATTGCATTAATACTGCTCCCATTCCTCTTCTGGATACATCTGTATATAACACAAATCCTCCGCTACCTAATGGTATCTCCAATATAGGTGCTGTAGTAAGCCTCTTCTTTAATTCTACAAAACTTCACCAACAATCTGAAGACCACACAAAGGGCACTCCTTTCCTGGTCAATCTAGTCATAGGTGCTGCAATGTTTGAGAAATCTTAGATGAATCGTCTGTAATAACCTGCCAGACTAAGGAAACTTCTGATTTCTGACACTGTCTTCGACTCTTCCCATCTCGTCACTGCTTCTACCTTAGATGGATCAGCTGCTATGTAGCACCCCAGAAAATTTAGTAATTTAAAGTTTTAAATAGATGGAAATAAATAATTTCCATAATATCAGAATGTCTAAAATCATACGTATCACTATCGTATGTGCAAGAACTCATTGGAAAAATCCGTAAAAATCATAAATCAACCCCAAATATTATCCTTAAATGTTCCAAGAAGAAATGTGTGCAACGAAAAATCTGATTGGCCGAGCATACGTCACAACGTGACTAATTATCCAAATTAGGAAATAAGTCGGAAAACCGTTAACACGAAAATATAACACGATCATAAAATTAAATAAACATGTTGGAGACACTTCCAACATCATGTATTGATGACCCACTATCGAAATTGGGCCAATGGATCACTTTTGGCCCAAGAATAAATGGAGCAAGAAAAATACATAGAAATTCGCAACCCTAATTGAGCTGAAATTAGAAGGAGGTAATTAGGGTAAATCCCAAGGCAATTAGGATTTTTTGGCAACCCAATTTTGTGGATAACCATGGTGGGAGGTTTCCTAAACCCTCACACACACTATTGGGGTGAGAAATCATCAAAATATTTTAGGTTGAATGCCAAAACGGCACCTTGCCTTTTCCTCACCCATTGAGACTTATAAAACACACTAGATGCATATATACATGCCATGAAACCCTAGGGGACAAAAATACACATTGTTGGGGGTGTGGGAGGCTGTTCTTGAGCACCCAAAGGAGGAGGAAACCGCTCCAACTCGGAGCTTCTTCCCTGCTGCGTTCTGCTTCAACCTGTGCAGACAACCCTTCTTGTGGTCGACCTAAGGTAGGCGAAACCTTAACCAAACCTTGCAAGACTTATACCCCTGGAAAGAGGGTCGAGTCTAGCTTCTAATCCCACTAGTTTGCCTATTTTGCATTCAGTAGATCGGGTGCAGTAACTGTTCTCCTCCAAGTGGTCTGAACGCATGTTTTCTGGAAAAATGTGACTTCTTCAACCCAAAAGGTTGGTGATCTCAGACAAAATCTTAATATGATAGATCAATGTGTAGAGCATCAAGTCTACATTCATGTACAAGTGGTTTCATCGAATGTCATTGAATATATCTTGAGTTATAAGTGTTTTTCCAAAGTCACGCATGTTAATCGCATTTTGTGTTCGTGTGGATTTCTCATGCATCCCGAGGCCGTTTTAAATAATTCCAAAATCTCCTATTCCATGATCCCAACAAGTTTCATGATGACACTTTTGTCCCAAAAGCCCTATATTAGAAGTTATAAGCGTTGCATGGATCGAGCACTTGTTTTCTGCATTTTTTTCTGCGTTTTCGGGTTGAACATTGAATCGCATCCTGACCAGACGATGAGATTCATGGGGCTGGTATCACGTCGGCTTCTGCCTCCGTAATACCTTAAATGGTCCACCCATGGCGACACGATTTGGGTGCGTCCGTGCCTCAAACTGTGGGCCGTTGACCTGTCAAAAGACCTCTGAATCACAACGGGTAAGGCTGTTGCGATTCAGCCATTTTTCCCACCGAAGAATTTCGGTGATTTTTATATTGCTATTTTAAATGAGTGTCAGGAACATGTCGGGATACCCCAACGTGATTCAATGTTAAACGCGACCACATAGGTGGACGCGATTTAGCTTCTTCACAGTAAGTCTTGTTTCGACTATACACATCATTATGAAATGCGTCCACTGTGTCAGATGCGTATTTCAAGGCCTACTCGAGAACTGATTTTGCAGTGTTTCATGTTAGTCTTGCAGGATATATTATTAAGATGCATGGTGTAGTCTGTCTAATGACCTAAAAGCCAACAACCCATGTTAAATATGTAACAATGTGAAGACTATTCTAATTGTTCATTAATGCTATGATCCATTCTTGCAAACTATTGATTGAATCATCTATCATTCTAGCTTCTTAAGGTGATTAATTGCCATCTTAAAATATTGCAAAGCATGTTTAGTTAACTGTATAGTTCCATCTCATGTTAGCATGTTAATCGTTTTCCGCAAGTTTTAAACCGATGGATTGTGGATTGAGATTCGTACATCACTACACCCTTGCACATCTAGGCAGCCCTTTCTTGGGGGATTGGAAGCTCTCAGTCGGTCATTCCATATTGGCAGACTAGCGACCATTCCGCTAAGACCTACGTAATTCTCCGTACTCTGTGGATTCCGTCATGGAGACCGAGTTGGTTGTACCATTGAAGTTCCCTGGAGATAGCGTGCACTTCCTGCTTCTCTTGTTCTCATGAGTGTGATTTATAATGTAGACTTAAGCCATTAATGTAAAGAGTGAACTAAAGTATAAATTGCGTCATTATGCTGCCGAAATTATCTCTTGATTATTCTATCATGACATCATGTTCACATTACTTATTACTTGTTCTCATCATCATCATGAACATGACATTACACATGCTTACATCTTGAAACTCTCATTGGCCATTAAATGACTGTGGGTATCCACATTTAAAATGAAGTGAGATGCTGACCAGGCACGGAGAGTGTCCAAGGGCTCTAGTCTAGCCCCAATGACGGAGAGTCATAAATATACTGTTAACCATGGGGTATAATGATTACTGGCGTTCCATCAGCGCTGGGAGTACTTGCGTGTTGAATGCTAGATACAATAACCACATACACGTGTCCTAGTGTTCATTTCAAGGTGGATCTTTCCTTAGTGTACATTAGTGTCTTCGTGCTTGATTAGTGTTACATGATCGTGCTCGTGCCCGTGCTTGCTTGCTTGCTTGTGTGATATGGCCATCTTGCAATTATTGCAATTTAAAGTGATATCTTGCGTGCTTGTTACATGCCACACTAGTGATAACTCTTGCTCGTTATATCGTTCTAGATCTTGCTCTATCATGATCTTTTCTTCTAGCTTGTTCAAGTATCTTGTTTAATGAGTTTTATTCATACATGCATATCCTGACAATCGTGCTTACCTAGTTCTAAATTGCTAATCACTTATATCATTGCTCACACATTGAGATATAAATCCTACTGGGCTAATTTGCTCATTCCCTACTTTTAACTATTCTAGGTAACTATGAAATTCAAGAAGAGGAGCAAGTCGAGGATAGGAATACATCCGAGTGATGAGCGTTCCAACTATGAGTCTATCTATAGTTAGTTTACTTTGAGTGTTAGATTCATGTAGTAGGAAGTGAGGAATAAATGTACTTTTCCTTTTATTAAGTCTAGTCCTGTTATCCAATAGTTAAAGAGTTGTATTAGTTACCTTTGATACAATGAGATGAGATTTGAATACAATTTTCAATTGAGTTCAATATTTGGACCCTATTCTGATGTTGTGTTGATACACAATTAGTGCTTGCTAGCTAGAGGCTTATTTGTCGACTGCCCACGTCTCGAAATATCTACTCGAATCATCCAAATTAATATCCGCTGCATAATTCTTGGGACGTGACAGTTTAGTGGTATCAGAGCCTAGGAAAATCAAATAGGATATATGTCTCAGGATTAAGAGATACCTATGGAACCTAGGTGATGGAAATTAAATATAGTACCTGGCGAGAATAGGTAGAGACTAGGAATATGTTAGAATGAATATAAAACACTCCTACCCATTGACTCTTATAATGTATCTAGAGACATTAATTGGTTTCTATCCTTTCCTCAGGAACCCTGATAACACTTACACTCAACTGTAATGGCTCGCAATCAATGGCAAGCTATGCAAGAAACCGTGGCTGGTTTGACTCAAGCTTTTCAAAATGTGGTTCATACTGGAAACTAGGCTGCTGCTGCTAGGAATGGAGCCTGTGATCTGCACCGCAACTTTAGGAGTTTGAATGCTCCTCGTTTCTCTAGATCCCCTGATCCAGACGAAGCAGAGAACTTGAAGGAAGAAATAGAAAGGATCTTCCAAGTTATGCAATGCACCAATAGGGAGAAGGTGGTACTGGCCACTTTTCAAATTACTAAGGATGCCCAAGCCTGGTGGAAGGCCACATCGGCCCATCTGCCTAATGTAGCTGAATTGGAGTGGGCTGGATTCTTGGAGATATTCCAGGAAAAATATTTCTCTAAAAGAGTTAAGGAAAAGAAGGCGGCAGAATTTACCACACTGAAACAAAAGACGATGTCAGTGGCTGAGTATGAGGCTCAGTTCGCTCGTACGGTTTTCCGACTTATTTTCTAATTTGGATAATTAGTCATGTTGTGACGTACGCTCAGCCAATCGGATTTTTCGTTGCACGAATTTCTTTGTGGAACATTTAAGGATAATATTTGGGGTTGATTTATGATTTTTACAGATTTTTCCGATGAGTTCTTGCACATACGATAGTGATATGTATGATTTTAGACATTTTGATATTATGAAAATTATTTTTTTCCATCTATTTAAAAATTTAAATTACTAAATTTTCCGGGGTGTTACACCCCCCCCCCCCCCACTTAAGAGAATTTGGTCTCCAAATTCATAAACATAAATTTATTGTACAAGCAAGGTGTACTTGTGAATAGCTCCGGATATTTTTTGCGCATAGCTTCCTTGGTTTCCCACGTCTCATCCTCTTCCCTGCATTGATTCCATCTCACTCTTACTAGTGGGATGACCTTGTTCCTTAGTTGGCGCAGTTCCCGGTCCACGATGTTAATTGGCTTTTCTTGATAAGTTCCGTCTTTATTGAACTCCAAAAGTTCATATTCTATAACATGATACGGATCTCGTACATACGTCTTCAACATGGATATATGGAACACATTGTGTATTCCATCCATTTGTGGTGGTAATGCCAGACGGTATGCAACTTCGCCGAATCTCTCGAGGATTTCGAAAGGCCCGACGAACCTTGGTGACAACTTGCCTTTAATGCCAAACTGCATGATCCCATGGCCTGTAGACACCTTTAAGAATCCATGATCACCAACCTGAAACTCCAGGTCTCTCCTTCTATTGTCTGCATATGCCTTTTGTCTTTGTTGTGCCACTGCTATTCTTTCCCTGATAAGCTTCACCTTTTATGTGGTTTCCCTTATCACCTCTGGTCCTAGCATTTGCTTTTCGCCAACTTCGTACCAGCATATTGGAGATCGGCAACTTTTGCCATAGAGTGCTTCAAACGGTGCCATTTGTATGCTAGCTTGGTAGCTATTTGTAGGCGAACTCCACAAGAGGCAAGTGTTCATGTCAACTACCTCCAAAGTCTAGAACATAGGCTCTAAGCATATCTTCAATCACTTGGTTTGTTCTATCCGTCTGACAATCAGTTTGAGGATGGAAAGTCGTGCTAAAGTTTAGTTTAGATCCTAAGGAATAGTGCAGTCCTTTCCAAAACTGGGATGTAAACCTAAGGTCTCTATCAGGCACGATAGACACCAGTACTCCATGTAGTCTGACTATTTCCTTCACATACAATGCAGCTAAGACATCCACTGACCACTTGCTCTTTACTGGCAGAAAGTGGGCGGACTTAGTCAAGCGGTCAACTATTACCCATATGCCATCGAATCCACCTCTAGATTTAGGTAGTCCGAAATTAAAGTCCATCCCTATACCTTGCCATTTCCATGCTGCGATTTCTAGGGGTTTAAGTTTACCTGCAGGTCGCAAGTGTTCCGCCTTGATCTTTTGACATGTTAAGCATCGGGCGATATATTCCACCACTTCCCTCTTCATATTTGGCTACCAAAACCTTCTTTTCATATCCTGATACATTTTGGTAGTTCTAGGATGAATGGTGTATGTGGTCTTGTGAGCCTCGTCCATAATCATCTTCTTTGTCTCCGCATGACGGGTACACAGACTCGATCCCGGAACAAAAATCTTCCTTCTTCAGTTACAGAGAAATCTGGCCTCTGGTCTAGATTAGCCTTAATCTCCATGAGCACAGGGTCATTATCTTGGAGTGCTATAATGTCCTCCAATAGTGTAGGTCGCGCCCTAACACTAGCAATAAGGCATCCCTTCTCCTTGATGTCAGCATCAATATTTAACTAGGCAAAGTCTTCTAATAACTTCCATTCGCTCACCATTAGACTTGACAATGTGATCATTGGCTTTCTACTTAGAGCATCTGCCACAACATTTGCTTTACCTGGATGATATTGGATAGTGAAGTCGAAGTCTTTGAGATACCCCAACCACCTCCGCTATCTCATGTTCAAGTCCTGCTGAGAAAATAGATACTTCAAGCTTTTATGGTCAGAAAACACAATGAACTTCTCACCATAAAGATAATGATGCCATATCTTCAAGGCGAAGACTACAGTAGCTAGCTCCAGATCATGTACATGATAATTGTCCTCGTGCTTCTTCAATTGTCTCGACGCATATCATATGAGCTTCCCATTTTGCATCAGCACACAACCTAGGCCGATCCCGAATGCATCGGTGTATACTTCAAAACTACCCCCAGCGACTGGTAATGTCAGTACAGGTGCTGAGGTGAGGTGCTCTTTTAATGCTCTGAAACTTCCTTCACGGTCATCATTCCATGCAAATGGATTTTCCTTCCTGGTAAGCCTGGTCAATGGTACAGTTATCTTTGAGAAATCTTTAATAAAGCGACGATAATATCCGGCTAAACCTAGAAAGCTCCTGATCTCCGACACAGTTATTGGCCTTGCCCAGTTCTTTACTGCCTCCACCTTAGATGGATCTACAGAGATTCCTTCCTTAGATAGATGTGGCCAAGGAAGGACACTTCCTCCATCCAGAATTCACACTTACTAAGTTCTACATAGAGTTGATTATCTCTAAGCACTTGCAGGGCAACCTTCAAGTGTTCTTCATGTTCTTCTTTGGACTTGGAGTAAATAAAGATGTCATCAATGAACACCACTACAATCTGGTCTAAGTAGGGCCTGTAAATATTATTCATAAGTTGCATGAAAGCTACTGGAGCATTGGTTAAACCAAATGGCATGACCACGAACTCATAGTGACCATATCTACTCTGGAATGCAGACTTGTGAATATCCTCTTCCTTGATTCTCAATTGATGGTATCCTGATCTTAGATCTATCTTGGAGAAATATTGTGCACCGAAGATCTGATCAAACAACTCATCGATGCAGGGCAATGGATACTTGTTCTTTATTCTCAACTGGTTTAACTGACAGTAATCAATGCATAGCCTCATTGTCTCGTCCTTCTTCCTGACAAATAGTATAGGTGCTCCCCACGGGGATGTGCTGGGCCTGATTGATCTAGTAGTTCTTAGATCTGCCTTTTTCTCCTACATTCAACAGGGACATGCGATATAGAGCTTTTGAAACAGGGGCTGCCCCAGGGAGTACTCGATGGTGATGTTTACCTCCCGCTCAGGTGGTATACCAGGTAATTTCTCTAGAAATACATCAAGATAGTCTCTGGCTATGGGAATGTCTTCTAGTGTTGGTTTCTTCTTCTCAGTCACCATGACCAAAACTAGGAAAGCATCATAACCCTGGTTGATTTGCTTGGAATCATTTAAAAGAGATATCAAGATAGGGTGTTTATGATAACAGGTGCCAAGAAGTGATAGAGTTAGAAGGTTTTGGTCTTTTAAAGTGACCCTTCTATGGTGACAATTTACATCAGCATCATATTCATTAGCCAATTGACACCCAGTATGGCATCATAACCCTTCATGTCTAAACAAATGAGGTCAGCAGGGAGATTGTGTCCTCCAATTATAGTTTCACATTTTGGCAAGTAGTGGGTGGAGTTTAGATTCGGGCCAAGGGGAGAGGCTACATGATCTTGGATTTCAGAGGTATAGGTTTGACAGGTAGAGTTGCAGCAAATGAAGTGGAAATAAATGATATGCATCTCCAGTATCAATAAGCACAAAAGCGGTTGAGAGTGTATGGAAATGGTACCTTCCACCATACCCCTTTCCTCGGTAGGTCAGCTTCTACGATAGCATTAAGGCATCCCTGACACCGTGGTACATTCTGGGCCTTGCCTGGCTGGTCCTTCACATTGGACAGTCAGGATATGGTGGTCATGACCACCACATCTTAAACATGCTCTGAGCTACTTCTAGCATTCTTCAGCTCGGTGCCCTAGTTTATCACAGAATTTGCAGTTCTCAACAAACTGCCTTCCTTCTACCTTGACCTTCTTGTCCACAGCATTGTCTCTTCCAGCATTCGGCCTCTTGTTGTTGTTGTTGTTGTTGTTAAAGTTGTTGTTACGGAAAGTTGGAGTAGTATTAGGTGCTCCCTTCTTAACGAAGACCAGCTTGGAGTTGTCCTTGCCGCTCATGGCCTTCTACTTTGGCCATGGTGTCCTCTACCAGCTGGCTCCTTGACCATCTAGTGTAAGTTTGAATGTTGTGAGGTCCGAGCTTCTCGATGAACATGGGAACACGTTGGAGAGACTTCCAACATCATGTATTGATGACCCATTATCGAAATTGGGCCAATGGATCACTTTTGGCCAAGAATAAATGAAGCAAGAAAAATACATAGAATTCGAAACCCTAATTGAGCTGAATTAGGAGGAGGTAATTAGGGCAAATCCCAAGGCAATTAGGCTTTCTTGGCAACTCAATTTCATAGATAACCATGGTTGGAGGTTTCCTAAAGCCTCACACACACTACTAGGGTGAGAAATCATCAAAATATGGAAGGTGGAATGCCAAAACCGCACCTTGCCTTTCCCCCACCCAATGGGACTTCTAAAACACATTAGATGGATATATACATGCCATGAAACCCTAGGGGACGAAAATACACATTGGTGGGGGCGTGGGAGGCTGTTTTTGAGCACCCAAGGGAGGAGGAAACCGCCCCAACTCAAAGCTTTTTCTCTGCTGTGTTCTACTTCAACCTGTACAGACAACCCTTCTTGTGGTCGACCAAAGGTAGGCCATACCTTAACCAAACCTTGCAAGACTTATACCCCTGTAAAGAGGTCGAGTCTAGCTTCTAATCCCACTAGTCTGTCTATTTTTCATTCAGTAGATCGGGTGCAGTAAGCGTTCTCCTCCAAGTGGTTTGAGCGTGAGTTTTCTAGAAAAATGTGACTTCTTCAACCCAAAAGGTAGGTTATCTCGGGAAAAATATTAATAAATCATATACCAATGTGTAGAGCGTCAAGTCTACTTTCATGTCCAAGTGGTTTCATCGAATTTCATTGAGTATATCTTGAGTTATAAGCGTTTTGCCAAAGTCGCGCATGTTAATCGCATTTTGTGTTCGTATGGATTTCTCACACATCCTAAGGCCGTTTTAAATAATTCCAAAAACACACTTCTCTCCTATTCCATGTTCCCAACAAGTTTCATGTTGACACTTTTGTCTCAAAAGACCTAGATTAGAAGTTATAGGCTTTGCATGGATCGAGCACCTATTTTCTACATTTTTTTTCTGCATTTTCAGGTTAAACGTTGAAACGCGTCCTGACCAGATGACGTGCTTCATGGGGCTGGTATCACGTCGACTTCTGCCATCGTGATTACCTTAAACGGTCCGCCCATGGCGACGCAATTTGGGCGCATCCCGTGCCTCAAACTGTGGGCCGTTGACCAGTCAGAAGACCTCTGAAATGCGACGGGTAAGGCCGCCACGATTCAGCCATTTTTCCCGCCCAAGAATTATGGCGATTTTTATATTGCTATTTTAAACGAATGTCAGGAACGTGTCGGGATACCCCGACGTGAATCAATGTTAAACGCGACCACATAGGTGGATGCGATTTAGCTTCTTCACAATAAGTCTTGTTTCGACTGTACACATCGTTATGAAATGCGTCCACTGTGTCAGACGCATATTTCAAGGCCTACCCGAGACTTGATTTTGCAGTGTTTCATGTTAGTCTTGCAGGATATATTATTAAGATGCATGGTATAGTCTGTCTAATGACTAAAAAGCTAGCAACCCATGTTAAATATGTAACGATGTGAAGACTATTCTAATTGTTCATTAATGCTATGATCCATTCTTGCAAACTATTGATTGAATCATCTATCGTTCTAGCTTGTTAAGGTGAATAATTACTATCTTAAAATATTACAAAGCATGTTTAGTTAATTGCATAGTTCCATCTCATGTTAGCATGTTAATAGTTTTTCGCAAGTTTTAAACCGATGGATTGTGGATTGAGATTCGTACATCACTACACACTTGCACATCTAGGCAGCCCTTTCTTGGGGGATTGGAAGCTCTCTATCGGTCATTCATTATTGGCAGACTAGCGACCTTTCCGCTAAAACCTTCGTAATTCTCCATACTTCGTGGATTCCCTCATGGAGACCGAGTTACCATTGAAGTTCCCTAGAGATAGCGTGCACATCATTCCTTCTCTTGTTCTCGTGAGTGTGATTTATAATGTAGACTTAAGCCATTAATGTAAAGAGTGAACTAAAGTATAAATTGCGTCGTTATGCTGTTGAAATCATCTCTTGACTATTCTATCATGACATCATGTTCACATTACTTATTACTTGTTCTCATCATCATCATGAACATGACATTACACATCCTTACATCTTGAAACTCTCATTGGCCATTAAATGACTGTGGGTATCTACGTTTAAACTGAAGTGAGATGTTGACCGGGCACGGAGAGTGTCCAAGGGCTCCAGTCTAGCCCTAATGATGGAGAGTCATAAATATACTGTTAACCATGGGGTATAATGATTACTGGCGTTGCATCTGCGCTGGGAGTACTTGCGTGTTGAATGCTAGATACAATAACCACATACAAGTTCCTAGTGTGCATTTCAAGGTGGATCTTTCCTTGTGTACATTAGTGTCTTCGGTGCTTGATTAGTGTTACATGATCGTGCTCGTGCTTCTTGCTTGCTTGCGTGATATGGCCATCTTGCAATTATTGCAATTTAAAGTGATATCTTGCGTCTTGTTACATGCCACACTAGGTTAACTCTTGCTCGTTATATCTTTCTAGATCTTGCTCTATCATGATCTTTCCTTCTATCTTGTTTAATGAGTTTTATTCATACATGCATATCATGACAATCGTGCTTACCTAGTCCTAAATTACTAATCACTTATATCATTGCCCACACATTGAGTTATAAATCCGACTGGGCTAGTTTGCTCATTCCCTACTTTTAACCATTCTAGGTGACTATTAAATTCAAGAAGAGGAGCAAGTCGCAGATGGGAATGCGTCCGAGTGATGAGCGTTCCAACTATGAGTCTATCTATAATTAGTTTCTTTGAGTGTTAGATTAATGTAGTAAGAAGTGAGGAATAAATGTACTTTTCCTTTTATTGAGTCTAGTCCTATTATCCAATAGTTAAAGAGCTGTGTTAGTTACCTTTGATACAATGAGATGAGATTTGAATACAATTTTCAATTGAGTTCTATATTTGGGCCCTATTCTGATGTTGTGTTCATACGCAATTAGTGCTTGCTAGCTAGAGGCTTATTTGCCGACTGTTCACGTCCCAAAATATCGACTCGAATTATCCGAATTAATATCCGCTGCGTAATTCTCAAGACGTGACAGTTTAGTGGTATCAAAGCCTAGGAAAACTAAATTGGATGTATGTCTCAGGATTTTGTGATACCTATGGAACCTAGGTCATGGAAATTAAATATAGTACTGGCGTGAATGGGTAGAGACTGGGAATATGTTAGAATGAACAAAACACTCCTACCCATTGACTCTTATAATGTATCTAGAGACATTAATTGGTTTCTATCCTTTCCTCAGGAACCCTGATAACTCTTACACTCAACTGCAATGGCTCGCAATCAGTGGCAAGCTATGCAAGAAACTGTTGTTGGTTTGACTCAATCTTTACCAGGCTGCTGCTGCTAGGAATGGAGCCTGTGATCTGCACCACAACTTTAGGAGTTTGAACCCTCCTCATTTCTCTGGATCCCCTGATCCGACGAAGCGGAGAACTGGAAGGAAGAAATAGAAAGGATCTTCCAGTTTATGCAATGCACCAATAGGGAGAAGGTGGTATTGGCCACTTTTCAATTTACTAAGGATGCCTGAGCATGGTGGAAGGCCACATTGGCCCATCTGCCTTGCTGACAACTATAATGCATACAACCTTGCTAACAATTGATTTCCTTGTACTATGATCGGAACTTCATCTAAATAACACGAGGTGAGCATAAAACCACCAGAAGAAACCTCCACAACTAACTCACACTGCCTCTCTTCTAAAGGGTGAACCATGCTATCCATAAAATCTTTGGAAATAAATTAATGCGAAGCACCTGGATCTATCAACAATCTAGCAGAAAATTCAAAGAGAGGTAATATACCTTCAATCAAGTTAGATGCCCCCGCCTGTGCTCTGGTAACAGCCATAACTCGACCTCGTCCCCCCTAAAAAGGTGGACCTCTACCTCGCTCTGTTGTAGGCTGCTAGAATGGTTGTTGCTGCTGCTACTGTGGTGCCCCTCTTCCATAACTGTAATCTCATGGATGCGGACAATTCCTAGCTAGATGCCCTGGCTGCCCACAATTATAGCACCTAAAACCTGGAAAAGTTGTGGGCTGTCCTGCTGTACTCTACTATGACTCCTCTGGAGCCGGCCTAAAACCACGGCCCTGCTGAACACCCTGCTGAAAACCCTGCTGCCTACCACCACCTCATCCTCTAAATATCTTCTTCAATTTATTTCCCCACTTAGCAAATCTGGATGATGATGATGCTCCCGAGGGTGCCTTACCCTTGTCGATACCCATGGATTTCTGCGGAAGTCGAAAGCTACCTGATCCTCCTGACTCTCTAGTCTGCATAGTCCTCTTCAAAATAGCTGCCCTTCTGCGCGTTGCTTCCTCCACTGTTCTACACATAAGGCGAATCATTGCATCTTGTAACTCTGGTCGTAATCTTCGAATAAAATACTCTCCACCATAGCATTATTTGTAACCACATATCGAGCATATCTGCTTAACGCTATAAACCTCATATAATATTCTAATACCGACAGATTCCCCTGCTACAATGTCCGGAACTGCTCCCTCTTTGCTTGTTGTATCTGAACTAGAAAGAAAGTATGATTAAATACCTCCAAAAACTTTTGCCAGGTGATGGTATCTTCTATTCTTCCTGCAAACACTGCCTGCATCTTTAATCTCCAACATTCATGTGCAAATCCACGCAACTGATAGGTAACTAGTATCACCCTATCAGCCTGCAAACATCTCATGGTAACAAAAACTCTCTCTATCTCATTTATTCAATGCTCTGTTGTATCTGGATTCGGGCCTCCGGAGTAAGTAGGCGGCTGTAATCGCAAAAACCTCTCCACTAATGTTGTAGGCTCCTCTACACTGGCTAGCCATGCGGGTACTGCTGGAAGTACGGGTACAACTAGTGGTAAGGCGGCTGTAATCGCAAAAACCTCTCCACTAATGTTGTAGGCTCCTCTACACTGGCTAGCCATGCGGGTACTGCTGGAAGTACGGGTACAACTAGTGGTACCTCGAATCCCAGTGGTGGAGGGGGTGGTGCCATAGTACTGCCTCCTCCACAATCTGTGGTGCTCTGCTACTGGCTGTACTAGTGTACTGATCCAGTCTAGTCCGGATCTCTATAACACTTTCCCACAGCCTCTCAATCAATGTTGTGTAGTCTCCTCTGGATCATCTCCACCACCTCCCCAATCTCTTCTATCTGCCATTTCAGTCTTGCACAAACAAGTAGAGACCAGACTATGTAAATTTCCAATTCTTTATATTCACATGGACCTTGCTCTGATACCAACTGTAGCGGTCCTCGCCGTTCAAACCTGCTAACCTAATAACGAGGTTGATCCAACTTCGCCTCCCGTGAACGAGCCGTAGCCTCGCAAGGGATATCATTCACATGTCTATAGATATTAATGGAAACAACCAAATATATAAAGATTCCACATCTCACAATATTTACATGAAATATACATAGCCAGTTCTCAACTAGAGTCAAGTACAAAGTAGTACAGAAACTGCTGCATTACCCGAGGTGAACAGAAAAGTAAGGATTACACTGCTGGTGGTGCATACCCAACTCTGCTACGGTGCGACTCTCCCTCACCTGAAAGGGGTAGGGGTGAGCCTCGCAAGTCACTGGCTCAGTAGGGAAACTCCCCCAAAAGCCTTACCAAACCAAACTCACAAAGTGCAGAAGTAGAAAGCTACACTAAGCAATATATAGAACTGTCTACGCATGATCTTAAAGCTGTAAATAACACTTACCACAAGCTATTAACAGAAATCAGCATTTAATAAATAAACGACAAAACTCATCCAAGTGTAGAGGCTAAAGTAGGAAATGGCACACTCGGGTCATGAAGACTGGTTCATGACACTAGCAACTAACATGGACAAACCACACAGGTCAACCTCTCAGCCTCACAGCCACGGACGAAAGGTCCAGCTGCCGCTCCACTACAACAAGTCAAGAAATTGTGGAAACCAACCAACACCACTCCTGCGGACCACACTACTGCAGGCCCATGCCTGGCACTTTTAGGGACTCCGGCCCGAGCTCCCTAAAGTGAGGCACTGGAAAACAGAACTAGTTGGGGCATAGTACATCTACTGGTGTCCGTAACCCCCAACCACGAGCGCGCTACAAGCGACAAACACAGTCTCACACAAGTCCCTATCCCTCTGTCGTCTTTCCCTCAGCCAGACGTACAACTCTGCACAAGCGTGAGTGTGTCCAGGAAGATGACACAGACCTCGACGGTACACAAGTATCGGGACAAACCCCGAGCACTAACGTGCCTGGCACACACAAAACCTGGGGTACCCGACTAGAGAGGTAACCACGGTAGGGGTCGTACTACTCGCCACGTACACACAAACCATGTGAACACCACTGTCCTCAACCACGGCATGCGCCATTGCACCGCCTACCAACACCACGAATAGTAAATAACGCCAAACGATAATCACATAGCCATGCACAAACCTTTAGCCTTCGGATGCTTGAATGCGATAGGCCCTCTGTCACCTTCAGAATGCGACACCTCGATACGGCACATTCTGAAGCAGAATGCGACGGGTTGGGCTATCACGTTCTGAACGCGACACCCAGGTCCGTCGCCTTCATAGATAGAGCCCCAGAACTGGGGTTCCATCTCCGGAATCCCCATGCAAACCATGCAAACATGCATATAAAGCATTTATAAACATTCTAACCATTGCACTAGCATGCCATCTACCATCTACAACTCATTTCATGGATCAAACATGCCAAATACGCCATCTACCATAAGAAACAAGATGGAATCTCCCTACCTACGTGAAGTACGCAAAGAACGACGATAATCGGGCATTTCCCCCACTCCGTACCACGTCCTCGTGACGAGAGCACGCTGAAAACCACACCAGAACCTCAAATCGCCAAAGAACCATCGCAAGAAACCCTCTGCTAGCTGAGCAGAGCTTTCGGAGCTCTGTTTGGCCGACCTAGGTTAAGAACTTATCGGGGTTATGAACGCAACACACCTGTTGTCACGATCAGAATGTGACAGTATAGGTCATCGCTTTCTCATCGCTGACACCAATCGGCTGCCCTACTCACGCCACGTGGCGGGCATGCAGCCAAAGAACCCCAACCGGCGGTAACAAGAACTCGAAGCCCTAGACCGTCGCATTCAAAACGCGACACCCAGCTCTATCATGTTCACAGACAGAGAGCCAGTGGGCACCCTTGGCCCAAGTACTTGGCCCACGAAGCCCCACAACCTGCAGAAACACTTCAAACACAAACCACAAGCCACACACTGGCAACCACAACCACTAAACCACAGTCCGAACTGTCACTACGCTACATATTGTTATCTTTTGGACTAACAAATGCTCCTATAGTTTTCATGCAGCTGATGAATAGTATTTATCGAGCATACCTCGACAAATTTGTTGTGGTATTCATTGATGATATACTGATCTATTCCAAAATAAGGGAAGAACATGAAGAGCACTTGAGGATTGCATTGCAAATTCTGAGGGATAAAAAATTGTACGCCAAGTTGAGTAAGTGTGAATTTTTGGAGAAATAGTATCCTTCTTAGGTCATGTAGTGACCAAGGATGGTATCACTGTTGATCTATCGAAGGTGGAGGCAGTATTGAAGTGGGAACGGCCAACAAGTGTCACAGAGATCAGAAGTTTTCTGGGATTAGTAGGGTATTATAGAAGATTCATAAAGGATTTCTCAAAGATCGTAGTGCCATTAACCAAGCTGACCTGGAAGGAAAATCCATTTGTGTGGACTGATAAGTGCAAGGAGAGTTTTAATAGCTTGAAGAAGTGTCTGACCTCTGCTCCTATCCTTGCCCTACCCACTGAAGAGGGAGGATTTGAAATATATTCAGATGCTTCTAGAACAGATCTAGGATGTGTCCTAATGCAACAAGGAAGGGTAATAGCCTATGCCTCTAGACAACTAAAAACTCATGAAGTGATTTATTCAGTACATGATCTGGAATTAGCAGCTGTAGTGTTCACATTAAAAATATGGAGGCACTACATTTATGGGGAATAATTTAAAGTCTTTTTGAACCACAAGAGCCTGAAATATCTCTTCTTACAGAAGGAACTCAACATGAGGCAAAGAAGGTGGTTAGATTATCTCAAAGAGTTTGATTTTTCCATTCAATATCACGCAGGAAAGGCCAATGTAGTGGCAGATGCTTTAAGTAGACAACCTGGAGCTTTACTAGCTAGTATGATGTTGGGTGAAAGAAGGTTGCTAGAATAATTTGCAAGCCTAAATTTGGACATGGAAGAGAAGGAAGAGCAAGTGATGATTTCTAATATCAAGGTATAGTCCGATTACTTGTTGTGATAAAAAATAAGCAAGGAGTAGATCCTTTCTTAGTGGACATTAAGGAGAAGTTAGAACAAAGACCGGATTTTTTTCTCTGACACATGATGGAAGGATGTTATTCAAGGCAAAAACTTATGTACCGGACACGCAGAACTCAAGTTGAAGCTACTACGTGAAGCCCATCAATCAAAGTACACAATTCACCTCAGATCGACAAAAATGTACAAGACTAAAGAGGTCTTATTGGTGGCGAATATGAAGAGGGAAGTGGCCGACTTTGTGGCACATTGTTTAACATGCCAGAAAGTCAAAGTTGAGCATTACAGAATTGCGGGTATTTACAACCACTAGAAATCCCAGAATAGAAGTGGGATAGTTGGTTGGTAGGACTTTATCATGGGACTGCCAAGGCTAGAGGTGGTTTTAGTTGCAATATGGGTAATAGTAGATAGGTTGACTAAGTCAGCTCATTTCTTGCCAATTAAGAGCACATGGACAGTAGATGTGTTGGTTGCACTCTATGTCAAAGAAGTGGTTAGGTTGCATGGGGTTCCGTCTACTATCATATCTGATCGGGATCCTAGATTCACTTCGCACTTCTGGAGAGGGTTACAAACAACACTGGCTACGAAGTTGAATTTTAGTATTACCTTTCATCCACAGACGGATGGACAAATTGAAAGAACAAATCAAATAGTAGAAGATATGCTCTGAGCTTGTGTACTTGATTTTAGGGATGTTGGATTGATAAATTGTTTTTTTTAATTGAGTTTGCATATAATAACAGCTACCAGGCTAGTATCAAGATGGCGCTGTTTGAAGCATTATATGGTAGGAGTTCTAGATCACCTCTGTGTTGGGAGGAAGCTTGGGAGAACTAATGGGTGGACCTGTTGGCCCTTTTGGTACGGCAGCAAGCTAACCTAGAGGGGGGGGTGAATAGGTTTTTCTGAAATCTGAAATAGAAACTTAAACACAGAAAATTATCACTTGAAAGTTGGTTAGTTTAGTGTGATAAAGAGTAGCAGTGTGGAGCAAATAAAACAATCATACAAATAACACAAGAGATTTATCCTGGTTCGGCCCTTCCCACATGGAAGTCCTACGTCCAGTCCCCAAGCAACCTCTTGGGATTTACTAACCAAGGGTACAGTCCCCCTCAAGGACAATACAACACCCAGCACCCAGCTGGTCTTCTTCTCTTTCCGGGCAAGAAGGCAACCCACTTCTCTTACAGGTAAAGAAGCCAACCTCCTGGTACAAAACCCCAGTGCGGTTCTGCTAGACACAAACCCTAGCTAGGTTCTACACTGTATACAGTCCTACAGCTGGACAGGATGTCTTTCCTATAAAAGAAAGAACAATGCTGAGAGTTCTACAAGAATGGCCTCTACCCAAAAAACTCTCAGCAAAACACTTCCCCAGAATTACAATAAGCACAGGGAGAATGAAGAGAGAAAAGAAAGCTTGAAGGCTTGAATACTTGAGATGCTTTTGCTTGCTTTTCTTGGCTCAGGCTTCTTTCTCTCTTTCTTTGAGTGTATGTGGCGTTGAGGTTCCTCGCTGGTTGTACCCTCCTCAAAGATTTTCAGGAAAGCTCTCTTTTTGATCTTCAGCCTTGCTTCATCTTTTATATGCAAGGCTTTGAATAGATCCGTGAAGAGATCCGTTGGAGCTCTTCTAGACGTTGCTGATCTTCTCTTCATTTGTCTAATCAGACTCTGGTGGTCTTCGAGGTCTGAAGCATAGAAGAGAGTGTTAGCATAAAAGAGTGTTTACAAGATAATAGTGCATGCTACGTGTTTCTGCTAACATGCTGGAAAATAGTAGTTCATATCTTTTTCTGACACGACTCTGAGATATGCATGCAGCCTTTTTGTCAGAAGATATTGACTTTTCAGTAGGCCCCAAACATATTTGAATCATCTGAATATAAAGAAAATCGATGTTTACATGAAGTCGATGTTTGGACAAAATCGATGTTTACTTGAAAGCAAATCGATGTTATAAGTATAGGCAAATCGATGGCCAAATCGATGTTCAATCATAAGCAAATCGATGTTTGACTTATCAAATCGATGTGAGTAGCAAATTGTTGTTTCTTACTTATGAAATCGTTATGATGATCAAATCGTTATGGCAAGCAAATCGATGTGAACTTATCAAATCGTTGTGAAGCCTTAGCGAATCGTTATAGAAGGCAAATCGATGTGAGAGAATCGTTGCGCTCACTTATCAAATCGTTATGAGCCTTAACGAATCGTTATGACAACCAAATCGATATGAGAGCAAATCGTTGTTCTCACTTATGAAATCGTTATGCGATCAAATCGATGTTTCACTTAACGAATCGTTACACAATCAAATCGTTGTGTGACTTATCAAATCATTGTTAGTGAAATCAATGTGACACTTTTAATAGAAATCGATGTATATGATTAATGAACACCAACTTAGCATTTTAATGCGCCTTATTAATCGTGTGAGACTAATTGTCATTGTCATGAGATTGATGCGACACAGATGAAACATGATATTCAATTTAATTAATCATAATGTTGTTATCACAACGATATATTTGATTCATCATAAGTTTTGTTATCACCAAAATACAAGGAAAAACATAGAGTGGTTCAACAGACCCGACTTAGTAGAAGTAACTGTCAGGAAGGTTCAAGTTATTCGAGAACGCCTGAAGATAGCCAAGTCAAGGCAGACAGGTTATGCAGACAAAAGGAGGAGAGAGTTGGAATTCCAAGTAGGCGATCATGTGTTTCTAAAGGTCTCACCTTCACGTGGAATCCAAAGATTTGGGATCAAGGGTAAGCTGAGTCCCAGATTTATCGACCCTTTTGAAATTCTTGAAAGGGTTGGTCAGGTAGCCTACAGAATAGCATTACCCCCACAGCTAGCAAATGTTCACAATGTGTTCCACATATCCATGCTGAGGAGGAATGTGTTCAATGTTGACCATGGGATTTGCCATGAAGACCTGGAGATTTGAGAGGACTTAACCTAGGAAGAGAAACCGATCAAAATATTGGATCAGAAACTACAACTAAGAAGCCGTACAATACCAATGGTTAAGGTCCAATGGAGTAGAGAAGGAGGTACAAATGCTACATGGGAATCAGAACAAAGGATGAAGAAAAACCACCCTGAACTATTCTCAAGTATGGTACTATCGCATTATGTATAAATTTGGGAACCATTTTCTTAAGTAGGGAGGATGTAACGCCCCGGAAACTTATTGATTTAAAATATAAGGAAAATAGAAAATAAATAAAAATGTTGAATACAAATAACATAAAAGTCATAATTAAACTTCCAAGGAGTGGAACCAACCATTCAATTATTGATTTAAAATATAAGGAAAATAGAAAATAAATAAAAATGTTGAATACAAATAACATAAAAGTCTAATTAAACTTCCGGAGTGGAACCAACCATTCAAATTATTCTGGACCAAAGGGGAGGATGTAACGCCCTGGAAACTTATTGATTTAAAATATAGGAAAATAGAAAAATAAATAAAAATGTTGAATACAAATAACATAAAAGTCATAATTAAACTTCCAAGGAGTGGAACCAACCATTCAAATTATTCTGGACCAACACAACTCTTATTGGGACAAAGAACAAAACCCAATGACATTAAACCCAAAACATCGTAACCATAATTACTCAAAAAATAGGAAAGGGTAAATTAGGGCTAAAACAAAGGGAATTGGCCATTCATGGCAACCAAATTCATACCCAGCCAGGTTAGGAGCTTTCTAAATGGCATTCCTACTCCAATTGGGTGAAGAATTCACAAAACATGGAAAGGGCCAAGCCAAAATAGCAACCCACACTTCCTAGTCTAAATGGGACTTGAAATTAACCCTAATCATATAAATAGTCATCATAAAATTAGTTGGGAAGGTTCATCATCGTGTTGGGGTCGTGAGGCGGCGAGCTAGGGCACCAAGAGAGGAGGAGAATAGCCAGAACCCGAGTTTCTTCTCCAACCGTTCTCTGCTTCGACTGGGAATAGACCTCTCTTAGTTCCACTCAAGGGTAGGTGTTCTCGGGCTTAATCTAAACTTTGCACATACCAATGGAAAGAGCATCGAGTCTAGTTTTATATGCATGTGTTTTCCTCAATTTTCATGAACCATGTAAGTCATATTAAGCGTTTTCCAAGAGTCGCGTAGGTTGAGGGCTTTATGTGTTCTTACTATGTTTCACGTAAACTTTGGCCGAATTGGGTTAAACCAAAATTGTGATTATCTTCTACTTGTTGTCCTCGACACTTTTCATGTTCAGAGTTTTGTCTAAAGGTTGCTAGATTTCAAGTTTTAAGTCTATCATGAAGGGTTGTAGTTGTTTCTGCGTTTTCGGGCAAGAACAATGAACGAGACCGATCCAGTCGTCGCGTTCATCACTACATGAACGCGGTGTACAAGACCGTCGCATTTATTAAAAAGGCAACAGACCATTCCGTTGCGGTTTGATGTTTGACCAGTCAACCCTGACACATGAAACTGTGTGCCGCATTTGTTTCAGTACCCCTCTTGAACGTGACAACACATGCCGCCGCGATTTGCTCATTTTCCTGCCCAACTTTTTGCATTGTTTTTATATTCGGATTTTGAAGTCAACTCTTGAACACGACTTATCTAAATGTCGCAATTCAAGAGTCAGCATGACATATAGATCTTTCACATTGTGAACGCGACAGACAGGACCGTCGCGATTCTAACTGGATAATCGATCTGATAATCGATTCCTGGTGGAAAAGGCGACGATCTGTCCAGTCGCAATTTGAACGTGACGGGTAGGTCCATCGCGATTTAGCCACTTTGCACAAAGTCATGTTTTAACTATGTACGGTCCTTTAAGTGCGACGACTGAACCTGTCGCGATTTAAAGGCCAACCTGAGACTGTTTTATTGAGTTATATAGTCAACCATACGCCTGCACTACTGTTGTAGCGCCCTTGATTTTTAAAACCCAAATAAAAATGAAATTTCTATTTTATAATAAGGAAAAATAGAAATTATTGAACACAAAAGGAAATAAATATATTAGAATGATTTAAATCAAAGCCCATTAGGCTAAATTAGTAATGGGATGTACTAATGGTCCTAACATGGTTGTTGGGCCCAAATAGGGATAACCATTATGAGAGGAGAAGTAATTAAGAGAAATTCGCATCTAATTATTAATAAATGGAAAAGGGTCAAATTAACTATTAAAAAAAAGTCATATCTATCCTAAAAAGAGTCCTACACTTACCCTAAACATTTACCCACGAATTGGATCCCTTCCCAACTCTATTAGGTGGATAAATAAGAGAAAAGTGGGAGATAAAGAAGGAAATTCGGAGTTTAAGGAAGGGACGACTCTTAGAATGGCTAGGACTCTAATAGCAATCAAAACACCCTAAAACTCGTCCCTAGCAACCCTAAACCGCAGTAGAGGCTTTGGAGGACGAGGGGAGAGGCTGGAGATCATGGGAGCTTGGACAAAGGAGTTTTCATCCCATTTTCATCTCCAACTTAGGGTTCTTCTTGTATTCGACAAAAGGTAGGCAATCTCTCAAGCAAAAATCGTGTAAAACTTATCCTAGGTAGCCTTCATGTACCTCTTCAAAAGCCCTATGGTTTCGTTGTATTCTTCTTATCCATTTGGGCGAATTTAATTCATGAATCCCTGCTGTCCCATAAACTCAAAATCTCATGTTCTCTCTAATTCCCCACACGCACTTGTTCCCATGATATGAGAAAATTCTCATTGATACTATAGTGAAATAGATTTCAAACGCCCCTAGTTTTGTTCTATTTTGATCTCCCATGAGGGAGAATTAATTCTTTGAATCCCTGTCAGATCCATGCACCCAACCTTCTTGTGGTTTGTGAACTCATTCATGCTTAACTTCGTACCATGATAAAATATCATAAATACTACATCTTGTTAGCTTTTGAACACCCTTGATTTCGGAATTTTTCATCATGTATTCAACTCAAATTAATTTGTGGAACCCTGACTATGCCTGTTTAGGTTGCTAAAAAGTAACCTGATCAATGCATGACTAAACCTGTCTATTTTCAAATTAATCATGCATGTTGATAGATCTATATGTCTACTTTCGTTTGAAATTGGTTTCGTGCTTTTTGGATCACCGTGCTATTTTATATGGAAGTTCGAACGTCCATGTATCACAGAGGACTCGCCCTGGGAAAAAGTGATAAAGGGCAAACCCACTTAGTATCGCGACGGCGCGATCTGCCGCGATATCAGCAGGGTCGCGCCGGCCGATGGCGTCGCATCAAGAATGCGGTGGCATAAGCTGTCGCGATTCACTCCGGACCAGGCCAGATCGGCCAGGCCCCGTGTTGCGCCCGACCGCCCTGTCGCGACTCGAATCGCGACGGGTAAGTCTGCCGCGTTTTCATGAATCCGACCAGAATGGAAAATTGTGCATATGCCTTGTTGTTTAAGCTTTATACCCTTTAATAGCCATGATTAAATCATGTTATAGTTAATTCAACTTGGTGAATAATAAATGACATTAATGATATAAATTTAATTATTAAAAATGACATTTGCACGACTTTGTATCCTCAAGATTTCTTTACACTTACACACACACAATATTATTAAATGCCATCTGACCCAGATAAATTATGCAATATGTTATCGATAAATTAGTGAAATAAATGACTAAATTACCCTATTTTATTAAATACAATGTCTCGTTTATATGCGCATTTAAATACCGTTTTCGTTTTCCCTCAGCCTTCGAGCACTCGAGGCACGATGAACCTGCTTCTACACACTTTCTTTGACTTGGACCACCTCTCCATCGGGAATACTCTCAACTGGGCCAGGGACTCCTTGTCAAGACCTCCGTAAGTCTTCTTGGCTTTGGCGCACGTCTTTAGTCAACGAGCTGGTTGTACCCCAAATCTCGATACACATTAGGGATCAGTACGATCCATGCCTTAGTGTTTTTCCTTCACGTCTTGAGATCACTCCGAACCATTGGCCTTGTTCACGACAACGACTAGTGGGTGGTTGTGACTTCTACCAGACTGCCGGCACCCGCTGGTGTTGTGCAACCGTTACTATCGAAATTTCACGTGTTTTACGGAATTGTCCCTATCTATCTAATGTCCATATCCTCTTACTGCTCACGTTCTCTCTACACTCTATCTATCTCGTCTAGTACTCTTATCTTCTTGGTACTCTATTGGCCATTCGTGTGATTGTCTAAGATAAAGAAATGACTATGCCAGCACAATAGGCCCGATCAGGTCTTGGAGGAGCGCCCGAAAAGTGCCAGTGCCCATGGGAGTTAAAATGATCAAGGATGTGTTACGGCATGCATCCAGTGCTAGTTACTATCTAGATTAATCTATGACAATCAAAGTACTATCTCTACAAGTGCAAGCGTGATCGTTACTAGTGTATCGTTATGCAATTTACATGTTATATCGTTACATGGCCATTCTATTGTCGTTCTCGTTGTACTATTTTCCCTGTGCCAGTTGCAATTGTTCTCTCATTATCATGACATGCTCTACATGACTTTACTCTCTAGTTAGCCTGCCATTAAAACATTAACTATTTAAAGCATGCTTGTGTTCATGAGATATTAAGTCCTACTGGGCGTTATTCGCTCATCCTGCGTATTTATTTAATGTGTTCAGGTGAGTCGGATGGAGACGACCACACATATGAGGATGGGATTGAGGGAGATGCTCAGAAGTGACCATTTCAGCCACCAGTGCTATCTAGTAGTAGTTAGTATAGTATGAGTTAGTGAGTCAATTAGTCATAATGTAATAGTTTGATTTTTGAATAAAGTACTCGGGCCCTAGTTCTAGCTCTGATACGTTGATGTAATGATGTCTGGTGGATTATTAATGAAATTGGAGTTTATTGGTATTATTCCATTATGCAATGGTTTGTGTTTATTTCTCACTATGTACTATTTAATAACTGTAATCCCGCTCCGATCTTCCGCGTCGGGGCGTTACAGTTTTGTGGTATTAGAGCCTAGGTTATTCTTAAGTATAGGATGATCTAGGTTTGACCTGACTTGACTTATAGTCTAAGTTCCATACCTATGTGAGATGGGTAGAACCGTGGGTAATAAGATAAAATGGATACACACACGCACAAACTTAGTGCAAACTCAACGACTTACATTTAAATTCTCTTTTGAAGGAACTTAAACAATGGCAGCGGAGCGTGCTCAACTCCGTGACATGCAACACACAATTCAGCAGCTCACTCAAGCCTTACTTCAGGCTGCTGGAGCCAACAACAATAATAACAACAACCGAGTAGCTAGTGATTTACATAGAAATTTCCACAACCTGAATCCGCCTCGATTCAGTGGTACCACAGACCCTGATGAGGCTAAGAACTGGCTCAAGGAGATTGAGCGTATCTTCCGCGTCATGCAATGCGCGGATGGGGACAAGATACTGCTAGCTATGTTCCAGTTAGAACGGGACGCCCGTGCATGGTGGGAGTCCGTTGAGGCAACCAGAGAGGACGTGCAATTTACCTGGGAGGAGTTCAAGGAGCATTTCAACTCCAAGTACTTCTAAGAGAGGGTCCAAGAAAGGAAGGCCTCTGAATTCGCCGCACTCAAGCAGAGGAACCTGACTGTTGCTGAGTATGAAGCTCAGTTCTCCCGATTGGCGCGCTATGCCAATCATCTGGTGAGCACAGAGAAGATGAAGGAAAAAAAGTTTCTTAATGGGCTTAGGCCTGCATACATCACCTAATTGGCACCTATGGACATTCAGACCTACCCAGAGATGGTCAGGAAAGCACAACTACTCGAGGATGCAACCGATCTGACTGATCGCATCAAGGGTAGAATGGTAAAGAAGGAGCTGACTTCTGGAGCACCAAGCAGGCCTGCCTACAGCAAGAAAAGACCATTAAGTATCACTGATGGGCCAAGCCAAGAGCGAAAGCCCAAAGTCCCCACTACTACTGCCCCAAACAATAAGCCCAGATGCAAACACTGTGACAAGCTGGGCCATACTACAGAAGAATGCTGGAGGAAGGCAGGTGCATGCCTTCGTTGTGGGAGCCGAGAGCATCGGATTCTCGAATGCCCAGTACTGAGGGAGAATGAGAAGCGTCTTGTGGGACCAAAGAAGCCAGGCAGACTCCAAGCCCTGCAAGAGGTAGGGACCACCGAGGAAGGTGGAGTTGTGGAAGGTACACTGCCAGTCTTTTCTTAATCAACTTTTGTTTTGTTTGATACTGGCGCGACGCATTCGTTCATATCACAAGCATTTGCTGATACATTAAATGAAAAACCCACATCCATGGAGTTTATTTACCTGTCACAACACCCTTGGGAGAAAAGGCTCAATTGAATAAATATTTTCCATTAGCTGATGTTAAGGTTGGTGAACTTAACCTTAGAGCTGGCTTGATCTGTATTGTTGGTCTTTCATTCTATTGTTATGACAACATGTTTTTGATGATGAACATCCATAATTGAGGTTTAATACATGACATCTTCAAGCAAGCAACATGATGGAATATTTGATCTTCTATGTATTCATAATATCTTACTATACATGTTTGATCATGTAGGTATGAGTGCATGCAACAAAGATATACCAAAATAAGAGAAAAGGATCAGATACATTCATGAAGACAGTCACCTATCGACAGCCCTTCAGGTCCTGTCGACAGATGTGAACAGACAGACAAGACAAAGCTCAGGAAACAGCTACCTGTCGACAGACCCCATGTGCCTGTCGACAGCCACCTACAGACAGAGCTCAGGAATATGCAATTCTGCTCCTATCTGTCGACAGATGCAAGTCGACTGTCGACAGATAAGTACAGAAATTTGCTACCTGCAAAACCTGACTTCTGGCTTTTGCAAAACTGTTTCTGCCTGTCGACAGATGCACCCAGACTTGTTGACAGACGAAGGAGATCTTCAGATACGGAAAGTTTCCAAGTTGTCGTAGATGGGTTTCTCTACCACAACTCTCCTATGTAAACACCACTATATAAGCAACTTTTGTCAAGTGGATCTCGTACAGAAGCAGCCACAACCAAAAACCCTAGAGCAAGTCCAAGAATAGAGGTGTTGCTACTGCTCTGCTTCAGACTGCTGTTCAGAGACCGAGAGATCCTTCGATCCAGCAGTTACTGATAGAGAACGTCGAGGATTCAACCTTCTCCATCAATCTGAAGCATTCAAGTCGAAGTTTCAACTCCCTCCAGGCGTTCCCAGAAGAGTTCTACATCAGGATTCATTCTTTCACTCTGAACTCTTCCTATTTTCATACTCTCACAATGGATTGCACGAATTTACGGTAGATGTTTGGTAGGCACGGGTCATCTCTATGCACGTGTTTGATATAAGTTTCCTACCTGTAATCAAGTCACACACATCCACACTTAGCTTAAAACTCTATTATTGTTTTAACAGTCAGTGTTCATGCAAAAGAAGGTAATAAGTTTTTTTAATTGATAGTAATCTATTCAACCCCCCTTCTAGATTACCATATTGGGAATTCCGCAAACATTCAATTGGTATCAGAGCCGAGTTTCTCCGATTTACTATCTTAACTGTTGACCCTACGATCAGGGGATTCACGGTCTAATGGTCTAGCAGGGATTCATGGCCGAGGGTCACTCAGTGACCAGGCACCATTTTTTTTATGGAACTAACTACCCTTACTAGAAAAAATTGTATGCAGGTGTTCCTGAGAGCACAGAACTACGAGCTGTGGAAAATAGTCCACAAAGGCGAATATTCCTTCCTGAGGACGAGAGTACCTGGACCAAGGACCAGATCGCGAAGGGACACTCACTGGAGCCACCCTCAACATGATGCAGTGCGCTGTCCATCCCAATGAATACTCGAGAGTTTCACGTGCACATCAGCAAAAGAGATGTGGGACAAACTCGAGCTAATTTATGAAGGTACGTCCGAGGTAAGGGAAACTAAAGCATGAATTGGTTTCTGAATATGAAATGTTTAAAATAAACACTACTGAAACTATCTCTGACATGTTTACGAGATTCATGTTGATTATTAATGGCTTGAAAGGTCTGAAAAAGGAATACTCAGAAAGTGATTTGGTGAGGAAGATTCTTCGGTCTCGTCCATCCTCATGGAACACCAAAGTCACTGTCATTGAGAACACCAAATTGGATGAACTCATTGGCTCATTGATGACTATGAAATCAACATGAAAATAAAGGAAACTGAAGAAAATCCTAGGAAGCCACTTTCCTTGAAAGCTTCCAGGAAAAGTTCCTCAGCTTCCAAAAAAGAGGTCATTCAGGAAAGTGATGAGTTTGAATCGTCTAGTGAGAGTGAAAATGACGAAATGGCCATGCTCACTAGGCAATTCAAAAAATTCCTAAAATACAAGAGAAGAGGTAGGTAACTCTAAACCTTTCTAAAAGAAAGAATTTTCCAATAAATTTGATTCTAACAAAAAATCTGAAATTGTGTGTTACGAGTGCAAGAAGCAAGGGCACATAAGAGGAGAGTGCCCCGAGCTCAAGAAGAAGCTGAAAAAGGACAAGTTCACGTTCAAGAAAGCCAAGGCAATGCTGGCCACTTGGAGCGATGAAGACGAGGATGACAACAGTCAAGCTACCTCCGGAGATGATGAAGTCCACTGTCTCATGGCGAGAAGTGAGGACTCAAATGAGGTAAACTCTTCCTTTGAAAGCTATTCAGTTGATGAATGGAAGAGGCTTATACTGTTATGTTTGAAAAAATTTGTGAACTTAAATCTGAAAACAAGGCACTCAAAAAGAAAGTTAACTCTCTTGCTAACAACACACAAAATGATGACAAGTTGCATCATTACTCAAAGACATTGAAATGATGAGGATTGATGAGGAAGCTCACCATGAGGAGGGATAGCCTGAAACTTAAACTTCAAGAAGTTCAAAAGGAAAATGATGATTTAATGAACTCCTTTGAAACTCTTCAAGGTGAGCATGATAAACTGAAAGAAAAATTGGAAAAGACTGAAGAAAATCTTAAGGGCAAATCTGAAGACTTGTCAAGGTTTGTTAAAGGGAAACAAACCTTGATGCAATCTGGGGTCAAATGTTTTGTTCCAAACATGGGCTTGGGTACCAACCAGTAAAACAAAATAAAATTGGAGAAATTTTGATAACGTCTTTTGTTGAATCAAGCCTAAGCCCAAGTAAGTCTACCCCCACAAAAAATAGCAAAACCCATGTTAAGGGTAAGCAACCCCAAAACAAGGCAAAGAAGCCTAATGCTAGCACAATTCCAAGATCTGTCAACAGCCCCAAAGAGAGTTGTCGAAGGTCAGAGTCTGGAAATCAGCCCAAAAGAAAAACTAACAAAGCAATAGAAAGGAAAAATGCCACTGCATGCTCCAAAGAATGTCAAGCCCAATATTGTTAAGAAACCATCTTCATGCAAAATCTGTAAAAAGATTGGGCACGTTGAAAAACAATGCTGGAACAATCCAAATAATAAAAAATTCAGACAAGTTTGGATTCCGAAGCATTTACTGTTTGGCATGAATGATACATTGGCGCCCAAAGTAATTTGGGTACCAAAACCTCTTGTCTAATCCACATGTGCGGAATGCCTAGTAGCCCATAATCAAAACAAATGGTACTTGGATAGCGGCTGCTCGAGGCACATGACGGGCGACAAAGGAAAATTCTGTATGCTCGTGGAAAAAGACGAAGGTCAAGTTATATTCGGAGGTAACAACAAAGGCCAGATTATCGGCTCAGGTAAGTCGGTAAGTTTGCCTCTAACTCAATAGACAATGTGTTGCTTGTTGATGGCCTTCATCACAATTTGCTTAGCATAAGTCAACTGTGTGATAAGGGTCATAAAATTGTCTTTGAGTCTAATTCATGTCAAATTCTTGATAAGGAAATAGGAAGTCTTTGAGTCTAATTCATGTCAAATTCTAGAAAATAATGATTTGTGTCTTGTAGCAAACAAACAGGACGAGCTTACATTGTGGCATCGTAGGCTTAGTCATGCTAGTTATAATGTGTTGCACAAGATCATGAGGCTCAAACTGGTAAGTGGACTTCCTGAAATTCCATTCAATAAAAATGAAAATTTTTGTGATGCATGTGCACAAGGAAAACAAATCTGGAAATCCTTCAAATCCAAAGCACCGGTGAGTACTTCTAAATCTTATGAACTGTTGCACATGGACCTATTTAGACCTACGAGAACACTAGTCTCAATGGCACGATATGGTTTTGTCATTGTAGATGATTTCTCTAGGTTCACTTGGGTGAAATTTCTGGCTTACAAGAATGAAGCACTGAATGTTTTGAAGAATTTTCAATAAAATTGAGCATGGAAATGTCAACAAAATATGCTCCATCCGCACTGATCATGGGGGAGAATTTGACAACAACTCCTTCACTGATTTTTGTAGGAACCAAGGTATAGAACACTTGTTCTCCTCCCCAAGAACTCCAGAGCAAAATGGGGTTGTGGAGAGGAAGAATAGAACCTTGGTGGAGATGGTTCGCACGCTTCTGGTCGAGAATCAACTTGCAAGAAGCTTTTGGGCAGAAGCGGTAAACACATCATGCTACATTCTTAACAGAGCCATGGTAAGACCGGTATTCAAGAAAACTCCCTACGAACTTCTGAAAGGTAAGAAACCCACCATTAAGTATTTCAGAGTTTTTGGTTCAAAAGTGTTCATACACAACAATGATAAAAATGATTTGGACAAGTTTGAAGCAAAGAGCGATCAAGGTATTTTTCTTGGATACTAAGAACACTCTAGAGCCTATAGGGTGTTTAATCTGAAAACTAGAACAGTGGAAGAAACTCCACATGTAATTTTTGATGAATCCCAAATCAAGCCTAACATTGCAAATGCTTACAGGTTTAATGAAACTAAAGGAACAACCCTTGAGGAACTACAGAGAAAGGAAAAGAAAAATCTCAAGTTGTTTCAAAATCAAAGAGTGGATTTCTTCGCAGGTATGATGATGAAGATGACTGTCATCTGTTCAGAAATCAAGACGATGTACCTGACCAAGATCCACATAAGGAAGAACTTCAACATGATCCACCTCAAGCACTTCCCCCTCCAGAACAACCTCCTCAAATGCAAGATCTACCCGGGCCTTCAACAGTCACCAATGTGAGGTACTCTAAAGATCACCCCCTTGAGAATGTGATAGGAGACTTAAATGAGTCGGTTCAAACTAGATCTAAGGTTAATCAAATAGTTGAACAGGACCATTTAGCTTTTGTCCCTCAAGTGGAACCAAAGAATGTTGAAGAAGCCTTAAAAGAAGATTCATGGATTGATGCTATGCATGAGGAGCTTGGAAAATTTCAAAGAAATAATGTCTGGAGTTTAGTTCCTAAAACTCCTGAAATGTCTGTCATAGGTACAAGATGGGTCTTTAGAAACAATCTCAATGAAGAGGGTAAAGTGGTGAGAAACAAGGCTAGATTGGTTGCAAAGGGATATAATCAGGAGTTTGGTGTGGACTTTGAAGAATCCTTTGCACCTGTAGCTAGGCTAGAAGCAGTTAGAATCTTGTTAGCATATGCATGCTCAAACAAGTTTAAACTGTTTCAAATGGATGTCAAAACTGCCTTCTTGAATGGCTACATAAAGAGGAAGTCTATGTCTCTCAACCACCTGGCTTTGAAGATCATGATAAGCCTAACCATGTCTATAAACTGCACAAGGCTCTTTATGGTTTGAAACAGGCACCCGAGCTTAGTACGACAGACTAAGCACCTTTGGTAAGCAAAAACTACTCAAGAGGTAAAGTAGACCAAACTCTCTTTACAAGAAAGTTCGCACACACATCATTGTTGTTCAAGTTTATATGGACGACATCATTTTTGGATCTAATAACCCTTCACTGTGTGAGGAATTTTCCAAACACATGCACAGTGAATTTGAGATGAGTCTAATGGGGGAGCTTCAATTCTTTCTTGGTTTGCAGGTCAAGCAAATAGAGGATGGCTTCTTCATAAACCAAGAAAAATATGTCAAAGAGCTACTAAAAAGGTTTCAGGTTGAACAATCAAAGTCTGCCTCAACACCCATGAGCACAAGTATAAAACTGGAAAAAGATGAGAAAGGTAACCGGTAGATGCCAAACAGTTTCGAGGTATGATTGGCTCACTCCTCTATCTTACTGCAAGTAGACCGGACATTCAGTTCAGTGTTTGCCTTTGTGCTAGATACCAATCTAGTCCAAAGGAAAGTCATTTAATTGCAGTTAAGAGGATTTTCAGATATCTCTCAAGTACGTATGACTTGGGTCTTTCGTATCCAGCAGGTAGTAGCTTTGACTTATTCATATTCTGATGCTGACTATGCTGGATGTAAAATAGACAGGAAAAGCACTAGTGGCTATTGCCAAATCTTTGGTAGTTGTATGGTTTCGTGGGCATCCAAGAAGCAACACTCGGTTGCACTCTCCACTGCAGAGGCAGAATATGTTGCTGCAGGGAGTTGTGCGGCACAAGTGTTGTGGATAAAAAGTCAATTGTGTGACTATAACATCGATATTGGATGCACACCTATCCTATGTGACAACACTAGTGCAATCAATCTATCAAAGAATCCCATTCAGCATTCTAGGACAAAACACATAGAAATTCGTCACCATTTCTTGAGAGATGAAGTTGCCAACAAATCCTTAGAAATTAGCTTCATACCCACTGAAAAACAATTGGCTGATATCTTTACCAAACCACTGGCTGAAGATAGATTCACCACATTGAGACGGGAATTGGGATTGTGCAAATTGCAATGAAACTTATCCGGATACTAAGTATTTGTCCCTTATGTGCACCAACTATGAGGTATATCAAATGGTGAATTGTAGAAGAACAAGTCATGCTTGTTTGGAAACTTTCATTATGCGTGAGAAAATATCTCCGCCAAGTATCCATAGTTATGTTGCATGGAAGGGTCATTTACTTTATATAAGGAATTAGTTTCTTTTCACTTTGCCCATTCCCTCTTTCTTTCAAAACTTGAATCTCTTCATAATCTGCTCTCATACATGAACTTGTGTGATGTTGGTTGATTTATTTGTGAAAGTGTGTTCTTGATTTCCTTGCTTGTATGTGGATACATAAGCACACACTATAGGGGAGTAAAATCAAGTTAGATGAGTGTTTAGTGAAGGAAGTAATCCATATCTCATTCATGTCAACTTCTCTCACTTGTTCTATTCATTTAATTCCTCATTCAAACCTTGAGTCCACTCTGCACAAGCTGCTGTCGACAGCCATGAACCCCCTGTCGACAGATCAGGCTCCACAGACATCAGTCTTTGAACTCTGTGTACACCTGTCGACAGACGACAACTCATCTGTCGACAGCTAGACACAGTTCTGAAAACCCAGTCTTTTGTCTGTGTTCACCTGTCGACAGGCTCCCTCTAACTGTCGACATCCACACTCCTTCTTGTCAATTCATGCCTATTTCACATCAAACTCGTGAGCAGGTTCATGTTCTACATCTAAGATGTTTATTGGGTGTTTATGCATGTTTGACTCCATCATATTCACATGATATTGATGTTATTCCACAAACCACCATGATTTGGACATACTACTCATGCACGGGTTTAGGTTACATCATTTTGAAAACATTGAACCATCGTAGAGGATAAACACCTAACTCTATTGAATAACTTCCTTGTAGGCAAACACTAATCACTAGTAACTTGAAAACTCTTATGGTCATTGATCCTTATGTCTAATATGACTGCTAATCATATACATTCTTTGATCTAGAATTTTAATCTAAATTGGAGAAAAGCTACCTATTTCTGAAAAAAAAAAAAAGCAAAAATAGATAAACGTCAATCTACAATTGGGTAAAAGGTAGAGCAATGATGTGTATTGCTGAGTAACCGGGGAGATGGGCATCACAAATGTCTGCCCTCGCGTCAAAAAGCTATCTCATCAACTCTATACAACGGTATGATGGACACTTCCACTGAGTAACTGGGGGTACGGGCACTTGTCATGTCTATCCTCACGTCAAAAGGTATGAAGTTATCTTAAATACCACTTTTCCCATTGCATTCATTTGTTGCAAGCAAAAAAAAAAGGGGGGGAATAGAGTGAAACCTCCACAGTGTCTCAAATCCCGAGGTCATTTAGTGTCTATGGTTATCAAGAAGTTTAGGCATTCATTTCAATCATCATTTGATCATCATCAAACTAAGGATAGTGTTGGTCTACAATGTCCTTAATCAAACAAGGGTATCGGTGTCTTTTCTCTAAGACAGTAAGGTGTTCTCTTAATGCTCTAATTTGAAACTCCTTGGGTATTATGCTCAAACCATTTAGGTAAATGGGAGAGCTTTAATATCCATGTCTATGGTGGGTTCCAATGTGTGTATACCCATTCTACACCTTGTTTATACAATGTGTAACCAATGCTCACAATTTCTCTTTCAAATTTCACACAAAAAGCAGTCAGGTAGAATTCCTGTATGGACCTGTCGACAGATCTCTAGGCATCTGTCGACAGACGGCGGCATCCCTGATTTGGAAGGCCAACAGGCGCGCCGTTTGGGGCTGATTTGGTGGGACCATGCCTTTTAGACTTCCTTCAAACTTCTTTAAAAGGTAACCCCGGTCCTTCCTCCTCCTTCACCACCCGAATCAACCCCTCCTCCTACCCAACACATCTCTCTTCCCTCTTTGGACGGGAAACCCTACCTTCCTTCTTCTCTTGCTCTTTCTCCACAGAGCCTTCTTCTACTTCCCTTGTCCCCCTCATCCACCCTTGTCCCATCATTTCCATGGCTCCCAAGGCAAAGAAACTGGCATCTCGCCGCCGTCCCTCCTCCTCTCGAGCCGGCGACGACGACCGGGCTACTGCTGAGCGCCGCACGAAGCTTCGGGACGACTGTTTGCCCGAACTTGTGGTTCCTCCCCGTCTCCATCTCACTCATTCTATGGGGTCATTCAGCAAGTTTGTTCAGCCTAAGTATGTAGGTTTTGAGTCCTTGGAAGATCTATTTCCCAACCTCCAACCCCTATTTGACACACAGGGGTGGACGTCCTTTCTCTACAGTCACACGACTTATTCTCCCACTGCCGTTCGTGACTTCTTCAATAATCTTGGCTTCTCTCCGGACAAGCATTTCTACACCACTGTGAAGGGCACCACTTTCCAACTCACTGCCAACCTCTTTAGCACAGCCCTTCAAATCCCCAACTCCGGAGCCGACATCCTCACCCATACTCCGGATGCTTCTGTGTACTATCACCTCCTCACACTTGAAGATTATGATGGCACAAAGAAGATTGCCAAACTGAATGCCAATTCCTTCCCTCCATTGAACCGGATGATACACTACATTTTCACAACCCTGATTGCGCCAAAACATGGCAGTCGGGAACTTGTCACCGATGTTCATAAGTCACTCTTCACCTTTTTCCTCAAGTGTGAACCCATAAATCTCCCTCTTCTGATGCTTGGTCTCATCCACCGATGCTTCTACCAACCCCGGAGGACCATGCCTTTCGCTTGTCCACTCACCTCCCTTATGAGGTTCATTGGAATCGACATTCCGGACAGTGAATGCATCATGCTCAACTCCCGCAGTAGTTTCGATCTCACTGCTGCACATAGAATGGGATACACGCTCGTTGATGGGGTCGTCTGTAGTACCCCGGAAAATCCATTAATTAATAATTATAGATAAATTGAAATTTTATCAATTAATAAATTCAATCAATTAAAAAGGTACGCATTATTATCACATGCGTATAAGCCCTATAAAAATTTCGTAAAAATAGTAGTTATACTATAAATAATGTTCTCTAATGACCCATCATGAAATTTGGGCGTAGAAAAATCATTTGGACTTAGTTTAAGAATTTATGCGACTTATTAGCATAATTAAGGAATAAGTCGAAGAATCCATTATTTATGATCCAAGGTGGATTATAAATTAAAATAATATATGAGTAGACTTTAAATAATATGGGATGATAGTCCATTATGATATTTGGACCAATAGACAATCTTGGCCCATGAATAAATTATCTAATAAAAGGATAAATAAAAACCCATTAAGTAAAGTAAGTACATGGGTTGTACAATTAAGCTCACATGAGTTATTGGGCTAAGAGTAATTGCCCAAATGATGAATATTAGAATATTGGTATGAATAATATTTATTCAATTTAAAAAATATGAATTTACTTGAATAAGTGTGATAAATAGATTTACTTAAGGATAAAGGGTGAATAATTGGAATTAATCAATACCCATTAAGTTAAATTAGTAATGGGTTTTACTAATGGACCTAACATAGATTGTTGGGCCCAAATAAGAAGAGCCCATCATGAGATGGGAGATAATTAAGCTAAATTCGTACCTAAAAATTAATAAATAGAAAAGGGTTAAGATAATGAGTATTTTAACTCTTAATCATCTTAAAAAGAGTCCTAACCCTAGTCTAACCCAATAGGACTCTATCCTAATCTAAAATTGGGATTTAGATGTGAGACAATTGGGTTAAATATAAGAGACCCAAATTAAATAGGGAAATTCGTAACTATATTATCTCTTAATTAAAAAGGGGTCATTAAAGCACTAATATGACTCATATATATCTTAAAAAGAGTCGTCATCCCATCCTAACACATTAGCCATAAAATTAGATCTCTCCCTAAGCCAATTAGTGGATTAATGCTAGAATATGGGAGATAAATGTGTAAATTCGGAGTTAATATTTAAATAAATTAAAAAGGGATAAGATAATGACTAAACTAGCTTATAAATGTCTCTATAAGAGTCCTAATCCTATCCTAACCATTACCCACGAAATTAAACCTCTCCCTACCCATTAGGTGGATAAATGGAAGAAAAATAGAGGATAATTGTGAATTTTCGAAATTTAGGAGAGAAGGGAAGAGTACGGAGTTGTGTGGACTCTATTACCACCCTATACACTTCTCATTTGACCCTATCAACCCCATTTCGTGGCTGGAGATCTGGAGCATGAGGAGAAGGGTTGGAGCAAGGAGAAGAAGGAGGTTGGAGCAAGGAGAACTTCGAAATTCGTCACCCCTCAACCCTAGGATCTTTACAGCGCAAAAAGGTAGGCAATCTCTCAAGCTAAAATCGTAAATAATTACCCTGGGTATGCCTTCACATTTGGGCGAATTTAATTCGTGAAATCCTACTGTTACTATGAACCCGAATCTCATGTTTTCTCTAATACCTTGCACGTACTTGTTCCCATGCTATGAGAAAATTCTCATTTATACTACCATGTAATAGCTTTCAAACGCCCCTAGTCTTGCTTGATTTCGATCTTCCATGAGGGAGAATTAAATCTTTGAATATCTATCAGACCTATGCACTCGACCCTCCTTGTTTCCTTTTTAACCTCGTGCACACTTGACATCATTCAATGATAAAATTAACATAAATACTACTACATGTTAGATTTCAAACGCCGCTCGTTTTAGAATTTTTCATCATGTATACATCTCTAATTAATTCGTTGAACTTTGACTGCGCCTGTTTAGGTCACCGAAAAGTAACCTGATCAATGCATGTCTAAACCTTGTCTATTTTCAAATTAATCATGCATGTTGATAGATATACATGTCTACTTTCGTTTAAAACTGGTTTCATGCTTTTTGGACCACCTTACTATTTTATATGGAATTTCGAACGTCCCTGTATCACAGAGGACTCGCCCAGAGAAAAAAGGAAAAAACCAGGACCGCCCCTGTTATCGCGGCGGCGCGATATGCCGCGATAAGAGGAGTGTCGCGGTCGGCCTTCAGGCCGCGTCATGAACGCGATGGGCCTCGCCACCGCGTTCCCAACCCGAACCAGGCCAGACCGGCCAGTTCGCCTGTCGCGCCAGGCCGCACCACCGCGACCTGAACCGCGACAGGATACCCTGTCGTGACACTATGAGTAACGCGTCCATGCACCCCGTCGCCTTCTTAAAATTTCGGCCAGAATCTCATATTATGCATATACCCCCTACTTTATTTGTCATATGACCCTTATACAAGTTAAACCACGTATTGTTAAGCTTAATAATCGACCTGAATATTTTTATTTAAATAATTCTTGTTAATTTAAAAGCCGTGAGCACGACTTGTCATATCCTCAAGATTTCTTTACACTTGCCACACATAACATTGTAAATTGCCATTTGACCTTGATAAATTTTGCAATAATGTATTCGGTAAATTAGCAAAATAATGACTAAATTACCCTATTTTGTTAAATACAATTGTTTTCGTTTTATACGCGCGTTTTAAATACCGTTACGTTTTCCCTCGGCCTTTGAGCACTCGAGGCACGACGGACCTGTTTTCTACACACTTTCCCTTGACTTGGACCACCTCTCCACCGGGAATACTCTCGACTGGACTAGGGACTCCTTGTCAAGACCTCCATAAGCCTTCTTGGCTTTGGCGCACGTCCTTAGTCAACGAGCTGGTTGTACCCTAAAACCCGTTACACCTTAGGGATCAGTACGATCCATGGCCTTAGTGTTCTCTCCTTATCTTGCAATCACGCTGGACCATCTAGCCTGTGTTCATAGCACAGCTAGTGGGCGGTTGTGACTTCTACCAGACTGCCGGTACCCGACCTGGTGCCGTGCAACCGTACTATCGCGTGTTCCTCGCCTTTTTACGGAAATGTCCCTATTTCATCTACTATCTCGATACTCTCATCTGTTCACGTTCTCTCTACACTCTCGTCTAGTTCATCTACTCTCTCATCTATTCTTGGTACTCTCTTGGCCATTCTTGTGATTGTCTAAGATAACAAACATGACTATGCTAGGCAACATAATAAGGGCCCGATCTGGTCCTAGGAGGAGCACCTGAAAGGCTATAACTCGCGGGGGGTCTAATGATCAGGTGATGGCATACACCAAACGCATGACTATCAAGATTTAATCTAAGACAATTCACAAACATTCCTGTACATGATACTTGACTTGTGGTTGATAAAATGATCGACCAAACGCATGTTACTTGCTTTACTTGCTATCGTGACTAGTGCACTGTTGTGCAACCATACACGCTATCTCGTTACACGCTATCTCGTTACACGGCCAGTTCTTTACCATCCTAGTTTTGCAATAATCTTTTGAAATGTATTACCGTCACGTGTTATCTTGTACTATTACTCTCTCGACTATACTTGATCGTTCTCTCTAGTTGACCTACTTTACAAGATATTAATAACTTAAAGCATGCTTGTTTACACGAGATATTAAGTCCTACTGAGCGTTATCGCTCACCCTTCGTTATTTGTCATTGTGTTTCAGGTAAGTCAGATGATGACCTTACACACAACAACGGGATTGGACTGGAGTGATGAGCGTCTGGAGTCATAGCGTTGGAATGTCTTTAGTATCATAGAGTCTAGATAATTAGTTGCTTAGTTATCATTTCCAATGTAATGATGTTATTGAGCCCTATGTTTTGGCTCTGAATTAGTGATTGTAGTAGTTTAGATGAATTATCAATAAAATGAGAAGTTTTATTACAATTATTGTTCATTAGATGCTTTGATATTTGCGAATATATGCGCAATTTACGTTACCATACTCGTTGTTCATGCCTCCCCGATTTATTCCGCTGCTAAATTGGCGGGCATAACAGTTGGTATCAGAGCCTAGGATGCCTTATTAGGAAATTTAAGTCTATGATGTTCTAGGTGAACTGCCCTGACATGTGTCTAAGTCAACCACCATACCTATGTGAGAATTGGGTAGAACCATGGTTAAGATCTGAATACATTATAATATATATGTATCAACTTGGTAATACTTTAGCACCAAAGTCTAAAAGAATAAAGTTAATGCTATGCTCGCAGGAGATTAGTGAAGATGATGGAATGAAATATTCAGAATAGAATTGGTAGTCGTATCATATCATGTGAATTTGGGGACCAAATTCTATTTAAGTGGGGGAGGATGTAGTACCCGGAAAATCCATTAATTAATAATTATAGATAAATTGAAATTTATCATTAATAAATTCAATCATTAAAAAAAGGTACGCATTATTATCACATGCGTATAAGCCCCTATAAAAATTTCGTAAAAATAGTAGTTATACTATAAATAATGTTCTATAATGACCCATCATGAAATTTGGGCGTAGAAAAATCATTTGGACTTAGTTTAAGAATTTATGCGACTTATTAGCATAATTAAGGAATAAGTCGAAGAATCCATTATTTTATGATCCAATGTGGATTATAAATTAAAATAAATATATGAGTAGACTTTAAATAATATGGGATGATAGTTCATTATGATATTTGGACCAATAGACAATCTTGGCCCATGAATAAATTATCTAATAAAGGATAAATAAAAACCCATTAAGTAAAGTAAGTACATGGGTTGTACAATTAAGCTCACATGAGTTATTGGGCTAAGAGTAATTGCCCAAATGATGAATATTAGAAATATTGGTATGAATAATATTTATTCAATTTAAAAAATATGAATTTACTTGAATAAGTGTGATAAATAGATTTACTTAAGGATAAATGGTGAATAATTGGAATTAAATCAATACCCATTAAGTTAAATTAGTAATGGGTTTTACTAATGGACCTAACATAGATTGTTGGGCCCAAATAAGAAGAGCCCATCATGAGATGGGAGATAATTAAGCTAAATTCGTACCTAAAATATTAATAAATAGAAAATGTTAAGATAATGAGTATTTTAACTCTTAATCATCTTAAAAAGAGTCCTAACCCTAGTCTAACCCAATAGGACTCTATCCTAATCTAAAATTGGGATTTAGATGTGAGACAATTGGGTTAAATATAAGAGACCCAAATTAAATAGGGAAATTCGTAACTATATTATCTCTTAATTAAAAAGGGGTCATTAAAGCACTAATATGACTCATATATATCTTAAAAAGAGTCGTCATCCCATCCTAACACATTAGCCATAAAATTAGATCTCTCCCTAAGCCAATTAGTGGATTAATGCTAGAATATGAAGATAAAGTGTAAATTCGGTTAATAGTTAAATAAATTAAAAAGGATAAGATAATGACAAACTAGCTTATAAATGTCTCTATAAGAGTCCTAATCCTATCCTAAATTATTACCCACGAAATTAAACCTCTTCCCTACCCATTAGGTGGATAAATGGAAGAAAAATAGAGGATAATTGTGAATTTTCGAAATTTAGGAGAGAAAGGAAGAGTACGGAGTTGTGTGGACTCTATTACCACCTATACATTCTCATTTGACCCTATCAACCCCATTTTCGTGGCTGGAGCTCTGGAGCATGAGGAGAAGGGTTGGAGCAAGGAGAAGAAGGAGGTTGGAGCAAGGAGAACTTCGAAATTCGTCACCCCTCAACCCTAGGATCTTTACAGCGCAAAAGGTAGGCAATCTCTCAAGCTAAAATCGTGAAATAATTACCCTAGGTAGCCTTCATGTACCTCTTCAAAGCCCTATGGTTTCGTGGTATTTCGTTCACCCATTTGGGCGAATTTAATTCGTGAAATCCTACTGTTACCCTGAACCCGAATCTCATGTTTTCTCTAATACCTTGCACGTACTTGTTCCCATGCTATGAGAAAATTCTCATTTATACTACCATGTAATATCTTTCAAACGCTTCTGGTCTTGCTTGATTTTGATCTCCCATGAGGGAGAATTAAATCTTTGAATATCTATCAGACCTGTACACTCGACCCTCCTTGTTTCCTTTTTAACCTCGTGCACACTTGACATCATTCAATGATAAAATTATCATAAATACTACTACATGTTAGCTTTCAAACGCCGCTAGTTTTAGAATTTTTCATCATGTATACATCTCTAATTAATTCGTTGAACTTTGACTGCGCCTGTTTAGGTCACCGAAAAGTAACCTGATCAATGCATGTCTAAACCTTGTCTATTTTCAAATTAATCGTGCATGTTGATAGATATACATGTCTACTTTCGTTTAAAACTGGTTTCATGCTTTTTGGACCACCGTACTATTTTATATGGAATTTCGAACGTCCCTGTATCACAGAGGACTCGCCCAGAGAAAAAGGAAAAAAACCAGGACCGCCCCTATTATCGCGGCGGCGCGATATGCCGCGATAAGAGGAGTGTCGCGGTCGGCCTTCAGGCCGCGTCATGAACGCGACGGGCCTCGCCGCCGCGTTCCCAACCCGAACCAGGCCAGACCGGCCGGTTCGCCTGTCGCGCCAGGCCGCACCACCGCGACCTGAACCGCAACAGGATACCCTGTCGCGACACTATGAGTAACGCGTCCATGCACCCCGTCGCCTTCTTAAAATTTCGGCCAGAATCTCATATTATGCATATACCCCTACTTTATTTGTCATATGACCCTTATACAAGTTAAACCACGTATTGTTAAGCTTAATAATCGACCTGAATATTTTTATTTAAATAATTCTTGTTAATTTAAAAGCCGTGAGCACGACTTGTCATATCCTCAAGATTTCTTTACACTTGCACACACATAACATTGTAAATTGCCATTTGACCTTGTTAAATTTTGCAATAATGTATTCGGTAAATTAGCGAAATAAATGACTAAATTACCCTATTTTGTTAAATACAATTGTTTTCGTTTTATACGCGCGTTTTAAATACCGTTACCATTTTCCCTCGGCCTTTGAGCACTCGAGGCACGACGGACCTGTTTTCTACACACTTTCCCTTGACTTGGACCACCTCTCCACCGGGAATACTCTCGACTGGACTAGGGACTCCTTGTCAAGACCTCCGTAAGTCTTCTTGGCTTTGGCGCACGTCCTTAGTCAACGAGCTGGTTGTACCCTAAAACCCGTTACACCTTAGGGATCAGTACGATCCATGGCCTTAGTGTTCTCTCCTTATCTTACAATCACGCTGGACCATCTAGCCTGTGTTCATAGCACAGCTAGTGGGCGGTTGTGACTTCTACCAGACTGCCGGTACCCGACCTGGTGCCGTGCAACCGTTACTATCGCGTGTTTCTCGCCTTTTTACGGAAATGTCCCTATCTCATCTACTATCTCGATACTCTCATCTGTTCACGTTCTCTCTACACTCTCGTCTAGTTCATCTACTACTCTCATCTATTCTTGGTACTCTCTTGGCCATTCTTGTGATTGTCTAAGATAACAAAATGACTATGCTAGGCAACATAATAAGGGCCCGATCTGGTCCTTGGGAGGAGCACCTGAAGGCTATAACTCGCGGGGGGTCTAATGATCAGGTGATGGCATACACCAAACGCATGACTATCAAGATTTAATCTAAGACAATTCACAAACATTCCTGTACATGATACTGACTTGTGGTTGATAAAATGATCGACCAAACGCATGTTACTTGCTTTACTTGCTATCGTGACTAGTGCACTGTTGTGTAACCATACACGCTAGTCGTTACACGGCCAGTTCTTTACCATCCTAGTTTTGCAATAATCTTTTGAAATGTATTACCGTTCACGTGTTATCTTGTACTATTACTCTCTCGACTATACTTGATCGTTCTCTCTAGTTGACCTACTTTACAAGATATTAATCACTTAAAGCATGCTTGTTTACACGAGATATTAAGTCCTACTGAGCGTTATCGCTCACCCTTCGTTATTTGTCATTGTGTTTCAGGTAAGTCAGATGATGACCTTACACACAACACGGGATTGGACTGGAGTGATGAGCGTCCTAGAGTCATAGCGATGGAATGTCTTTAGTATCATAGAGTCTAGATAATTAGTTGCTTAGTTATCATTTCCAATGTAATGATGTTATTGAACCCTATGTTTTGGCTCTGAATTAGTGATTGTAGTAGTTTAGATGAATTATCAATAAAATGAGGAGTTTTATTACAATTATTGTTCATTAGATGCTCTGATATTTGCGAATGTATGCGCAATTTACGTTACCATACTCGTTGTTCATGCCTCCCCGATTTATTCCGCTGCTAAATTGGCAGGGCATGACATTGTCACTCGCGAGCTCAAAAGATAGGCACCAGCTGTTGCCATGGATGAAGATTTTGAAGATGAAGAATCTCCTGGTGATGAAGAAGAAGAAGACTCCCAGTCTGAGCCTCTTGATGCTCCGGGAGATAATGCTAGTGATGCAGATGCTAAGCCTTCTCTGCGTGATCTTCTTGCTCAGATGCAACTCCAGATGTCCACTGGATTTGATAAGATTCATGCACGATTGGACACAGTGGATGCTAACATGGAAGCAATAGCGGACACTCAAGTCCAACTGCAGCTGCGTCTCACTAGGCTTCAAGAAAGCCGTCGGGCCTCTACACCGCCTGGCGATGATGCTGCATAGAGTGTCTATGAGTCTAGGAGTTAATATCTGTTTCTATTTTTCACATGTGTTTGTCATGTTCTATGTTATGCTTTTTCATTTGATGGTCATGTAATTTCTTTCCCTTTCATCTCAATCATCACATTTTGTACTGTGTGTGCTTCATATCTCATCAATGAAATCACAGTTCCTTGCTATATCATTGTGTGTGATTGTTGTGAATACTTTGCGATGTTGTCAAAAAGGGAGAGAAAGTCAATTGTGCACTAATTTGAATAATTTGTCATCATCAAAAAGGGGGAGAATGTTGGGTCTTTCATTCTATTGTTTATGACAACATGTTTGATGATGAACATCCATAATTGAGGTTTAATACATGACATCTTCAAGCAAGCAACATGATGGAATATTTGATCTTCTATGTATTCATAATATCTTACTATACAGTTTGATCATGTAGGTATAAGTGCATGCAACAAGAGATATACCAAAATGAGAGAAAAAGATCAGATACATTCATGAAGACAGTCACCTGTCGACAGCCCTTTAGGTCCTGTCGACAGATGTGAACAGACAGACAAGACAAAGCTCAGGAAACAGCTACCTGTCGACAGACCCCATGTGCCTGTCGACAGCCACCTACAGACAGAGCTCAGGAATATGCAATTCTGCTCCTATCTGTCGACAGATAAGTACAGAAATCTGCTACCCACAAAACCTGACTTCTGGCTTTTGCAAAACTGTTTCTGCCTGTCGACAGATGCACCCAGACCTGTCGACAGATGAAGGAGATCTTCAGATACGGAAAGTTTGCAAGTTGTCGTAGATGGTGTTTCTCTCTACCACGACTCTCCATATGTAAACACCACTATATAAGCAACTTTTGTCAAGTGGATCTCGTACAGAAGCAGCCAGAACCAAAAACCCTAGAGCAAGTCCAAGAACATAAAGTGTTGCTGTTGCTTTGCTTCAGACTGCTGTTCAGAGACCGAGAGATCCTTCGATCCAGCAGTTACTGAAGATAGAACGTCGAGGATTCAACCTTCTCCATCAATCTGAAGCATTCAAGTCGAAGTTTGAACTCCCTCCAGGCGTTCCCAGAAGAGTTCTACATCAAGATTCATTCTTTCATTCTGAACTCTTCCTATTTCGTACTCTCACCATCTGTGTGTGTGTTGTGGTGATTCAAGCGACCCTTGTGCTTGAAATCACGTGTGGGTGTTGATCTGATCGTGGTTGCACATTAGACAACACGTGTGTGTGAGTTGTAGTTGTTGAACTAGCTCATAAGCATGTTGTTCTGCGTGTGTGTGTGGCCCGTGGATGTAGGATACACAAGTTGTGTACTCTGAACCACGTAAATCATCGTGTCTTATGGATTGCATGAATTTACGGTAGATGTTTGGTAGGCATGGCATCTCTACGCACGTTTGATAATCTGTTTCTTACCTGTAATGAAGTCACACACATCCACACTTAGCTTAAAACTCTATTATTGTTTTAATAGTCAGTGTTCTTGCAAAAAGAAGGTAATAAGTTTTTTTTTAATTGACAGTAATCTATTCAACCCCCCCTTCTAGATTACCATATTGGGAATTCCGCAAACCTTTCATGTATGCCTATGGAGGGCTACGATGTCATTCTGGGAGCCGATTGGCTATCCACGTATGGGGCCATCGTGGATTGTAGAAGAGGTAAGATTTCCTTTAGTGAATTCCCTAAGCTGATCTTCACAGGACGTAGGCACAAGAGACACTTGTCCCTCGTCTCTGCTATAAAGGCACAAAACATGATAAGACAGGGTTGTGTGGCATTTCTTGCCGATTTTGTAGTTGAGAAGAAAGCAACCAAGATATCAGACATTCATATAGTGCAAGAATATCTAGACGTGTTTCCCGATGAGCTGCTAGGCATTCCACCTAAGAGAGATGTGAATTTCTCAATTGATCTACCGATTTCACGCCAACCCTACAGGATGTCCCCTGCTGAATTGAAAGAGTTGAAAGAGCAACTGATGGAACTTCTAGAAAAGGGTTTCATTAGGCCAAGTACTTCTCCTTGGGGAGCACCAGTGTTGTTCGTCAAGAAGAAGGACAGATCCATGAGATTATGCATCGATTACAAGTAGCTGAACAATCTCACTATCAAGAACAAGTACCCTCTGCCGCGTGTCGATGAACTATTTGATCAGATATCAGAAGCAAAGTATTTTTCTAAGATTGACCTTAGATCGGGATATCATCAGATGAGGATTAAAGATGCAGATATCTACAAGACAGCTTTCAGGAACAGGTACAGTCATTACAAATTTGTGGTCATGCCTTTTGGACTAACCAATGCTCCTGTAGCTTTTATGCAATTAATGAACAGCATCTACCGCCCCTACCTCGACAAGTTCGTCGTGGTATTCATTGATGATATTCTCATATACTCCAAGACCAAAAAAGAGCACGAGGAGCATCTGAGGACCGCTCTGTAAATCTTGCGGGACAACCAACTCTACGTCAAATTGAGCAAGTGTGAATTCTGGCTCGAGGATGTGTCGTTCCTAGGTCATGTTATTTCCAAGGACGGTATTGCTGTCGACCCTTCCAAGGTAGAAGTTGAGCTGGACTGGGAAAGGCCGACCAATGTCACCAAGATCAGAAGCTTTCTTGGACTGGCTAGATATTACAGACGGTTCATAAAAGACTTCTCCAAGATAGTTGTACCTCTTACGCGTCTTACGCGAAAAGAGAATCCCTATGTCTGGAGCAAGGAGTGCGAGAAGTGCTTCTAGACACTGAAGCAGTTGCTGACATCTGCACCTGTCCTCGCATTACCAATCGAAGGAGCAGGATTCTCAGTCTACACTGATGCATCTGGAATCGGTCTAGGCTGCATATTAATGCAGAATGAGAAAGTGATAGCTTATTCTTTAAGGCAGTTGAAGCCACATGAAGTCAACTATCCTGTCCATGACTTAGAGCTAGCTGTTGTGGTATTTGCACTCAAAATGTGGAGACATTACCTATATGGGGAGCAATTTATTATCTACTCCGACCACAAGAGTTTGAAATACTTATTTTCTCAGAAGGAGCTCAACAAGCGACAACGGAGATGGCTGGAATACTTGAAGGATTTTGATTTCAACATTCAATATCACCCAGGCAAAGGTAATACAGTAGCTGATGCACTCAGTAGAAAGCCAGTAGCTTCGTTATCCTGTCTAGTCATGGGCGAGATGCAATTGTTAGAGCAATTCGCCAGTCTAGATCTAAATATTGAAAAGAGGAGTGATAAGATGATCGTGGCTAATCTTAGAGCTCAACCCGACATTTTTGTCGAGATCAGAGAGCAGCAGGCTAATGATCCATTCCTAGTCAGAGTCAGAGAGACCATAGGCGATAAGCCAGACTTCTCCATCGCTGAAGATGGAAGAATATTATTCCAAGCCAGGACATGCGCGCCTGACAATGAGGAGCTGAAGAGAAAGCTAATGGATGAGGCCCACAAGACCAAGTATACAATACATCCAGGCACAACCAAGATGTACCAAGACATGAAAAGGTCATTTTGGTGGCCAAACATGAAGCGTGAGGTAGCTGAGCATGCCGCGCATTGCCTCACTTGCCAACAGGTGAAAGCCGAGCACCATCGTCCTGCGGGTGTACTTAGACCCCTGGACATACCCGAATGGAAGTGGGAAAGCATCGGCATGGATTTTATCATGGGTTTACCCCGAACTCGTGGTGGACTGGATGCTATCTGGGTTATTGTAGACCATTTAACCAAGTCCGCACACTTCCTTGCCATTAAGAGCACTTGGAGTGTGGATGTGTTAGCAGCTTTGTATGTAAAGGAAATCGTGAGATTACATGGAGTCCCCGTGTCCATTGTCTCAGATCGTGACCCCAAATTTACCTCTAGATTTTGGAAGAGACTTCAGACAGCGTTGAGTACTAAACTCAACTTTAGCATTGCTTTCCACCCACAGATGGATGGACAGACTGAAAGAACAAATCAGATAGTGGAAGAGATGCGAGTATGTTTTTGACAACCATCCCACAATGGCTCATCAACAACTGTGACACCGCTGACAACCGAGTATGTTTTTGACAACCATCCCACAATGGCTCATCAGCATCCTTAAGTAACTGATAGAATCTTTCAGCTCCCTTATTCGGCACGTCTTCAGCGTATACAGGATCCTCATGTACACTGAATATCGAACCAGCAGCATCTACAACCATATCCATGTACGTACTTGTGCCTTCCACATTACTAGGCACGTGCGACCAGAACTCCTCACCATGACATGTCTAATTCATATAACCTTCAACAAACCCATTTCTGTATAAATGGCGTTGAACCTCCCATGGTGAATTCCACTTCAAATTTTTACAAATCAGACAAGGACATCGGATGCCACCTTCGCTGTCTACTGCTGCATTTGGATTCCCCAATGCAAACTGAATGAAATTATCAACTCCGACCCTAAACTCCACGGACACCTCATGATCAACTATTCTGCGATACATCTATGAACGGTTTGAAGCCATTTCTTTCCTGCGCCCAACCAATATTAACAGACAAATAACTTTAAAATTCAAAATCACACATCCTTCGACGCAACTGAAATAAATAGGAAGCATTTATTATTTAGATTATCACTTTTTACCCATCTGTGAATATTTGATCACACTCAGATGACCATTTACTATGCGTTTGTATTATTTGCTGAAAATTTCGGCAGCATCTCCCCACACCTCTCCGATATACCAAAAATATTTATTGATTAAGATATTTTCTTAAACACTTACTAATAAGTGGTTAAGAAAATATTCTAAATCAATAAAGGTATATCAGAGAGGAGTGAGTAGACGCACCCGAAATTTTCAACAAATAATACAAGCACATAGTAAATGACCACCTAACTACGATCAAACATTCACAGACTGTCCAAAATGGGACAATTCAAGACTTTGAGTTAGATATACACGTTCTCATCTTTGAAAATAAGACTCGTGCACATCAATCCCAAAGTCTTAAATGGGAGGTTCATTGACACGGGCTTAACACGCTCTCGTGAAGTGTGTGTAGTGTTAAATTGTTATGCATGCATAGATCAAATTTAAAAAAGACATAAACATGAAAGAAAACAAAATCATACATGTGAACAAGTGGAATATTAAACATTTACATTAAAATAAGAAGTACAATATTAATTATTAAAAGGAAAGTAAACAATTAAACGTAAATTAATCTAATGCCTAGAAGCAAACATATGGGTTTCATTATACTTAAGAAAGGCATGTGTGGGTAGTTTCATATATAATGCTTAAGAGAACAATCTTCTAATGAATTCCATGTGTATAATGAATTACATTTGATATCAGAAATACTTACTTACCCTCTAGGGCTATATCCTGGATGTCATTACATCACTATATATGCACGTCCTATTATCATTTCCCTCTCTTTTTTAATTTTACATATATATGTGCACATACCAATATATATTTTTCCAACCGTACAATTAATATTTGTCATTTGATATTATATATATATACACATACATGTGTCCGCTACACATCAACAGTGGGCTAGAATGTTTACCTTTACTCTCTCTTAAAAGATGGTAAAGTTAATGCCCCTAACTCAATATTTAGTTTGTATTTGAAATATTCATTTTGCATATAAGAATGGATAATTTAACTATCAAATAACCATCCATTAACTTCATTTATATGGATACCGGAGAGCAATCTCGGATATGTATAGCATTTCTCAAATTTTAAACGATACAAATAGACACACCTCCACCTAACATGGATATGAAAAGCGGCTAGTCCACCAACTAGTAAACTGGTTTGTAGCACTTTTTAGTCCTTGTTTGACTGGACGTCATACATGGATTTGACAGATCTTGTTCTAATTTTTGTTTGGGTAGGTCAGTTTGAGCTTAATTGGTGTTCCTACTTCAAATTTTTTAAAACTTTTGGTCCTTATATTTTTATCATTTGATTTTTTTTAAACTATAGGATTTACACTTAAAAAACAAAAGAAAAAATGGGAGATGGATGAACCTGAAATCAAAGTTTTCGTAATTTTCGGCCAACTGAGTTTTTTTTTTTCACCTCAAAATCTAAAACTTTAAAGCTATCAACATGTCTAATGTGATATAAGAGGACTTCATCATACTTGCATAAGTATAATTACTTTATTTATCATTATACTTGGGAGTGGGGCGGGTTCACAGGTGGGGTGTGTGTGTGTGTGTATAGCTAGCCACTTAGACATGAAAGGCAGAAATAAAGCAAGGGACAGGAGATGCATGGATTCCTACATGATTGAACATAAAGGGTAGGCGTGAACCAGGGTTGTGGAGAGATGAATCTTTGACGACCGGAGACCGGAGGACTTGGGATCTTTCTGCTTTTGACGAGTATCGGTATCATGAAGAAGCTAGTAGATTCAATTATTATAAGAGATGGGGCAACTGTACATACATGTTTTGAGATTACAAATGTGCATGTCTGCAAGGACAAGAAGATGACAAAGCAGCAGTACTGCCACTGAGATCATCACTACTGATGCGCTCTGTTAGCTTCAAATTAAAGAAGTCAAATGGGCAGTCGACAGTGTGCGGCAGATACATAAAGGAAGGCCGTTGTCGCCTTCTGGGTATACTTTGGAAGGCGGCAGCAAACTGTTGTTTTATTGGTTCCCTGGTTTAATAAGAAGAGACATGTTTTGTATGCGATCAATATGAGTGGATTATTGCTATGCAATTTGTTGGGTTATCTGGTAGAAGGAGGAGGTGGCGGCACTGACGCCAAGCCACGACACCGGTCATGCTCAGGTCATTAGAGACCAGCAGCGCCGTCGGTTACCGACGACCGACCGGTGGCTCCGGCCACCAACAACAATCATTAGATGTTAAAGAATGAGAGAACATGTCAACACTTACAATCTTTAAACTGTGAAGTTCTTGGAGCTCATGCATGGACATATTGTTTCATGTCTTATTAATATCTGCCACAAACGTATCATGAGATTCTTGGTGTGCAGATGTCTAAAAACCGGGGACTTCAAATAATTTCACAATAGTTACTAAGCAATATGTATATGTAAGACTTGTCTAAAATCTATCAACATGCCTAAAATCTGATTTATCTGCAAATGAAATTGCATATTCCAATCTGTGCTTAAAAAAAAAAATTCCTACGCCGAGCGAACCACTCTCCAAGGAGATAGGGCTTGATCTCACTCACTTCCTGTTCTTTAACCAGCCATTATTTCCATTGAATGCTTAAAGGATGAAACTTTGTTCCGCATCTTAACTCTTTACAAAATCATGAACAAAGATGATTGCCGCAGGGACTCATATTTAAGATCTTTATTTCAGGGTGGCTATCTGGATTACTGCCATGGGATGCTGAGGATATAGGGTTCTCTTGCTATATCGAGGGGAATTGGAGACAGACATCTTAAATAGTGGGTGATAGCTGAACCAGAGACCAAAATTCTAAGGATTAAACCGGAACACGAGTTCTTAATTCTTGCATCAGATGGACTGTGGGATAAGGTAAGAATTTGCCTTTGTGCTTATTTTTTGGGAGATGTTCGTATTGTTGAAAGCACAGGGAATGATCCTAGCACTTGCTTTCAGATTACCAATCAGGAGGCTGTGGATATAGCCCGACCTTTGTGCATGAACTGCGATAAACAATCACAGCTCAGTGCTTGCAAAAAGCTTGTGGATCTATCTGTTGCTCGAGGTTCAGTTGATGATGTCAGTGTTGTGATCGTTCATCTGAGGGATTTCTTGTGATGGTACTGTCTGGATGTCATGGCGAGCTCCTCTCGTCTGTATACCAGAAGGCTGAAGCATGCAGTTGGCAAAAGTGTGCAAGTGTGTTTTTTTTTTCCACAGTTGCACAGGGTAGATAAAATTTCACTGCTTTTGACTCTGACTATGGCAGTGAGATGGATAATGGTTACGGGAAACCCTCTATATCTCTCATAACCTGTAACAATGGTTGTACAGAGAGAGGGAGACTGTTCTTGTTCAATTAGATGTAGACCATTTTACTGACTCACGAAGACTATCTAGAGAACATCCTCACAATCGGGGGGTTTACAGGTCGGGGTGGGAGGGGGGCGTCTTCCGGCGGTGGGGTGGGGGGGCCCGGTTCCACAGCTGTTCCGGCGGGGGGTCTTCTGGCGGTGGGCTGGGGTGGCCTGGTTCCACAGGTGTTCCGGGGGGGGGGGGGGGGGGGGGGAGGGAGGGAGGACAGAGAGACAGAGGGAGGGGGGAGGACAGAGAGACTTACCCGTGACAGTCGGCTCTGGGCACGGGGGACGACAGGAGAACGGCGGCGTCCGACGATGCCAGTCAGCTCCGGGAACGGGGGACGATAGGAGAACGACGGCATCCGGCGACGGCCACGGCGTCTGGCGAAGGCGGCGGCGTCCGGTGACGGCGGCAGCCTCTGGCGATGGCGGCGCATGACGACGGCGGCGCACGACGACGGCGGCGCAAGGCGATGGAGTCCGACGAACAAGAGGGAGAGAGAGCGAGCAGGGACGAAGGAGAGAGAGAGAGTGTGTGTTGGGATGGAGGAGAGAGAGAGTGCGCGAAAGGGGGTAAATGGGGAGGGAGGGGCAGCTATAGGGACCGAATAGGGACCGATAAATATCAGTCTCTATTCGGTCTCTAAAATTTTGGAAAATAGAGACCGATTTTATTTCAGTCACTATTCGGTCCCTATTTAGGGACCACCGATTTTATTTCAGTCACTATTCGGTCCCTATTTAGGGACCGGACAGTGACTGAAATAAAATCGGTCACAAAATTCTCTCACAACCCGCGAAACCACGAAAATTTGTGACTGAAATCATATCAGTCACTATTCGGTCCCTAAATAGGGACCAAATAGTGAATGAATTTAATCGGTCTCAAAATATAGAGACCGATAAATTCGGTCCCTAATCGGTCCCTAATTAATCACCGAATAGGGACCGAATTAGAGTCGGTCTCTAAAATACATGTTTAGAGACCGATCACTTTCGGTCACTATTCGGTCCCTATTTAGGGACCGAATAGGGACCGAATTTATCGGTCTCTATATCAGTCACTAAAATCTTGTAGTGTCTCTTTGCTCCCACGCGAGTGTCTACATCCAATGTCCCTCTCAATCAGCAGTTCAGCACGACACACAAATATTATTTCAATTTTTCATGCATGCACACACCCACCTATTACCATAGAGGGTTAAATAGCCACAAACAAGGTGTGTTCTATTCCATACTTCATGTTTTTTTATGTTACTTGTTATGAGAAATGATTATGCACAACTTAGCTAATCCATATCTTTTATATTTTGTTGTGTTCTTTGTTTTCAAGGGTATTCAAAGAAGCCTTCTACATCAGATGACTGATCCGTAGGACAAGGAGAAATCACGTCTCTCGTAATCTCCATGCTACAGATATTCTTCGCGATCACACTTCTTTATTGTTTATTTTCTCCTTCGAGACCCACGCGTCTCTGATGATCACCTCCCTTATTTAGCATTGTGCACTTTATTTATTATTATTTCCTTTTCATATTTTGTTATAGAAATCCTGAAAGGTTATCAAAAGGTATGTATTGTACAAAAGGCTGACCAAATCAAGAAGGTGGCAAAAAATATGCATGTTCACCCCTAAAGGGGCATGCATTAAAGACAAACCTAAAGGCAAAATCCAAAACTTCCACCAAACATTGTGAAGGGGCAAGACCCAATGCACATAGAAGGAATTGGGAGCCGAAAACCACCTTTTCCATCCCTTTCCCTTGAAGACTTCCTATTAGTTTCTTCCTTCTCCCCCTGGAAAAGTTTGCCCTAGAAGTGAGCAAAGATAGACATTACACGAAGGGTGATGGTTAGTTCATAAGTTGCCATGCACAGTCCACTTCTTGTAGCTTGATACATGGGGAGACAGAGGATCCCACATGTCAAGTAGCGTCATTGAGTCTCTGCCATCCAGTCTCAGGCTTCAGTCAATACAAGTTCTATTTTGGATAGGCATTAAGTGATTGACTACGAGGGTTCCAAACAATCAATTATCTACCTTCTAGGCCATGAGGAAAGAAACCTAGGTCAAACAAATCATTCACTACATTGAGTGTCTCGAAGGTCAAGCTGACTAAAAGGCAATTGGGAGCCTAAGCATGGCATGATGGTCTTGTCATCAGGGTAAGACTTAGCCAAATGAGCCCTCCTATATGCTACACGTAGCCCAAATCAACCTAGAAATGCACTTAGGATGCATGGGAGACTGATAAAAAGAAAAGAGTGAAATCATTTCATTCTGCATGTCTTAGTTTGCATGTGGGCCTCATCGATTTTTCAGGTGCTATTATAAAAGTCTAAAATAATGAAAAGAATCCAAAAATCTAAAAATGATAAAAATAACAAAAAAAAACATTATATTCCATGTACATATTTTCTTTATTTTTCCTATTCAAAAAAAAGAAGAAAAAAAAATCAAATAATCATTACTTTTATTCCTATGTACATATCTAGCACATATTCTTTTCTCTCCTTTTTTACCTTGTTAATAAGGCTTGGCCTTTTGACCTTGCTTCAAGAAAAGAATCACATTTTAAAAAAGGGGCTAAGTGAGACATACTACACTAACAACTTTCCTTCATGTTTTAAGTCCAGGATAAACAAAAAAAAAAAGAAGAAAAAAGCATTCATAGAAAGCACCAATGTCTATATATATTTTCAAAAGTTTGGTACATTGTGATCAGAGGCATAACCTTAACGTACACTTCACAAGCTTCATTCAAAAAAAAGGATAACCTTCCCCACAATTGCACACTCCGGTATGTGTAGCATAGGTCTTAGCTTCAACCAGAGGCTAATAACTTGGTGAACATAAATCTCGAGTACCCATTCACCAAAAACTATAACAAGTTTGTAATATCTATGTTATTTGACTTGTCTTTAACAAATCCTTAAGTGTCCAAACATGCAGTTTGTTCACCCAATTCCAAAAAAAATTCTTTACCAACTCAAATCGTCATGGCATAACCCCTTTTGCCAAGATAAGCATCCCAAAGTGTGTCGAAATCTCACGCTAGTGTCAGACGGTCAAAAGGACTACAACTATGTTAACACGAGTAAACTCACCTTTATCTTTCCTTTCCCATGTTTCCAGACATCCTACTAGGCTTAGCCTTAGATAAGAGATTTAGCTTGTGAGGGTTCCTTATCCTCAAGGATGCTCACTTTTGATATTTCTTCTAAAACCTCATAATCCCTATCCTTACCTTTGTTTCTTTTTTCGAGACACTTATTTATTAGTCCACTTCATTACCTTACAAAATAGGCATCTTAGAGAGCGTTTATAGATGCACGATTTTGACCATCCCTACAAAACCTAACCCAAGCCCATTAACCTTTGGGACCAATGAAAATATCATTTAGTAACTCTAAAACATCTTGTGCCTTTGGCGACATGGCCGATTGTCACTAGCATTTTCTAGCGGCAAGCTCCCTTGTCGTCAGGCATTCCCTAGAAGTATAGCCTTTTGTCACCCTTCTTGGAGGCATATCTATATGCCATCTGCATGGCTTTTGGAGAAAAACTTGTATGTTGTTAGCTCTGTTTACCCAATCTTCCATTGTAACTAACCATGAAACTTGTGTGCACCCCTTTCACCCCACTTCCTCAGACCATCTCTGCACTTCTTAGAGTCGTAGGGATGTGAGAGGCCATGTTGGCAGTCCTTTGATATAGTCAAGGTTGAGATGGTATGATCCCATTGTCTCTACATCCAACTCCATATTACTAACTAGAAAAGGTGTGTTTTTTCTTGGACCATAGGTCTTCTTGCGACCAGTTCTCAATGTAAACGCCCTTAGACCTAAGGCCATAGGAGGGGAAGGAGGTAGCCAGTCCTTGTGCTCAAGTGGTAAAGTGAGGAGAGTGTATAAGTGAGTGCCACTCTTTCATGACTTGAAAGTTTCTCATCCTTCCTCCAATCTAGGGTGGTCTTTAGGTGTCCTTATGCACTAGAGTTAGCCCGCCATGTGGTCTTTCCGATAGGGAAGTTTTGCTCTATCTCCATTCTTTCCTCCTTTTTTTCTTGCATGTTAGTTCATTACACCATACACACAAACACGTAGAAAGGATTTCTTTCAATATACAAAGGGGTTGTTTTTCATTAAAAAGAGGAGTGAAGGAGGGCTATCATAATGTTTGGTTGTCTTTCTTCTCAAGCTTCCAACGGATAAACAACCCTATGGTTCTATGTGTTTCTTTTCATGCAAGAGCATTTTCTTCACTATCTTCCAAGCTAATTGGTCTTTTCCTATATCTTTTTTCGTAGGAAGTTTGAAGTATGAATTGTGGGGCTTTCTTTCTTTAGCTGATTCAAGGAGGAGTGGAGAACCCGACAACTTCTGCTTTGACGTATTGCATGATCATAGAGTCCTCTGGGTAGAGGTTAATGCCCTGGTGATTCTTTCGTGAACTTTCTGGAATCGCTACGCCGAGTTTGACCTCAGCTTCCTTCTGTCGAGCACCAAGGCCAACAAATGGAAGGAGGAAGAGGAGGAGGAGGAGGAGGAGGAGGACTAGGGCACGCCATGTGTAGGAGTAGGTCAGGATGTGACAGCTGATGGCTCGATAGCTAATGAAGAGTGATCAGTCAGGGGTTGTTGAGGTCTCATTTTGGCTTTTCCCTCTTTCTGTATGCTCCACTTTACTATTGGCTGAACTATTTGGCCCAAGCATGATGTGTGATATTTGGTTGCTTGATTTTTTTGCATCTTGAGCACAAACTTGTAATTTTTTAGAGGAATGAAAAAAGAACATTAGTATTTTTTGTACATGTGTGTTCAATTCATTTTTGTTTAGACTGCTTGGTTGTTGGAGTCTCCAGATTAGGTAGGGACCCTTACATCAGCATATATGCATGTCTTCGAGTTGACTCATGGCTTGCAATTACTTCACACATTTGGGGTTGAGCATTGACTATTATTGTCTTGGCTCAATTTAGGAGTAGGTGGACTATCATTCAGCCAATGTTTGGTGCAAATGTAAGCCCTTGAGGCAAACAAATGTATGATGGTTGCAAGGGGGACTGTATGACCCCCAACTTTGGTGACCAATATGTGAAGGCTGACCTCGGCCATCATGTTGGAGAGGCGATGACATAGGGGTCAGACGTGATTTAGACTTCCGTATTTCTGAGCAATTTTCTTTTTGTGATTTATGGAAATATTTATTGCCTTTTCTAAAACATGTCCTACACTCTTCACACGATTTGACTTAGTAAATTATTTTTGACAAATTTCCATAAATTATTTTTGAACATTCATGAACATGTCAAGCCTCCCTGATGCAATTCAACTTGCTATTTTTCAAGTTAATTTGAAATTTCATTAATGTGTTTAGTTGGTCTGACCATATTCAATTGAAATGCGTTCACTTTGGTTGGTGCAATTTAGGGACATAATCCACCTCGGACTTTGATCCCTAGATCTCTTATATAGACCTTTGGCCTGTTGGTTTTAGGGGTTGACGCGTGCGAGGTACCCTCTTCCAGCGAGAAGAGAGGGCTCTTTCTAAGGGGAGATGCTGCTAGATCTCCACCACAAGATTTGAAGCACTCCATCCTCTCCACAACAGCCACGTCTCTAGGAGTAGTAGCGTCAAGGTGTTCTTCTCCTCCCATTCAAGCTTTACGCACCTATGCTCCATCAACTATAAGGGGAAGCCAACCTCTCTCTTCCGTTGTTCAGTTTGTCTATTCTTTTAAATCTCCTCCTTGCTCCCATGAGAGTGCCTCCTCTTGCTCCCAAGTGAGCATGTCTCCCTTTGCTCCCACATGAGTGTTTTCTTCCAATCTCCATCTCAATCAGCACGACACAAATATTTTATTTCAAATTTTCATGCATGCACACACCCACCTATTACCAAAGGGGTTAAAAAGCCACAAACAAGGTGTGCTGTATTCCATACTTCATGGTTTTTATGTTACTTGTTTTGAGAATTGATTCTACACAACTTGGCTAATCCATATCTTTTATCTTTTGTTATGTTCTTTGTTTTCAAGGGTAATCAAAGAAACCTTCAACATCAGATGACCAATCCATAGAACAAGGAGAACTCACGTCTCTCGCAATCTCCATGCTACATGTATTCTTCGCGATCACACTTCTTTATTGTTTAATTTCTCCTTCGAGACCCACACGTCTCTAACAATCACCTTCCTTATTTAGTATTGTGCACTTTATTTATTATTATTTCCTTTTCATAATTTTTTATGGAAATCCTCAAAGGGTATCAAAAAGTACATATCGTACAAAAGGCTGACCAAATCAAGGAGGTGGCAAAAAATATGCATGGTCACCCCTAAAGGGGCATGCAATAAAAACAAACCTAAAGGCAAAATCCAAAACTTCCTCCAAACATTGTGAAGGGGCAAGACCCAATGCACATAGAAGGAATTGGGAGCCGAAAACCACCTTTGCCACCCCTTTCCTCTAAAGAGTTCCTATTAGTTTCTTCCTTCTCCCCCTCGAAAAGTTTGCCCTAGAAGTGAGCAAAGATAGAGATTACACAAAGGGTGATGGTTAGTTCAGAAGTTGTCATGCACAGTCCCCTTCTTGTAGCTTGATACATGGTGATACAGAGGATCCCACATGTTAGAGGATCCCACAAGTCAATACAAGTTATATTTTAGATAGGCATTGTTGAGTTGTGTGTTTTGATAATAACATTTTGTACACAATTTGATGTCATATAGTATATATGTGTAAGATTGTTGAGTTGTGTATTCATTTGGATGGTGACTAAAAACCTTCATGTTGATCATGTCTACGCACTCATACTTTGATTTTAATGATGGCTACAACATTTGGTTGTGGATGATGTCCAAACACTCATAGTTTGATTTTAATGATGATTAAACAACATGTTTTTGATACTTAATATTTCATATTTTAATGATAATGAAATGTTTTGATGGTCCACTCTTCATATATACAGGTTTTCAATGTCTTGTCTAAGTAGTGTCAACTCTAGTTGAAGGTCAGGCAGACACTAGCTACCAGTTAGATCGACTTTAGTTGAAAATCAGGCCGACACACAAAGTCTGCTCAATAAGCTCCTGAAGAACAAGTTATAGTAGTGTCGACACTAGTTTTTTTTTTTTAAAAACAAATATCTGACAAGGGAGTAGGAGAGCGCTCACCCCTTCAGAGAAAGGATAAGGAAATCGCTCCACCACCACACACTCATCAGAAAATTTTATTAAAAGCAAAACCATTACAAAAGACAATCAGGGCCTGATCGAAGGTAACCCCATCTTATCTAAACGATAGGGCCCTTTTACAGAAGGAGGGAGATCAGCCCCAGAATACCAGACACAAGAGGAACTAGTAAGAGTACAACCAAAACCAGCGAGGCAATCAGCCACCTGATTAGCCTCCCGGTAAATGTGACTGATAGAGAGCTGGATATGCTGACAACGATTAAGGATATCCTGAGTAATAATAGAGAGGCGCCAAGGAATGGAATAGTTCCCCTTCAAGATTTGCACCAGAACAAGGGAGTCACACTCAATAAGGAAACCTGATATGCCCCTTTCATAACACAGTATAATGCCATTCCGAAGAGCAAGAGCTTCAGCTTCTAAACTAGAATAAACACCTTGATAGCTAGCAGCAAAAGCAAGCACAATATCGCCCAACTCATTTCTAAGAACTCCTCCCCCAGCTGCAATGGAAGAAGTTGATTTATAAGCACCATCAACATTGAGCTTCAGTCTTCCAGGAGGAGGTAAATACCATCTAACAATCTTGGGAGCGACAGGGGCAGACATCTGAATAGTGATGCCCCATTACTGAAGGAAACTTAAATGGGAGGCGTGCAGGTCAAAGAACCTAAGATTTGTAATTTTATGAGAATCAGATACATGCATCATTACTCTTTGAAGGATATGACAGGCCACCATTGGTTGATCATCAAACCTGGATCTATTACGACTGCACCAAATCTCCCAGATGGCGGAGAAAAACATGTGTCTAGCCATCCGGCCCCAAGTAGTGGAACAATGCATGGTAGAGATATAGTGAAATATAGCATGAGCTGTATTATGGGCCGTAGAGTTGGAAAACTTCAGAAAATCGCTGAGAGCAGACCAAACCTCCTTTGCCACCTCCCCATGGAAGAACAGGTGAACACTAGTTTCACAGTTAGATTGACGGCAGCAAGAACATCTGGAACAAAAAGGAATACCACAGCTAGCTATGATGTCATCAGTAGGAACACAACCACGAACTATTCTCCAAACAAGAATCGACCACTTAATGGGAACTTGAGAACTCCAAATTTTTGACCAGCCATTAGTCGGTGCACCTTGAAGAAGCTTGCGAACAGAACTTGTAGAGAATTGACCATTAGAAGTTAAACACCAAATCCATCTATCCATACCATCAGTACTCGCAAGGATGTGACCAAGAATAGATGGCGGGCAGAACTGGTTGGCAATATTAATATGATAATGAGAAGGATTAGCTAACACCTGACAAATAGACACATGTTTGTCCCTCATAGCAGACCAAACATGGTCAGGAAGGAAAGCTTTAAGAGGGGCCGCTCTAGACCATGCATCCATCCAGAAACAAACATGAGAGTCCAGACCACTCATCACAACCCTATGATTATGAGTAACAAATGCAGACGCCTGCTGCCATAATCTCCTATCCGCAACAGACAACAAGTGATAGGAGGCAGAGGAATAGTGACAATTATGCAGGTGTTTGGACTTGAAAAAATTACCCCAGAGGGACGTACCAGAGATTACCCTCCACAACATTTTGGTCTTCAAAGCAAGTTGCATATGGTTGAGATTTAGAACCCCAAGGCCGCCACAATCCTTTGAATTGGAAATGATGTCCCAAGAAACCCAATGTCTTTTGGGCGAACCATCATAAGAGCCCCAGAAGAAGTTGGCCAACAGTCTGTGGAAAGACTTCATGACAGTGGTAGGAATAGCCTGAGAAGACATCGTATAAATAGGGAGAGCAGAAAGAACATGTCTAATAAGGACCAATTTCCCACCGAAAGAAAGGAACCCAGACTTCCAGGTTTGCAGCTTTGCAGCTGTTTTTGCCAAAATATGAGAAAAATAGATCGGCCTTCTCCTACCAGAATAGAGCGAAAAATAGTGTCGACACTAGTTGAAAGTCAGGTCGACACTAGTGTTCTGCTAGTAAGCTGAAACTGCTACTTAGTCAGTAGTGTCGACAAACATGCAAACTAGTGTCAACTCAAATTGTGTGAAAACTCAGAAACGTGCAGACTATGATATCCAAAGGCTGTGATTTATTTCTGAAAACTGTTTGGGAGATTCTATTATTACCAAAATGCCCTTTCATCCAAGTGGAAATGAGAAGAAGGATCTTTTGGACACGTGGCAACCTTGGGTGAACCCTAGGTTTCTATGCACATCTTTCTCACGTAAAAAGGACTACACAGAGGCTATAAAAGCTCTCTTATCTCATCTAGAGCACCCAACCATCGAAATCGCAACACAGAGGACGTAGGGATCAAGGCCAAGCAGTGAGAGAAAGCATTGGAGTGCCGAAAGAGGAGTAGATCAAGAAGAAAAGTAGTAGAGGGACAAGGAGGAATCGTGCAAGCAACAGATCTAAAAAAAGAGCATCTTGAATTGATGGAGTACTCCATCTGATCTTCTCAAGGAATTTCAATTCAAGCTTCTGCAGATCATCTTAAACAAGGGACACCCAATTCACCTCTCATTTATTCATTTCTTCGAGTTGATTCATGGCTTGTAATTACTTCGCACAATTGGGGTTGAGCATTCACTATCATTGTCTTGGCTCGATTTAGGAGTAGGTGGACTATCATTCAGCCAATGTTTGGTGCCAACGTAAGCCTTGGAGGCCAACAGATGTATGATGGTGGCATGGGCGACTATATGACCCCCAACTTTGGTGACCAATCTGTGAAGGGTGACCTCGGTCGTAACTTGGAGAGGCGATGGCATGGGGGTCAAACGTGATTTAGACTTCTGTATTTCTGAGCAATTTTCTTTTTGTGATTTGTGGAAATATTTATTGCCTTTTCTGAAACATGTCCTACTCTCTTCACACGATTTGACTTAGTAAATTGTTTTTTGACAACATTCCATAAATTATTTTTGAAAATTCATGAACATGTCCGGCCTCCCTGATGCAATTCAACTTGCTATTTTTCAAGTTAATTTGAAATTTCATTAATGCATTCAGTTGGTCTAACGAGATTCAAATGAAATTCGTTCACTATGGTTGGTGCGATTTACGGACATAATCCACCTTGGACTTTATCCATAGATCTCTTATATAGACCTCTGGCCTGTTGGTTTTAGGGGTTGACCAGTGTGAAGTACCCTCTTCCAGTGAGTAGAGAGGGCTCTTTCTAAGGGGAGATGCTCCAAGATCTCCACCACAAGCTTTGAAGCACGCCATCCTCTCCACAACAACCACATCTTCAGGAGTAGTAGCATTGAGGTGCTCTTCTCCTCCCATTCAATCTCCACTCACCTATGCTCCATCAACTATAAGGGGAAGCCAACCTCTCTCTTCTGTTGTTCAATTTGTCTATTCTTTTAGATCTCCTCCTTGCTCCCACGAGAGCGCCTCTTTTTGCTCCCACGTGATCATGTCTCCCTTTGCTCCCACATGAGTGTTTTCTTCCAATCTCCATCTCAATCAGCACGACACACATATGTTATTTTACTTTTTTATGCATGCACACACCCACCTATTACTATAGGGGTTAAAAAGCCACAAACAATGTGTGTTCTATTCCATACTTCATGGTTTTTATGTTACTTGTTATTAGAATTGATTCTACACAACTTGGCTAATCCATATCTTTTATCTTTCATTATGTTCTTTCTTTTCAAGGGTAATCAAAGAAACCTTCTACATCAGATGACCGATCCATAGAACAAGGAGAACTCACGTCTCTCGCAATCTCCATGCTACATGTATTCTTCACAATCACACTTCTTTATTATTTATTTTCTCCTTCGAGACCCACACGTCTCTGACAATCACCTCCCTTATTTAGCTTTGTGCGCTTTATTTATTATTATTTCATTTTCATATTTTTTTTATGGAAATCCTCAAAGGGTATCAAAAAGTACATATCGTACAAAAGGCTGACCAAATCAAGGAGGTGGCAAAAAGTATGCATGTTCACCCCTAAAGAGGCATGCAATAAAGACAAACCTAAAGGCAAAATCCAAAACTTCCTCCAAACATTGTGAAGGGGCAAGACCCATTGCACATAGAAGGAATTTGGAGCCGAAAACCAACTTTGCCACATGTTTCCTTTGAAGACTTCTTATTAGTTTCTTCCTTCTTCCTCTGGAAAAGTTTGCCCTAGAAGTGAGCAAATATAGACATTATACGAAGGGTGATGGTTAGTTCAAAAGTTGCCATGCATAGTTCCCTTCCTGTAGCTTGATACATGGGGAGACAGTGGATCCCACATGTCAAGTAGCATCATCAAGTCTTTCGCATCCAGTCTCAGGCTTATGTTAGTACAAGTTCTATTTTGGATTGGCATTACATGATTGACTACGAGGGTTCCACAGCAATCCATTATCTATCTTCTCGGCCATGAGGAAAGAAACCTAGGTCAAACAAATCATTACTACATTGAGTGTCTCGAAGGTCAAGCTGACTAAAAGGTAATTGTGAGCCTAAGCATGGCATGACGGTCTTGTCGTCAGGGTAAGACGTAACCAAACGAGCCCTCCTGTATGCTATGCATAGCCCAAATCAACCTAAAAATGTGCTTAGGATGTCTGGGAGACTGATAAAAAGAAAAAAGTGAAATCCTTCCATTATAAGTGTCTTAGTTTGCGGAAGGGCCTCATCGATTTTTTAAGTGCTATTTTAAAAGTAAAAAATAATGAAGAAAATCCAAAAATCTAAAAAATGATAAAAATAGCAAAAAAATTATAGACCATGTACATATTTTTTTATTTTTCCTATTGTAAAAAAAATAAGAAGAAAAAAATCATCACCTTTATTTCTATGTACATATCATGCACATATTCTTTTATCTCTCCTTTTTTACCTTGTTAATAAGGCTTGGCCTTTTGACCTTGCTTCAAGAAAAGAATCACATTTTAAGCAAGGGACTAAGTGAGATACTACACTAACAACTTTCCTTCATGTGTTAAGTCCAAGATAAACAGAAAAAAAAAAAAAATCATTCACAGAAAGCATCAATGTCTATATATATTTTCAAAAGATTGGTACATTGTGATCTGGGGCGTACCCTTAACGTACACTTCAGACCATCTCCACACTTCTTAGAGTCATAGGGATGTGAGAGGCCATGTTGGCAGTCCTTTGATTAGCCACGGCTGAGATGGTATGATCCTATTGTCTCTCCAACCAACTCCATATTGCAAACTAGAAAAGGTGTGTTTTTTCTTAGACCATAGGTCTTCTTGCAACCAGTTGTCAATGTAAACCCCCTTAGACCAAAGGCTAGGGGAGGGGAAGGAGGTAGCCAATCCTTGGGCTCAAGTGGTAAAGTGAGGACAGTGTATAAGTGAGTGCCACTTTCTCATGACTTGAAAGTTTCTCATTCTTGTAGACACACCATTTTGGCAACGTATCGAGCAATTTCATGTTACACTACAATGCCTCAAAGTGGCTCTCTTCAATTAACCTCTTGAGTGATTTTCCTATTTTTTAGATTTTTCTAGGATTTTTAGGGATTTTTCCAAGTATCATACTAGTGGACGTCTAAGAAGTTCGATCCATGGTAAAACCGACGCATATCATACTTCCTTTTCTGGTGCTTACCTGTTTTGATTCGCGTCCACTAAAGCCGTCACGATTAAGAGTTTCCATTTTTGAATTATGTCAGTTTCTAAAATCATTTTTGGAAAGATTTAGTTGCTAATTAGAATTGCATCCAACTTGTGCGACACGTTTCTAACCTTCCTTTGAAGAAGATCGATTTTCCCTCAAAGAATGATTCTGCTCAGAAACACGTCTGCTTTTGCCGACGCTATTCATTGTTTCCATTTTTAATATTTGGGAAAGAATCGTGGCGAATTGGAAGGTTTAGAAACGTCGCAGCTATTGTCGATGCGATTATTAAAATAGCCATAATCGAGGTTTGGAAGGGCTTAATCGAAGCAAGTTGATCTTGGAAATCATGGCGCTTTAGTCAGATGTGATTAATGAGATAGGCGTCTACTGTATCAGATGCGATTCAAGGAATTTTTCCCTATAAATAGACCCCCGAGGCCACTCTTTTGAAGATACCCCCAAGCACTATGGCGAAGCCCTACTGCACTGGAGACACAACTTCTGAAGCCAAGGAGAAGTGCCCTCAATTCAAGGCATTCCACGTCTTCATCCCTTGGAGTTCGGAGCGTTCGTCTTCCTTATTCCATTGGAGCAAGACGGGGAGGAGCTTCATCCACTTCGTCCACTTCATCATCTGTAGCAACTTGGATTTTTCAAAAAATAAAAATTTAATAATAATAAAAATAAAAGCAATTAGAAAATCAAATAAAAGAGAATTAAATAAAACCCATTAAATGAAAAGAAGTAAGAGGCTTCGTTAAATTGACCCATTAGAAATTAGTGGGCCAAAATAGAGATTTTTAAAAGGGGAATAATAGGAAAATACCCTAAATTCGTAACTTAATTATTACTTAAATAGAAAAGAGGTATTTAATGTATTAAATAGCTAATTTGAGTTAGATTTGCATTTCTATCCCAACCCAATTAGATTGGCCACGAAATTACCTCTCTCCTAACCCAATTGGGAGGTTGTAAGCATGGAAGGGTGGAATTAAACAGGGAATCTCAGAATTAAATAAGAGTTAGAGTTCAATTCGGTAATAGAAAGGGAAGAGATATAAATACTCTCTTAAAGCTCCATGGCCGGCCCTAGCTCATTGCCAAGGGTTTCTGGGCTAGGAGGAGAGGCCATGGAAGAGGGGAATTCGTGGGGAGAAGAACTTCTCAAAGCTCTTAACCCCATTCTTCAAGTTCTAGCCCTAGAAGCGGAAAACAATCAAAGGTAGGCATTCTCACGAGCAAAACTAAATCAATTTTGTCTGTAGGTTGATCAAAACCTCAAGATTCAAAGCCCTCTTGTCTCATATTTTTCCATCGAGCAAATCTTTTGTTCTTAATTTTTGAAGTTCTGTAAACACCATGACCCCGAACCCTCTTTTTAATTCTTGACCTCCATGTATACTAAACCCCATGCTACAAAATTTTTATGGGAAATACTGATGATAGTTAGGCTTCTTTTGCCCTCTAAAAGCCCTAATTTTCATCCATTCTATCTTGCAAATTAAATTGTTGATCTCAACTATGTACTGTTCCATGTTCACCATGAATACTCGTGATTAAAGCATGTCTAAACCCTGTCTGTTTTAAAATTTCTAATTACTGTAAGTACCCATGTAAGTCTAGATCAATTTGCAACTAGTTTCATGATTTTTCAACGACTACACGATTAGTTATGATTTTCTGAACGACCCTATGTCAAAATAGGGTATGTTTGGTCCGCAATCCAAGGCATGTCTTGCGCAGGACCTGAGAACACGATGGCCCGATAGGCCGCGTTCTCAGGGCTGTCACGAGAACATCTCCCGTCGCAATCTGATCGCGACAAATACCCCGTCGCGATCTGCCTGCCCGATCTGACGAGCCCGTCGCGACCCTCAAGTGACCCCGTCGCGATCTGCCTGCCCGAACTGACAAGGCCCTCGCGATCTGTACAAGGCCACATCACGTTCTTAGTTGACCTATCGCGACCCTTATTGGGGTGCGTCGCGATCTCAGATTTTTGCATGGAAACCCCCAATTTTCGATGCTCTGACTCTCTACAGTGCTTGTACACTTGGTTAACAGTCATACACGCAGAAAATACACTTGTCATAAATTAAACATTTATGTGTGATTAAAATACATGCACATGATCTTTTTCTATCTACAATTTCATGACACATGCACACACTTGAACCATCCAATTTGGCTTAATTCAGCATGAAAATATTTCATAATGTATCTGGTAATTTATTTCAATAATATATTTTAATTACCCTATTTTAAATGAACTTGTCTTCGTTTCTCGCATTGTTTTGGGAACACCGATATTGATGCTCCACTGTTCTAGAATTCCTCTAGAACGTCGAGCACTTGTTTCTATATACACACTCTCTCTTGACTTGGACGAACTCTTCGTCGGATACTCCTTCTGCTGGACTAGTGAATCCTTGTTCAAGGCCTTCGTAAGTCTCCTCTGTCCATGGATTCTCACATGGTTGATGAGCCGGTTGTACCCTAACTCCTATTACACCCTTTAGGGATCAATATGGTCCAAACAGCTATTAGAAGTTCGCTCTTATCTAGAAACATGCCGGACCTCTGGATCTGTGCTTAACATGGCCAGTGGAAGGGTCGTGAGTTCCACCTGACTGTCAACACCAAGTGCGCATGTTGTGCAACTGTTACTATCTCTTGTTTGCTCGACATTTTAAGTGCAATGTCCACTAGCTCTCATCTATACTCTACTCGCTTATCTATTCATGTTCACTCTACTATCTCGTTTATTCATCTATTTCTTGGTACTCTATATTGGCCATTGACTGATTGTCTAAAGATAAACAATATAACCAATGCCTGGCAATATATAAAGGGCCCGATCTGGTCCTAGGATGTGCGCCCGAAAGTGCTAGTGCCCATGGGAGTTAAATGATCAGAGTGTTTGGCATTACACTCGAGTGCTATCTATCTCGGCTATCTAAATGACAATCAAAAGTGCTATGTTCTCTGGTTGTCTATTGACAAAAGTGCTATACTATACCCGTTGTGCTATTGCTATACTTTGTGCTATTTGTGCTATGGCCATCTTGCTATTTGTGCTATACTCGACACTTGTACTATACTTAGAAAGCTTGTGCTATTTCCATCATGTGCCATTTTGCTATCTTTTACTTGACTCTCTCGCTCTATCATTAGTTACTTTGCCTTTTAATACATTAGTCAATTAAAGCCTACTTGACTATTGAGATTTAAGTCCTACTGGGCGTTATCGCCCACCCTGCGTTATTTGTCGTTGTGTTCTCAGGTGAGATCGAGGATGACACATACACTCAAGAGGACAGGAACAACCAAAAGTGAAGTCATGAGTACCCTAGTGTTTTAGTATTATGATTAGAGTGTTAGCTTAGTCTTTTACTTTTATTTCAATGTAATTGGGCCCTAAAGAACGGCTCTGATATTAGTGGTTGTAACCAGACACTTGGAAAGTTATTAATGAGAAGAATTTGCTTTAGTATTTATCTTTGTTCAATGGTTTGATGTCTAGTACTACCCGTTTACTTGCAACTGCCTCACGTTCTGATATTCTGTGTCGGGGCGTGACGATTTTGTGGTATCAGAGCCTAGGTTATTCTTAAGTATAGGATGATCTATGTTAACTGCCTCGACTAGAGTCAATTATGCTACCTATGTGAGTTGTGGTTAAAGTCAAGGGTAAATAGCTAAAAATGAACTTACACATGCACGAATTAAATTCCACATCAATATCATGACAATAAGTTATTTTGTAGGAACTATGCAATCAAGATGACTGCTGAACGTGCGCAAATGAAGGGCATGCAACAGACCATTCAAGAACTAACGCGCGCAATCATGCAAGCTACCCAAGGTGGTGGTAATCGTGGTGGTGCAGGCGACCTGCATCGTAACTTCAGAAGTCTGAACCCACCTAGGTTCAGTAGATCCACGGATCCAGATGAAGCCGAACACTGGATAAAGGAAACGGAAAGGATTTTTCGTGCTATGCAATGCGCAGCGGGGGATAAGCTGCTACTAGCCACATTTCAACTTGAAAAGGACACCCGAGCTTGGTGGGAGTCTGTGGAAGCGACCCGAGCGAATGGACAGTTCACTTGGGCCGAATTCAAAGAAGCCTTCAATTCCAAATACTTCTCCGGGCGTATGCAAGAAAGGAAGGCCGCGGAATTTGCTGCTCTTAAGCAGAGGAGCCTGACAGTGGCCGAGTATGAAGCCCAGTTCTCTAGACTGGCAAGGTATGCTGAACACCTTATAAATACGGAGAGAATGAAGGCTAAGCGCATTCTTAACAGCCTTAAGCCTCAATACATTACCCAACTAGCACCTCTTGACATCCAGACCTATGCCGAGATGGTGAAGAAGGCCCAACTACTAGAAGATGCTACGGACTTCACCGACCCTATCAAAGGGAAGTTCGTGAAAAAAGAAATGACCTCTGGTCAATCATCTGCTAAGCCAAACAATGGCAGGAAGTGTCCCTTCAACATCACAGAAGGACCCAGCCAAGAAAGGAAACCTAAAGCTATTGTCCCCAACACTCCAACAAAAAGTAACTACAAGCACTGTGACAAGCCAGGTCACACCGCTGACGAGTGCTGGAGGAAATCCGGCGCATGTCTGCGCTGTGGAAGCCGCGAGCACCACATCCTCGAGTGCCCACTATTGAAAGAACATGAGAGGCGCCCTAATGCGCCTAAGAAACAGGGCCGACTACAAGCCCTGCACAATGAAGAGCCCACTGAGGAAGGTGGCGTGGTAGAAGGTACCCTACAAGTTTTCTCCTTATCAGCTTTTGTTTTATTTGATACTGGAGCAACTCATTCATTTATATCTCAATACTTTGCTAATACCCTGACTGCAAAACCTATATCCATGGGTTGTGAGTTCTATGTCACAACGCCCCTAGGAGAAAAGGAGAAAATTAACAAATACTTTCCCTCTGCCGATGTAATGATCGGAGACCATAACCTGAAAGCCGACCTGGTGTGTATGCCCATGGAAGGCTATGATGTAATTTTGGGAGCCGACTGGTTGTCCACTTATGGGGCAAGTGTCGATTGTAAGAAAGGAAGGGTGACATTTAGTGACTTTCCTAAATTGGCATTCTCTGGGATTAGACATAAGAGATGGATGTCTCTAATCTACGCCATAAAAGCTCATAACATGATAAGGAATGGTTGTTTTGCTTTCCTTGCAGCCGTAGTAATTGAAAAGAAGTGTTCTAAGATAGAAGACATCCACATAGTCCAGGATTTCCCCGATGTGTTTCCTGAAGATTTGCCAAGGATTCCCCCGGAACGAGATGTCAACTTTGCTATAGAGTTGATCCCTGGAGCTGCCCCGGTATCACGACAACCATACCGGATGTCACCTGCCGAGCTAAAGGAATTGAAGACGCAACTGATGGAGCTATTAGAGAAGGGGTTCATTAGACCGAGTACTTCCCCATGGGGAGAACCTGTGCTATTCGTCAAGAAGAAAGATGGATCGATGAGGCTATGCATCGACTATCGTCAACTCAATCAACTAACCATCAAGAACAAGTACCCATTACCTAGAGTCGATGAACTTTTCGACCAAATATTAGGAGCTCAATATTTCTCCAAGATTGATCTTCAATCTGGCTATCACCAAATGAGGATCAAGGATGACGATATCTTCAAAACGGCTTTCTGGAGCAGGTATGGACACTATGAATTCGTCGTTATGCCTTTTTGGTCTAACCAATGCTCCTACAGCCTTTATGCAACTTATGAACAACATATATCGGCCATACCTTGACAAGTTCGTGGTCGTCTTCATCGACGACATCCTCATTTATTCAAAGACCAAGGAAGAGCATGAAGAACACCTGAAGATTGCACTCCATGTCTTGCGAGACAACAAACTGTATGCAAAGTTGAGCAAATGAGAATTCTGGCTCGATGAAGTGTCCTTCTTGGGCCATGTCATCTCAAAGGATGGCATCTCAGTTGATCCTTCCAGAGTTGAAGCTGTACTCAATTGGGAGAGACCAACCAACGTCATAGAAATCAGAAGCTTCTTAGGACTGGCTAGCTACTATAGGCGGTTCATTAAGGACTTCTCCAAGATCGCCGTTCCTCTCACACGACTAACACGAAAGGAGAATCCATACTCCTGGCGTAATGAGTGTGAGAAAAGTTTCCAAACTCTTAAAGATTGTCTTACCTCAGCACCTATTCTCACTCTGCCAATAGAGGGAGAAGGTTTCTCTATCTACACTGATGCCTTAGGGATTGGGCTATGTTGTGTATTAATGCAAAAAGAGAAGGTTATTGCTTATTTTTCAAGACAACTAAAGGCGCATGAAGTCAACTACCCTGTGCATGATCTAGAGTTGGCTGCTGTGGTCTTCGCCTTGAAGATCTGGAGACATTACTGATGATCAGTCTGTCCCCATGCAATTTTAATTAATTACATATATATACATATTTTGATGATTAACAAAACCAAACAAGAGTTTATCAATTATATCTAATGAATATTTCATAAGTCTTAAGTACAGGAAAAATACCAAGGTCAAACAAGTCAATAAAGGTATGCATTACTTCTCTGAAGCTTTAATCTTTTCAACATGATATTTCTCTAAGTCCATATCGATTTCTGTTGAAGTTCATAACGATTTCCTTATAAGACTGAAAAGTCATGTTGTTTCAAACAAATCGATGTCGTAACGATTCTATAAGTGATCGCAATGATTTCCTTATAAGACTGAAAAGTCATGTTGTTTCAAACAAGTCGATGTCACAACGACTCTATAAGTTACCGTAACGATTTCTTTAGAGCCCGTAACGACTTGCTCGTCACAACGACTCTATAAGTATTCATAACGATTTCTTTAGCCCGTAACGACTTGTCTGTCGCAACGACTCTATAAGTTACCGTAACGATTTCTTTAGAGCCCGTAACGACTTGCTCGTCACAACGACTCTATAATTATTCATAACGATTTCTTTAGAGCCCGTAACGACTTGTCTGTCGCAACGACTCTATAAGTGACCATAACGATTTCCTTAAAACCCGTAACGACTTGCTCTCCGTAACGATTCTATAAGTATTCATAACGATTTCTTTAGAAAGCGCAACGACTTGCTTGTTGTAACGATTTCATAAGTTACCATAACGATTTCTTTAGAACTCTCAACGACTTGCTTGTTGTAACGACTTCATAAGTTACCATAACGATTTCTTTAGAGTTCATAACGACTTGATAAGTGTTCATAACGATTTGCTCTCTATAATGACCTGTTAGTATTCATAACGATTTCATAAGTCATATAACCATGGATTTCATATCTTGATATCTTATTCATCTTAAGAGCGTTGACTAGTCAAAGTCCACGTAGACATCTCTCTGACGCTTTTGCATTTATGAGATCTAAACGTATCTCTGCATGCATGCAAACTATATCATCCTTTATCGTGCCTACTCTGATTACGTCTTTTAGACTTAAGCTATTTGGCATTACTATTTTCATGTCTATGGCTACTGACGTTGACTGACATCAGAGACAGCTTAGCTATCTGCTATTTAAGATTGACATTTGTGCAGACCTCTGAACTAACTTCATGGTACAACGTTAAACAAAATAGAAGCCAACGGATATTTCTGAAGATCTCATCTCTTTGCGTGCTCAAGTGATCAAAAGACTGTGACTGGAAGCTTCCAAGACTCTAGATGTCATTCAGTCTAACGACTACTCAAAAGAGAGACAACGGACACTTCAACGTCTAAATTTCAAATTGAAGATATAAATTCAAGTCAGAAGAACAGAAGAAATGAGTGACATCGCGTATTCAAGCATTCAAATTCTTCTGAAGAAAGTCCAGAGCCAAGAACCGTCATTCCACTTAGCTTTTGCTCTTTTGCTCTCCACTAGTTTGTGAAAATCTTGAGAGAGCCTGTATAGTTCTGAGAGTGTGACTTGTTTAAAATCTCTTTGCTCTCAGTTCTAGTTGCTTCAGATCCTTGCTTATCAAAAGCTTGATCTAGGGGCTTGAAAGTCATTCATTTTCTCTGTGTGTTCCCTTCGGGTGTGAAGGAAGACCTGGTGGTATCCAGGGTGTTGTTCCCTTCGGGTGTGAAGGAAGACCTGGTGGTATTCAGGGTGTTGTTCCCTTCGTGTGTGAAGGAAGACCAGCTGAGCTGGGTGTTGTAGCGTCCTTAGGGGGACTGTTCCCTAGTTAGTGAAATCCTGAGTTGTTGCTCAGGGACTGGACGTAGGACTCCTAAGGAAAGGAGGTCCGAACCAGGATAATCCTTGTGTTGTGTGACTGTCTTCTTTGTGTGATTGTTATTTAAACTAACTGTCACTAATCTATTTCGAAGAACGTTTGTGTGATTGTTTTGAGTTACAGGTATCTTCTAGATTAATTTTTAAAGACCCATTCACCCCCCCTCTGGGCTCGTCAACTGGGCAACAAGTGGTATCAGAGCAAGTCTCTTCGACAAAGAAAGGATCCAACGATCTGAAGAGCAAAGATCCATGGCAGCCCAAGGTAACTTTGAAGGTCAGTCCGTCAACCGACCCCCTCTCTTCGATGGTGAAGATTATCCTTACTGGAAGACCAGAATGGAATACTTTTTACAAGGACACGACTATCAAATTTGGTCCATAGTAGAAGAAGGTGATCTGTTAGTCACAAATGAGAAAGCACAATGGACAGATGATGACAGGAAGAAGATTTCCCTGAATTGCAAAGCAAAGAGCATCCTATGCTGTGCTCTAAGTAAGAAGGAATTCAACAGAGTTTCAGCCTGCAAATCCTCAATGGAAATGTGGGAAAAGCTCAGGATTACTTATGAAGGCACAGACAAAGTGAAGGAAACAAGAATCGATATTCTTGTCACTCAATATGAAAGATTTCAGATGCAATCAAGTGAGTCCATAACTCAAATGTTCAGCCGGTTCACTGACATCACAAATGGACTGGCTAGCCTGGGGAAAGTCTATGAGATGGGAGATATGGTAAGAAAGATACTTAGATCCTTACCGTCCTCATGGACTCCAAAAGTCACAGCAATAGAAGAAGCTAATGACCTGAAGAGAATGTCTGTAGAAAAGCTCATTGGGTCCCTCATGGCCCATGAGATCAATATGGAAAGGCTAGGAGAGTCCTCTAGCAGAAAGAAGCACTCCAACGCCTTAAAAGCTGAAGAAGATTCACCAGATGCAAGCTCAGCTGAAAGCGAAAGTGATGCAGACAGCGAGAATGAGGAAGCTATGTTATCTAGAAAGTTACAGCGAATTTTGGCTAAAAAGAAGAAATCTCAATCTGGTAGAAGGTATTTCAAAAAGAATAAGGAATTCAAGAAGCCAGACGGAAAAGAAATAAAGAAAGGAGAACCCATCTGCTATGAATGTAAGAAGCCAGGACACATTAAGACTGAGTGTCCTAAGTTAAAGAAGCCAGAGTTCAGGAAGAAGGACAGTTCCAAGAAGTTTAGAAAATACAAAAAGAAAGCAATGGCAGCAGCATGGGAAAACAGTAGCGACTCAGATAGTGAGTCAAGCTCCTGCAGTGATGAAGAAAAAGCCCACTTGGCCTTCATGACAAATACTGAAGAAAAGGTAACTTCTGACTCCTCTTTTGATTCATGCAATGGTTCAGACTCCGATAGTTTAGAAGAGGCTTTCAACGAACTTTATGAAAAATATAAAGAAGTAACCAAATTATTAAAAGTAAGTAAGAAAAACATAGTCTGTATAGAAAATACAAACTCAGATCTAAAATCAGAAAATGAACAATTAGAAAGTCAAATAACTGAACTTAAACGAAGAAATGAACTGTTATGTGAAGACCTAAAAGCTAAGAATGAACAAATAACTAAACTAGAAAAACAGGAAAGTACAGATGAATTAAGGAAAGAAATCAAAAGCTTAAATGAAGAAAATGATAAACTATCAAGCACACTAGAAAAATTTACTAATGGTAAAAACTCTCTAATATTAAAAGGTGCTAGGAGATCAGGTAAGAAGAAAAATGGGTTAGGATATACACCCCCAGATAATGAAGAAACCATAGTCTATCCTAAAACATATCCAACACCAAAATTTGTACCCGAACAAGATGTAGCATACAAAGCTGATTTCAAATACATAGAAAAAGTGACTAAGTTATCCTGCTGTAGTCACTGCAATAAGTTAGGACATATTATAACTACATGCCCAACAAGACATAAAAAATGGATATTAAAAGATAAAATTAATGATACTAACCAATCAGGACCCAAAAGAATTTGGGTACCTAAAGCTTGATGTTTTTATTTCAGGTTAACCCTCGAGCATCCAAATGGTATTTGGATAGTGGGTGCTCAAGACACATGACAGGAAACCAGAAGTTGTTCTCTCATCTCCAAGCTGAAGATGGAACAGTTACTTATGGAGATAATGGGAAAGGAACCGTGATAGGCAGTGGCTCTGTGAATAATAAAGGAAAAACAGTCATAGAAGATGTGCTATTAGTCAAGGGATTGAAGCACAATCTCATCAGCATTAGCCAGCTGTGCGACAGAGGCCATCAGATCAAGTTTCAAGAGTCAAAGTGCAGCATACTGAAGGATGGAACAGTCATCTTTGAAGCTAATAGAGAAAAGAATTTGTATGTGCTCTATCTTGAAGAACTCAAGGTTCAAAATGTTTGCCTGGCAGCAAATAAAGATAAATCCACAGAATTATGGCACAGACGACTTGGACATTGCAGCATAGATGGCATGAGAAAATTGCTAAAGAAGAATCTTGTGGAAGGTCTACCTAAGGTTAGTACAAAATTGGAGGGTGTATGTAAACCTTGTGCTAAGGGAAAGCACACCAAAGTCTCCTTCAAGTCAAAGACGATAGTGACCACCTCAAAACCCTTGGAGCTCCTTCATATGGATCTATTTGGGCCAATGAGGACTACCAGTCTTGGAGGAAAGAATTTCGGATTTGTCATAGTTGATGACTACTCAAGATTCACATGGGTATCATTCCTAGAACATAAAGATGACACTTTTGAAAGTTTCGTCAGCTTCAGTAAGAAAGTTCAGAAAGATCAGAAGTTCAGCATTGTGTCTATCAGATCAGATCATGGTGGTGAATTTCAAAATGAAAAATTTGCTAGATTTTGTGATGATCAGGGAATTGAGCATAATTTCTCAGCACCAAGGACACCTCAACAAAATGGCATTGCTGAGAGGAAGAACAGAACCCTATTGGATATGGCAAGAACTATGCTCTCAGAATATGATCTGCCAAGATACTTTTGGGCTGAAGCAGTCAATACAGCAAGCTACATTATCAACCGAGTAATGATCAGGCCAATCCTGAAGAAGACTGCATATGAACTATTCAAAGGGAAGAAGCCAAAGATCAGCCACTTCAGGACTTTTGGGTGCCCTTGCTTCATTCACAACAATGGAAAAAGGGACATTGGTAAGTTGGATGCCAAATCAGATGAAGGCATCTTCATGGGGTACACGTCTAAACCCAAAGGCTATAGAGTATTTAATAAACGTACCTTGTTGATTGAACAATCTGTGCACATTCTTTTTGATGAAACTAACCCTTCCTTGAGAAAGGAAGTAGATAGTGACGATGATGATGCAGAAGAACTATCCAAGAAACTAAAAGATGCATCAATTGAGGACAAGGATGATCCACCTCTGGAAGAATTACAACAAGAAGAAGTTACTCATGAAAACCTTCCAAAGGAGTGGAGATACAAGAAAGATCACCCACTTGAGAATATCATTGGTGATCCATCCATAGGGGTAAGAACAAGAGGTAATGTTATTCCTTGTGATTACCTAGCTTTTGTTTCTCAGATAGAGCCTAGAACAGTCAATGAAGCTCTTTCTGATGAATCTTGGATAGTAGCCATGCAAGATGAATTAAATCAATTCAAGAGAAACCAAGTATGGTCACTTGTTCCTAGACCATCAGACCATCCAGTCATTGGCACCAAATGGGTGTTCAGAAATAAACTGGATGAAACTGGTGCAATCTTAAGAAACAAGGCCAGATTGGTAGCTCAAGGCTATTCTCAAGAGGAAGGCATAGATTTCGATGAAACCTATGCACCTGTAGCTAGACTTGAGGCCATTAGAATATTACTTGCATATGCATCTGCTCTGAACTTGACACTATTTCAAATGGATGTTAAATCCGCCTTCTTAAATGGTTTCATAAAAGAGGAAGTTTATGTGGAACAACCTCCGGGCTTTGATGACACAGAATTTCCTAATCATGTTTTCAAACTTCACAAGGCATTATATGGTTTAAAGCAAGCACCTAGAGCTTGGTATGAAAGGCTTAGCTCTTTTCTTCTAAATCATGGTTTCAGTAGAGGTCAGGTAGATAGTACTCTTTTTATAAAGTCAAAAGTCAAACACATCCTATTAGTTCAAATCTATGTAGATGATATCATTTTTGGTTCTACTGATGAGTCTCTTTGCAAGTATTTTGAAAAGTTAATGCAGGGAGAATTTGAAATGAGTATGATGGGAGAACTCAACTATTTCCTTGGACTTCAAATCAAACAAGGAAAGGAAGGAATTCACATCAGTCAAGCAAAGTACACAAAAGAACTCTTGAAGAAATTTGGATTCGAAAATACCAAGCCACTGTCGACACCAATGAGTACATCAACAAGAATGGACAGTGACAAAGATGGTAAGAAAGTAGACCAAAAGATCTACAGAGGTATGATAGGTTCACTCCTTTATTTAACAGCTAGTAGACCTGATATTTTATTTAGTGTATGCATGTGTGCTAGATATCAGGCAGATCCTAAAGAATCACATTTAATTTCTGTGAAAAGAATATTTAGATATTTAGCAAGATCTCATGACTTAGGTCTATGGTATCCAAAACATTGTGAAATTAGCCTAGTAGGTTACTCTGATGCTGACTATGCTGGATGCAAATTAGATAGAAAGAGCACCAGTGGTGGTTGTCAGTTCCTTGCAGGGTGTTTGATATCTTGGTCCTCAAAGAAACAAAATTCAGTAGCACTCTCTACAGCTGAAGCTGAGTACGTGGCTGCTGGAAGTTGCTGCACACAACTCTTATGGATAAAGCAACAGCTTGAGGACTTTGGATTAAATATCAAATCAATCCCGTTGCTGTGTGACAACACCAGTGCCATTAATCTCACCAAGAATCCAGTCCAGCACTCAAGGACCAAACATATTGAGGTTAGATATCATTTTATTCGTGATCATGTTGCAAATGGAAATATTGAAATATCCTTTATTGATACAAATGGCCAATTAGCAGACATTTTCACAAAAGCCTTACCTGAAGAGAGATTTACATCTCTTAGAAGGGAATTAGGCATGTGCAATTTGTGATAAAAGTTTGCTTACAAGTGGCACATTAAATTTTAGAATTAAAGTAATTTTTCCCTCCATGGCGATAAGCAAAAGAAATTCAAATTGTATTGTTGTAACCGCTCTCTCATTGAAGTCTGTTTGAATAGTCAAAACCTTTTGTCGTTTTCCACCGCCGTTTGGCGCCTCACTTTCCACGTAGCATTAATTTATTCATAAAATCGATGACAGAACGATTCGTATCTCATCGTCTACCTTTTCCCCTCTTTTATCCTGTCGCTTGAGCCGATGCCCTAACAACTCACATCTCAATCCTCTGCAAATTTGAATCTTCCTCCTACTTCCCGCAAAATTTCTTGAGGATTCCTTCTCCTCACCTTCCGTCTCCACCCTCCGTTGCCTTTCCCACCTGAATCTATGGCCGCACCAGTTATCGCCGGCAGTTTGGGTGGCTACAGCGCCGAGTTCCTCACTCCTGAGCAGCAGGAGAGATTTACTTTTGTGAAGACAAAGCTCTGTGGCAATAAAGAAGTAGATGTCGCTAATCTGAGGAAAAGTGGAATGAGCAGCGTAGTAGATTTGATCAATCAGATGCAGTGGACAGAAATTTCCACCTTTTCAGAGGTCAGTTATCCGGACTTGGTAAAAGCCTTCTTCGTGTGTATGAGAACAGAGGAAGATGGGTCTCTAGTTTCTTCAGTAAAGGGAACCATGATTAGGATAGACCCTGAGTTGCTGAAAATGTTGTTCAATGTAAAGACTTCCGGATTTAGTGGGGTTCACACCGTGGACACCCAAGTGAAAGGTTTGGGAATTATCGGGCCAGGATTCAAGCTGAGGGACGGCAAGATCGATATAAATCAACTATCCGCCTTCAACCGTCTTCTCCATTTTATTGTCTGTCAAATCTTAGTTCCCAGAAGTGCAACTTTTTCATCTTGCACAAAGGCCGATTCGGACATGATGTACTGGGCCATTCAGAATAAGGAGATAAATATGGCCGCAGTGATAATGGAAAGAATGAAGTTTGCAAGAGATCAGATTTGGGACACCAAGAGTAAGTTCAATGTGTCCCTGCCTTATGCCCACCTACTTACCAAGATCTTCAAACACTTCGGTGTTGATCTTTCTGGGGCAGTTGTAGAGAAAATGGGCCAAGCAATCAGGTCCAGGAACCTGAAGAAGAGTGGCTTCTCTGTGGAAAGTGGTGTCTGGTTCAAGGCTTCAGTTGCTGAAGGCGAAGCCATCATTAACGACACCTCAGTTGTTCATCAGGAGATGGGATCAGCGGATATGATTCCAGAATTGCCAGTGGAGTCAATTTCAGCTCCAGCAGTTGGAGCAGCAGAATCTTCAGGCCCCTCCATTACAGAAGTTCAGTCTGAAAGTGCAGTAGAAGAAGAAAGAGCGTCTGTAGAAGCTTCAGGATTTCCAGAAGAATCAGTTCAATTTTTTGCAGAAAGGAGAATTGAGGATCTTCTCCCAGAGGACATTATTCCAGTTGAGGACCCACTTCCCTCAACTGTAGTTGCATCTATTCTGGCAGACATCATTGATTCGATTCCTTTTATCTCAAGTGCTCCAGAAACAAGTGGCAGAGTTGCAGAAGAGACTGTGGCATCAGACCACATTGATGAACCAATGGAAGATGTTTAAGTAGAGGTAGAGCACCCAGCTGCCCAAGGTGACTCTGTGATGGAATCTGCTCCCATTCAGGGGGAGCATGTATCAGATGAAGAAGATGCTCCTATTGAGGGGGAGCTATCAAAAGAAGGTTCAGTAGACGCAACTCCAGATGTTGATCAGGATGAAAAGCATGGAGATTCTCCAAATTTGGATGACAGAGAAGGGGAGACTGCAAGCTCTTCGAGCTCAGATGATGATCAACCTCCTCCAGCAAAGGAAGGCAAGAAGAAAGGAAAAGAAGTTGCCTCTGGAGTTCCTCTCCTGGCTGATTCTCCGTTTGAGAGGCAGGTCAAGCAGAAAATTGTCATAAACTTGAAGCCAGTGATTGAAAGGCTGAATGTTCAAGGTGAGCTATTATGTACTCTCCAGTCAGATGTAAACTCTATATTTCTGAGCCAAGCTTCAGCCAACAAAGAATTGGGCCAAATCAAAATGCTATGAAATGGTTTAACAAGGAATTGAGCAGCATGAAAGGCATGCTCTCAGATATTATCAAGGCAATTGGAGCTCAAGCTCCTCCTCCTCCAGAAGCAGCAGCAACACCAGAAGCAGCAGCAACACCAGAAGCAGCAGCAGCACCAAAAGAGGTAGAGCCAACAGGGCCAGCTGATCAGGTTGAAGGGCCAACAGGGCCATCTGAGCAAGGATCAGGACCATCAGGGCCATTGGAGAGTGAGTCTGTGCAGATAGAGGCAGAAGAGTTCTTGGCACCCAAGCCCCCAGCTCCCTCTTCCCCCTCTCACACACCTATTCCTCCAACTCCACCATCAGCTCCTACAGCACCTCCTGCTCCTCAAACATTCAAGAAGCCTCAATCTAGACCAATTTCTTCTCCTACACCATTTCAGTCCACCATTCCTTCTCCTTCTCCTATACTTGAGGCCCCTCCAGCATCCTCAGCTGGAGCATCCTCCTCCTCCTCTGGTCCCTCCCTTGGACCAGCTGATGATCTCCAAACTTCTTCACACTCTTTTCTTCATCCTACTCCTCCACCATCTTTCATCACTATCATACCTGAACAAGCTCAACTCAACTCTCCCTTTATTGAAAAAATAAAGGATGAATTTGAGGAAGGGATCCTCAGGTCTGTGTTGAAAGTGGGAGAACATATTCACAGGGCAGATCCTTCTAGTCCTACCCCCAAGAAGAGGAAACTTACTTCTACTTCTTCCTCTTCCTCTGAACCCAAATACCCACCTTTGTGGTTTTCTCTCACAGTGGACAACAAACATAACCCACTGTATAGGGAATACCTTTCCAAAGTTGTTTTTGCCACCATCATCAACCTTCCCTTTCAAAACCTTACAGATCATTTGAACACCATTCTACCCTATACCTCTCTTTCAAAATGAAGTCCATTCTCTCTTGCTCACCCTAAGCCTCACTCTTCTCAAGAAGTTCAAAATCTGCCAGATTTCCTCCAAGGGACCACTCCTTGAATCTTCTCTCTTGCTCACTCCAAATCTGAAAAGCAGTGGGGCAAAGGTCACAAGATCTTCTCAAGAAGTTCACTCTTGCCAAATCTGCCAGATTTCCTCCAAGGGACCACTCCTTGACCCTATCTGAGTGGTTCAGGATGTATCACCAAGAACTCTGGGCACCCTACATTCAATCGGAAATAAAAATGATCAGGCATTTCATGCTATTCAACAACTACAGATATATTCATAGTCTTCCAGAAGTTCAGCTCTGTCAGTTCAGGAAGGCCATTTCAGCTTTGACTCCAGATATCTCTCAATCTTCAGATATTCAGGTAGATTTTGCTACCCTTCAAATACCTGAGGAGATAGCCCTTCCTCAAATTCACTTTCTAGTTATAGAATCCTCTATAGGATCCATCATCTTTGAGCGTTTTGCCAGAGTCTTGGGCAGAATTAAAGTGCAGAAAGGCTACCTGGTTTCCTTTACTAGATTCCTATTTAGGGAATATCACCAGGGCCATGTCAGTGCTGAAGTTCTCTCCCCTATTCTGTCTGAATGTGAAAGGCTCACATCTTCTGAATGGTCCAAGTTCTACCCCCTGTCAGCTCAGCAGCTGTTTGCACTCAATGAAGCTCAGGCCAGGGAAGGCAAACCAGCTATTTCTCCAGCCACTTTCCTAGATATGAACTCCATTAATCTTGTTAATGACCCCTTCAAGGTCTGGGAGGAAAGATACAAAGTGTATGTGGCTATGCACAAAGCTCTCAGAGATAACCACAACCACTACCCTGTCACCATGGACCAATTCCTCACCTGTGCCAGCTTTGGCACTCGTCGTTTTCTCAAGATGAACATGGACAAGAATGCATATGCTGATCTTCTCTATCAGCACCTAGATCTTCATCTCAAACGGATGGCTTCCACCATGGGACCATCTTACTCTGTGTCTTTTGGAGTTTTTAAAAATCTTTTTGAAGAGCAGGAAGTTCAGGCATGGGAAACCATCTCCCATTTTGCCTCTCTGTTGTCTCCTGCCTTCTATTTACCTGTACCTCCACAGTAAATGACATGACCTTCTGTGTATTCTCTATTTCTCTTTCTCTCTTCTTTCTTTGTCGAAGTTTATCTTTTTGCTTAATGACAAAAAGGGGGAGAAAATACTTAGCAAGTCTAAAATTTTAAATTTTACTTAGAAACTTAGCATATCATCTCTTTACAACAAATTTCAGATACTTTTATCCATGCTTATTGTTCAGTTTTGTCATCACCAAAAAGGGGGAGATTGATGATCAGTCTGTCCCCATGCAATTTTAATTAATTACATATATATACATATTTTGATGATTAACAAAACCAAACAAGAGTTTATCAATTATATCTAATGAATATTTCATAAGTCTTAAGTACAGGAAAAATACCAAGGTCAAACAAGTCAATAAAGGTATGCAGTACTTCTCTGAAGCTTTAATCTTTTCAACAAGATATTTCTCTAAGTCCATATCGATTTCTGTTGAAGTTCATAACGATTTCCTTATAAGACTGAAAAGTCATGTTGTTTCAAACAAATCGATGTCGTAACGATTCTATAAGTGATCGCAACGATTTCCTTATAAGACTAAAAAGTCATGTTGTTTCAAACAAGTCGATGTCACAACGACTCTATAAGTTACTGTAATGATTTCTTTAGAGCCCGTAACGACTTGCTCGTCACAATGACTCTATAAGTATTCATAACGATTTCTTTAGAGCCCGTAACGACTTGTCTGTCGCAACGACTCTATAAGTTACCGTAACGATTTCTTTAGAGCCCGTAACGACTTGCTTTTCACAACGACTCTGTAAGTATTCATAACGATTTCTTTAGAGCACGTAACGACTTGTCTGTCGCAACGACTCTATAAGTGACCATAACGATTTCCTTAGAACCCGTAACGACTTGCTCGCCGTAACGATTCTATAAGTATTCATAACAATTTCTTTAGAAAGCGCAACGACTTGCTTGTTGTAACAATTTCATAAGTTACCATAACGATTTCTTTAGAACTCTCAACGACTTGCTTGTTGTAACGACTTCATAAGTTACCATAACGATTTCTTTAGAGTTCATAACGACTTGATAAGTGTTCATAACGATTTGCTCTCTATAATGACTTGTTAGTACTCATAACGATTTTATAAGTCATAAAACCATGGATTTCATATCTTGATATCTTATTCATCTTAAGAGCGTTGACTAGTCAAAGTCCACGTAGACATTTCTCTGACGCTTTTGCATTTATGAGATCTGAACGTATCTCTTTATGCATGCAGACTATATCATCCTTTATCGTGCCTACTCTGATTACATCTTTTAGACTTAAGCTATTTGGCATTACTATTTTCATGTCTATGGCTACTGATGTTGACTGACATCAGAGACAGCTTAGCTGTCTGCTATTTAAGATTGACATTTGTGCAGACCTCTGAACTAACTTCATGGTACAACGTTAAACAAAATAGAAGCCAACGGATATTTCTGAAGATCTCATCTCTTTGCGTGCTCAAGTGATCAAAAGACTATGACTGGAAGCTTCCAAGACTCTAGATGTCATTCAGTCTAACGACTACTCAAAAAAGAGACAACGGACACTTCAACGTCTAAATTTCAAATTGAAGATATAAATTCAAGTCATAAGAACAGAAGAAATGAGTGACATCGCGTATTCAAGCATTCAAATTCTTCTTAAGAAAGTCCAGAGCCAAGAACCGTCATTCCACTTAGCTTTTGCTCTTTTGCTCTCCACTAGTTTGTGAAAATCTTGAGAGAGCCTGTATAGTTCTGAGAGTGTGACTTGTTTAAAATCTCTTTGCTCTCAGTTCTAGTTGCTTCAGATCCTTGCTTATCAAAATCTTGATCTAGGGCTTGAAAGTCATTCATTCTTCTCTGTGTTGTTCCCTTCGGGTGTGAAGGAAGACCTGGTGGTATCCAGGGTGTTGTTCCCTTCGGGTGTGAAGGAAGACCTGGTGGTATTCAGGGTGTTGTTCCCTTCGTGTGTGAAGGAAGACCAGCTGAGCTGGGTGTTGTAGCGTCCTTAGGGGGACTGTTCCCTAGTTAGTGAAATCCTGAGTTGTTGCTCAGGGACTGGACGTAGGACTCCTAAGGAATGGAGGTCCGAACTGATAACTACATGAATTTTTTGCATTAAATGTCATACACATAGTAATTTTAGACATCTTTTATCTGTAAATATGGTGCAATTTGATTTTAATTTCCATTTCATTCAGAAACAAATTTGTGAACATTTAGTTAAATTTTTGGGTAGAACACTTAGTTAGATACTCATCTAATAAAGTCAGTGCCTTTAGAATAGTTTGATTAATAAAGTGTTTTCTCTTTTTGTAAAATACATTGTACATAAATAAATTTTAGTCTTATCATTACTTTTATAAATATCTTTTTGTACATATTAGTTGTAAATAAATCACATTTTTAAATAAACCATGTCACATACTCCACCCAATCTCATCAATTAAAATATTCTAAATACCCCATCCACTACCATCATGCCACAACCCCCATTCCCATCTCATTATTTTTTTAATTAATTTGCCGATATGAATTTTTCTCCCACTTACCTATTTCCATTTTCCTTTATAGGGTGGCCTCATCCACAGAAGGGGAGAAGCTTCTTGAAGCAGCCAGATGGGTCTGCTGACCGTTCAGGTAAGCAGCATAGCTGCTGGGCACGATGGCGGATCCCCTGCGCATCCGATGGATCCGGCTAATGCGGCCTGAGGTGTAGGGCAGAAGGTGCTTCTGGCCGGTTGTGCAAGGTGGATGGGGCGGCTGGCGCCCAGATCTGGTGATGCAGCTGAAGCGGCCTGGATCAATGGGAGCGGCGACCTGAAGGCGGAGGCCAGCTGGCTGGGCTAGCGCCCAGATCTGGAAGCTTCACGAAAGATGCCTGGGCGCCCCTGCTGATCTGGCGGATGGAGCTCTGGCGGGGTGGTTCTGATGGCTGGCGATGGTGATTTGAGCAGGAAGGGGGCGCGATGTGCTGAGGTGGCCAGCTGGGGTGTACTGTGTGGCAGAGTCCCGTGTGAAGCAGGTTGGGCTGGTGTGCGTCCAGGAGGGCTGCGCAGCTAGCGCTGGTGGAGGCGATGCAGGGCCGATGGTGTGCTGGACCAGGGGCGTGCTCTGGTGAGCTTGCCATGAGGGCTGGGCCAACCGATGGAGGCGGGAAGCAGAGGCTACTGTGCAGAGTTCTGCTGGTTCGTGTGGAGGGCTCGTGCGTGTGCTGCTCGGTGTCTGGAGGGGTTCTGGGGCCTATAAAGGGACCCCAAAGGTCCTCAGTAGGGGGTGGCCTCATCCACAGAAGGGGAGAAGCTTCTTGAAGCAGCCAGATGGGTCTGCTGGCCGTTCGGGTAAGCAGCAGAGCTGCTGGGCACGATGGCGGATCCCCTGCGCATCCGATGGATCCGGCTGATGCGGCCTGAGGCATAGGGCAGATGGTGCTTCTGGCCGGTTGTGCAAGGTGGATGGGGCAGCTGGCGCCCAGATCTGATGATGCGGCTGAAGCGGCCTGGATCAATGGGAGCGGCGACCTGAAGGCGGAGGCCAGCTGGCTGGGCTGGCGCCTAAATTTGGAAGCTTCACGAAAGAAGCCTGGGCGCCCCTGCTGATCTGGCGGATGGAGCTCTGGCGGGGTGGTTCTGATGGCTGGCGATGGTGATTTGAGCAGGAAGGGGGCGCGATGTGCTGAGGTGGCCAGCTGGGGTGTACTGTGTGGCGGAGTCCCGTGTGAAGCAGGTTGGGCTGGTGTGCGTCCAGGAGGGCTGCGCAGCTAGCGCTGGTGGAGGCGATGCAGGGCCGATGGTGGGCTGGACCAGGGGCGTGCTCTGGTGAGCTTGCCATGAGGGCTGGGCCAACCGATGGAGGCGGGAAGCAGAGGCTACTGTGCAGAGTTCTGCTGGTTCGTATGGAGGGCTCGTGCGTGTGCTGCTCGGCGTCTGGAGGGGTTCTGGGGCCTATAAAGGGACCCCAAAGGTCCTCATTAGGGGGTTGGTAATTTTTAGGAGTTTTATTTCTTTCTGTATTTTTTGTTCTTCTTGTTCTTCTTAGTGTAGAGCAGTGGTGCAGAGCTCTCTGGTTCGGCTTTACAGAAGTTCCATTTACCTGTATTCTTTTTTTTTAGCATTTAGCAGGAGCAGAGGGTTCGGCTGGAGGGAATTTTTAGGTTTTCTTTCTGCAATTTTCTTCTGTACTCTTTTGTTTGAGCAGAGCTGTGAGAGATGTGAGGTTCTTTGGTTCAGAATTGTTGGTTTGTTTTTCTTCTGTACTTATGTTGGGTTTCCATCGGTGGATGGTTGAGCAGAGGTTCGCGAGTTAGAATTTTTTTAAGAATTGTTAGTTTATTTTCTTGCATTTCCTGTTCTTTTCTGCTCTTCGGAGATCAGAGCAGGAGAGGGAGTTTATTTGGCATTTCTTTCTATATTTTCTCCAGCAACTGTTCTTAGTTCAGTGTTTTGAGATTTCTGCCATTTTCTGTGTACTTTCCATTCAGCAGAGCGTGGAGGGACTTGTCTGGTTCGATTGGGAAGTTCTTCTGTTCTAGCTCATCCGAACTAGTGGAGTTGTCACATGTCTTTCTTGCTCTGTGAGAGTTGTGCAGAAGGGAATTGGGTTCGGATGTTAGTATTGTTTAGCTTTTATTTCTACTTGTATTTTCTGTTCTTCTGAGTTCAGGAAGCTGTGGAGATTTGGGGATTCGACTGCTGTGGTGTTTGATTTTGGTTTCCATTTACGTTCCAGAATTCAATTCAGTAGCCTTTAATTCAAATTAGCTAAGTTTTCTTCGTTCTGTGTGAATAGCAGACAATTCTTTCCTTCTAAGCAATTTTACGATATCAACATCTTTCTTTAGTTTGTTCCATGCATTTTTTCTTAAATCCGATAGTTCTTTACTCTCTTATGTGTAATGTGTTTAAAGGATCTGATCAGAGTGTTCTATTTTCTTCTTTCTATCTTTTGTTCTTAGTGGAATTGAGCCAGTGCAATTGTTTAGTCCTCTGTTTGTAGTTTAATGGTTGGACTGGGAGAGATGGTTCTGTTGTCTTCACCTTTAATTTCTGGTTGAGTTCTCTTTCACTGTCTCATTCTGCTCTGATATTTGTGATGAATTCCTTTTGTTGACCATTCATCCCCTGAGCTATAGGGGTAAATTGGTTTGTTAGTTTCTAGCTCAGATTTTTGTTGACCTGTTTGATCCCTCAGTTGAGAGGGTACAGTGATTCACGTTTAATGCATCGTCGATAGAGATTTCAAATCGAAGTAGTTTTTAAGTCAAACTTTATTCTGCCTCTCCGTGGATATGACCTGTTCTCACCACTATATGAGTTCATCTTTGTTATCTTAATTTTGTGAGACAGTTTAGAGGAAGTGCGCATACTGACTTGTGTAAGGACTCTGGACAACGAAAATGCACAGTCAACAATGTCGCGCGTATCACGAACCAGGATAATCCTTGTGTTGTGTGACTGTCTTCTTTGTGTGATTGTTATTTAAACTAACTGTCACTAATCTATTTCGAAGAACGTTTGTGTGATTGTTTTGAGTTACAGGTATCTTCTAGATTAATTTTTAAAGACCCATTCACCCCCCCCCTCTGGGCTCGTCAACTGGGCAACAATTACTTGTATGGTGAGAAATTCACTATCTACTCAGACCATAAAAGCCTGAAGTACTTATTCTTCCAGAAGGAACTCAACATGAGATAGAGAAGATGGCTAGAATATCTGAAGGATTTCGACTTCAACATCCAATACCATCCAGGCAAGGGTAATGCCGTGGCTGATGCTCTTACTAGGAAGCTAATGGCATCTATTTCAAGTCTAGTCATTGGCAAGATGCAACTACTAGAACAATTCGCAAGGTTAGACTTAACTAATGAACATAGAGATGATCGAGTCTTAATTGCCAATATCAAGATTCAATCTGACTTGCTGGAAGAGATTAAAACCCAACAAGATAATGATCCATTCTTAGTTCGCATCAAGGAAACCTTAACCGAAAGACCGGACTTTGCTATGACGGATGATGGAAGACTGGTGTTCCAAGGGAGGACATGCGTCCCCGGTAATGAAGAACTGAAGAGAAGGTTAATGGATGAAGCTCACAAGACAAAGTACACTATTCATCCAAGAGGTACCAAAATGTATCAAGACATGAAAAGAACGTTTTGGTGGCCGAACATGAAGAGAGAGGTAGTTGAATATGCCGCACACTACCTTACTTGCCAACAAGTGAAAGCGGAACACCTGCGCCCTGCTGGTGTACTCAGACCGCTAGATATTCCGGAATAGAAATGGGAAAGCATTGGCATGGACTTCATCATGGGTTTACCCAAGACTCGTGGTGGACTCGACGCCATATGGGTCATTGTCGACTGACTAACCAAATCTGCCCACTTCCTAGCCTTAAAGAGTAAGTGGTCGGTAGAAGTACTAGCTGCCTTATATGTCAAAGAGATTGTAAGACTACATGGAGTTCCATCATCCATAGTCTCGGATCGAGATTCGAGATTCACATCTCATTTTTGGAAAGGACTGCAAGGTGCACTGGGTACTAAACTCAACTTTAGTACTGCATTCCATCCACAAACTGATGGACAAACTGAAAGAACCAACCAAATAGTGGAAGACATGTTGACAACTTGCACTATAGACTTCCAAGGATATTGGAATGAGCATCTATCCCTTATTGAGTTCGCCTATAACAACAGTTACTAGGCGAGCATTAAGATGGCACCATTCGAAGCACTCTAAGGAAGAAATTGTAGATCTCCTGCATGCTAGAATGAGGTGGGAGAACAACAATGGCTAGGCCCAGACATAGTGCAAAATACAACCCAGGACATTTAGGTGATTAGAGATCGGCTTAAGACTACTCAGTTCAGAAAAAAGAAGGCGAGACTTAGAATTTCAAGTCGGTGATCATGTATTCTTAAAGGTGTCACCCACTTGTGGCATCTAAAGATTTGGTGTAAAAGGAAAGCTCAGTCCTAGATTTATCGGTCCTTTTGAAGTACTCGAAAGGATTGGTGAGGTTGCATACCGACTGGCATGTGTACACAATGTGTTCCATGTCTCCATGCTCAGGAAATATGTTTATCATCCTACACACATCATTCGTCATGAAAAGTTGGTGTTGAACAGGGACACGACATATGAAGAAAAGTCAGTCAAGATATTAGAACGGAAGGTGCAACAGCTCAGGAACCATCCCATTCACGTGGTTTAAGTCTTATGGAATAACCGCGGAGTGGAAGAAGCCACATGGGAACCGGAAGAAACCATCAGACGAAACTACCCCGATCTTTTCGGTAAGACATTCCCTCCATTATGATCATATGAATTTGGGGACCAAATTCTTTTTAAGAGGGGGAGGATGTAGCAACCTGGATTTTTTGAAAAATAAAAATTTCATAATAATAAAAATAAAAGCAATTAAAAATCAAATAAAAGAGAATTAAATAAAACCCATTAAATGAAAAGATGTAATGGGCTTTTTTAAATGGACCCATTAAAATTAGTGGGCCAAAATAGAGATTTTTAAAAGGGGAATAATAGGAAAATACCTTAAATTCATAACTTAATTATTACTTAAATAGAAAAGAGATATTTAATGCATTAAATAGCTAATTTGAGTTAGATTTGGATTCCTAACTCTACCCAATTAGATTGGCCACAAAATTACCTCTCTCCTAACCCAATTGGGAGGTTGCAAGTATGGAAGGGTGGAATTAAATAGGGAATCTCGGAATTAAATAGGAGTTAGAGTCCAATTAGGAAATAGAAAGGGAATAGATATAAATACTCTCTTAAAGCTCCATGGTCGGCCCTAGCACGTTGCCAAGGGTTTCTGGACCAGGAGGAGAGGCCAAGGAAGAGGAGAATTCGTGGGGAGAAGAACTTCTCAAAGCTCTCAACCCCGTTCTTCAAGTTCTAGCCCTAGAAGAGGAAAACGATCAAAGGTAGGCTTTCTCACGAGCAAAACTAAATCAATTTCGTTTGTAGGTTGATCTAAACCTCAGGATTCAAAGCCCTCTTGTCTCATATTTTTCCATCGAGCAAATCTTTTGTTCTTAATTTTTGAAGTTCTGTAAACACCATGACCCCGAACCCTCTTTTTAATTCTTGATCTCCATGTATACTAAACCCCATGCTACAAAATTTTTATGGGAAATACTGATGATAGTTAGGCTTCTTTTGCCCTCTAAAAGCCCTAATTTTCATCCATTCTATCTTGCAAATTAAATCGTTGATCTCAACTATGTACTGTTCCATGTTCACCATGAATACTCGTGATTAAAGCATGTCTAAACTCTGTCTGTTTTCAAATTCCTAATTAGTGTTAGTACCCATGTAAGTCTAGATCAAGCGACCCCGTCGTGACCCGTCGCGACCCTCAAGCGACCCCATCGCGATCTGCCTGCCCGACCTGACAAGGCCGTCGCGATCTGTACAAGGCCATGTCGCGTTCTCAGTTGACCCCGTCGTGACCCTTACTGGGGTGCGTCGCGATCTCAGATTTTTGCATGGAAACCCCCAATTTTCGATGCTCTGACACTCTACAGTGCTTGTACACTTGGTTAACAGTCATACACACAGAAAATAGACTTGTCATAAATTAAACATTTATGTGTGATTAAAATACATGCACATGATCTTTTTCTATCTACAATTTCATGACACATGCACACACTTGAACCATCCAATTTGGCTTAATTCGGCATGAAAATATTTCATAATGTATCTGGTAATTTATTTCAATAATATATTTTAATTGTCCTATTTTAAATGAACTTGTCTTTGTTTCGCATGTTGTTTTGGGAACACCGATATCGATGCTCCACTGTTCTAGAATTCCTCTAGAATGTCGAGCACTTGTTTCTATATACACTCTCTTGACTTGGACGAACTCTCTGTCGGATACTCCTTCTGCCGGACTAGTGAATCCTTGTTCAAGGCCTCCGTAAGTCTCCTCTGTCCATGGATTCCCACATGGTCGACAAGCCGGTTGTACCCTAACACCTATTACAGCCTTTAGGGATCAATATGGTCCAAACGGCTATTAGAAGTTCGCTCTTATCTAGAAACACGTCGGACCTCTAGACCTGTGCTTAACATGGCTAGTGGAAGGGTCGTGAGTTCCAGCTAACTACCAACACCAAGTGTGCGTGTTGTGCAACTGTTACTATCGCCTTTTTACTCGACGTTTTCTGTGCAATGTCCACTAGCTCTCATCTATACTCTACTCGCTCATCTATTCACGTTCACTCCACTATCTCGTCTATTCATCTAGTACTCTCATCTATTTCTTGATACTGTATATTGGCCACTTACTGATTGTCTAAAGATAAACAATATAACCATTGCCTAGCAATATATAAAGGACCCGATCTGGTCCTGGGATGTGCGCCCGAAAGTGCTAGTGCCTATAGGAGTTAAATGATCAGAGTGTTTGGCATTACACTCGAGTGCTATCTATCTTGACTATCTAAATGACAATCAAAAGTGCTATGTTCTCTCGTTGCCTATTGACAAAAGTGCTATACTATACCCGTTGTGCTATTGATATACTTTGTGCTATTTGTGCTATGGCCATCTTGCTATTTGTGCTATACTCGACACTTGTGCTATACTTAGAAAGCTTGCGCTATTTCCATCATGCGCTATTCTGCTATCTTTTACTTGACTCTCTCGCTCTATCATTAGTTACTATGCCTTTTAATACATTAATCAATTAAAGCCTACTTGACTATTGAGATTTAAGTCCTACTGGGCGTTATCGCTCACCCTGCGTTATTTGCCGTTGTGTTCTCAGGTGAGACTGAGGATGACACATACACTCAAGAGGACGAGAGCGACCAGGAGTGAAGTCATGAGTAACCTTGTGTTTTAGTATTATGATTAGAGTGTTAGCTTAGTCTTTTACTTTTATTTCAATGTAATTGGGTCCTAGAGAATGGCTCTGATATTAGTGGTTGTAACTAGACACTTGGAAAGTTATTAATGAGAAGAATTTGCTTTAGTATTTATCTTTGTTCAATGGTTTGATGTCTAGTACTTGCTCTGTACCCGTTTACTTGCAACTGCCTCACGTTCCGATATTCTGCGTCGGGGCGTGACATCATCCATCTCCAAGCAGTACCTTACATTGCCTTTTTCTTTCCTTCCTCTTCACTTATCTTATTTACTACTTATTTCACTTAGTGCATTCATCACACTATTCACACACATCACATCATTTCCTCCATACCCACACTTTTTAGGGTTTAACACCACCCCACGAGGTGTGTTAACGCCCATGTCATCTCTTTTCTTTTCACTTGATTTGAGCTCTTTACTGCACCTCACAGTCTAATTCCTTTGTCACGTGTTTTTCTTGTTGTCTTTTCTTGCAAGGTAACCTTCAGAGCTAAATCTTCTTCGTCGGCCGGCCGGTGGAAGAAGTAAGAAGAACCCGCACACCACTCCCCTGCAATCTTAGGGTGAAGGTAAGTACTCCGCTTCTTCCTTTTCGCCCATCTCCTTAGGTACCTACGTGTACCTGGCGATCACACTCCATATTGTGCACACACGTACGTTTTTCTTTTCCTTCCACCCTTTCGCCATTTTCATAGTTTTTCTTCATAAAATTCCTTCTTTTTAAAAAAAATCATTCTCTTTGTGGGGCATGTTTTGAAAAAAAACATGTCTACAAATTGGCGATTACGGTGGGACTCTTTTCTTTTTAGTTCTGGCTACCTTTCCTTCGGTACCCACGTGTGCCTCCTTCGACACCCACGTGTGTCCCTCCCTTCGTACCCCACGCGGTACACCCCCTCCTTCTGCACCCCGCATGATGCTCTTTAAGAACTCCCATCGTCATTACCAGTTTATATTTGTGTCTTTTTTTTTCCTTTACGCTTTCCATAAAATTTGATTTTAAAAAAATCACCATCTTGTTCCCCTCCCTTTTTACTCACCTTCATCTAAAGAAATTGTCTGGGTTTGCCTAATATCTCATTCTATTTGAGTGGTTGATATCATGCTATACTGATTACTGCTTTGATAATTATCTTCGGGTGCTTCTTTGATTAAGGTGACGCGATTTGTGGTGTTTGTGCGGCGGATATACTCGACGCTATTTGTGACAGATTCCGGAGGGAGTCGCCGCGGCGCTTACAACTTCTGCGAGTTGTCAGATCCGCGGCTGATTGAATGGATGCTATTCATCTGAAGCACGTCGACTGTAGTCGATGCTCTTCAGTCTATCACAGAAAGCTCAGTTTCTATCACCATTTGCATAATTTGCATTTGCAGGGCATGCTTTGGCCGAGGGACCTCCTTCCCTCCTGTTCCTAGGATCAAAACACCTTTCTCGGTGAGGGCTATCTCCCCATTGGGCATTCCATCTCATTGGGCTAGAAAATCCTCATCGGGACCTCCGTAAGTCTCCGTACCCTATGGATTCCCTCACGGTGGACCGAGCAAGTTGTACCATCCCGAAGACCCGTGTTAGAGCACCCATTACGTGAGAGGGAGAGTTGCTTAGTGGGCCCAAAGTTCTCATCCTACCCACTTAGGCCCATACCCACTTGGAGTGATATACCTCAATTAAAATCCACATTAAATCATATTGAACAACTAAGTGGACGTAAGCATCCCCAATTGTGTGATTTAAAAGCCATTAACTTCTTCTCTCAAACGTGTTTGAGTAGTTGTTTGCTAATTGCTTGTTAAGTTACATTGGTTGTTTCAAGTTTTATGCAGCTTCGTTCAGGCCGATCTCTCCCAATGGCCAAATACAAAGACATGGTTTATGATGATATGTATGATGAGGTGTATGACTCTAATCAACAACTTGCACAACTCAATAACCAACCCCACATTGATCCATCCACTTTGCATGTTCATGCGATGGATTCACAACTTCCTCAACTCTCCCCGAGGCATGCCACTACAAATGTGTCTGCCTCCATCGATCTGTCCCAACTCGTGGACATTCTCTAAAGCCTCCAAGCATCTCAACTCCAGGAGGTCCAGGCTGCCCTCAAGGGGAAGTCCATCCCAGATCCAATTCAAGCTCTCCACCCAAACACGGGTATTTACACTGAACTTGCTCGCGACCCGATGGTCCGAGCCTCTCCTGCCCCCTCGCATGCCAATTCTGTTATCCACTCTCGTCCCTACAGCCCCGTTGTAAGGCCCTCTCATGTCCGGCCAAGCCATGATGCGGCAAGGCCCACTTATCTTCCTCGGGCTCCGGCCCATGCTTCTGCGCCCACTAGCGCACACCCCCGTTATCAGTCTGTCTAGTTGACTGCACTCCGACCTCATTCTTCTGGGGTACCTCCTAAACCATCCTCCGATCAGCTCACCCAAGCCCTCCTGGCAATGGTGAGCCATTTGGAACAAGATTTGAAAAGGGTGTCCGCACCCAAGGACTCATTTGAACTGGCTCTCCCTTCTATGCTAGTCTTCCATCTTCCCCCTTCCGAGCTGCCAGTCTACCGTCGCTACAATGGCACTGGCAACCCATTCGTACACATTAAAGAATTCATGTACGAATCCTCCTTCTGGTAGAATGATAATCGTGCTCTCGCATTTCTCTTCCACCGATCATTAGATGGGCCCGCCTTAGAGTGGTTCTATTCTCTGGAGCCCACGGATGCTGAATATTTCGAGGCAGTTCAAAGGAAGTTTCTGCATAGGTATAGGGATCGGGTTGGTCCTGCATTGTCCATTACTGATCTTATGGCTGAGAGAATGAAGACAGATGAAGAGTTTGTGCACTATGCTGACAGATGGAGAGCAATGGCTGAGAGACTGAGGGATCCATTGTCGGAGCCAGAACAAGTAAAGATGATCACAACAAATGTTACGCCACAATTCAGGCATATTTTGGCAATGAATAAGTTAACAATAATGGAGGAGTTGTATGAGAGAGCCCGATACATCCAGACTCAACTGAAGGACTCTCCAATCATAGCTATGTTTGAGCAAAAGGCCCGGACATTTAAGAAAGGTAGTGGTGCTCCCCCTATTGGCGGTCCCACGACTGAGGGGGTCATACAAAATGAGCAGGTGAGTGCCATGGGCAATCCTAGTACCTCCACCTATCATCCTAACACTAACCCTAAAAACCAACAGTCACAATAGTCCCAGTCCAGGTCCCCTCTCCAGGCAACTATGAGCCCCAGCAGCCTAGACGTCCCCCTGGCCCAAGAAGAGCCCATTATCCTCCCTTGTCGGAGACCCTCACTGACATCTTCAATGCTCTGATCGCTGCCAATGCACTCACCTTGCCAAGGGAAAGGCTACAATGGCCCCCCAATGTTGATACATCTCGTTATTGTGCATTCCATTGGGGACCGAGCCACACCTTGGAGGCATGCTTCCACTTCAAGGACTACATATATGATCTGAATGACAATATAGGTATAGACCAGGAGGAAATGAGGAAGTATGTCGCGGAAATGAAGGCGAGGAGATCGCCCAGGCAGGACCAGCAACAGCAGTAGCAGCCTCAGGCACCCCAGCAGCAGCCCAATATGGGCATTGTCCACAACCCTCTCTTGGAGCATTAGGCTCCGAATCAACAAGTGAATGCCTTTGCAGCGTCTCCCAGTAATGAAAGAACACCCGACCGGCCTATGGAAGTAGCCTCCACCTCCACCTCCCAATCATCATTTACCTTGCCCCCCTTCATCCATGTACCTACCCCTTCTAACCCATTACCCTCCTTCCCACGTGTTCCCACAACTGCCACCCACCATCTAGCACCCCCTAACCAATAGTCCAACCCCCCATTCATTCGCCAAACTCCTGCCATTGCCACAACATCACCACACCCTAACCCGCAGGCTCCCTTCTTGCGCAACCCCTCCACAATAGCACCCCCTCCAAATCATCCTCCCATACGCCAACCCCCTACCACCACTTCACCACAGCCGCCTTCATCTAACCTACCTCTCTTATGCACTCCACCGACTGCACCCCTCACTACACCTAACCACCAAGCTCCCTTCCTCCATACCCCCATTCCACCTTTGAGTGTGGCAAGTATCCAACTGCCACACCAAATGTTCAATCCACAACCTTTTATCTCTCCTCCACCTTCCGTTCCGTCGGCCGCGGCAGCCACAATGGGAGAGAATTCTGAAGAAACAATGGTGCTCCAAAGTGGGCGTATATTCAACAGAATCTTCCCCCAGCAACAAGAACAGGCACCCCTACATCAGGAAGAAGAAGCTCTAGCTGAAGAGTCCATTCCGGGGACTCAATATGATTTGCTTAAACACTTGGACAAGACTCCGGCTAGGATATCCATTCTAGAACTGATCAAGAGATCGCCGGTGCACCAAGAAGCTCTTATGCATTATCTGCAGAAAGTTATGGTAAACGAAGATTTGTTAGTAAACCAAATCAGTGCAGTATTGACTCCCACGAGCTCTCATCCAGCCATTGAATTCCATGAGTCTGAGTTAGCACCAGTGGAGTCTCAGCGGTACGCCCTATGCTTGACGGTTAACATCAATGGGGTCCCTGTGTCTCAATGCCTAGTGGACTCTAGGGCGTCAATTAATATTGTGTCTTTGGACACATTAAATTTCTGCGGAGTTGCCTTACAGTCAGTTCGACCCTCGTCGATCACTGTCACGGCTTACGATAACACTAGTAGGCCGCCAAAAGGGGTCGTTGCATTGAAGGTAGGATTGGGTCTGACGGTCATGGAGATGGATTTTCACATTCTAGACATGGACCCGAGCTTCCGTATGATTCTGGGCAGGCCTTTCATTTAGGCACTTGGCGCCGTTATCTCAACTGTTCATCAATGCCTCAAGTTTCCTTATAAGGGGCGAGTCGTCATGGTTCCCAGCAAGCCTTCTATCTTGGAAGTGGATGCCATGACCGACAACTCAGTCCCTTCTATCTGGCCAAGCAATCAGCCATTGATGTCCATGCAGGACACACTTAGCTTGAATTTGGGTCCGGTCAATTCATCATCCGTTAATGGTGCTGAAAGGAGCAAGATCATCATGAAGAAAGGGTGACACATTATGATGCGCATGGGGTACCAGCCAGGCAAGGAGCTTGGTGCACATTTATAGAGCAGGACAGAGGCCATGAAAAATAGCAAGAGGAGACCCAAGGTAGGGTTGGGGTATAGACCAAGTAGGACTGATCACCAGCAGGCGCAGCCGCTCACATGGACCTTATATGAACATTTCAAGAGAGGACTGCTGCAGCCAGGGAGTGAGTAGATGTCCACAATCACTGTAGAACCTGTTCACTGTCCATCCCGGAGCACATATAAAGCTATAGACAACCATAGGGCCCCCAAGCAAGCAAAGAGGGACGAGTCCGAGGCTGAATGGAGTTGTTGGTTTGACATGAGCGACATTGCCACCTCTTTAGACCAACTCTTTGCACCGGTAGAAGAAGAGCAGCTAGTAGTAGCTGCTAGCAGGCAGCAGGCAGATGAAGCCGAGCAGGGTTCAGAAGCTCCCACAACAAGACGGCTCAGGGTGGGCCTCGTCTTTCTGAGCAATGTGCCCGATCTCCCTCTCTCACCAGGCAACGCGCCCACTCCTCCTTCCTCTCCAGGAAATGCGCCTACTCCCTTCTCCTCTGCGGGCAACACGCCCGATCTCCCTCTCTCACCAGGCAACGCGCCTACTCCCCTCTCCTCTGCGGGCAATGCACCCAAGCCCCCTCTCTCACCAGGCAATGCGCCTACTCACCACTCCCCTCCGGGCACCGCGCCCACTTCCCTGTCTTCCCCAGGCATCGCACCTTCCCTCCTGCGGGCCACCACGTGGCCCTTGTTCATTTCTCTAAGCATCCCTCGGGCACCAACGCCCCACCTGGCTGTTTCACGGCACTCCCCCGAGCAGACACTCACTCTCCAGCTCCCTCTCCCCACTCTAGACCTCTCTTCTCTCGAGCATGCACTCATCTCCCACTTGTCTAGCTTGGTGATCTCCCCTCGCCCTCTCCCTTTGTGTATGCTGAGCGCCGAGGGGGCCCTAAAAAAAAATGCCAAATTCGCAATGGCTGACTCTGTCGTCTCCATCGAGGAGACCTCCTTCCTCTCCTCCGAGTGTGCCCCGACCTACGGACCACCTCCCTTTGGTCCCATGACCAACCTCTTGTTTCCCTCTACGTAGGGACCTCTACTCCCCTCCACGTAGGGGATCTTTACTGCTTTACCTCCTCCTCCTCCTTCCCCCACGCAGGGAAGTTCCTTTACTGCTTTAAATCCTTCTCCATCTTCACCCATGTGGGATTCTTTTACTGATTTTCCTACTCCTCCACCTCCTGCTGTAGTTTCTGATAGTTGTAGTATGAGTCTAGGCCAGGGTAGCAATAAGGTAGGGGTAGTCTCCAAGAAGAAATCCAAGGATAGGAGGGTTCCGCACCGATTCCTCACTGATCTAGCCCGTAGATGCAAGGCCTGCCTAGCAATTCCAGAATTCATAGAGGAGCCTTTGTAGTTACTAGAAATAGAATATGAGCAATCGTTGTGCTTAATTGATGATGGATTCAGAGTCTATGAGATCATGGATGATGACGACCCAATTGAGGAAGGTGATGAAGAATTCGAGGACAAGGCTGACGCGTTCGCAAGCGGACTGAAAAGATTTGATGAACCGTCAGCTGCCGTAGAAGAAACCACCAAGGAAATCAACTTGGGAACCAAGGAAAACCCTAGGACTGTCCTCATAAGCAGTAATCGGTCACCATCTAAAGAGGAGGCAATTATCGAGGTTCTCAGGGAGTATAAGGACACGTTCACATGGAGCTATGAGGATATGCCAGGCTTGGACACCGTGCTTGTTGAACACCGTCTTACCCTTAAGCCGGGGTCCATTTCCATTAAGCAGCGGTTTAGGCGTTTCCACCCACAAATGGCTTTGAAAATGAAAGATGAGGTCGATAAGCTCTATAAAGACAAATTTATTAGAGTCGTGTTATATCCAAATTGGGTGGCGAACATCGTCCCGGTTATGAAGAAGGATGGAAGAGTTAGGATCTATATCGATTTCCGGGACCTTAACCGCGCGTGTCCTAAGGATGATTTCCCATTGCCTCATCATGATGTGCTCATAGATAATACGGCTGGGTATGAAACCCTCTCCTTCATGGATGGCTTCTCAAGGCACAACCAGATCAAGTTGGCTGAGGAAGACCAGGAGAAGACCTCGTTCACTACACCATGGGGAACCTATTGTTATGTGGTTATGCCATTTGGACTTAAGAATGCTGGAGCTACTTACCAAAGAGTTATGATGGCTATCTTTCATGACATGATCCACATTTTTATTGAGATGTATGTGGATGACCTGGTGGTAAAGTCAAAGACAATGTCTTAGCATCCCGGGGTTCTAACAAAAGTCTTGCAAAGGTCAAGAGAGTATCAATTGAAGATGAACCCTAAGAAGTGTCTATTTGGTGTTTCGGCAGGCAAGTTGCTAGGTTTCATTGTGAGCAAGAGTGGTATAGAGATTGATCCCAACAAGGCGAAGGCAATAAGAGAGATGCCCCCTCCCAAGAATTTGAAAGAAGTTCGAGGATTGATCGGGAGGCTACAGTTTATTCGCCGGTTCGTCTCCCAACATTCGTAGAGGTGTAGACCCTTCTACAACTTCACCAAGCCGGGAGTCAAATTTCATTGGGACGAGAAGTGTCAAGTGGCTTTTGAAAGACTTAAAGAATACTTGGCTAACCCCCCTATCTTGAGGCCGTCGACTCCAGGCAATCCTCTCATTCTCTATGTATCTGTCCTGGAAGACTCGGTAGGAGCTGTCCTTGTGCAAGTGGATGAAGAAGGCAAGGAGAGGGCAGGGTACTACCTATCTAAACTTCTCAACCCCTGCGAGCATAGGTACACATCAATGGAGAGAACATGTGTTGCTCTCGTATGGGTAGTGCAGAAACTGAAGCACTACTTTCTTGCTCACGAGGTCCATCTCATCGCCCGCATGAATCCTATCAAGTTCCTCCTAAAAAAAATGTTCTAACTTATAGGCTAGCACGTTGGCAAAGTTTTCTCTCCTAGTTCGAAATCATCTACATCCAGAAAAAATCCATCAAAGGCTATGCCATAGAAGAACATCTCGCTCATCACCCTATTCCTCAGTTTGATCCTGTTTGTTCAGAGTTTCCAAATGAAGAATTGATGTCCCTTAGCCAATATGATCCTATATGGATGTTATATTTTGATGGAGCTCTGAATTCTCATGGAAAGGGTATTGGGATTGCTCTTCTATCACCTGAGGGTGTCACCATTCCCCGGGCTAACAAACTGGATTTTCCTGCCACCAACAACATCATCGAATATGAAGCGTTGTTGGCTGGTTTGGAACTCACCTACTTCTATGGTGTCACCCATCTACAGATTTTAGGTGATAGTCAACTGGTCTTGCGCCAAGTGCTCACCAAATATCACACCCGTGATCCTATGCTCAAGCCATACCAAGAACTCGCCTCAGCCTATGCCAAGCTATTCTTCAAGCTGATCTTTGTCCAAGTCCCTCGTCATCAGAATCTTCTAGTAGACGCTCTTGCCACCATCGCTTCAACTCTTAACATGTGCTATCTCGAGGATTTCGACAGCATTCAAGTTGCACGGCGCAATACCCCCGCCATGCAGGACCCCGTCTTTCTCTGGATCAAGGAAGAGATGTTGAAGAAATTGGAAAGGAAGGGTAAGACTGAAGTCATGTTATTGGAACTAGAAGAGGAATTGGAGGATGAGGAGAAGCCGTGGTATTATGAGATAGCTAGGTATTGAAATAATCAAACGTACCCTGAGGAAGCCACAGCTGAAGAAAAGAAAGCAATAAGGAGACTGGCCCAGAAGTACACCCTGGTTGGAAACACTCTCTACAGAAGGGGACTCACCTGAGTTTTACTTAGATGCCTAGATGATGATGAAGTTTAAAAGGTTGTTGAGGAGGCTCATTCAGGTGTGTGTGGTGACCATGTGAACGGGCAAATGCTTGCCAAGAAGATCCTTTGGCAAGGCTTTTACTGGCCAACTCTAGAGGAGGACTGTTCTATCTTTGTCCGTCGGTGTGTTAAGTGCCAACTGCACGCCGACAAAATCCACTCTCCATCCTCTACACTCCACCCAATATCCTCCCATGGCCTTTCACTATGTGGGCTTTTGACATCATTGGTCCCCTTGGTGATCCCAACTCCCAAAACAAAACGAAGTCATACATCCTCACTGCAATGGAGTACTTCACCAAGTAGGTGGAAGCCGAAGCCTATGCAGAGATCAAGGCGACAACCGTCTGCAAATTCATCATGAGGAACATCATCACCAGGTTTGACATCCCAAGTACCATCATCACCGACAATGGACCTCAGTTTATCTCTCAAGAACTGCGTGACCTCTGCAACAGGTATAAAATTGCATTGTATCATTAATCACCATATTATCCACAAGGAAATGGCCAAGCAGAGGCCACGAACAAAACTTTAATCAAAATTGTTAAGAAAACCTGTAAGGCTAACAAATTCTCGGATTGTCCAGAAAAGCTCGTAGAAGCTCTATGGGCCTACCGCACTTCAATCTGTACTCCCACGGGAGAGACACCGTTCGCCCTTACTTATGGAATGGAGGTTGTAGTACCATATGAAATTCTCATTCCCTCATTGAGAGTCCAGCTTGACAAGGATTTGTCAATCGATGAGCGGCGTGAATCGCTCCTAGCACAAGTGGAACTCTTAGATGAGAAGCATCTGGTCGCCGCAGAACACACGAGGGCGTATCAAAACAAGCCCACTCGTTTCATCAAAAGAAGGTAATTGAGAGGAAATTTAAAGTCGGCGAAATGGTAGTAAAGAGAATTTTTGTAAAATTTGGTGGTCCTCGATCTAAACTCCAACCAAACTGGGAAGGGTCGTACGTAGTCAAAGAAGTGTACCCAGGCAACGCGTACAGGCTAGTGAACGCAGAGGGTAAGGAGCTCTGTTATCCTTGGAATGGGTTGCATCTTAAAAAGTACTATTCCTAGTCAGATGTTTGGATTTGCGTGGTACATGGACCCTAAAATGAAAAGCCGTCATTGGTAATTCATTTCTCTATTCTTGGTGGGTTAGCCTGTGGTGTCGACGCCCACACACTTACACGCCCACCCTTGGAAGCTAGAGGCACGGAATCTGAGAAGATCAATGCTAAGCGAAGAGTCTAGGGCATTACTTGTTTCTTTCCCATTCGGTCCTCCAATAGAAAGGGAAACTTGAGGGATCGACCTTTAAATCTGCCCAAAGCTCAAACGGGTGTAGGTCAAGGCATAATGAGGGGAAAAAGAAAAAATTCAATGCAAATCCAAATCAAAAGAGCCAAAACTAGGCAAATCAAATGCATAAAAGTATGTTAAGAGCGACAAAGTCCCCGCAGAGATCAAATGGACCTGTTCGTAAGCATGCCAAAATCCCACAAGCCAAAAAAGACCGAACCCCACTGAGTGTAAGGGTAGAGGAATAAGCATCTCCCCGGTCGCCCAGACTATTGGCAGACTTCCTAAACATCTCTTCCCTTCCTCCCCACGGGTATGTCTTAGGGTCAAGGCAAGGCAATGATCAACTAAGGAGGACGTCGCCGAAAGCCGCTTTGGGTGAAGGCACCACTTAAGCACGTCCAACCTCTGTCTGACATGCCCAAGAATGATTAATGAACTCTTAATGATAACCAAGTAATTGAAGGGTCCAAGTACCACGTTTTTTCAGTTAGAGCGGATACCCTTCATTCCGCGCATCTTCATAGAAGGAACTGTGTCGGGTTCCAGCTCAAATCCCAAAACCCAAAAAAAAATCAAATACCGCAAAACCCAAAAAAATCAAATACCTCAAAACCCAAAAAAAATCAAATATCATAAAACCCAAAAAAATTGAATATCCCAAAACCCAAAAAAAAATTGAATATCCCAAAACCCAAAAAAATTTGAATATTTTCAAAAGCCAAAAAATTAAATATTTCAGAAATCTAAATTTTTTTTGAATATTTCAAAAATCCAAAAAAGTTGAATATTCCAAAATCCAAAAAAAATTATATTCCAATTGAATATCTCAAAATAAAAAAAAATCTATTTGCTTGAATGTATCATATGTATGTTCATCCTTTTAATTTCCTGCTAGCATTTGCTTGCCTACATGTCGCATTTTAAATTATGTTGTTCTTTTATTCTTGCCTTATTTAATGAAGGCTCAGCCCCTTGACAAGACCTTGAAGTTTAATCCTCCAAATATGTAGGGGGCTGAGCTTGAATAGACATTTAACTTGTTTGTTCAAGTCATTCTCAGGTACAAGGAAGAGAGAAGGTAAAGGCACGCATACATGTCATATATGGCCAAAAGGGGGACCAACCCCAAGTACATCATAAAGTGCCCAACCGGGCACACATCATCAAAAGAAAGGAAATAGTACAATGTCATGTCAGGTGGCTTAGCTCTCGCCACCACTCTCTGCTAGACGAGAGCGTCGGCTGCTCTCGGTCTCTCCAAGGTCTCCCATCGGACGTGGAGCCGGAGGCCTCATGGAGGCGTGAGAACCGGTAGACCCCTGGGCGGTGCGCTCCTCCTGCATGTTCCTTTGATATAGAGAGGACATCGCCAGGTAACTGTTGGAATAGGTGCTGGTTCGCCCCTCCCTCACAGCACGCTCCCGGCCGTGTCGGTACCAGTCCTCCGCCTCGCGTAGCAGGTGCTCCGAAACCCCTAAGCTGGTGCGTGCGTCTAGGACCTGCTGGGAAAGACGCTCTCGCTCCTCGGCCCATCGACTGTGCTCCTGCTCCCACCGGCTCTGCTCACGCGCGTGCTCCCGCCGCTCCATGGCAAGCGGTACTCGCAGCTCTGCCGCCTCGCGAGGCAAGTCGACGTCCTGCTGAGAGACCTGAGTCCGCAGCTTAGACAGCTGCTGAGAGAGCTCAATCATCTCAGCACTAGTGCGTACCTCCCGCGTGAGGGAACTCTGAAGCTCCTCCGACTGCAGATAAAGCAGGCAACACAAGTAAGTATAAGGCAGTTCACTTCATATATATATCTAATTAATTTACTTACACGTGCAGTGAGGTCGCACTCCACCGCCTCCGCCCTGGCCACTACTGTCGCCAGCTACTCCTGGAGTGAGGATACCTCCGGGTCTAGAGCACTCCTGCTCGTGGAGGCACCTGCTGTGTCTGTGCACTCCACAGTCGTCTGCACCGCATGCTGCACAAATTAAAAGTCAAGTCAACACATGGTAAGCTAAAATAAAGCAAAGGTATGATCACCTAAACTTACCAGTGCATCTAGTGCGTCTCGCGCCTTAGCCAGCTGGGCCTCAATACTCGCCAGCTGGGCCCGCAGATTGTCAATGAGTCTGTCCGAGCATCCTGCACATGCACATGTGTGTTAGAATATCATGCATATCATATTGAAAGAAGTCAAGGTTAGAAGTGCATACCCTCGCTGGCCTCATGAAGTCTCGGCCCCCGTACTCCTCCTGGAACCGCTGGAGGTATGCAAAGCTGTCGGTGGCAACTGACTCCATGGGATGTCCGCCGCACTGCCAGTCGGCGTACTGGTCGGGGAAGCGCAGGCGCCAGTCCACCCGCTTCACCTTCCTCTATGTCCTCCGATCGATCCCCTTTGGCTCCACCTCATCATGCCACTCCTGGTGTAGTCCCAGGGTGCGGGCAGCGAGCTGGAGGCGGAGCGGCTGAATCTCATTCAGGCAGTGGACCCAAAGGTCCCGCCCGAATCAAGGATGGCTGCTCTCAACCCACGGCTGACCGTCATCACCCATGCCCACGTAGGGCTGCCACACAACCTGCACACATGCATAAGGTTAGTCACACATCATCATTTATATCAAATGCATGAAAGAAATAAGGTAGACACGTACCAGAAGTGTCGGGAAATCCTGGATATCTCAACAAAGGGTGTCGAGCTGCAAGGAGAATGACGTCGCTGTCACATTTGGTAGCCACCTCCGGGCAAGGGGCAGCACGTCGGAGCGCACCTTAGTCACCCTGCCTAGAGGGATGTAATAATAACTCCACACCTGCATGCATGCACATATTGATTAGCCCGACTAATAAATTTAAATGCATGAATTGAAAAGAAGTGCAAAGGCAAGGAAATGTACCTAAAGGAAGGGCGCAAATCATAGTCGTCTCTCTCCCCGTGCCACTGGAGAGGTTTGCAAAGGTGTGTGCCAAGAAGGTCGCACCCCATGCATACTGCCCTATCCTCTCCAGGTCCTCCAGAATCTCTAGAAACCGGCAATGGATGCCGTCCTCCTTGGTCATCAGTAGCATCTTCCCAAGGAAGAAGACCAGGAACCTCCTCAGGTCTCGGTCGGCCCTCTCCTAGTCCTCGGGGTCCTCACAGTAAACACCTCTCACCAGACCCGCTGCACGCTGCACGAACTCATGCAGCGTCTCCTCCCCTCTCTGCCTCACCCCCAGGAGGCCCAAACTCTCCAACAACTCTACTCGGTCGACCATCCTCCAGTCGCCGAGCTCATCCGCACCCTTAGGCTCTAGCCCCCGTAGGTCATGTGCAAACTCCGTGTAATCGGCATAGGTGACCCCTGTCACCGCCTCTCTGTCCACTCTGAGCCTCGTAATTTGGGCCACATCCTCCAAACTGGGCACCATGTGCCCCCAGGAAAACAAGAAAGCTCTATTGGCCCGGTCCCACCTCTCTCTCAAAGCCTGTACCAGGGGGCTATCTATGTAAAAGGGCTCGATCTCCAAGATCGGACCGAACCCCATCTTCCAGACTCTCTCCCTCTGGAAGTCCGGGAGCCCCTGGTACGCTGCTAGTACAAGTGGCCACTGAGTCCTCGGCTTCATAATTCCATGCACAAAGCACACACATAGGTTATCACACATTTAATAATAAAAAAAGACAATAGTTGTGCACAAATCAGGCCTAAATCCCCACCCTTCAAGCAGCCTTTTTAATCGCGTCCAACACAGTGGCCGCAATTCAATTTGAAAAGTGTCCACTGTGTTGGCCGCGTTTCATGCTGAAACGTGGCGGCCTAAGCTGCCGCGATTCAACACCGCGAAATGCGTCGACTGAAGTCGACGTTGTTCGCCCTCACTTCCTTTACGGTGCCGATGGCGTTTCCCCTCTTCCTTTTACCTCAAACAAAAGGGTCAAGTTTGGGGGTACTTACCGAATCTGGCTGTGGTGGAGCCTCCCGTCTGAGGCGACCTCGCCACCACCTCCTTACTTCTTCACCTTCATCTGTCACGCCTTCTTCCCTTTCCTCCGCCGCTTGCGCCGCCCCTTCCGTCGCCGGCACACCTTCCTCTCCCACCATCACAAGATCACCACCGGCGTCCAAGAGCTCGGCCACCATGGCTCGAGTGGTGGTATTCGGGGTCTCCGCCATGGCCTTTTCCACCTCCGTCGTCGGCGCCGGCAGCAACACTTCCTCTTCCTCCGCCGCACCTCATCGTCGCTTGGCAGCCGCTGTCATCTTCATCGTCGGCAGGAGAAGAGCGAGAGAGAATGAAAGAGAGATGAGTTTGAGAGGGAGATGAGGAGGAGAAGGGGGTTCGAGAGCTCAGAGCCATCGGAGAGGCGAAATAGCAGAATGGAGGCACCCTCAGGAGTTTTGTAGCCTCCGACGCATTTGGAAATCACGTCCACTTCAGACGATGCAAAATTGAACCACCTATTTTAATTGCGTCGGAGGTCGTCGACGCAATTCAGAAGTCATCATTGCCTCGGCGCAGACTTTGAGGCACGTGAAATTCGAGTTTTGAAGAAACGCGGCGGCTTTAGTGGGCGCGATTCAAAATGTCCACCCGAGGAGCAATGTTGAGGAGAAAATTGAATTTGTTTGGATGATACGATTATGCATAAGGGTGCAATTCAGCCATGTAAATGACGCAATATATTTCTTATTGAGGAATTAATTTCGGCGTTTACAAATGGCCACCTTGGGCCAAATTTTTTCGAGTTCCCTTACATAAGCCATCTAATCATCTTCCACTTCCTCCACATTTGGGACCGACGTCCAATAGGATCAGACTTCCACAATGCCTTAATTGTGTCCACCTCTTCGCCATCGTTGTTCGTTCCGATTTCCCACCTCTTGATTGGTGAAAGGTGAAATGGCACCGTGGAAGCCCGAGTTGAGAGAGGCAGTGGTGTGGATTGTAAAGCATGAACTTGGACGCCTCGATCAGTCACAAGTCCACACTGGGTGTGTAAGACACGGCTTCCCGACTTTCCATCCAGTGTCTGGGATGAATGGCCACTAACGTGTCAAGGCTGGGTGATGTGTTAGTGTCCCATCGGGGGTGCCCGACGTGACAGTCATCCATGTCGCAACGAGCGTGTGCGTCACGTCGTTGTCGCGCCTGGTGTCTCCATCGCGTCTTGGTGTCGCGACCAGTCAACAGGTCGCGACTGCCTTCTGTCTCTTCGGTCATCTGACACCTGTCAGGGTGGCAGGCATGTTAGTACGGCCTGTCGGGTTGTCGCGGCGCCCTTGGGGGGCGCGTTCTTGTCACGGTCCGTTGACCAGTCACGTTAAGGTTGTTAACGCGACGGGGCGATCCGTCACGTTCTAGGTGCCAGGGGCTTAAGGCGCTGACTGGCTACCCCTTTCCCCTTTTCTCTCCTCTTCTTCCATTTGCCCTCTTCTCTGGCAATGGGGAGGCTCCCCTCTGGCGATCGGGGCGTGGTGGCATCGGCAGCTCGTGGCGGAGTATGGGAGCGGCGTCGTGGAGCGAGGAGAAGGCGGCCATGCGTCATGAAGGCCCTTCGTGGGTTTGGTTCTTCGTAACCAGTAGGGATTTCTTGTGCCCTTCTCGATCCGGGTGGATTGGGAGCCCCTCGGGGTTTATAGTTAGCTTTACTGTTTTCCCCATGCTCCCCTCCCCCTTGTAGTGTGATTGTATGGTTTGTGGGCAGCCCGGGATTGAGGATCCTGTTGATCTGCCTCTCTGCTGGTGTCATGATGCCTCGGCGTGTCACGACATCAGAGGAGGCATCGGCCCGCTCGGGTGCGACCTTATCGCGACGCGGTTGGCGGTCGCGATAAGGCTGTCGTGCTGCGCATCCCGATCGCGACAGGATTGCTGTCGCAACGCGTTTCCGGGTCGCGACAGAGTTGCTGTCGCGATGCCTTGCCTGGTCGCAACAAGGGTTGTCGTAGTGCCCTTCCCCGTCGCGATGGTGTCGTGACGGCCTTGTGGGTCACGACAGCACCTGTGTTACCTCGGGTGCTTCCGTGGGTTCGGTTGTGTGTCAACGTGTGCCCCACGGTAGGCCTTGCCCTTAGGACCTTCTGGAAGGGAACACAGCATGTTGCCTCCCTACGTTCAGCGACCGAAGGTGACACTTTCGTGGCCGTGTCCTGGCAATGGTGCCAGGAGGGTCGCATCTGGCTAATAGTCGATCGACCGGTGGTCAATTGATCATTAGCAGAGTGACGAGTTTCCATGTTGCTGGTAGTGTTTTCAGGCTCCAGCTTTTCCGTGCATGTTTGGTTGGCCGACGGCCCTTCTGGGGGTCTGTGCGTGACTCACGCTCGCTAGGCTTGTCGTGTGCTACAAGCCAGCAGTTCGGCGTGGTTCTGTTGTGCTGCCCCACCTGTTCGCCCAGTGTTTGGCACTTGAAGGCATCTCCCCGATCTGAGAGGTTGTTACCGTTTCCTGGGACCCCCATCCTCGGGCGCCTTCGAGGGAGGTATCGGGGCGACGACTGTGCTCGAGTCGTTAGCCCACGTGAGAGAACTCTAGAGTTGAGGGGAAAATGATGGTTTGGACAGCGACACTGAGTCGTTTGTAGATCTCTCTTGGCTAGGCCTTGGACACTGAGGACGGTCAGAGTTCTACCTGATGCAGGCTAGCCAGTCCTTTGTCTCACTGCCTCGCTCTACGTTGGTTCCGGAGCCACGTAGGGAGGTTAGGAGTGAGGCCGCAGCTTGGCCAGGCTACGGTGTTGCGTGCGTTGGTGTGTTTCTGTGGCGGCTCTGTCTCACCCTTCCACGGGGGCAGAGGCAGTTGCTAGGCTAGCGAGCAGAGCGTGCGGACTACAGGTCCCCCTCTTGGCTGCTAGCGGTGGTGGCTCGGTTGCTGTTGTTGTGATGGTGTTTCCTCACAACGTTTCCGAGTGTTCCTCATTGCCCGAGCTTACACGGCGGTTACAGCCTGGCTATGTTTAGTCTCTGTGGGTGTCGTTGGTCTGGCCTCGTGCATACCCGTGCTCCTGGTGGTTCCCGCTCGGTGTCCTCTCGGTACCGTAGTTCTGTTCTTGGGTGCCAGTCCGCAGTGGCACCGGTGTGTGTGGTTTCCCACCTTGTGGTATGTCCACGGTCCAGAGTGGTTCTGCTTGTGGGCCCTCGACCCTGTGGAGGTCTGAGGTGAGACGTCGCTCTCACTTGGTTGTTGCGTGGACTCGGTAGATGTGCCGAGGGTTTCTTCCACTTCGTGCCCAACTCTGTTGGTTTCTACGGGAGTCGTGTGAGTGGCCCGACCTCGGTTGGTGGTCATGGCATTGTGTTGTTCTCTTCTGCTGCTTAGTAGTACCCTGCTGTAGGTGCTCCTCGCTTTACAGCTTTCTAGGGTAGTTTCCTATTTTCAGAGTTACTGCTACTCTGACCGGTGAGGGACTGGTAATCCCTACTAGGCCTTATTCGTGAGGCTCACCCCCTTACTTCCTTCAACTAGGGGCTCGTCGTCACAGGAGCTCGATGTCGGACGAGTTGCAGAGGCGGCTGTGACACCGTGTGTTGCCAGCAGCAGTGAAAGCGGGCATTGTGAGCTCTTATAGCCGAGTGGGCTGAGAGTTGTGCTTTGCAAGTCCTCGGGGTATGCCCCTTAAGGACTGCACCTTTCTTCTTGTACCTGTGCTTTTGCTTGGGACACATTATACAGACCTTTGTATATTGTACATATTGTTGTAGTTAATTAAATTCAGTATATATCTCACTAGACTATTTTCTTCTAACCCTTCTGGATCTTCAGATCTGTGGGTGGTGGCACGACCCTCGGGACCCTTGGCGAGGGTCCGGGAGGTCAGATCGTTACAGTGGTATCAGAGAGAGGAGTCTACTGAGATTTGTAAGGAAGTAATAACTATAGCTGTCCCAAAGAAAGGTACTTGTGCGCTGCTGACACCGTCCGACTAGTGTTAGGCTTGTGTTTTCAAATGTTTTGCAGGTGTGCGCCTTCCCTGCATGATTCGTGCACGTGCTGCAGGTTGCAGTTGTTGCTGTGCCGCGTGCGTGGCGAGTGTGGTCACTCGGCGTGTTCGTGCCGTAGGGGGGTGATTGGCGCTGGACTCACTGGAAGTGGTCTTCCTTGTGTGGAGGACGCTTGCAGGCAAGTCCAGGTGCAGTGATCTTGGTAGTCTTCGGCGCATTTGAGTGTGCGTGCGTCACGAAGGCTGAGAGAGCCTGCTTATGGTGTGGCCTTCACCGGTGCAGGGTTGTTACCTGTGGAACTGGTGGAAGGTGTCTCTGCCTTGTTGGCTGCCCCTTTGTTGTTGGGGTGTGTGTTGTGTTGGTCTTGTGTGTGGCCTCCTATTTGTGCACTGTTTTGCGCTGTGCTCTACTCAGTCGGCATTGTTGCCCGAGTTAAGCAGATGTTCTGTGTGCCGTGTTGCATCGCTGGTTGAGCACTGCAACACTTGTCTGTGGTTGTTGTCGGTCTGACGCTGGCTGGTTGTGAGCTCTGGTGAGCTGCTCCCGGAGTTCTTCTCTGTTGGTTCTGGTGGAAGTGAGGTTTCCCCAGAATTGTGTTGTTCTCGTTTCTGATTGTTGTTGCGCTGCCCTCGAGGCTGAGGTGCATCGCTTGGTTGCCCTGTGTTTTGGTGAGGTTTCCCAAAACTGTTTGCCGTTGTCCTGGTGAGGGTTTCTCTCAGGACTGTTTCGCGCTCATTTCTGCTGTTGTCGTGCTACCTCAGAGTCTGAGGTATGCTGTTGGTTTGGTTGGTGCGTTCTGGAGGATTTTCCCATAACATTGCCTTGGTGGTTTTGGTGGAGGTTCTCCCAGAACCGGCTTGCATTGCTTTTGCAGTTCTGCTTGCTGTAGTGTTCTCTCTGATGGTCTATGTAGTTTGATCGTTGGGTTGTGCATTCTAGTGAAGGTTCTTCCCAGGATCGCCCTTTGTCGCTTCTGGCAGAGGTTCTTCCCAGGAGTGCTTTGTGTTCATTTCGGGCCACCGTTGTGTTGCCCCTGTGGTTCGAAGTGTGCCGTTTGATTGGGCTGCGTTCTGGTGAGGTTCTCCCAAGATGGCTCTTGGCGCTTTTGGTGGAGGTTCTCCCCAAAGCTACTTCGTGTTGCTTTGGTTGTCGCTGCTCTCTCTCTCTCTCTCGGTAGAGATGAGCTGTCGTTGTTGCCGGTTGGACTGTTTGTGTTACAGTCTGCCTGGGCGTTGTCGGTCGAGGTGTTGTGCCCTTGGCCATGTGTCTAGCTGCTGCGTTGGCCAGCTCACCTCGTTGCTCGTTTTCGAGTTTCTCGACTGTGCTAGTGGGACTTCGTGTGTCCCCGTGGTCGTGGGGTTGCGTCGTTTCTCGCGCCCTGCATGCTCTCCCAGATGGTGGTCTGGTGAGTGTAGTGGGTGTTTGGCTGGCTGTGCTTCTTGTGGAAGTGTCAGTCTTGCATTGTGGCATTCCCTCTCGTGCATGGAAGAGACTCGTTGCGTGCGTGTCTTCTTCCTCTGCTTTTCATTGGTTGCTTGGGGTGGTGATGCTCCACTGTGGTATTGTGCTGCCAGGGTACGCATCGTTGCGACCTTCTGGTGGAGTCATCTTAAGTTGTTTTTGGGTTGAGCTGGTTGCTCCCCTCGTGCTGTCGTTTCCCTGTGGCACCATGGGTCGGTGGACCTATTCGTGTCGTTTGTCATCGTGATGGTTTGTTGCTACCTGCCTGAACAATTTGGGGCATTGGGTCCCTATTGGTTTAGTGCGAGGTAGTACTGTTTTCTGTTAGGTTGCTTGTGTGAGCATTGTTCCGCTGTGCATTTCATGTTTGGCTTGCTCGTGCAAGCTTTGTTCCGGTGTGTGCTCCATTGGGACTCGGCTTGTGCCTTGGAGGCTTTTCGTGTCGTCATTTTGGTGTTTGACCTCTCTATCAGTCACGATAGCGGTGTTGCTTCTTGCTCTTGCACGCCAGGGAGTCGCTGTGGTCTTTTGCTTCCCGTGCAGCAGAGTCAGTGCTCTGTGTTTTGGTGTGCTTTTTGGAGCCGACGTGGTTGTTACGCTCTCGAAGTTGTCGGCTTTTCCGAGTGCTTCCCTTGTGGGCCTCTAGTGAAGTGTCCCCTTCGGTGGGCCCTGTGTTGTCTCAGGCAGTTGGTGCGGTTGTGTGTGTTGTGCCTCGAGTGTTTTTCGATGCTTCGTGTCCTTGTGCCTTAAGGGCTGGGGCCGGCGTGGCCTGTTGTGCCCTTCCAGGCTTGCGGTCCTTTGCGTGTGGCTTTTGGCGGGTCTCTGGTGAAGAGTCCTTCCTGTTAGCCCGTGGTGTTGTTCCGGCCGCTGGTGCACTTGTGTTGCACTTTGCTTAGTGTTGGTGCTTGTGGTAGCACCGTGTGCTCGTGCTCGAGTGTTTTAGTCTTGTGCCGTTTGGAGCCTTGTTGCATTGTATTGTACCTTGGGTGGCTCCTGGTGCTTGTGATAGCACCATGTGTTGTGCCGTGTACCTTGATTGCGAGCTTCGTGCGTCATTTCACGACTTCGCTCGGTGTTGGAGGCATTGAGCTTTCCGCCTCTGGGACACTTTGTGCTGGCCTATGCCTTGTGGTTGTACCGTTACCACTGTGGGGTGGCTGCTTTGCCTTGTCTAGGTAGCCCTATCGGTGGTACGCCAGGCTTTGGTTGTGGCCTGTGTCCTGATTTTCCCTCTCGCTCTGGGAGCGAGTGTGTTTGGCTGTGGTGCCCTACTTCGGGTTGGGTCCCTCTGCAGTTGATGTGTTGCCCTCAACCTCTACAGTTGTTTCGGTTCCCGTGTGGTTGTGCATGGCGTTGGTGAGTCTAGAAGCCGATGGCAGAGTCTCCTATCGGTTCGTCTGGTGACAGTGAGGCCTATTGGCTTGCTAGTACTCGACCACGTGGTTTGTCGACGTTGGGAGGTGTCTTGCTTTGGTTTAACCTCAGACATCTTTCGTGTTCCTCGCGGTGTGCCATTTTGTGGAGCGTGTAACTCCCAGTCCTTGGGGCTCTGCATGCGTTTGGTGTCCTTGTCGGACCACGAGGAAGGTCTGAGTGAGACCTAGTGGTGACAGTGGATACCATTTTTGCATGTTGAGGGTTCTCCGCGTGCGTTTGCTGTCCCTGCTAGACCGCGAGGAAGGTCTAGGTGAGACCTAGTGGTGACAGTGGACGTCGTTCTGTGTGTTGCGGATGATGATCAGGTCATCTCCATATAATTTCATGAATTACATATCTATTTTGGTAATTAACAAAACTCAGATAAAGTTTGACCTAACAAAGTTTTTATGAAGCTAAGATACATGAACAAGTCAGGCAAATCAAAGAAATATGTAAGTATTTACTATACTGTAGCATTTCAAGTTCAGAGCATGAAATTAATCCAAGTACATATTGACTTTCCATAGGTTACAACGATTTCATATGTAAGGCCCTCGAATTTTGTTGCATTATTGTATTGCATGTAAATAATTCATATTGTGTATGTACGTATGTAAATATCTACGTAAGTACTAGTTAGTATACTATTGCATGCATGTGTATAAACTAGATGTAAATAATGTATGAATGGTATGCTGGTAGTGTGTACATGATAACGTATGCATATGGCACATATATAGGTATAAGATGTGCATGGTTTCTACATGTTTTAGAGTTCTGGCCGAAGGCCAGATTGGCATCAATATCAGTAGATGTCAATGTTGTGTCGGCGTCAACCCTATGGACGCCAACTCTAAGTCCAGCGTCCAGCGATGTGGACGCCAACTTCTCTAACCTGCATGCGTTGCAGAGCCCAGAATTCCAGGAGCAAGCTAGCTCACCCATTGGGGAACTGTCCCCAACGGCTCTGAGCCTTTCCCATCACCACTCCGGGGTCCCCAAACCTCTCTGCTTTAAACCAACTCCTCCTGCACCAGAAAGATCTCTCTTTGGCTCTTTGCAAAGAGGAGAGAAAACCCTAGCAAGCTGTGAGAAAAGCTGGACTTTGCAAGCTCGGATCCAGCAGTGTGAAGGTGTTTCCGGCGTTCTACTGCAACAAGGAGGTAGCTGGAACATCGGGGAGGGCTTCCCCAACCGTGGTTTGGCTTCTGCATCGACATAGAACCCGGAGGAGAGCATTTGTGGAGGCTTCTTGGGACTGCCCAAGGTGAGCTTCTCCGGCCATTTAGATCCCTTTGGAGTTTTTACAAGAGGCAAGTAACCCTCACCCTCCGTCCATGTAGATGTCAAGTAGGGTTTTATAAATTTTATGTATTTTTCCTCGCGTCCTAGATCCCCCTTTCACCTTTGCATTTGAGTTCGGTCTATGTTTTTGCACAGACAGGAACTTGGCGTCAATGCCCTGACGCCGAGATCCTTGGTGTGCGTCCAACGATCTTGCCATCCACTTCTGGAACGGCCAGAGACCACCGCCAAGTTCGTCTGGACAGAATAGTGAACTGTTCTGCCCTCCTATATGACTAATTTCGACGTGTTTTGCGATGAGGATATAATGTAACTCTTATATGCTATGTATACTAGCTAATGTGATGAATGGGAGAATGAATGTACATCTATTTTGTGGGTGGTTGAGTTTATTTGTCTATCTAATATGTATGCGAAAGAAATGGCAATGTGTATTCACCATGATCCTAATGATCAGTGGTAAAGTTTTGTTGCCCAATTTGTTAGACCATGTATGCATGATCTTATCTGTGCTCTGAGTTTCTGATATTTTTCCCATGCTTGTATAATTATTGAAATTGCTGTTTGGGAAATTGAAATCATGCGTAGGTCGTGTTAAATTTCCAGTAAATTGTGTGTTGCTTGATAAATCCGGGAATAAATTCTGTAACCCTGTGCATGCTAGGGTGCAGACAGTGAGCTATTAGATTTGTGATTATGTTCAACTCCATGTTAAATTGCATTATGAATAATGATGTAAAATCGATGTTAAATTTCTGTAACTTCATTTTGAGTCAGAAAAATCTGAAAATTTTCATGTGGAATCATAAACCTGAGATCAGCATGTGGTTAAATTTTCAAGTCGTTTGGGCAACTATATATTGAAATATGAATTTTCCATGCGAGAAATGTGAAAAGAAAAATGCATGCTAATGTGGGAATAATGTGATATGTGTGTGTGATCTGATTTGTGCAAATTCTGAACATGTAATCCCTGTTAACTGTAGAATCATGTTAGGAAAATAGAGCCCTTGTGTGAGTGAGAAAACGAATGAGAGGCAAGTGTCATGTGTAAAGATATGTGTTAAAAATCGGTAAATGTGTAAATTGTGCCAAGTGTGACACTGCTTCCATAGAGGGCAGTGGAACCGTATCAGGGAAAAGTCCCCCTGAGAAGGTTCATTGTGTTGGGATCCTAAGGGCATTAGGATGAAATCTTGGAGGTGGACAAGTACCACTGGTTAGGGTGGAGACTTGTTCTCCCAGTCTGCGCAGTCCAAGAGTCGTCACTGTGTTGCCTAGGTAGCGTCTATGTGTATGTGATGTGATGTGTCCTTCTTATGGTGGTTTGGACTATGTGTCACGGCACTAAGTGTAAAATGTGAAATGTGATAGTGATCTTGTGCAAATTGTGTAATGTGAACAATGTGTAAATGTGCAATGTGTAAAGTGTGAAATATGTGAATTAGAAATTGTGTAAAAATGTGAAACCAAAAATGTGAGGATGTGAAATTGAAAACCCATGATATGATGATCTGAAATCATGTTAGAACAGCAACATAAATGTGGTTATGATTTTGTGCTACATGTGTACAATGCGTAAAACCCATGCTAGGGACAATCCTTACTTATGTGTAAACCATTCCATGTGTGTATGCTCTCACGTTGTGGTTTGAATGAGAACGTAGCTTTCATGTGTCTTTCATGTGTTAGATTGTAAAGTGTTAAGCCACATCAAAACAGCAAGCTTAAAGCATGTGAAATGGTTATGTGCATGTATACGAATGAGTAGTAACCATGTTAGCAATGTGTTCTTTCATGCATGTAAGCTAGTCATGCTAGATTGCTCTCATGTTTTAGTTTAAATTAAAAGTAGAACCTTCATGTGTAGGAATGATTAGAGAGCATGTAGTAGGAGATTTTGATTTAGAAAAGCTGAAAGCATGAATCATGTGTTCATTAGTAGAATTTCCAAGATAAGGTTGTCAATTTCAGTGTCACGCATACTATATGTTGTGTCTTGTGAATGTGTATATAAAACCTGCTATGATATGTACATGTATGGTATGTGTAGAGTTATTTGCTGAGTCTTTTAGACTCATTACTTGCTTCGGCGTACAGGTGTAGTAGGTGACACACCTTTGGAAGAGACCGTGGAAAGCGACTCCGAGCGCGAGGAGTAGCTAGTTTGTTGGAGCTTAGTTGTGACTTTTGGCATTATGATGTATGTAATTGAAACATTGTATTAGCGCTATCATGGAAGGAAATGTTAAGTGTGGACAATCATGTATTTGATTTTCAGCAATTTAATTATGTGGACTTTTAATTCTCTAAATGTTATCGAATCATGTATGTTAAATGTGGATGATGAATGAAATGAAGATAGTGGTTCTTTTACTTCCGCTACTCTGTTCTTATATTCACGTGTATCTCAGCTGAATGTTATTGTTGGGTAAATGTCCCACTGTGATGACGCTCGCTATACCGACGTGGGTTGGTATAACCGTACCGGTATAATGAGGGTCGTCGCATCATAAGTGTTGCATCGATTTCGATCTCACATAACGATTTCCGCATTTATATTGATTTCATTTCCATAAGGATTTAATGAGTATCATACCGATTTTGATTTCATAAGTTGTGTCAACGATTGCATAGCATAACGATTCCACAAGTTATGGCATAACACAACGATTTCATAAGTACCTTATCGATTTCGAATTCATAACGATTTCTTAAGTACGAACAACGATTTGCTCTCACAACGATTCGGTTTAACATCGATTTGATAAGTGAGAACAACGATTTGCTCTCACAACGATTTCTTAAGTGAGAACAACGATTTGCTCTCACAACGATTTGGTTTCACATCGATTTGGTAAGTGAGAACAACGACTTGGTCTCACAACGATTTGTCTTTCATAACGATTCGATAGGTTCCTCATCGATTTAGTATTCATATCGATTCGACAAGTTATAACAACGACTCAGTCAATATAATGACTCGATAACTTACACAACGATTAGCTTGGTGTAACGATTCGATAAGTCTCAACAACGACTTGGTTTGTGTAACGATTCGATAAAGCAGAACAACGATTTGATCACTCATCATGTAAGGCCCTTGATTTTCATCTTGCTTGCTTAAGTATATATATATATATATATATATATACAGATAAGTGTATACTATTGATGTATAGATTATTGTGCATAGTATTTATTTATACGAATTGTATGAATAGTACTATTGTAATGTAAATATGGTATACAAGTATATATATATATATATATATATATATATATATATATATATATATATATATTTATGTGTGGTGTTTATAGATTCTGCATATTTTAAGTGTGTTTTGTCGACCAGTCGGCGTCAATATCAGCTGACGTTGACTAGGAATAGGCGGCAATATCAATGGACGCCCACTCTGAATAGGAGACCAGAGATGTGGACGTCAATATCCCAGACCAGTTACGCTTCCAGATCCGGAAACGCCTCCGAAAACTTCGCCATTGTTTTAGAAACCGTCCCCAACGGCACTATGACTTACCCCTTACGCATGTCTGGCCCTCAACCCTTTATATTACCCAGTTTTCGGCCAGATCTATCCTTTTGACTCTTGGGTCAAAAACCTAGCCTTTCTGTGCGAAACTCCAACTTGAACCTGAGAGATCCGACTTTGGGAGGTTTCATCTGGTGATCTGCGTCGACTGGTGATAACTCTGAACATCCGGGAACGACTTCCCCACGCTGGTGTGCAGTGAAGATCAACAGAGAACCCGGTTAAAGAGAGATTTGGAGACTCTTTGGCTCGGACCGAGGAGGGCTTCTCCGGATTAAACCGTTGCTTGTGGATTTTACAAGAGGCAAGTACCCCATCCACATCAACCCTATGTGTGTCTAGTATGTCCCAGGAATTTTACGGGTTTTTCTCGTGTCCTGGAACCCCCATTCAAGTGATCTGTTAGCGTTCAGTCTATGTTTATGCAGATGGGATATTAACGGCAGGATCCCATATTTGCCGCTAATATCATATGTTGGCGGCATCATTTATTTCCGTTAACCTTATAGACGGCTACCCCCATGCCGTCAAGTTCATCAGACTGCAACAGTGTGCAGGTCTGCCCTTCTATAAGTTAATTTTTGAGATTCTCCGCATGAGGATATATGGTAAATTTTATATGATATGTAAATATACATGTTGGAGTGTACTGTGAGTTATTGTAAAATTTTGTAATCTGCCCTAATTATTAGAATTCTTTGAATGTTCGACCGACAGAATTTTAATCTTGTAAAATCTCGTTTGTGAAATCTGTATAGAATTTAACTGTCATAAAATTTCTGTACACTGTTTATGAGGTCTAATGCATGATATGAAAATTTGGGAATTTTATAATATCTGTATAGTTTATTAAATTTTTTGAACCGAAAAATAGTGAATATGTCTACTCAGTGTAGAATTGTTAATAATTCGTACGAAATTATTTAAAATCCTATAAATTGACATATAATTAGAACTATCAGTATTCATGTATATAATAAGTTGTGGGTCCGAACAATAAAAATTTATGTCAGTTTGACTATTTTTACATTTGATAATATCACTGTTAGAATTTTCAAAAATTATGCGTGATTTAGAAAAATATGGATCTAGGTATGCATGATGGTTAGACTGTGATAGATTTCTGATTAAATTTCTATACTGAATTGATAACAGTAGCGATATATGTTGGTTTTATGTTAGATATTGACAAATAATACATGAGTACATAATTAGTATTAAATTCTCTAAATTTCAGCATGATTAGACTTGTTTTAAAACTTGTTTAATACTGAAGACAGTATTACCATGCTAGGTAATACTGAAGAATATAAATGTGCGAGCATGAGATGAATGTATAAAAAAATTTGTGAATTTAGAAGTGTGTTGAAACTTGAGAAAATGTATAAATGTGCCAATGGGTGACACTGCTACCTTAGAGGGCTGTGGAAGTGTACTGTGGTAAAGTCCCCACGGGAAAGTTCAAAGTGTGTGATGTCCCATGGGCATTGGGATTAAATACTGGAGATGAACAAGTATCGCTGGTTAGGGTGGAGAGTGTTTCTCCCGGTTCTGCGCAGTAACTAAGATTTATCACTGGAATGCCTAGGTGATAGATATGTGATGTGATTAGTGTGTGTCCTTCTAAAGTGGTTTGGGCTATGTGTCACGGCATTAAGAAATTGTGAAAAATGTGTTTAAGTGAAAAGAAATGTGTAAATTGTGAAACTGTGTAAACGAATATGTGTTCATGCTAGAATAGTCTTTTATGAAATGTGCAAATCCATGTTTAAAATGATCAATAATTAGTATATGAATGGTTGAATGAAATTTAGTTTAACATATTGAAAGTATGTAGAAAGCATGTGATAGGCTTAAGTTATTTTGTATAAAAAGAAATTCCATGTGTAAAATGTGTAGAAATCATGCATAGGTTCTATTTAAATAGATTGTCAAATTTGTGCATTACGTGTTAGTCGTGTAGTTTAAGAATATGGATGTATGTGATGCATGTATGTTTAGTGTGTTTGGTGTTACTTGTTGAGTTCTTTTGAACTCATTCTTGCTTCGGCGTACAGGTGTAGACGTTTCTACTTCTTCCGAGGAGATCGTTAGGAGTGACTCGGAGCGGGAGTAGGAGACCTTATTGTGGATTTAGCATTGTACTTTTCCTTACTTCATAGTATGTAATAAAGACTCTGCGTAGTCTCATGTGGACAATGTATTTATTTTATTTTCAGTTATGAAAAGTTAGTTCTCTTTTCTTCTATACGAACTGTGAATAGAATGTGGATGATGGAATAAGAATTTCTTTTCAGTTCTTTCAATTCCGCTGTCATGTGTTATACATTTATGTATGTTTCAGCCTATCGTACTAGCGTTGGGTAAATGTCCCACTGTGGCGACGCTTTCTATATCGACATGGGTTGGTAGAACCGTACTGATATAAAGACGGTCGTTACAGAGATTGGCATCAGAGCCCCTCAGGTTGAAATTGTACATAAATATGTATATACCATCATCTTCATTGTATGCTAAGTCTGTGTAGATTGTCCACATAGATAAGTAATTAGTTAGAAATTAGATAGTCTAGTTCTAAATTGTGATTAATTCGTTTTGCAGAGATATGGCTTCGCGTGGTAGGCGTGGTGTTCCTGCTCGTGATGGCGAGCAGAGTGGAGATGAGCCTCGGCTTGAGGATCACGGTGAGCAGCAGGCCCCTGCACCCCAGGGTCCTGTACTTCCCCCACCGCCACCAGTAGACTATGGAGTGTTCATGCAGGGTTTAATGCAGGCCATGCAAACGCAGGCCCACACTCAGGCTGCACTCCAGGCTCAGGTTAGAATAATAAGATAAAGTGGTCTGTTTTATTAAATGCATGATTGTTATGTTATATGTGTTAATCATGTTACTTGTTGTATCAGGCTCAAGTGCCAGCTCCCCAGGCTCAGGACCATGGTGGACCCTCCATCATGGAAAGGTTCAAGAGGATGTCGCCACCCTCTTTTAAGGGGGAGAGCGATCCGTTATTAGCTGAGAGCTGGATGAGGGAGATTGAAAAGATCTTCTGGGCTATTAGGTGCGCTGAAGAGGACATGGTCACTTTAGCCACCTATATGTTGCAGGTATGTGTAAATTAAATTGGTATTTATTTCTTTAAGTATAGATTATGTTGGTTAGTTCTTATGGAGTTTTGGCAGGAGCGAGCTGACGTGTGGTGGTCCTCGTTGTTGCGTACTCGATTCGAGGATGGTGCTGTGGAGGTTGGTTGGGATGAGTTCGTGAGGCTCTTCCGAGCCAAGTTTGTTCCAGAGCACATCCAAGACAAGATGGAGTAGGAGATCCTCTCGTTAACTCAGGGCTCCATGACTGTGCTGGAGTACGAGGCCAGGTTTGCCGAGCTATCAAAGTATGCCCCTCATATTGTAGCTGATGAGCGAAGGAAGGTGAAGAAATTCGTGATGGGTCTGAGACCATCGCTGAGGACAAGGTTGGTGGCTTTCGACCATCGTACCCTCAAGCAGGCGCTCAGCGCGGCGTGTCGGCAGGAGGGAGAGATGGAGCAGTATCTGGAGGAGAAGAAGGCTTCTCAAAAGAGGCCAGCAGCGCCATTCCAGAGGCAGGATAGGAAGAAAGCGGCCTTCCAATCACTGCAGCGTCCTGTGGCATCGGGCAGTGGTCAGGTATCTTCTCAACATTCCCCTAATGGTAAGAAGGAGTGTCCTCATTGCGGGAGGGCACATGGTGGTACGGAATGTTGGAAGCTGGCGGGGAAGTGCTTGAAGTGCGGGAGCAGTGAGCATAGGATCAAGGATTGTCCGAGGCTTCAGTAGGGGAGTTCAGCGTGGACCAGCCCCAGCAGCAACAGCAGTAGCGCCAGCAACAGGACGACCAGGGAGACCGCGAGCCCCAGCTCGAGTGTTTGCATTAGCTTGTGAGAACGCCGAGCAGGCGGATCATGTCACCGAAGGTACGGTTTTGTTCTTAGGTGTGCATGCTCGGGTTTTGTTCGATACAGGTGCTACCCACTCATTCATTTCCGAGCGTTTTGCTAGGCAGTTAGCCTTAGAGTCAGGATTTAGAAGTCCCTTTGTCTGTGCACACACCTGTGGGCACGGTATCAACTAGGAAGTATATTCCGTCCTTACCGGTGTGCATTGAGGATAGAATTCTAGAAGGGTGTTTCTTCTTGCTAAAGATGAAGGACTATGATGCCATTCTTGGTCTGGATTGGCTAGAAGAGCACTATGCGTTAGTAGATTGTCGTGGGAAGAAGATTGTTTTCTGCATTCCTGGTGAGGATGAATTTTCTCATCCTTTGCCGAGGAACTTGGCAGGGAAGTTTGTCATCTCGGCCATGAGGGCGATGAGAATGGTGAACAAAGGTTGTGACGCTTTTCTTTCCAGCGTGGTATTATTACCCAAGGCAGATGAGTCACTTACTCTGGCAGAGATAGATGTAGTGCAGGATTTTCCAGATGTCTTTCCTGATGATTTATCTGGATTGCCACCAGCTAGAGAGATAGAGTTCACTCTAGAGTTGCTTCCAGGCACCTCTCCTATCTCGAAGGCACCTTATCAGATGGCACCTTCGGAATTAGCTGAGTTAAGGAGGCAGTTGCAGGATTTGTTGGATAAGGGATTTAATCGTCCTAGCGTCTCCCCTTGGGGCGCACCTGTCTTATTCGTGAAGAAGAAGGATGGATCACTTAGGTTATGCATTGATTATAGGAAGCTGAACCAAGTGACGGTGAAGAACATGTATCCCTTACCTCGGATTGATGATTTGTTTGACCAACTACAAGATGCATCAGTCTTTTCTAAGATTGATCTGCGGTCTGGTTATCATCAGTTAAGGATTAGGAGTAAGGATGTATCCAAGACGGCTTTTAGAACCCGTTATGGACATTATGAGTTTTTGGTCCTTCCTTTTGGTCTAACCAACTCCCCTGCAGCGTTCATGGATCTCATGAACAGGGTGTTTAGACCATATTTAGATAGTTTTGTGGTAGTTTTCATTGATGACGTGTTGGTCTATTCTCTGGATGAGGCCACACACCGTCAGCATTTGAGGGTAGTGTTTGAGGTTCTCCGTGAGCACAAGCTGTATGCAAAATTCAGCAAGTGCGATTTTTGGTTGTGTGAGGTTCATTTCCTTGGGCATATTATCTCTGGTGCTGGTGTAGCAGTGGATCCAGCGAAAGTCCAAGCTGTTATGGATTGGGAGATTCCCAAGACTCCTTCGGAGATTCGGAGTTTTCTTGGTTTGGCGGGTTATTATCGGCGATTTATTGAAGGATTTTCATCCATCGCCGCGCCATTGACTCAGCTATCCAGGAAGGGAGTGAAGTTTGTTTGGTCTGAGGAGTGTGAGAGTAGTTTTCAATTATTGAAGACTAAACTCACATCGGCTCCTGTGTTAGTTTTACCGAGCGGTGTAGAGGATTTTGCTATCTACACAGATGCATCTCGGATTGGCCTTGGCTGTGTATTGATGCAGCAAGGAAGGGTAGTAGCCTATGCCTCTCGTCAATTGAAGGAGCATGAGCGAAACTATCCGACTCATGATTTGGAACTTGCGGCAGTGGTACATGCACTGAAGATCTGGAGACACTATCTTTATGGTGTCAGATTTGAGGTGTTCACTGACCACAAGAGCCTAAAGTATCTTTTCTCCCAGAAGGAATTAAACCTTAGGCAGAGAAGATGGATTGAGTTCTTGAAGGACTATGACTTCGACCTCCAGTATCATCCTGGAAAGGCGAATGTCGTAGCAGATGCCCTTAGTAGAAAGAGGTCGTCTCTCCAGCAAGATTGGAAGATGTTGGAGGATGCAGCTTGTGCGATGACTGAGTTGGAGCCATCATTGTGCCAGGCTTTTGTAGCTCAGTTGTCCATTAGATCTTCGGTATTGGATGAGGTGATCGAGCATCAGAAAGCCGACCCTAGACTCCAAGAGTTAGTGGGCAAGGCGGGTATTTTTCGTGATGAGGATGGTGTGATTAGATTCCATCACCGTGTCTGTGTTCCGGGTGTTGTAGATGTCCGTGAGCAGGTTTTAGCTGAGGCTCATAGGTCGAGATTCTCTATTCATCCAGGTAACACTAAGATGTACCAGGATTTGAAGAGATCTTTTTGGTGGTCCAGCATGAAGAAGGATGTAGCTGAGTTTGTGTCTAGATGTCTAGTGTGCCAGCAAGTGAAGGCCGAGCGGCAGCGACCATCTGGTCTTATGCAGAAGATGGAGATCCCAGTTTGGAAGTGGGAAGCTGTCACTATGGGTTTTGTTACGGGTTTACCTTGATCTAGATGAGGTAATGACTCGATTTGGGTAGTGGTGGATAGATTCTCGAAGACTGCGCATTTCTTGCTCATGAAGAAGAAGCAGTTAATAGAGAGTTTAGCTAGACTGTATGTTAGTAGTATTATTAGATTGCATGGGGTACCGAAGTCGATCATTTCAGATCGAGATCCGAGATTTACTTCGAGGCTATGGAAGGGTCTTCAGGATGCGTTAGGTTCGGAGCTGAAGCTCAGTTCGGCGTTTCATCCCAGACAGATGGACAATCCGAGAGGACTATCCAAGCGCTCGAGGATATGTTGAGAGCGTGTGTACTAGATTGGAAAGATGATTGGGAACGCCATTTACCTCTTGTGGAGTTCGCATATAACAACAGTTTTCATGCGAGCATTGGCATGGCTCCCTTCGAGGCTTTGTATGGTAGGCCTTGCAGATCTCCTTTGTGTTGGGAGGAGACCGGTGATAGGCAGTTGATCGGTCCGGAGTTAGTTCAAGAGACTTCGGATAAGGTCCAGCTTATTAGGAAGAGGCTTGTTGCGGCACAGGATAGGCAAAAGAGTTATGCCGACAACAGGCGGAAGGACTTGGAGTTCGAGGTAGGTGAGCATGTCTTTTTGAAGATTTTGCCTATGCATGGTGTAGTTAGATTTGGCAGGCATAGTAAGTTGAGCCCTAGATTCATTGGCCCGTATGAGATTCTCCGACGATTGGGCAACGTGGCATATGAGCTAGCTTTACCTCCAGCATTGGCTAGTGTTCATCCTGTTTTTCACGTATCTAAGCTCAGGAAGTATGTCCGAGATCCGTCTCATGTTATTAGCCACGAGCCAGTGGAGATCCAGCCAGATCTTTCTTATGTGGAGTAACCAGTAGCTATTCTTGATAGGAAGGTTCAGCATCTCCAGAACAAGAGCATTGCGTCAGTAAAGGTCTTATGGCGTAACTTCTCGCAAGAGGAGGCTACTTGGGAACTTGAGGATGCAATGAAGAAGAAGTATCCTCAGTTGTTTGAGTAGTGTCAGTCTAACTTCGAGGACGAAGTTTCTTTAAGGGGGAGAGGGTGTAAGGCCCTTGATTTTCATCTTGCTTGCTTAAGTATATATATATATATATATATATATATATATATATATATACAGATAAGTGTATACTATTGATGTATAGATTATTGTGCATAGTATAACTATTGTGATATATATATATATATTTATGTGTGGTGTTTATAGATTCTGCATATTTTAAGTGTGTTTTGTCGACCAGTCGGCGTCAATATCAGCTGACGTTGACTAGGAATAGGCGGCAATATCGATGGACGCCCACTCTGAATAGGCGACCAGAGATGTGGACGTCAATATCCCAGACCAGTTACGCTTCCAGATCCGGAAACGCCTCCGGAAACTTCGCCATTGTTTTAGAAACCGTCCCCAACGGCTCTATGAGTTACCCCTTACGCATGTCTGGCCCTCAACCCTTTATATTACCCAGTTTTCGGCCAGATCTATCCTTTTGACTCTTGGGTCAAAAACCTAGCTTTTCTGTGCGAAACTCCAACTTGAACCTGAGAGATCCGACTTTGGGAGGCTTCATCCGGTGATCTGCGTCGACTGGTGATAACTCTGAACATCCGGGAACGACTTCCCCACGCTGGTGTGCAGTGAAGATCAACAGAGAACCCGGTTAAAGAGAGATTTGGAGACTCTTTGGCTCGGGCCGAGGAGGGCTTCTCCGGCTTAAACCGTTGCTTGTGGATTTTACAAGAGGCAAGTACCCCATCCACATCAACCCTACATGTGTCTAGTATGTCCCAGGAATTTTACGGGTTTTTCTCGTGTCTTGGAACCCCCATTCAAGTGATCTGTTAGCGTTCAGTCTGTGTTTATGCGGACGGGATATTAATGGCAGGATCCCTTGCCGCTAATATCATATGTTGGCGCAGCATCATATATTGTCGTTAACCTTATAGACGGCTACCCCCATGCCGTCAAGTTCATCAGACTGCAACAGTGTGCAGGTCTGCCCTTCTATAAGTTAATTTTCGAGATTTTCCGCATGAGGATATACGGTAAATTTTATATGATATGTAAATATACATGTTGGAGTGTACTGTGAGTTATTGTAAAATTTTGTAATCTGCCCTAAGTATTAGAATTCTTTAAATGTTCGACCGACAGAATTTTAATCTTGTAAAATCTCGTTTGTGAAATCTGTATAGAATTTAACTGTCATAAAATTTCTGTATACTGTTTATGAGGTCTAATGCATGATATGAAAATTTGGGAAATTTATAATATCTGTATAGTTTATTAAATTTTCTGAACCAAAAAATAGTGAATATGTCTACTCAGTGTAGAAATGTTAATAATTCGTGCGAAATTAGTTACATTCCTATAAATTGACATATAATTAGAACTGTCAGTATTCATGTATATAATAAGTTGTGGGTCCGAACAATGAAAATTTATGTCAGTTTGACTGTTTTTACATTTGATAATATCACTGTTAGAATTTTCAGAAATTATGCGTGATTCAGAAAAATATGGATCTAGGTATGCATGATGGTTAGACTGTGATAGATTTCTGATTAAATTTCAATACTGAATTGATAACAGTAGCGATATATGTTGGTTTTATGTTAGATATTGACAAATAATACATGAGTACATGATTAGTATTAAATTCTGTAAATTTCAGCATTGTTAGATTTGTTTTAAAACTTGTTTAATACTGAAGACAGTATTACCATGCTAGGTAATACTGAAGAATGTAAATGTGCGAGCATGAGATGAATGTATAAAAAAAATTGTGCATTTAGAAGTGTGTTGAAACTTGAGAAAATGTATAAATGTGCCAATGGGTGACACTGCTACCTTAGAGGGCTGTGGAACTGTACTGTGGTAAAGTCCCCACAGGAAAGTTCAAAGTGTGTGATGTCCCATGGGCATTGGCATTAAATCCTGGAGACGAACAAGTATTGCTGGTTAGGGTGGAGAGTGTTTCTCCCGGTTCTGCGCAGTAACTAAGATTTATCACTGGAATGCCCAGGTGATAGATATGTGATGTGATTAGTGTGTCCTTCTACAGTGGTTTGGGCTATGTGTCACGGCATTAAGAAATTGTGAAAAATATGTTTAAGTGAAAAGAAATGTGTAAATTGTGAAACTGTGTAAACGAATATGTGTTCACGCTAGAATAGTCTTTTATGAAATGTGCAAATCCATGTTTAAAATGATCAATAATTAGTATATGAATGGTTGAATGAAATTTAGTTTAACATATTGAAAGTATGTAGAAAGCATGTGATAGGCTTAAGTTATTTTGTATAAAAAGAAATTCCATGTGTAAAATGTGTAGAAATCATGCATAGGTTCTATTTAAATAGATTGTCAAATCTGTGCATTACGTGTTAGTCGTGTAGTTTAAGAATATGGATGTATGTGATGCATGTATGTTTAGTGTGTTTGGTGTTACTTGTTGAGTTCTTTTGAACTCATTCTTGCTTCGGCGTACAGGTGCAGACGTTTCTACTTCTTCCGAGGAGATCGTTAGGAGCGACTCAGAGCGGGAGTAGGAGACCTTATTGTGGATTTAGCATTGTACTTTTCCTTACTTCATAGTATGTAATAAAGACTCTGTGTAGTCTCATGTGGACAATGTATTTATTTTATTTTCAGTTATGAAAAGTTAGTTCTCTTTTCTTCTATACGGACTGTGAATAGAATGTGGATGATGGAATAAGAATTTCTTTTCAGTTCTTTCAATTCCGTTGTCATGTGTTATACATATATGTATGTTTCAGCCTATCGTACTAGCGTTGGGGTAAATGTCCCACTGTGGTGACGCTTTCTATATCGGCGTGGGTTGGTAGAACCGTACTGATATAAAGAGGGTCGTTATACATCGACTCGATAAGTTAGACAACGATTTGGTTATAACGATTTGCTTGTAATGATTTATTTACAACGATTTCCTTATAACGAGTTGGTTATAACGATTTTCTTGTAATGATTCGTTCTCAAACGATTCACTAATACAATGATTTCATAAGTGATTCTCACAACGATTTCATGAATATATCAACTTGATATTCAAATATCTTGACAAGTCAAAGTCATCCCGCGTATTTCTCTTATATCCATGCATTAAATATAACCGTACATTTCTCTACATGATGCATGTTCAGATATCTTCTATTCTTATGCTTCTACATGTAATATCTTTTTGGAAAGACAGAATGGGATTTCTATTTTGATGTATCCTCACTCTAACGATTGACTGACAACAAGAGACAGCTTAGCTGTCTATATTTTAGCATTTAATGTGTGCAGGTCTCTGACAGCACGACTCTATACAACGTTGGATAAAGTAGAAGCTGGAGGATATCAAGAAGGATTTTCTTCTTACGTGCATGGAACGTAAAGGACCGTTGACTGCAAAGGAGAACCATGCAGTCTAACGTTCTCAGAACATAGAGACAACGGATACTTCAACGACTATTTTTCAAAAGAAGTTATATATTGAAGACTGATGGCTCCAGAAAAGCAGAACCTCGATAAGCTTACTCGACACAATCTGCGAGCATCTAGAAGAGCCAAGCCTCACTCCATTGTTTTAGCTTTGCTCTTAGCTCTCTACGTCTAGTGTAGATCTTGGAGAGAGCATTTGTGTACTGAGAGAATTCATTATTATAGATCTCTTCCTCTCAGTCCCTGCTTCAGATCAAGCATTGTTCTATTAGCTTGATCTAGGGGCTTGTCTTCCTTTGAACAACATCTTAGTATTGTTCCCTTTGTGTTGAAGGAAGACCTGGGGGTTCCAGGGTGTTTTTCCCTTCGTGTTGAAGGAAGACCTGGGTGTTCCAGGGTGGTGTTTTTCCTTTTCGGGTTGTGAAGAGAAGACCAGCTGCGGCTGGGTGTGTAAGTGTCCATAAGGGGGATTGTACCCTTGGGTAGTGGAATCCTGAGTTGTTGCTCAGGGACTGGACGTAGGACTCTTGTGAAGAGGAGATCCGAACCAGGATAAAAATCCTTGTGCAGTGTGTTTGTTCTCTGTGTTTGTTGTTATTTCTCTACTAACACTAACAGCCAAACGCAATGTTTTGTATAAACGTTCTTGTTGACAGGTTTAGGTAATCAAGTTTTAAGAATCCCATTCACCTCCCCTCTCTAGGCTTGCTAGCTGGGCAACAAGTGGTATCAGAGCTAGTCTCTTCGACAAAGAAGATCCAACGATCTGAAGAGAAAAGATCAAATGGTAGCCCAAGGTCACTTTGAAGGTCACTCAGTCAACAGGCCACCTTTGTTCGACGGTGAAGACTATACTTATTGGAAATCAAGAATGGAGTTCTTCTTACAAGGACTCGACTATAAGATCTGGTCGATTATTGAAGAAGGAGATCTTCTAGTCACGAATAAAAAAGACAAATGGATGGAAGACGACAAGAAGAAAATCTCTCTCAACTGCAAGGCAAAAAGCATTCTATGTTGTGCTCTTAGCAAGAAAGAATTCAACAAGATCTCCGCCTGCAAATCCTCATGGAGATGTGGGAAAAATTAAGAATCACCTATGAGGGCACAGATAAAGTAAAAGAAACGAGAATAGACATCTTGGTGACTCAATATGAAAGATTTCAGATGCAGTCAGGAGAGACTATCACACAGATGTACAACAGGTTCACCGACATCACAAATGGATTAGCCGGTCTAGGAAAGACTTATGAAATGGGTGACATGGTCAGGAAAATTCTAAGATCTTTACCAGCTTCATGGACTCCCAAAGTAACGGCAATTGAAGAAGTAAATGACTTGAAGAGAATGTCATTAGAAAAACTCATAGGGTCTCTAATGGCCCATGAGATCAACATGGAAAGGTTGGGAGAATCATCAAGCAGAAAGAAGCACTCCAACGCTCTCAAGGCAGAAAAAAGAAGACTTATCAGAAGAATCTTCAGATGGTAACGAAAGCAAAAGAAGCAATGAAGATGACGAAGCTCTCCTCTCCAGAAGACTACAAAGGATATTAGATAGAAAGAAGTACCAGTCTGGAAGGAGATACTTCAAGAAAAACAAAGATTACAAAAAGCCATAAGGAAAGGAATCAAAGAGAGCTGAGCCTATCTGTTACGAATGCAAGAAGCCTGGACATATCAAAGCAGAATGTCCAAAGCTGAAGAAAACTGAAGTCAGACAGAAGGATAGTTCCAAGAAATTCAGAAGATACAAGAAGAAAGCCATGGCAGCAGCATGGGACAACAGCAGTGACTCAAACAGTGAGTCGAGTTCCAGTGGAGAAGAAGAAGAAAGGGCCAACCTGGCCTTCATGGCTAACATCGACGAAAAGGTAACATCTGACTCATCCTTCTCTTCATGTAATGAATCTGATTCTGATAATTTAGAAGACGCTTTTAATGAGTTGTACTGTAAATATAAAGAAGTATGTAAATCATTAAAAGTCAGTAAGAAAAATCTTGCATGCTTAGAAAATACTAATTCAGATTTAAAATCTAAAAATGAGCAAATGGAAAAACAAATTACTAAACTAAAAAGAAGAAATGAGCTGTTATGTAAGGACCTGAAAAATAAAAATGAACAATTAGCAAGCTTGGAAAACCAAGAAACAGTAAATAAATTGAAACATGAAGTTGATACATTAACAATAGAAAATGAAAAATTATCAAGCACGTTAGAAAAATTTACTAACGGTAAAACTACGTTAATACTAAAAGGTGCTAGACGGTCAGGTAAAAGGAAGCATGGATTAGGTTATACTCCTCCCGATAATGAAGAAACAGTAGTATACCCTAAAATATATCCAACACCTAAGTTTGTAGCTGAACAAGACACAGCATATAAGTCAAGCTTCAAATATATTCCAACTGAAAAAGTAAGTAGAACATCTTGCTGTAGTCACTGCAACAAGTTAGGTCATACTAAAATAACATGTCCAACTAAACATAAAAGATGGATAATTAAAAAGAAAATTGATGATACTAACCAATCAGGACCCAAAAGAACTTGGGTACCTAAAGCTTAGTATTTTCATTGTAGGTAAGCCTTCGAGCATCAAAATGGTACTTGGACAGCAGATGCTCAAGGCACATGTCAGGGAACAGAAAGCTATTTTCCTATCTTGAAGCTGAAGAAGGCACAGTCACTTATGGAGATAATGGAAAAGGGACTATGATAGGTAGCAGATCAGTAGGCAGTAAAGGCAAAACCATTATAGAAGATGTTCTATGCGTCAAAGGACTAAAGCACAACCTTGTCAGTATTAGCCAATTGTGTGATAAAGGTCATCAGATCAGATTTCAAGAATCAAAGTGCAGTATCATGAAGGATGGTGCAGTCATTTTTGAAGCTAATAGAGAAAAGAACTTGTATGTACTTTATCTAGAAGAATTAAAAGATCTGGACATATGTCTGGCAGCGAATAAAGAGCAGTCAACTGATCTCTGGCATCGAAGATTGGGCCACTATAGCTTGGATGGCATGAGAAAATTAATCAAGAGAAACTTGGTGGAAGGCCTACCTAAAGTAAGTTCAAGAATGGATGGTGTCTGTGGGCCATGTGCAAAAGGAAAGCACACCAAGTCATCCTTCAAGTCAAAGACTATGGTAACAACCTCTAAACCCTTAGGACTCCTACATATGAATCTATTTGGGCCAATGAGAACCACAAGTCTTGGAGGAAAGAACTTTGGATTTGTTATAGTGGATGACTACTCCAGATTCACATGGGTATCCTTCTTGGAGCGCAAGGATGATGCATTTGATAGTTTTGTTAGCTTCAATAAGAAAGTTCAGAAAGACAAGAAATATACCATTGTGAGCATTCGATCAGATCATGGAGGAGAATTTCAGAATGAAATATTTTCAAAGTTCTGTGATGATCAAGGAATAGAACATAATTTCTCAGCATCAAGGACACCGCAGCAAAATAGAGTTGCTGAGAGAAAGAACAGAACCTTATTAGATATGGCAAGGACTATGTTGTCAGAATATAATTTACCAAGGTATTTTTGAGCCGAAGCCATCAACACAGCATGCTATATAATCAACAGAGTGATGATCAGGCCAATCCTGAAGAAGACTGCATACGAGCTTTACAAACAGAAGAAGCCAAAGATCAGTCACTTCAGAACCTTTGGATGTCCATGCTTTATTCACAACAATGGAAAAAGGGATATTGGTAAGCTGGACTCAAATTTTGATGAAGGTATATTCATGGGGTATGCCTCCAAACCCAAAGGTTAGAGAGTATTTAATAAGCATAGTCTATTAATTGAACAAACAGTGCATGTTATTTTTTATGAGACTAACCCTTCCTTCAGAAAGGAAGTAGATAGTGATGTTGATGATGCAGATGAACTATCCAAGAAATTAAAGAACTCATCCATCGAGGACAAGGAAGATCCACCCTTGGAAGATCTACAACAAAAAGACATATCACATGACAATCTTCCAAAGGAATGGAGATACAAAAAGGATCACCCATTGGATAACATCATTGGGGATCCATCTGTTGGGGTAAGAACTAGAGGTAATGTAATTCCTTATGATTATTTAGCTTTTGTATCTCAAATAGAGCCCAAGACAGTCAATGAAGCACTGTCTGATGAATCTTGGATATTAGCTATACAAGATGAACTTAACCAGTTCAAGAGAAACCAAGTATGGTCCCTTGTTCCGAGACCATCAGATCATCTTGTGATTGGCACCAAATGGGTGTTCAGGAACAAATTGGATGAAGCTGGTGTGATCACTAGAAACAAGGCCAGACTGGTAGCTCAAGGCTATTCCCAAGAGGAAGGCATAGATTTCGATGAAACCTATGCACCAGTAGCCAGACTTGAGGCAATCAGAATTTTACTTGCTTATGCATCAACATTAGATTTGAATTTTTTCAAATGGATGTAAAATCCGCCTTTTTGAATGGATATATAAAGGAGGAAGTTTATGTAGAACAACCTCCTAGTTTTGATGATATTGATTTTCCGAATCATGTATTTAAATTGCATAAGGCATTGTATGGATTAAAACAAGCACCTAGAGCTTGGTATGAAAGGCTCAGTGCATTTTTATTAGAACATGGCTTTATTAGAGGTCAATTAGACAGCACATTGTTCATTAAGTCCAAAGTTAAAAATGTATTACTTGTACAAATCTATGTTGATGATATAATATTTGGTTCTACTGACGAGTCTCTTTGCAAGTATTTTGAAAAGCTTATGCAGGGAGAGTTTGAAATGAGCATGATGGGGGAGCTCAACTACTTCCTTGGATTACAAATCAAACAAGGAAGAGAAGGCACACATATTGTCAAGCCAAATACATCAAAGAATTACTAAAGAAGTTTGGATTTGAAAACGCCAAGTCACTGTCAACACCAATGAGTACATCAACAAGGTTAGACAGTGATAAAGATGGTAAGAAAGTAGACCAAAAGCTCTACAGAGGTATGATAGGTTCTTTACTCTACTTAACTGCTAGTAGACCTAATATATTATTTAGTGTATGCATGTGTGCTAGGTATCAGGCAGATCCTAAAGAGTCTCATCTAATTTGTGTCAAAAGGATCTTTAGATACTTAGCTAAAACTCATGATCTAGGATTATGGTATCCAAATTCATGTGAAATTAATTTAGTAGGATACTCTGATGCTGACTACGCTGGATGCAAAATAGATAGAAAAAGAACCAGTGGATGTTGTCAATTTCTTGCAGGTTATCTGATTTCATGGTCCTCTAAGAAGCAAAATTCAGTAGCACTGTCAACAGCTGAAGCTGAGTACGTGGCTGCTGGAAGCTGTTGCACACAACTCCTATAGATTAAGTAGCAATTTGAGGATTATGGGCTACATATCAAGACAATTCCCCTGTTGTGCGACAACACCAGTGCCATTAATCTCACTAAAAGTCCAGTACAGCACTCAAGGACAAAGCATATAGAGGTTAGATATCATTTTATTCGTGATCATGTAGCCAATGGTAATATAGATATTTCCTTTATAGATACTCAAAATCAGTTAGCAAATATCTTCACAAAAGCCTTACCTGAAGAGAGATTTACTTCTCTTAGAAGGGAATTAAGTATGTGTAATTTGTGATAGACTTATCTGTAAATAACTGAAATAATAATTATTTTAGAATAAGGATTATTCTCTCTTATGAAATTAAGCAAACTCCCTAAATATTGCTTGCATCGTAAATCTCTATGACGGTTCCTTGATTTAAAAAAGTATTTATCTATCTCGATTTGTCTCTTTTTGTCGTTTTGTGCATTTATGGCGCCATCCTTTCGAAAGTCACTTTATCTCTCTCTCTCATAAATCCCGAAATATGTGTTGCAATGATTCACCTCCCGCTCTCGTCTCTTTTGACTTGCTGGAACAAAAACCCTATCGTCCTCAGCATCGACTCTTTGCGATTTCAAAGCTTTCATCCCTTCCCACGAAAAATCTCATTGGGGCTTTTGCTTCAATCTTCCTCACGACCATCCAGAACCTTTTCTTGTTCAAATCCATGGTCGTTTCTAGAGTTTCCGGCAGTGTCGGGGGCTATGGGGCTGCTTTCCTCACCGTAGAGCTGCAGGAACAGTTTACTTCAGTGAAGACGAAGATGTCCGGCAATAAAACAGTGGATATCGCGGACCTAGAGAAGCATGGGATGCGCAACATCGTGGCAGGTATGGAAAGAATGAAGTGGACGGAGATTGCTACTCTTTTAGAGGCAAGTTACCCTAACTTGGTTAAAGCTTTCTATGTTTGTCTGAAGTTAGAGGCAGATGTGTTCTTGACATCTTCTGTTAAAGGAACCCAGATTCACATCACTCATGGTCTGTTAGAGTCACTGTTTGGAGTTTCTACCACCAGTCACAGTGGGGTAGATAGTGTGGACATTAATCTTAAGGGTTTGGGGATCGTTGGTCCCGAATACAAGTTGAAGGATGGAAAAATCGACATCAATCAGTTGAATGCTTTCAATAGATTATTACACTTTATTGTGTGTCAGATTTTGGTTCCTAGGAGTGCGACCTTCTCTACTTGCACAAAGGCCGACTCCGATATGATGTATTGGGCCATTCAGAACCAGAGCATTAACATGGCCGAAGTTATTTTGAAGAGGATGAAATTTGCAAGTGTACAGATTTGGGACAAGAAAAGTAAATTGAATGTGTCCCTTCCATATGCCCACTTACTCACCAAGATTTTCTAACATTACGACATCAGTGTTGTTGGGGCAGTTTTTGAGAAAATGGGCCAAGCAATTCGAAGCAGAAATTTAAAGAAGAGTGGCTTCTCGTTGGTTGCTGGAGTCTAGACCAAGACTTCAGTAGCTGAGGGCGAAGCTATCATTGGTGAAGCCCAAGAAGACCAAGCCCTAGAGGTCCAGGAAGAGGCAGCTCAGACGAAGGTAGCAGTAGCAGAACCTGCAGTTACAGTTCAGCAAGAGGATGCCAGGGTAGAAGTGCCAGTCATCCAAGAGCAGCAGGAAATGGTCAGGGGAGAAATGACAGCAGCCAGCAGCAGCAGCAAATGTTCAGGGAACTGAAGCAGAGGTCAGCACAGAAGTGCCAATGGTTAGTGAGCACATGATTGAGGACATTCCTCGAGAATTTATTGAACCCGTTGGGCAAATTGGAGAGGTTGTGCCTCCCTCCTCCCGGGTAGCTTCAATACTTCGGGATGTGCTGGACTCTATAACTAGCACTCATGTGGAGCCAGAGATCTTAGTTGATCTAGCTGCAAAGGGAGACATTGTGATGGAAGAAGCTCCCATTCAGGGGGAGTAAAATGTTGTGTCTGAGGATGTGGCAATAGGCCACAGTGAGGATGTGCAGATGGCAGATGCTCCTATTCAGGGGGAGCAATCTGTTGAGAGGGAAGCACAGCCCCAGGGGGAGCACACTGCTAGTGCCCCTATTAATAATCAGTTTCAAGAAGGCATTGTGGAAAGTGCCTCAAGTGAAGAAACTAATGATGATAATGTGGAGCCCGTTGCAAGGGCAAGTGTCAAAGGGAAAGAAGTGGCTCAGGAAATTCCCCTCCTTACCAGAAGGCCACACAGGAAGCTAAGGCAGAAGAAGTTGAAGGTAAATATGAAGCCTATTATTGAAAGATTGGATGAACAAGGGTCAATATTGTGCTTTGTTCGTTCAAATATAGCCTCTATTTTCATAAGCCAGAGCCAGTCAGCTACTTTTGTTGGAGCATTATCTTCTGAGCTCCAGAATTTGAAGGGTGAGATGAAGAGCTTGAAACAAGTAATTCTTGACTTGTCAATCCTTGTGAGGAAGCATTTACCAGTTCATGCCCCTCCTGCTAGCAGCTCAGGGCCTTCAAGGCCATCTGTTGATGTTGAAGTCCGGCCTTCAGAGCCAATTCAAGCGGAAGTTGGGCCTTCAGGGCCATCAGTTAATGCAGAACAGACTAGTGTAGAAGAGTGGCCATCAGGGCCAAAGGTTGTTGAAAATGTGCTCATTGCAGAACCAGTTGTCGCAGAGGTGTCTGGGTCAACAGGGCTGGCAGAGGATGCATCAGGGCCATCAGGGCAGGTGGATTCAGTAGCTGCAAGAGCAGAAGAACTGGCTATAGCTCCAGAGCCCCCAATTTCCTCTTCTCTTCCAACTCCAGCCCCCCCTTCTCCACCCACATCCTCCACTGCACCTCCAGCACCTATCACCTTCAAACGACCCCGTTCTAGAACCATATCTTCTCCTACACATTTTCCTTCCCAATCTACTTCATCTCCTGCCTCCTCCACTATCATTCCTTCTCCTCCTTCTGTTGAGGTCCCTCCAGCATCTTCATCCACTGGGGCCTCCTCTTCTGGTCCTTCCTCTTCCGGACCATCTGATATACCTCTTTCTAACCCTCACCTCTTCCTTAATCCTCCTACTCCTCCCTCTTTTGTAACCATTATTCCTGAGGGCACTCAACTTGAGTATCTTGAGATTCAGGACATCAAAGATGAATTCGAAGAAGTAATTCTTCGATCAGTCTTGAAAGTTAGCTCTCATGATTATAGATCTAGCTCCTCTAGCCATGTACCCAAAAAACAGAAAATCTCTTCAACCCTTGCCTCATCCTCTGAACCTCGTTTTCCACCACTTTGGTTCTCCCTCACTGTTGCAAATAAAAATAAGCCTCTCTATCATGAATATCTCCAAAAAATATCTTTTGCTACCATCCTTGGACTTCCCACTCTCAACCTCACTGACCATTTAAATATCATCCTCCCCTTCACCTCTCTCTCAAAGGCTGAAAAATCCAAAAAAAATTCCTTGGCGGAAGCCAAATCTGAGGAGCAGTGGGCCCAGGGTCAAAAAGCTCTCTACAGTCAGTTTCTTCGAGCTCAATCAGCCAGATATCCACCCAGAGATCCTCCCTTGACTCTCTTTGAGTGGTTCCAGATCCTTCACAAGGACACTTGGGGGCCCTTTGTTCAAAAAGAAATCAAGTTTATCTGGCACTACAAGATGTATAGTGATTACTGCCACATGAACAACCTTCCTGATGTTCAGCTTGGACAATTTCGGCTAGCTATTGAAGCTCTTAGCTCCAAGGATGCTCATACCGGCTCCGTCCAAGTTGATTTTTCCACCTTGGAGATTCCTAATGTAGTGTTCCTACCTCCTCTACACTCCTTAATCATGGACTCTGCTATTGGGACACTCATTTTTGAACGAGCTGCTTGGGTAATGGCTAGAATCTTAGTTCAAGAAGGTCGTTCCCTTTCCTTTCACAGGTTTGTCTACTCAGAATATCTTCGGGGCTACATTAAGGGTGATGTCCTTGCCCCCCTCCTGTCTGAAAGTGAAAGGCTTTCGCCATCTGATTGGGAGAAGTTCTATCCCCTTTCCACTCAGCAGCTTCATAATCTAAATGCTTCTCAGGCTAGATCCAATCTACCTCAGCTGTTCCCTAGAGACTTTCTGGATTCCAACTCCATTCACCTTGTTCGGGACTCTTATAATACATGGGAAGAAAGGTACAAGGTCTTTGTGGCTCTGCAAAAGGAACTAAAGCGGCTTCAAATCTACTACCCCTTCAAAATTGATCAGTTTCTTCGGCTAGCTAGTTTTGGCTCCTTCTCTTCATATAAGATTTCCCTTGGCTTGGATGGTTATGGCACCTTTGTGGAAGCACAGAGACAGCGTCACATTCAAAGGATGGCACCTTCTATGGGACCTTCCTATAAAATCACTTTTGGTGCATTTCAGTCTCACTTTGAAGAGCAGGAACGCAAAGCAATTCCCATCCTTACTCTCTTTGCATCCCTTTTGTCTCCTGCCTTCTATATTTCTGAGCAACCCAATGATCAATAGTATTTATCTTGCTCTCATTTATCTTTTCTCTTTCTATCTTTGTCTCATTTGATATCCTTTTCCTTAATGACAAAAAGGGGGAGAAAAATAACCATTCTGAAATACATTTCTTATGTAGAAATTTTACCTAAACTTATTTCAGAAATCTTAACCTTTATGTTTATGCTATGTTTTGTCATCGCCAAAAAGGGGGAGATTGATGATCAGGTCATCTCCATATAATTACATAAATTACATACCTATTTTGGTGATTAACAAAACTCAGATAAAGTTTGATCTAACATAGTTTTTATGAAGCTAAGATACAGGAACAGTCAGGCGAAATCAAGGAAATATGTAAGTATTTACTATACTGTAGCATTTCAAGTTCAGAGCATGAAATTTATCCAAGTACATATCGACTTTCCATCAGTTACAACGATTTCATAAGTGTTGCATCGATTTCGATCTCACATAATGATTTCTCATTTATATCGATTTCATTTCCGTAAGGATTTAATGATATCATACTGATTTTGATTTCATAACGATTTCATAAGTTGTGTCAATGATTGCATAGCCTAACGATTCCATAAGTTATGGCATAACGCAATGATTTCATAAGTACCTTATCGATTTTGGATTCATAATGATTTCTTAAGTGCGAACAACGATTTGCTCTTACAACGTTTCAGTTTCACATCGATTTGATAAGTGAGAACAACGATTTACTCTCACAATGATTTCTTAAGTGAGAACAACGATTTGCTCTCACAACGATTTGGTTTCACATCGATTTGGTAAGTGAGAACAACAACTTGGTCTCACAACGATTTATCTTTCATAATGATTCGATAAGTTCCTCATCGATGTAGTATTCATATCGATTCGACAAGTTACAACAACGACTCGGTCATTATAACGACTCGATAAGCTACACAACGATTTGCTTAGTGTAACGATTTGATAAGTCTCAACAACGAATTGGTCTGTGTAACGATTCGATAAAGCAGAACAACAATTTGATCACTCATCGACTCGATAAGTGAGACAATGATTTGGTTATAATGATTTGCTTGTAATGATTCGTTCACAACGATTTTCTTGTAATGATTTGTTCTCAAGCGATTCACTCATACAACGATTTCATAAGTGATTCTCACAATGATTTCATGAAATATATCGACTTGATATTCAAATATCTTGACAAGTCAAAGTCATCCCGTGTATTTCTCTTATATCCATACATTAAATATAACCGTACATTTATCTGCACAATGCATGTTCAGATATCTTCTATTCTTATGCTTCTACATGTAATATCTTTTTGGAAAGACAGAATGGGATTTCTATTTTGATGTATCCTCACTCTAACGATTGACTGACAACAAGACACAGCTTAGTTGTCTACATTTTAGCATTTAATGTGTGCAGGTCTCTGACAGAACGACTCTATACAACGTTGGATAAAGTAGAAGCTGGAGGATATCAAGAAGGATTTTCTTCTTACGTGCATGGAATGTAAAGGACCGTTGACTGCAAAGGAGAACCATGTAGTCTAACATTCTCAGAGCATAGAGACAACGGATACTTCAACGACTATTTTTCAAAAGAAGTTATATATTCAAGACTGATGGCTCCAGAAAAGCAGAACCTCGATAAGCTTACTCGACACAATCTGCGAGCATCTAGAAGAGCCAAGCCTCACTCCATTGTTTTAGCTTTGCTCTTAGCTCTCTGCATCTAGTGTAGATCTTGGGGAGAGCGTTTGTGTACTGAGAGAATTCATTATTATAGATCTCTTCCTCTCAGTCCTTGCTTCAGATCAAGCATTGTTCTATTAGCTTGATCTAGGGGCTTGTTGTCCTTCGAACAACATCTTAGTATTGTCCCCTTTGTGTTGAAGGAAGACCTGGGGGTTCCAGGGTGTTTTTCCCTTCATGTTGAAGGAAGACCTGGGTGTTCCAGGGTGGTGTTTTTCCTCTTCGGGTTGTGAAGAGAAGACCAGCTGCGGTTGGGTGTGTAAGTGTTCATAAGGGGGACTGTACCCTTGGGTAGTGGAATCCTGAGTTGTTGCTCAGGGACTGGACGTAGGACTCCTGTGAAGAGGAGATCCGAACCAGGATAAAAATCCTTGTGCAGTGTGTTTGTTCTCTGTGTGTTTGTTGTTATTTCTCTACTAACACTAATAGCCAAACACAATGTTTTGTATAAATGTTCTTGTTGACAGGTTTAGGTAATCAAGTTTTAAGAATCCCATTCACCCCCCCCCCCACTGGGCTTGCTAGCTGGGCAAAAGTGGATCCTCCGCGAGCGTGGTATTGCCCTAGTTATCGTCGCTCGCGTGGCCTCTCGGTTGGGCTGGTGACCGGTGCTAGCTGCTGCTAGTAGCGTGAGGCCGTTCCCTTGAGACATGTGGTTGGTTCTCAGGTGTTTCTCGTGTGGTTGTCGGCAACTGTGCACTCTTTCAGGTTTTGCTGGCGACGGAGTGAGTTGCTCACCAGCATTCCTCTCGTTGCTGTCGGCAACCGCATCCTCTGTCAGGTTTTGCCGGCGACATAGTAGGTTGTCGGTTGGTTGGTCCCAACAGCGAGGTCTGTTGGTGGTTGCAGCTGTGCGGTTCTTGGCTGGCGTTTTCTGTCGCTCAGGCTGGTTTTAGCATTGCTCGGCACTTGTGGGGTTTGTCGTTCCGTTTGGATGCCCCACGTGTAGCTGAAGCAAGCCATTGATTTTCGGTTGTGTGCTCCACTCGTGTGTTTGGAGCCCGTTGTGGGAGCCGTTAGTTTTCTGGCTTCGTGTGCCTGTGCGTGTTTGGCGGTGTGGTTGTTGCCATGAGGAAGTCGTGTTGAGACTTAGTGGCTTATTCTCTTTGGTCTTATGTTTACTCCCTGTGTTTCATTTCGTGTCTTGGGATCTTTTGGGCTTACCCCAATTTTGAGGACGAAATTGTTTTAAGGGGGGTAGAATGTAAGACCTGGCTTCCCTCGCTTTCAGTCCTGTGTCTGGGATGACTAGCCACTAACGCATCCAGGTTGGGTGATGCGTTAGTGTCGCATCGGGGTGCCCGACACGACAGTCATCTGTGTCGCAATGAGCGTGTGCATCACGTCGTTGTCGCACCCTGTGTCTCCATCGTGTCTTGGTGTCGCGACCGGCCAACGGGTCGTGACTGCCTTCTGTCGCTTCAGTCATCTGACGCCTGTCAAGGTGGAAGGCGTGTCAGCACGGCCTATCGCATTGTTGCGGTGCCCTTGGGGGCACGTTCTTGTCGTGGTTCGTTGACCCGTCGCGTTAAGGTTGTTAACGTGACTGGGTGGTCCATCGCGTTCTAGGTGTCGGGGGCTTAAGGCACTGACCGGCTACCCCTTTCCCCTTTTCTCTCCTCTTCTTCCCTTTCCCCTCTTCTCCAGCAATGGGGAGGCTCCCCTCCGGCGATCGGGGCGTGGTGGCACCGGCGGCTCATGGCGGAGTGTGGGAGCGGCATCGTGGAGCGAGGAGGAGGTGGCCGTTCGCCGTGAAGGCCCTTCTTGGGTTCGGTTCTTTGTAACCGGTAGGGATTTCTTGTGCCCTTCCCGATCCGGGTGGATTGAGAGCCCCTCGGGGTTTATAGTTAGCTTTACTGCTTTCCCCATGCTCCCCTCCCCCTTGTGGTGTGATTGTATGGTTTGTGGGCGGCCCGAGATTAAGGATCTCGTTGGTCTGCCTCTCTGCTGGTGTCGCGATGGCTCGGCGCATCGCGACATCAGAGGAGGCATCGGCCCACTCGGGCACGACCTTATCTCGATGCGGTTGGTGGTCGTGATAAGGCTATCATGTCGTGCTTCCCAGTCGTGACAGGATTGCTGTCGCGGCACATTTTTGGGTCGCGACAGGGTTGCTGTTGCGACGCCTTGCCCGGTCGCTACAAGGGTTGTCGCGGTGCCCTTCCCCGTCGCGATGGTGTTGCAACGGCCTTGGGGGTCGTGACAGCACCTGTGTTGCCTCGGGTGCTTCCGTGGGCCCAGTTGTGTGTCGGCGTGTGCCCCAGGGTAGGCCTTGCCCTTAGGACCTTCTAGAAGGTAACACAGTAGGTTGCCTCCCTACGTTCAGCGACTGAAGGTGACACCTTCGTGGCCATGTCCTGGCAGTGGTGCCAGGAGGGTCATGTCTGGCTAATAATCGATAGACCGGCAGTCAATCGATCATTAGCAGAGCGACGAGTTTCTGTGTTGCTGGTAGTGTTCTGAGGCTCCGGTTTTTCCGTACATGTTTGGTTGGCCGACGGCCCTCCTGGGAGTCTGTGCGTGCCTCGTGCTTGCTGGGCTTGTCGAGTGCTACAAGCCAGCGGTTCAGCGTGGTTCTGTTGTGCTGCCCCGCCTATTCGCCCGGTGCTTGGCACTTGAGGGCTTGTCCCCGATCTGAGAGGTTGTTACCATTTCCTAGGACCCCCATCCTCGGGCGCCTTCGAGGGAGGTATCGGGGTGACGAGTGTGCTCGAGTCGTCAGCCCACGTGAGAGGACTCTGGAGCTGAGGGGAAAACGGTGGTTTGGACAGCGGCTCTGAGTCATTTGTAGAGCTCTCTTGGCTAGGCCTGAGACACCGAGGACTGTCAGAGTTCTACCCAGTGTAGGCTAGTCAGTCATTTGTCTCACTGCCTCACTCTACGTTGGTTCTAGAGCTGCGTAGGGAGATCAGACGTAAGGCCACAGCTTGGTCAGGCTACAGTGTTGCGTGCGTTGGTGTGTTTCTGTGGTGGCTCTGTCTCACCCTTCCGCAGGGGTGGAGGCAGGAGCTAGGCTAGCGAGCAGAGCATGAAGACTACGGGTCCCTCTCTTGGCTGCTAGCGGCGGTGGCTCAGTTGCTGTTGTTGTGACGGTGTTTCCTCACGACGTTTCCGAGTGTTCCTCGTTGCCTGAGCTTACACGGTAGTTACAGCCTGTCTGTGTTTAGTCTCTATGGGTGTTGTTGGTCTGGCCTCATGCAGACCCATGCTTCTGGTGGTTCCCGCTCGGTGTCCTCTCGGTACCGTAGTTCCGTTCTTGGGTGCCAGTCTGCAGTGGCACCGGTGTGTGTGGTTTCCCGACCTTATGGTATGTCCACGGTCTGGGGTGGTTCTACTTGTGGGCCCTCGACCCTGTGGAGGTCTGAGGTGGCCGTGCTTGAGGTGAGACATCGCTCTCACTTGGTTGTTGCGTGGCCTCAGCATATGTGCCAAGGGTTGCTTCTGCTTCGTACCCGACTCCGTTGGTTTCTGCGGGAGTTGTGTGTGTGGCCCGACCTCAGTTGGTGGTCGTGGCATTGTGTTGTTCTCTTCCGCTGCTTAGTAGTACCCTGCTGTAGGTGTTCCTTGTTTTGCAGCTTTCTAGGGTAGTTTCCTATTTTCAGAGTTCCTGCTGCTCTGACCGGTGAGGGACTGGTAATCCCTATTGGGCCTTGTTCGCGAGGCTCACCCCCCTACTTCCTTCAGCTAGGGGCTCGTTGTCACGAGAGCTCGGTGTCGGACGGGTTGCAGAGGCGGTTGTGGCACCATGTGTTGTCAGCAGCAGTGAGAGCGAGCGTTGTGAACTCTTGTAGCCGAGTGAGTTGAGAGTTGTGCTTTGCAAGTCCTCGGGGTATGCCCCTTAAGGACTGTACCTTTCTTCTTGTACCTGTGCTTTTGCTTGGGACACGTTGTACAGACCTTTATATATTACACATATTGTTGTAGTTAATTAAATTCAGTACATATCTCACTAGACTTTTTCTTCTAACCCTTCCGGATCTTTGGATCCGTGGGTGGCGGCGCGACCCTCGGGACCTCTGGCGAGGGTCCAGGAGGTCGGGTCGTTACAGGGTGCTAGCCGTGTTCTCAGGTCCCTGGTAAGAAGTGGCGCCGGAATACAAGTAAACATGTTTCTGGGCATGCTTCGGAGATGATCACGCCAATCAGCCCGCGTCTTGAGTTGTGGCACCCGATTAGCCGCATGCCCTTCTAAGCCAACTATGTTGTCCAAATGACGAAGCGGACTCTTGGAGAAGATACGGAAAGATCTAGGGACTTCATTGCTCAGATCAAACTTAAAGTGCAGGTCGTCCAACAAGTAAGTAATAACATTGAACCATAAGGAGGCCTACCCAAGCTCGCTGCCATGAGTCCACTATAGAGGAAGGCTAGCACCGCCAGTCCCAATCTCTCGCCCTCCCATATGCCGTATACTGTGCTCAACTGATCTTCCTCTAGGATGTTGTCGATTGAGGGGAAGAGGAGTGCGCCCGCCACGCAGATGGTGAACCCTCTCATCACCTTCTCTAGCCTCTCGCCATCCTCCGCCTTGGATATCTCTTTTATGGTCCAGGCCGCCAACTTTTGCAGATTAATTCCTTTCTCGGTCCGGAGGTCTTGGGCCACCCCTGCATCCATGAAGCCCTCAAGCACTGTCCTGCTTGTATAGCACCTTGGCATGATTGCCATCTCATCTTCTTCGCCTTGCTTCATACGCTTCAAGCCTAACAAAATCTCAACCTCTTCCAATAGGGTGGTGGCTTCAAAGGTTTTGAAGAGGAAGGTATGGGTTTGAGGATGCTACAGTTCTACCAACACCCCCAGAGCCGCCCAATCTAGGTGGATTTCGTGGTACCTTTTGGCATGGATAGCAAGGTTGTTGGTTCCCCACCTCTTATGGATATTGGTCATGTCAAGACTAATGGTGGAGGTAAGCTTTTGAAGCCATGGGAGACACATATAGCGCCGGTTGCCCGGGAAAAGTGGATAGTCCTGTGGAAGATATTGATCATGAGAGAGGGGTGCATTGCATGGCATGGGTAAGTCATAGCATGACATGAGAGGGGCGCATGGGTCATGGGAGAACATGGATCGGCCATGGTATTGGAGAAAGGAAGAGAAGAAAAAAAAGAAAAAGAGAAAGAGAGGAAGAACACCAAGAACACATTAAGTACATCATGAGCACATCAAGCACAAGCCAAAATCAATGAAAAAAGATCAATTACTCACCAATTTAGCTTGAACAAGCTTGCAAATATGTCCATTCACCTTGCTAAGCCTCATGAATCCTTCAACTCTTGGCCTCTTGGATGGGGGAGCATCACCTTGATCCATGGCTTCAAGCACTTAAATTCTCCTTCTCCTCCTTCTCTTTGCTTCAATTGCTTGATTCCTACACTTTGGGGAGAGTGAGAGCATGAAGAGAACATGTTGAGGGGTGTTTTATAACCCCTTGGCTCGCATTAGCCCGGAGGCAAGCACCAAAGAGAGGAAAGGATGCAAAACAGGTAGGAAAATCCGGTCTCGGTGGAAAGTTTAAATCGCGTCTGATGCAGCCGTCGTGATTCAAAGCGCTATGTCTGACTTCCATTGCGACAGGTGAGGTTAAATAGCGTCCGACGAAGTCGACGCTATTCAGTCAAGATGAAAGGCGTCTAGTATCTCTGTCGCAATTTCAAGCAATATTATTCTCATGTTTCACTATATTATATGTTTCTTGTCAATGCTGATGAATCTGTGAGCGCAGGTTCTGGACACACTTCTCACCGTGCAACTCATGATTATCTTCAGCAATCGCCATCTCTAGTATTGTATATATTGCATTCTACTATATGGTATACCCTATTAGAGCGCATCAAGGACCTTGATGCTCTGATGAATCTGGAATTTGAGTTCCCCTCCTCCGCCAAAAATGATGACGATTCCAAAGGATTCTCATGTCTTGAGGATAGGCCGTTGCGTTGCAGAAGGACGACGGATTCTATCCGGTTTCTTGACTTCGGCACTGTAGCAATATTATCCTTGATTATTTTATATTTTCTTTCATTTTAATCTTTTTCTTTTAGCCCAGCATGCATCATGTAGGATTTTGAGCATAATTCCGGATAATCACTCTCGTGCTTAACTGAAGAGAACCACTCGTTCCTCAAGTACAATTAACATGAAATATTCCATTCTGAGTCAAGTACTCAGTTCACCTTGTTGATGTTTGAAGATCATGTCTCGAGAAGCTCATTATTTTGGATTCCTTATCAGTTCATCCTTATTTTCCCTAAGATCCACCAGAGGCAGTGGCAGATGCCCCCAATGGTGCAACCTAATGGATTGTGTCCTTAGGTACTTCCCTGACGCTGGAAGTTGATCTACCTCCTTTCTGTGCCCACGTGCACGCTCCTTCTCCTTTCGTCCAGACTTTGAGTTTTCTCTTGAGATTTTCTACAAACCGCTTCACCTTGAATTGACGAACAGCTCCACTCATATGATGTTGAGGGGTGTCTCATCACACCTTGGCGTCTGCTTTTCAGTCACTCCACTTTATCCCACTCCATTTATCCCATTTCATTGCCCTCATTTCGTGTCATTTCGCTCCATTTCCTTGCAAAGTAGACGCCAAGGTAAGGCAGCTATAGACACGCCATTTTGGCAACGTATCAAGCAAATTTCATGTTACACTATAATGCCTCAAAGTGGCTCTCTTCAATTAACCTCTTGAGTGATTTTTCTATTTTTTTGGATTTTTCTAGGATTCTTAGGGATTTTTCCAAGGAGTCTAAAGGGGTCTGTTGAACTTAAGTGATTTGTGTCTTATACAGTGGACGACTTTTAAGGAGTTCGATCCGCGATGGGTAAAACCGACATGTATCACACGTGCTTACCCTGTTTTGATTTGCGTCCACTCAAGCCGTCGCGATTAAGAGTTTCCATTTTTGAATTATGGTAGTTTCCAAAATCATTTTTGGAAAGATTTAGTTGCTAATTAGAATTGCGTCCAACTTGTGCGATGCATTTCTAACCTTCCTCTAAAGAAGATCGATTTTCCCTCAAAGAACGATTCTGCTCAGAAACACGTTCGCTTTTGCCGACGCTATTCATTGTTTCCATTTTTAATATTTGGGAAAGAATCATGGCAAATTGGAAGGTTTAGAAACAAGGCGGCTATTGTCGACGCGGTTATTAAAATAGCCATAATCAAGGTTTGGAAGGGCTTAATCAAAGCAAGTCGATCTTGGAAATTGCGGCACTTTAGTCGGTCGCGATTAATGAGATAGGCGTCCACTGTACCAGATGCGATTCAAGGAATTTTTCCTATAAATAGACCCCCGAGGCCACTCTTTTGAAGATACCCCCAAGCACTACGGCGAAGCCCTGTCGCATTAGAGACTCGACTTCCGAATCCAAGGAGAAGTGCCCTCAATTCAAGGCATTCCACGTCTTCATCCCTTGGAGTTCGAAGCGTTCGTCTTCCTTATTCCATTGGAGCGAGACGGGGAGGAGCTTCATCCACTTCGTCCACTTCTTCATCCATCTCTTAGCAGCAGTTCACATCGCCATTTTCTTTCCTTCCTCTTCACTTATCTTGTTTCCTACTTATTTCACTTAGTGCATTCATCACACTATTCGCACACATCACATCATTTCCTCCATACCCACACTTTTTAGGGGTTTAACACCACCCCACGAGGTGTGTTAATGCACATGTCATCTCTTTTCTTTTCACTTGATTTGAGCTCATTACTCCACCTCATAGTCTAATTCCTCTGTCACGTGTTTTTCTTGTTGTCTTTTCTTGCAAGATAACCTTTGGAGCTAAATCTTCTTCGTCGGCCGGCCGGTGGAAGAAGTAAGAAGATCCCGCACACCACTCTCTTGCGATCTTAGGGTGAAGGTAAGTATTCCGCTTCTTCCTTTTCGCCCGTCTCCTTTGGTACCTACGTGTACCTAGCGATCACACTCCATATTGTGCACACATGCACGTTTTTCTTTTCCTTCCACCCTTTTGCCATTTTCATAGTTTTTCTTCATAAAATTCCTTCTTTTTTAAAAATCATTCTCTTTGTAGGGTGTGTTTTGAAAAAAAACACGTCTACAATCCTTCCTCCGATCCAGGGTGGTCTCTAGGTATCCTTATGCACTAGAGTTAACCCGCCAAGTGGTCCTTCCAATAGGGAAGTTTTTCTCTTTCTCCTTTCTTTCCTCCTTTTCTTCTTGCATGCTAGTTCATACACCCATTCACATGAACACGTAGATAGAATTTCTTTCAAACTATAAAGGGGTTGTTTTTCATTGAAAAGAGGAGTGGAGGAGGGTGGTCATAAAGTTTGGTTGTCTTTCTTCTCAAGCTTCCAACTGGTAAACCCTATGGTTCTCTGTGTTTCTTTTCATGCATGAGCATTTTATTCACTATCTTCCAAGCTAATTGGTCTTTTCCTATATCCCTTTTCGTAGGAAGGCTGAAGTCAGAATTGTGGAGCCCTCTTCCTTTGGATGATTGAAGGAGGAGGAGTGGAGAACCCGACAACTTCTGCTTTGAGGTATTGCATGATCATAGAGTCTTTTGGGTAGAGGTTAATGCCCTGGTGATTCTTCCGTGCACTTTTCGGAATCGCTACGCCGAGCTCAACCTCAGCTTCCTTCTATCGAGCACCAAGGTCAATAAATGGAAGGAGGAGGAGAAGGGCACCACATGCATAGGAGTAGGTCAAGATGTGACAGCTGACGGCTCAATAGCCAATGAAGAGTGATCAGTCATGGGCTGTTGATGTCTCATTTTGGCTTTGCCCTCTTTCTGTATGATCCACTTTAATCTTGGCTGAACTATTTGGCCCGAGCATGATGATGTGATATTTGGTTGCTTGATTTGTTTGCATCTTGAGCATAAACTTGTAATTTTTTAGAGAAATGAAAATAGAATATTAGTATTTTTTATACATGCGGGCTCAATTCATTGTTGTTTAGACTGCTTGGTTGTTGGAGTCTCCAGATTTGGTAGGGACCCTTACATCAACATATATGCATGTCTTCGAGTTGATTCATGGCTTGTAATTACTTCGCACATTTGGGGTTGAGCATTGCCTATTGTTGTCTTGGCTCAATTTAGGAGTAGGTGGACTATCATTTAGCCAATGTTTGGTGCCAACTTAAGCCTTAGAGGCCAAAAAGTGTATGATGGTGTCATAGGGGACTATATGGCCCCTTGCCTTGGTGACCAATCTGTGAAGGGTGACCTCGGCAGTCACGTTGAAGAGGCGATGACATGGAGTCCATTTGACCTCGAGCCTTGACAGTCTTTCGTGAAGGGTGACCTTGGTGGTCACGTTGGAGAGGTGGTGGCATGGGGTCCATCCAACCATGAGGCTTGGCGGCCTTTTACAAAAGCTGACTTTGCTAGTCACGTTGGAGATGTGGTAGCTTGGGGGTCTGTCCAACCGTAGGCCTTGGCGGCCTTTTATGAAGGGTGACTTCGGTGGTCAGGTTGGAGAGGTTGAGGCATGACCTCGGGCCTTGGCGGCCTTTCGTAAAGGATGACCACGGTGGTCATGTTGGAGAGCTGGAGGCATGGGAGTCTGTCCGACCTTGGACCTTGGCAGCCTTTATGTACATAGTTGGTGACCTTGGTGTCCTATTGGAGAGGTGGCAACATAGGATTATGTCTGACCTCAGGCCTTGGCTGTCATGCCCCGACATGGAATATCAGAATGTGAGGCAGTTGCAAGTAAGTGAGTATAGAGTGTATAATACACATCAAACCATTGGACAAAGAATAATGCTAAACCAAATGTATTTCATTGATAATTCCACTAATGTCTATTACAACCACTAATTCAGAGCCATTACATAGGGCCCAATTGACATCATTACATTGAATGAAAGTAAAGGACTAAACTAAGACTCTACATAACACTAGTGCGCCAGGGTCCTCTTGATTCACTCCTGATCATCCCCATCCTCATGAGTGTCGTGGTCTTCCTCAGTCTCACCTGAGAACACATATCAACTAATGCAGGGTGAGCGATAACACCCAGTAGGACTTAAATCTCATGATCAGACATGCTTTAAATGATTAATGTATTAAAGAGCAGAGTAACTAATGATAGAGAGCGAGAGTTAATTAATGTCGAGCAAGTAATAGCACAATAACATGATTCAAAAATAGCACAAGTGTCAAGTATAGCACAGAGAGCAGGATGGCCATAGTACAATTAGCACAATATATTTCATGATAGCACAATGAGTCGAGTATAGTATAGCACTTTGATTGTCATTTAGATAGTCGAGATAGATAGCACTTGACTATAATGCCAAACACTTTGGTCAATTAACTCTCGCGGACAAATAGCACTTTTGGGTGCACCTCCTAGGACCAGACCGGGCCCTTTATATTGCCAAGCATTAGTCATATTGTTTATCTTTAGACAATCAGTCAAATGGCCATAGAGAGTACCAAGAATAGAGGAGAGAAATTGATGAATAGACGAGAGTGTAGAGAACGTGAATAGATGAGAGAATAGAGTATAGATGAGAACTATAGGTCAATGCGCATGAAACAACGTTAAATAGACAATAGTAACAGTTGTACAACACTCATGATTGATGCTGGCAGTCAAGTAGAATTCACTAACCAACCACTGGCCATGCTAAGAACATAGTCCAGAGGTCCGGTGTGATATCGTGGTAAGAGAGCACAGCTAAGGCCGTTTGGATCATACTGATCCCTAAAGGGTGTTATAGGTATTGAGGGCACAACCGATCGTCGACCATGAGGGAATCCATGGACAGAGGAGACTTATGGAGGCCTTGAACAAGGATTCACTAGTCCGGCAGAAGGAATATCCGACGGAGAGTTTGTCCAAGTCAAGAGAAAGTGTGTATAGAAACAAGTTGCTCGACGTTCTAGAGGAATTCTAGAACAGTGGAGTATCGGTAACGATGTTCCAAAACCTCGAGAGAAACGAAGACAAGTCCATTATAACATAGGAAAAATGTACATTATTGAAATAAATTACCAAATGTAGTATGAGATATTTTAATGCCATGTCAAGTCATATTGGATGGTTGCATGTATGTGCATGTGATAAAGAAAATCATAGATGTGAAAGGTCAAGTGTATGACTTTTAATTAACTATTACATGTTCATGTTCAAACATCTTCTTTTACTGTGTTTAAGACAAATAACAGAATGTATAGTCACTGTAGAAAGACAAGAACCACAAAAATTAGGGTTTATGTACAAAATTCTAGAAGGCAACGTACCTCTATGAGGATCGCGATGGGGTCTGTCAAAGAACGCGACAGGTCCGTCTGGGACAGGCAGCCAGAATGCAACGCAAGGGCCTGTCACATTCAGAACACGACGGGTTCCTTGTTGTGACCCACCCTTGAGAACTCGGCCTATCGGTTCATCGCATTCTCAAGGTTTCTGCCTGAGCCTGAGAAGGGAAAACCCTTGCCTTGGATTGTGGTCCATGCTTTCCAAAGATTGATACAGGATTGTTTAAAATCGAAATCTCTATGTACACTTGATGAAAAATCATGAAACAAATTTTAAACGAAACTAGACTTGCAAGAGTATAAACTGTAAAGAGTAATTAGAAACTTATCATGGTATTGATAGGCTATAATCTGGTTCTTTCACGATGAACATAGAACATGACACAGTGATGGAAAAAGAATTAAGTCGAGCAAAGTACTCAATAGAAATTGGGGAAAAGTATGGCAAAAGATTCCTGACAACATGTAGCATGTACAGTAAAAATTGCATAGCACGAGATCAAGTGTAGATAGAGATTTAAGGTAAACATGATGGGTCGAGTACATGTTCTTAACAGAACTTCCAACAAGAAATTCACATGATAGGGTTGATAGAAATTAAGGAAAAGTGAGGACTTTTGTTCCTAGTATCAAGAACAGTCTACAGACGAGTGTAATTTAATTTAGTTTGTGAGATTGCCTACCTTTGGGACGATTTGACTTCTAGGGCTAGAACTCAAAGAATAAGCTTGTAGATCTTCTAGCAAGCATTCTCCCTACGATTCCCTTCTCCTTTGGCCTCTCCTCCACATCCAAAAAGTCCCAGCAATGCAATAGGGTCGGCCATGAAGGGGTTGAGAGTGTATTTATGCACCGAGCATGTTTAAATCCTAATACAACTCTAACTTCCCTTTTTCTATGAATTTCTATGTTTATCACACCTTCCTAGCATTAATCCTCCTAGTTGGGTTAGAATGGGACTCCAATTTCGTGGCTAGCTAGTTAGGGTAGGGTTAGGAGTCCATTTTTTATTTATATGAATTATATTAATGATTTACTTACCCTTTTTAAATTAGGCAGTAATAGGGTTACGAATTTTATGGTATTTTCTTTTATCCTATCTTTCAAAACTCTTATTTTGGCCCAATAACTTTTATATAAACCATTTATTAAAGCCCATCACTTATTTTTTATTAATGGATTTTAATTAATTCATTTTTCTTTAATATTTAAATTTATTTATTTATTAAAAATATTGGGTTGCTACATTGGTGGTCTTTTACAAAGGGTGACCTTAGTGGTCACGTTGGAAAGGTGGTGGCTTGGGGGTCCACGCGACCTCAGGCCTTGGTGGCCTCTTGCGAAGGGTGACCTCAGTGGTCATGTTGGAGGGGTGGTGGCATGGGGGTCTATCCAACCTTAGGCCTTGGTAGCCATTATGCTATTGGTGACTCCAGTGGTCACTTTGAGTGCTCAGGATTGATAGAACCTGCCATGAGATTGAGAGCTTAATTTCACATGAGGATAGTTCATATAAAATACCTTTGTAGGTTGTTTACATTCCATGTCCTCGGGATAGGGACACCTGAGGTGGTTTCGAGCTTATATGCCCCATGCTTGAGATCTTCTGCAACGTTGTAAGGTCCTTCCCAAGTTGAGGTGAGCTTATCGATGGCTTTGGTGGGGTTGAAGGCCTCCATCATTCAGAGCATGAGGAGGCCCATATTGAACTTTCTTCCTCGGACTTGATGATTATGGATGCTCGTGGCCACTTGTAGAAGGTGATCGACCACAACATGCTCTCTAATTTTATTAACAAGGGCAGTATTGCCAATCAACTTCCCATCATTAAGCTCAGGGTCAGATGCAATGACAAGCACTGAAGGCTCATTGATTTTGACTGGTAGGACTACCTCAAATCTGAAAGCCAAGTTGAACAGTGACTCCCTAGTGGCAGTCCTCGACATCATCCTATAGGACCATAAGGCTAAGGGTAGTTCATTGATCCAGTTTCAGCCGAACTACCCTAGTTTGGTCTTAAGTCATAGGAAGATGGTACAATTGGTAACCTTAGTGAGTACATTAGCCTGTGGGTGTGCAACCGAAGTGAAATGTTGGGATTTGCCATAGTCAGCACACTGAGCATGGAATGTCTTCCGAGGAAATTGCATCCCATTTTCTCTAATGAGTACTTTGGGTAGGCCAAACCAAGTATTAATTGATTTCCAAACACTAAATAACCCATATTTATCAAAAACAAGAGCCCTTATCCCATCCTAACCCTTTGGCCACGAAATTAGGCCTCTCTCTTACCCAATTAGATGGATAAATGATAGAAATAGGATGATAAATATGAATTTTCATAATTTGGAGAGGAGGAGAGAGTTTGAAGTACATTGGACTCAAATAGACATCAAAACTCCACCATTTCATCCCTACCCAAACCCAAACCGTGGCTGGAGCTCTGGAGACGAAGAGAGAGGCTGGAGAATGTGGGAGCTTAGAGAAGGAAGCTTGGACAAAGGAGTTTTCATCTCGTTTTTGTCTCCAAATTAGGGATCTTCTTTGTTTCGACAAAAGGTAGGCAATCTTTCAAGTCAAATCCGTGTAAAAATTACCCTAGGAAGACTTCATGATCCCGAGCAAAAGCCCTCTAGTTTTGCTCCATTTTGATCTCCATGAGGGAGAATAAATTCTTTAATCCCTGACAGTTCTATGTACTCGACCCTTCATGTTTACTCTTAAACCTCGAGCATATATGATCCCATGTCATGAGAAAATTCTCATATATACTACATCATGTTAGCTTTCAAACGCCCCTAGTTTGCCTAAATGTTATCATGTATCCATCTCTAATTAATTCGTTGAACCTTGACTGCGCCTATTAGGTCATCAATATGTAACTTGATTAAAGCATGACTAAACCTTGTCTATTTTCAAATTAATGCATGTTGATAGATCTATGTGTCTACTTTCGTTTAAAACTAATTTCATACTTTTTGGATCACCGTGCAATTTTATACTGAATTTAGAATGACCCTGTGTCAAGAAGGATTCACCCAGGGAAAATGGGTAAAAAGGCCGGACTCCCCTGTTATCGCGGCGGCGCGACCCGCCGTGATACCAGAGGAATCGCGGCCGGCGGCTGCGACGTGTTAAGAATGCGGCGGCCTAAGCCGCCGTGATTCCTGGTGCGGACCGGGCCGAGCCGGTCGGTCCTCAGACCGCGACCGAGACACCCGTCGCGACTTGAATCGTGGCAGGTAGGCCCGACGCGATTCAAGGATTTCAGCCAGAAACTTTAATTAAGCATATACCCTTGTTGTTTTGGCTATATAACCCCTATTTAGCCATGATTAACCCATGTTATAGTTAATTCGACTTGGTAAATCAATAAATGGCAATAATGATATAAATTTAATTATTTAAAGGACATTTGCATGATTTATCATCATCTCATGATTTCTTTACACTTACACACACATAACATTATTAATTGCCATTTGACCCTGATAAATTATGCAATAATGTATTCGGTAAATTAGCGAAATAAATGACTAAATTATCCTATTTTATTAAATACAATTGTCTTCATTTTATACGCACATTTTAAATATCGTTATTGTTTTCCCTCGACTTCGAACACTCGAGGCACGACGGACCCGTTTTTCTAACACACTTTCTCTTGACTTGGACCATCTCTCCATCGGGAATACTCTCAACTGGGCCAGGGACTCCTTGTCAAGGCCTCCATAAGTCTTCTTAGCTTTGGCGTACGTCCATTGCTGACGAGCTGGTTGTACCCTAAAATCTTTTACACATTAGGGATCAGTACAATCCATGGCCTTAGTGTGTTCTTTCCTTATCTTTCGATCACGTCGGACCATCTAGCCTGTGTACACAACATGGCTAGTGGGCGGTGATGATTTCTACCAGACTGTCGGCCCGCAATGGTGTGCCGTGCAACCGTTACTATCGATGTTTAACGTGAGTTAACGATAATACCCCTATCTCATCTGCTCTCTATATCCTCTCATCTGTTCACATTCTCTCTACGCCCTCATCTATCTCGTCTAGTACTCTCTTACCTCTTCTTGGTACTCTATTGGCCATTCTTGTGATTGTCTAAGATAAAGAAATGACTAATGCCAGTACAATGGGGCCCGATCAGGTCCTGGGAGGAGCGCCCGAAAAGTGCCAGTACCCATAGGAGTTAAAATGATCAAGGATGTGTTACGGCATGCATCTAGTGCCAGCATACTAGCAAGATTAATCAATGACAATCAAAGTACTATCTATACTAGTACACTTGTTATCGTTACTAGAGCACGTTGTGTAAATTACATGATATATCGTTACATGGCCATTCTATTATCATTCTCGTTGAACTATTTTCCATGTGCCAGATGCTATTGTTATCTCGTTATCATTGCTTGATCTACATGACTCTTCTCTCTAGTTAACCTACCATTAAGACATTAATCATTTAAACCATGCTTGTAATCATGAGATATTAAGTCCTACTGGGCGTTATTCGCTCATCCTGCATTTTTATTTAATGTGTTTTGGGTGAGTCTGAGGATGACCACACTCACGAGGACGGGACTAAGGACGATGCTCAGGAGTGACCATTTCAGCAACCATTTGCTTTAGTAGTTAGTTAGCATAGAATGAGTCAGTTAGTTATGATGTATTAGTTTGGATTTTCAATAAAGTGCTCTAGGCCCTAGTTTTGGCTCTGATACGTTGATGTAATAGTTCGTACATGAAGTTAGTGAGTTAATAGTAAATGTAATTGAAGTTTGGAGGATTATTAATGAAATTTGAGTTATTTGGTATTATTCCACTTGTGCAATGGTTTGTATTTATTTCTCGCTCTGTACTATTTAATAACTGTAATCCCGCTCCGATATTCCACGTCGGGGCATTACAGTTTTGTGGTATCAGAGCCTAGGTTATTCTTAAGTATAGGATGATCTAGGTTGACCTGCCTCGACTTAGAGTCTAAATTCCATACCTATGTGAGAAGGGTAGAACCAAGGGTATTTAAGGTAAAATGAATACACACACGCACAAACTTAGTGCAAACTCAACGACTTACATTTAAAATTCTCTTTTGAAGGAACTTAAACCACGACAATGGCAGCGGAGCGTGTACAACTCCGTGATATGCAGTAGACTATTCAGCAGCTTACTCAAGCTTTACTTCAAGCGGCTGGAGCCAACAATAACAATCGAGGAGCTGGTGAATTATATCGGAACTTCCGCAACCTAAATCCGCCTCGATTCAGCAGAACTATAGACCCTGATGAGGCAGAGAACTGGATCAAGGAGACTAAGCGCATATTCCGCGTTATGCAATGCGCGGATGGCGATAAGCTGTTGTTGGCAACATTCCAACTTGAAAGGGACGCCCGTGCATGGTGGGAGTCCATTGAAGCTACAAGGGCTGATGCACAATTCACATGGAATGAATTCAAGGAGCATTTCAACTCCAAATATTTTTCAAGAAAGAGTTCAAGAAAGGAATGCCACCGAGTTCGCCGCTCTGAAACAGAGAAACCTAACTGTTGCAGAATATGAGGCACAGTTCTCCCGATTGGCTTGCTACGCCAATCATCTGGTTAGCACTGAGAGGATGAAGGCGAAGAGATTCCTCAACAGGCTCAGACCCGCATATATCACTCAACTATCACCATTTGACATTCAGACCTATCCGGAGATGGTCAAGCGAGCACAATGCCTGGAGGATGCGACTGAACTCACTGAGCGCATCAAGGGCAGAATGTTCGACAAAGAGCAAACTTCCGGAGCACCGAGCAAGCCTACTAACGGAAAGAAAAGGCTGTTACGTATCACTGATGGGCCAAGCTAGGAGTGAAAGCCCAAAGTCCCTACTCCTACTACCCCAAACAACAAGCCCAGATGCAAACACTGTGACAAGTTGGGCCATACCGCAGAAGAGTGCTGGAGGAAGGCAGGTGCATGCCTTCGTTGTGGGAGCAGAGAGCATCGGATTTCCGAGTGCCCATTGCTTAAGGAGAATGAAAAGCCCCATTGCTTAAGGAGAATGAAAAGCGTCCTATGGGACAGAAGAATCCCGGCCGACTGCAGGCTTTACAAGAAGCGGAAACCACCGAGGAAGGTGGGGTTGTCGAAGGTACCTTACCAGTATTCTCTCAGACAGCTTTTGTATTATTTGATACTGGCACAACACATTCTTTTATATCAGAAGCATTCGCTGACACATTAAATAAAAAACCTGCATCTGTGCAATTTGAATTACCTGTCACAACACCACTAGGAGAAAAGGCTCAATTGAATAAATATTATCCATTAGTTGATGTTAAGATTGGTGAACTCAATCTAAGAGCTGACTTGATCTGTATGCCCATGGAGGGCTACGACGTTATTCTGGGAGCCGACTGGCTATCCCCGTATGGGGCTATCGTGGATTGTAGAAGAGGGAAAATTTTCTTTAGTGAATTGCCTAAGCTGACCTTCACGGGACGTAGACACAAGAGACACTTGTCTCTCGTCTCTGCCATCAAATCACAGAATATGATAAGGAAAGGAAGTATAGCATTTCTTGCCTCTATAATAGTTGAAAAGAAAGCATCTAAAATATCAGACATTCATATAGTACAAGGATATCTAGACGTGTTTCCCGATGAGCTGCCAGGCATTCCACCCGAGAGAGATGTGAATTTCTCAATTGATCTCGTACCTGGAGCTGCACCGGTTTCACGGAAACCCTACATGATGTCCCCCGCTGAATTGAAAGAATTGAAAGAGAAACTGATGGAACTTCTATAAAAGGAATTTATCAGGCCGAGTACTTCTCCTTGGGGAGCACCAGTGTTGTTCGTCAAAAAGAAGGACGGATCCATGCGGTTATGCATCGATTACAGGCAATTGAACAATCTCACTGTCAAGAACAAGTACCCTTTGTCGCGTGTCGATGAATTATTTGATCAGATATCAGGAGCAAAATATTTTTCTAAGATTGACCTTAGATCGAGATATCATCAGATGAGGATTAAAGATGCAGACATTTATAAAACGGCTTTCAAGAGCAGGTACGGTCATTACGGATTTGTAGTCATGCTTTTTGGACTAACCAATGCTCCTGCAGCTTTTATGCAACTAATGAACAGCATTTATCGGCCTTACCTCAACAAGTTCATCGTGGTTTTTATTGATGATATTCTGATATACTCCAAGACCAAAGAAGAGCATGAGGAGCATCTGAGGATTGCTCTGCAGATTTTGCGGGACAACCAACTCTACGCCAAATTGAGCAAATGTGAATTCTGGCTCGAGGAGGTGTTATTTCTAGGCCACGTTATTTCCAAGGATGGTATCGCTGTCGATCCTTCCAAGGTAGAAGCCGTACTCAACTGGGAAAGGCCGACCAATGTCACTGAAATCATGAGCTTTCTTGGACTGGCTGGTTATTACAGACGGTTCATAAAAGACTTCTCCAAGATAGCTGTACCTCTTACGTGTCTTACGCGGAAAGAGAACCCATATGTCTGGAGCAAGGAGTGCGAGAAGAGTTTCCAGACATTGAAGCAATTGTTGACTTCTGCACCTGTCCTTGCGTTTCCAGTCGAGGGCGAAGGATTCTCAATCTACACTGATGCATCTGGAATTGGTTTAGGCTGCATATTAATGCAGAACGAAAAGGTGATAGCATATTCTTCAAGGCAGTTGAAGCCACATGAAGTCAACTATCCAGTCCATGACTTAGAATTGGTTGCGGTGGTATTTGCACTTAAGATCTGGAGACATTATCTATATGGGGAGCAATTTATTGTCTACTCCGACCACAAGAGTTTGAAATACTTATTTTCTCAGAAGGAGCTCAATATGCGGAAACGAAGATGGCTTGAGTACTTGAAAGACTTTAATTTCAATATCCAATACCACCCAGGTAAAGGTAATGCAGTAGCTGATGCACTTAGTAGGAAGCCTGTAGCTTCTTTATCTTGTCTAGTCATGGGCGAGATGCAATTATTAGAACAATTCGCCAGTCTAGATCTGAATATTGAGAAGAGAAGTGATAAGATGTTAGTGGCTAATCTTAAAGCTCAACCCAACATCTTTGTCGAGATCAGAGAGCAACAGGTTAATGATCCGTTTCTAATCCGAGTACAGGAGACTATAGCTGACAAGCCAGATTTCTCCATCGCAGAAGATGGAAGAATATTATTCCAAGCCAGGACATGTGTGCCTGATAATGAAGAGCTGAAAAGGAAACTGATGGATGAAGCCCACAAGACCAAGTACACAATTCACCCAGGTGCAACCAAGATGTACCAAGACATGAAAAGGTCCTTTTGGTGGCCAAACATGAAGCGTGAGGTGGCTGACCATGCCGCACACTGCCTCACATGTCAACAGGTAAAAGCTGAACATCGTCGTCCTGCGGGAGTACTTAGACCCCTGGACATACCAGAATGGAAATGGGAAAGCATCGGAATGGATTTCATCATGGGTTTACCCCGAACTCGTGGTAGACTCGATGCTATCTGGGTCATTGTGGACTGTTTAACCAAGTCCGCACACTTCCTTGCTATTAAGAGCACTTGGAGTGTGGATGTGTTAGCAGCACTTTATGTAAAAGAAATTGTAAGATTGCATGGAGTCCCAGAATCCATTGTCTCAGACCGTGATCCCAGATTCACTTCTAGATTCTGGAAGGGACTTCAGACAGTGTTCGGTACTAAACTCAATTTCAGTACTGCTTTTCACCCACAGACGGATGGACAGACAGAAAGGACAAATCAGATTGTGGAAGACATGCTTCGTGCTTGCACTATAGATTTTGAGGGATATTGGAATGAACAACTATCTTTGATTGAATTCGCCTACAACAACAGTTATCAGGCCAGCATTAAAATGGCACCGTTTGAAGCACTGTATAGCAGAAGTTGTAGATCACCTGTGTGTTGGAATGAGGTAGGTGAACAGCAATGGCTGGGACCAGACATGGTACAAAGCACTAGCAGGGATATAGATTATCAGAGACAAAATTAACGTAGCTCAGTCCAGGCAGAAGAGCTATGTAGATAAGAGAAGGAGAGACTTAGAATTTCAAGCTGGAGATCATGTGATGTTGAAGGTATCCCCGACCAGAGGATTTTAAAGGTTTGGGATGAAAGAAAAATTGAGACCAAGATTCATAGGTCCATTCAAAGTGTTGGATATAGTTGGCGAGGTGGCGTACCGACTAGCACAACCTCCCCAGTTCTCAACAGTGCACAATGTGTTCCATGTGTCCATGCTGAGGAAGTACGTGTATGATCCGTCACACGTAATCAGCTATGAAGACATTACTCTGAATAAGGATATGACCTATGAAGAACGGCCAGTGAAGATCTTGGACAAGAAGATGCAACAACTTCGGAATAGATCTATACCCATGGTAAAGGTACTATGGAGAAACCATGAAGTTGAAGAGGCCACGTGGGAGCCCGAAGCATTAATGCGACGAAATTATCTGGAGTTATTTAATAAGTCATTCTTCCTCGTATGATCCTATGAATTTGGGGACCAAATTCTTTTTAAGAGGGGGAGGATGTAGCACCCTAGATTTTTAAAACTCAAATAAAATAAAATTTCTATTTTAATAAATGAGGAAAATAGATTTAAATAGATTAAATGAGAAATAAGTGAAATAAAAAAGGAATTAAGCAAGCCCATTAAGTTAAAACCCTAATGGGTTGTGTAAATGGTTTAATTACAAAATAATGGGCCTAATATACTGGAGCTCATCATGGGATGGGATTTAATTAAGTGAAATTCGTATCTAAATTAATTAATAAATAGTAAAGGGCTAAGATAAACACTAAATAACCCATGTTTATCAAAAACAAGAGCCCTTATCCCATCCTAACCCTTTGGCCACGAAATTAGGTCTCTCTCTTACCCAATTAGATGGACAAATGCTAGGGATGATAAATATGAATTTTCGTAATTTGGAGAGGAGGAGAGAGTTTGAAGTACATTGGACTCTAATAGACATCAAAACTCCACCATTTCGTCCCTGCCCAAACCCAAACCGTGGCTAGAGCTCTGGAGATGAAGAGAGAGATTGGAGAACATGGGAGCTTGGAGAAGGAAGCTTGGACAAAGGAGTTTTCATCTCGTTTTCGTCTCCAAATTAGGGATCTTCTTTGTTTCGATAAAAGGTAGGCAATCTCTCAAGTCAAATCCATGTAAAAATTACCCTAGGAAGATTTCATGATCCCGAGCAAAGGCCCTCTAGTTTTGCTCCATTTCGATCTCCCATGAGGGAGAATAAATTCTTTGAAGCCCTGATAGTTCTATGTACCTGACCCTTCATGTTTACTCTTGAACATTGAGCATACATGATCCCATGCCATGAGAAAATTTTATAAATACTACATCATATTAACTTTCAAACGCCTCTAGTTTGCCTAAATTTCATCATGCATCCATCTCTAATTAATTCATTGAACCTTGACTGCGCCTATTTAGGTCATTAATATGTAACTTGATCAAAGCATGACTAAACCTTGTCTATTTTTAAATTAATCATGTATATTGATAGATCTATGTGTCTACTTTCGTTTAAAACTGATTTCATGCTTTTTGGATCACCGTACAATTTTATACTGAATTTAGAATGACCCTATGTCAAGAAGGGTTCACCCAAGGAAATGGGGTAAAAAGGCCAGACTCCCCTGTTATCGCGACGGCGCGACCCGCCGCGATACCAAAGGAATCACGGTCGGCGGCTGCGACGCGTTAAGAACATGGCGGCCTAAGCCGCCGCAATTCCTGGCGTGGACCGGGCCGGTCGGTCCTCGGACCGCGACCGAGCCACCCGTCGCGACTTGAATCGCGGCGGGTAGGCCCGACGCGATTCAAGGATTTCGGCCAGAAACTTTAATTAAGCATATACCCCTGCTGTTTTGGCTATATAACCCCTATTTAGCCATGATTAACCCATGTTATAGTTAATTCGATTTGGTAAATTAATAAATTGCAATAATGATATAAATTTAACTATTTAAAGGACATTTGCACGATTTATCATCATCTCATGATTTCTTTACACTTACACACACATAACATTATTAATTGTCATTTGACCCTGATAAATTATGCAATAATGTATTCGGTAAATTAGCGAAATAAATGACTAAATTACCATATTTTATTAAATACAATTGTCTTCATTTTATACGCGCATTTTAAATACCGTTGTCATTTTCCCTCGGGTTCGAGCACTCGAGGCACGACGGACCCATTTTTCTAACACACTTTCTCTTGACTTGGACCACCTCTCCATTGGGAATACTCTCGACTGGGCAAGGGACTCCTTGTCCATGCCTCCGTAAGTCTTCTTGGCTTTGGCGTACGTCCATTGTCGATGAGCTGGTTGTACCCTAAAACCCGTTACACATTAGGGATCAGTACGATCCATGGCCTTAGTGTGTTCTTTCCTTATCTTTTGATCACGTCGAACCATCTAGCCTGTGTACACAACACGGCTAGTGGGCGGTGATGATTTCTACCAGACTGTCGGCCCGCAATGGTGTGCCGTGCAACCGTTACTATCGATGTTTAACGTGATTTTACGATAATACCCCTATCTCATCTACTCTCTATATCCTCTCATATGTTCACGTTCTCTCTACGCTCTCATCTATCTTGTCTAGTACTCTCTTATCTCTTCTTGGTACTCTATTGGCCATTCTTGTGATTGTCTAAGATAAAGAAATGACTAATGCCAGCGTAATGGGGCGTGATCAGGTCCTGGGAGGAGCGCCCGAAAAGTGCCAGTGCCCATGGGAGTTAAAAATGATCAAAGATGTGTTACGGCATGCATCCAGTGCCAGCATTCTAGCAAGATTAATCAATGACAATCAAAGTACTATCTATACCAGTACACTTGTTATCGTTACTAGAGCACGTTCTGCAAATTACATGATATATCATTACATTGCCATTCTATTATCATTCTCGTTGAACTATTTTCCCTGTGCCAGATGCTATTGTTATCTCGTTATCATTGCTTGATCTACATGACTCTTCTCTCTAGTTAACCTGCCATTAAGACATTAATCATTTAAACCATGCTTGTAACCATGAGATATTAAGTCCTACTGGGCGTTATTCGCTCATCCTGTGTTTTTATTTAATGTGTTTCATGTGAGTCTGAGGATGACCACACTCACGAGGATGGGACTGAGGACGATGCTCAGGAGTGACCATTTCAGAAACCATTTGCTTTAGTAGTTAGTTAGCATAGAATGAGTCAGTTAGTTATGATGTATTAGTTTGGATTTTCAATAAAGTGCTTTGGGCCCTAGTTTTGGCTCTGATACGTTGATGTAATAGTTCGTACATGAAGTTAGTGAGTTAATAGTAAATGTAATTGAAGTTTGGAGGATTATTAATGAAATTTGAGTTATTTGGTATTATTCCATTTGTGCAATGGTTTGCATTTATTTCTCGCTCTGTACTATTTAATAACTGTAATCCCGCTCCGATATTCCACGTCGGGGCGTTACACCCTGCCCACTTGGTGAAGTATTCTACCATGATGACGAGGAACTCCCATTGACGGCAGTAAGGGAGAAAGGACCAAGGAGGTCTCTTTCCCATCAGGAAAATGGACACAGATATATCACGCCAACGAGCTCATTCTCCGAGCTGTTGTGCTTCCTAATAAAGGCCTGGCACTGGTCACATTTCTTGAAGAGGTTAAGTCTATCTTAGCTCATGGTCAGCCACCAATAGCCAAGATGCACACACTTTTGGGCCGTTGCTCAACCACTATATTGGCTGCCACAAATTCCTTCGTACATCTCCCTTAGAACATAGTTTGGCCTCAGCCTCACCGAGATACTTCAGATATGGAAGCCCAGCCCATAGTCCCTCCTATAGAGATCTTCTTGGACGATGGTGAATTTGGATGACCTCCACATGATGTCCCAGGTGAGACTGTCACCCTCGAGCAAAGTCCAATGTTGTAGGAACTGGATGATGGGCTTTCTCCATCCTATTGTGGGCTCCTATTCTTTGGCAATGAGTTCGAGACTCTCGTAGCCGGGGTCGACACTTCTTCGACCAACATCGAACACTTGCAGTCGAGCTCAGTTTAGGAACTGAGCCGAGCAAGTGTGTCAGCTTTCTCATTCTCGAACCTTGGAATATGAATGATGTCGAAGTGACGTAGCCTAGATAAGAGCCTCTTCACTATTTGTAGTTACTTGCTCGTGATGGCGTCCTTGACTTTGTAGTTCCCTAAGATTTGTTCAACACAAGCTGGGAATCACTACTTAGATTTTTGTGGCACTAAGGCATAAAGCCATAGTCAGCCCCGAGATGAGGGATTCACATTCTACAACATTGTTGGATGTCAGGAACGTAAAGTGTAGTGCATACACCAAGGTGTCCCCTCCAAGAGGGATAAGTATAAGGCCTACCCCACTCCTAGCGAACCAGGAGGACCCATTGACCAATAGCTTCCAAGTTGAGGCTAACATGGGGTTGTTGCTCAGTTGCTCATCAGTCTCCTTCTCGGTAGGAATGCTAGGGACCTCTTCTTCAGCTGCCATGGCCCTTGTCTCAATGATGAAGTTGGCCATGTCCGAGCCCTTGACCATCATTCTCGGGAGGAAGTTGATGTCAAATTCACCGAGCTCGATAGCGTAGCGTAGGAACCTCCAGAATAAAGCTATCTACATCCCCCAGTTTAAAATGAATTTAGCTATTAATGCCCATTAGGGCATTAGGAATGTGGGACTTCAATGAGAGTTGGCCGTTCATCACCCTGCTACCCTTGCCAACTTGATCACCTTAGCCTTGTGTCATATAGAGACCATTGTCATCTTTACAACATGCTATGACGCGCCCACTGACAAGGAGGAAAAGAAGTGTCTATCTGGCTAACCCTCTTGGTCAGAATGCAAGAGGAGTCGCAATGGCAACAAGAGGGACCCACGGTGAAAGTTTGAGCTTCTAGGAGATCTTGGAGAAGGAGTATGTCTAGTGGTCGAAGCCATTGAAATCGAGCCCACATCAGTGAAATTGACAGAAGTACTGCCTCTTTCACGAAGACCATGGCCAGTATTAGTATACCAATGATTGCCAACAACTTAAGGATGAGATTGAATCTCTCATTTGAAAAGACTATCTCCTCACACCCCCTTGAGGAGATCGATGATTTACCTTAAGGCCTCCAGATCAACATTATCTTGGGAGGCTTTACGTTAGGTAGAGATACTCACCGAGGCAAGTAGTACATCTAGTGGGCCCAACAGGGGGAAGAGTGCAAGAAATCGACTGTCACCAACTTAGGGAAGTACCTGGTCTCATTTTCTGATGAGGACCTTAAGAGCGGGGGGGTGGGGGGGGCAGACCCCTCAAAATGATGCACTTGTAATTTCAACTACTATATATCATTGTACTATACAAAGAGTCCTTTCAATGATGGAAGTGCAGTAGATGTGTTGTCATATGACTACTTCCTTAAGATTCCCCCTGATCCATCACATTCATGGCAAGCTTCACAATGATTAAGGGGCTAAACAATTATAGTTAATGCTATATTTGGCCAAACTATTCTAAGCTAGATACATGTGGTTCCCTCAATGTATATCTAGAAGTTGAGGTTCACGATGAAGGAGGGAGTGGGAGATGTCCAAGACAACCAAGTTGAAGTAAGGAAGTGCTATCTCATCTCCACCAAGCCAACATAGCTGAAGGAAGATAGTTTTGGAAAAGCAATTACCGAGGAGAAAGAGACGACAAGTTCATCCTACAAGGAACTACTATCCATCTTTTTGTTAGGTGATCTAACTCGAGAAGTCAACATCGACTCTAACTTGTTCCACCCCCCCCCCCCCCCCCCCCGCTTCAAGAAAAATACAAGGTTCTTTTGCGTTGAAGTCTTCGGTGGTTTGATTTTGATCTTCCAAGAATAGCTAAAGAACAAAGTAACACAACAATTCAACTTGGACCCAACTATTAAGCCGGTCCAATAATGAAAAATGAAGCACATGCCAGAACAAGTTGCCATTAAAGAATATGTAACCAAGGGGTACCAAGCTATTTAAGGTAGTCCAGTACCCCTTCTGTTTGGCCAACGTTGTCTTGGTGCCAAAGTGTTATGAAAAGTGATGAATGTGTATCAACTTCACTTACCTAAACAAAACCATGTTCGAGGATCACTACCACTCTTGAGCATCTACCAACTAGTCGACTCTACTTCGATAAATGTGCTACTCAATTTCTTCAATGCCTACTCTGGGTATCATCAAATTTGGATGCATCCAGTACATTGAGAAGACAACATTCATCATTGATTTTGGGGTTTTCTACTACACCTGAATGCCAACTAGTCTAAAGAATGTCATAGAAACATATTAGCAGTTGGTGAACCAAAATTTTAAAGCCTAGATTAGCTACAACATAGAGGTGCACATCAATGGTATGTTGGTGAAATCTTCAAAGGTCAAGGATCACTTCACCAATCTTGCCGAGACATTTAAGACTCTTTGAGGGTACAATATGAAGTTAAATCCTTTCAATGTGCTTTCATACTAGTAAATTTTTAGGATTCCTAGTTACCCACTCGAGGGTATATCAAGGCAAACCTGAATAAAATCCATACCATCATGGAGATGCAACAGCTACAAATATGAAAGATGTTCAATGTTTTGCTGGCCTAGTTTTCTACAATCAATCGCTTCATGTCTTAGGTTACAGAACATTATTTGCCCTTCTTCAAGCAGCTAAAGGGACCTAAATCCTCCTCGTCAACCTTATTTTGGAATGAGGAATGTGAGAAGACTTTTACCAAGCTAAAAGCCTATCTATTGTCGCTACCAACACTATCTAAACCAGTCCCGAAGAGACACTCTATTTGTATCTTATAGTTATACCTTTGATAATAGGTTCGGTCTTTTTCTGAAAGGGCAAAGATGTATAAAGACTAGTATATTGCATCAGCATAGTGCTCCTATATGTTGAGAGAAGATATCTCATAACTAACAAAGTCGTGCTAAAGTTGGTCAACCTAGTGAGACATCTCAGGCCTTATTTTCAGGTGCACAACATTGCCATCTTCACCGAGAAACCTCTTAGGTAAATCTTGGTGAACACTGAGGCATCTAGTTATCTTGTAAACTGGGTCGTGGCCTTGGGGCCTTTGATATTTCTACCATCAAGTATCAGGCCCTCACCAACTTCATCACTAACTGTACGACCCTATAAAAGGAGGTTCTAGTAGTGCTTGTCGATCCAATTTCATAGCTCTTCATTGATGGCTCATCATGTTCGACTGGTAGCAGCACAGGTGTTATCATATGCTCTGCCAAAGGGATCAAGCTACAATATTCTTTGAACTTCAAGTTCGCTGCCTCCAACAATGCTTTCTAATATGAGGCACTGATATGTAGGTCATGCATAACTATGTAACTCAAAATTGTGAGAGTCAAAATCATCACCAATTCTAAACTGGTCACAAGCTAGTTCAATAGAGAATATAAAGTTCGGGAGCCTCAAATGATAAAATCGCCAGATGTCCTGGGACTTAACTCAATAGTTTGAGAAATTCAAGATAATTCAAATCACTCAGGAGTCAAACTCTAGGGCTTATGTTCTCCCTTGCATAACCTCGTCGCCAAGCCCAACTAGATTCTGGTCGATTCTCCTAGAGGAGCTAGAACATCCTAGCATTGAGGAAAAGCATGTTAAGGCTATTAAAGAGTTGGCCAATGACTAAAGAACCCCTTACATTAGCTAGTTGAAGGATAGACATTCTCCCTATTGATCCTCAGGCTTAAATATTAGGCTCTAAGATTTGTCCTCCTCGACAGTTGGATGTATAGCAGGTTCTATGTATGCCACTCTTGAACTGCCTCAGACCGTTGAAGCTAAACAAGCAACAGGGAGGTCCATGAAGGTACCTGTTGTGCTCACCAAGGAGGAAGATTAGTGGCATTATTCTTTTTGAGGTAGGGTTATTGGTGATTGATACTCCAAAGCAATTGCTCGGACTATGTCTGTAAGTGTGATCACTATCACAGGTATGATCACCAAATCCATTAGCACCCTACTAGTCTCACCTTGCTCTCTAATCCCTACCCTTTTTCTTGGTGGGGAACCGATATATTGGGACCATTCCTAATGGCTTAGGCCCAAAAGAAGTTTGTCATTATAGTAGTTAACTAATTCACTAAGTGGGTGAAGGCAAAGCCCACTGCAAAAACAACTAACAGGGTTATTTGGAAGTTCGCATGGTAATCTATTATTTGCCACTTTGTCATACCTCAGGTGATAGTGAGCGACGATGGTTAGCAATTTAACTACTCCTATTTCAAGGAAAAGTGTTCTAGCCTACCACTTTACCTCAATAGCTAACCTTCAAGCCAACGGTGTAAGGCCCTCAAATTTTGTCCTTTTATTTTGTTGTTGTGTGTGGATTCGTGCTTGTGTGTAAATAATATGTATGCATATGTAGATATCTACGTACATATTAGCTAGGTGTACTTATGTATGCATGTGTATGTTTAGATGTAATTATTGTTGTTTGCATGGTGTAGTAGTATGTACACTATACTATATATATTGCAGGTATATATATATAGCGTATATATGGTTTTCAGCATGGTTTAATGCTCTGGCCGAAGAGCAAATTGGCGTCAACATGGATGGACGTCCATGTTGAGTAAACGTCCATGTCGATGGACGCCAACTATGAGGTAAACAGCCATGGATGTGGACGTCTACTTCTCTGATTTTCTGTGCACAGCAGACCCCAAAATTCGGGTTGGGCTTGCTCACTGATTGGGGAAATGTCTACCAACGGCTCTCAACTCTCATCAGACCCTGCCCACGCATGCCCCAAGCCTAGACTTATGTAGAAACACCCCTTAGTAGCTGGAAGAGACCCTAAGTCCCTGTGCAAAAATAGAACTTTGAGCCTTGAGATCTGAAGACTGGTGGCTTCTTCCGGCGATCTACTTCGACAAGAAGGAACCCTTGACATCAAGCTACACATCCCCGGCTCTATTGTGCTGCGAGGATCATCACAGAAGCCGGAGTGGAGGTGTTTTGGAGGCTTCTTAGCACTGCCCAAGGAGAGCTTCAACAGCCATTTAGATCCCCTTGGAGATTTTTCTATAGGCAAGTAACCCATCCCTGTGATGCATGTATATGTCCAGTAAGTCTTAGATATTTTATAGGATTTTACTTGTGTCCTGGATCCCCCACATTCACCCTTTTCTTTGGGGCTCGGTCTGTGTTTTTGCACAAACAAGAACCTAACGGCAAGATCTCTTGCTGTTAAGCTCTTCAGTTAGCGGCAGACGATGTTGCCGTTAACCCCTTTGAACGGCTAGCCTTTGCCATTTAGTTCTTTAGGACAGAACAGTGAGCTGTTCTTCCTTATATATGATTAATTTCCGAAGTTTTTTCACATGAGGATATATTGTAAACATTATATGCTATGTAATATGAATGGTGGAATGCGTTGTGAGATTTTGTGAATTTCTATAAATAGTGTAAATGGTTACATTTATGAAAAATGCATGTTAGATGAGACCTTGGTTGTGTTAGTCTACTGTTCACATGATTCGTGAGGAATTTGACTGCCATAAATTTTCTAGACCATGTGTATGTATGTCAGTCCATGCTCTGCAAAATTAGAAATTTTCCCATGATCATGTGATTTATTACAATTTCGGTAATGAAATGAGAAAGCATGTGTAGGGTCATGTAAAAATCACAGTAAATAGTATGATGTGAGATAAATGCGAAAAATTTTTGGTGATAATGTGCATGTTAGGTACAGGTCTGAGAACTGCCAAATCTGACATTTATGTTGTGCTTCCATGATAATTGAATTATTAATGGCATGTGAATGATTGTTTCATTTTCTGTAAATTCTGTGTAATTCCGAAAAATGTGGAAATTTGCATGAGTGGTCTAAACCCTGCAACCAGTGTGTGGATAAATTTTCATGAGATTTGGGTAACAGTAGGTTATATTGTGAAATTCTCATGTGAAAATGAGCTATTAATGCATGCTATCATGATTATGGTTTGATTATGTGTTTTCAACCTGATTAGTGTAAATTACTGAGTGTTTAAACTCTATCAAATAGTAGCACCATGAATTAGGAAAAACTGAACCATGTGCTTAATAGCGACAACGTAAGTAATGCGTAAATTGGGTGAAATGTGTGTGTGTTAAAAATCGAAATGTGTAAATAGTGTCGTGTATGACACTGCTTCCATAGAGGGCTGTGGAACCGTACCGTGGAAAAGTCCCCACGGGAAGGTTCAATGTGTTAAAACCCTATGGGCATTAGGATGAAATCCTAGAGGTGGACAAGTATCACTAGTTAGGGTGGAGAGTTCTTCTCCCGGTCTGCGCAGTACCAAGGGCCGTCACTGTGTTGCCTAGGTGGCGTTATGTGTTATGTGTTATGTGATGTGAATGTGTCCTTCTAGTGGTGGTTTGGACTATGTGTCACGGCATCTAAATGTGAAAATGTGAATGTGTATATGTACAAATTGTGTAGTGTGAACATGTGTATATGTGTAATGTGTAAAAGTAAACAATGTGAATGTGCAATTGTGTAAACATGTGAAACAAATGTGTTAGAATGTGAAAGTGTGATTCATGTTATGGAAATGTGGGATTCATGTCAAAACAGCAACCTTAATGTGTTATAACAATGTTTTACATGTACAAAAATATGTAGAATCCATGTTGGGAGTATTTTCCTTTTATGTGTGTGAAAATCCCATGCTAAATTGCTATCATGTTGTAGCTTAAATGGTGAATGTAGCTCTCATGTGGATATATAAGTAGAAAGTATGTGGTAGGTATTTTAATTTGGAATGACATAAACCATGTATCATGTGTTGTGAATTATGTAGAAATATCATGACAAGTTGTTTCCATTATTGTACAACCATGCTACATGTTTTGATTAATAAAATTGAATGAATGGCCTACTTGTGATGTATGCATGTATGATGTGTATGGAGTTTACTTGCTGAGTCTTTTAGACTCACTCTTGCTTCGGCGTACAGGTTTAGCAGGTGACCCTACTTCCTTGGAGGAGACCGTTGAGAGCGACTCCGAGCGAGGAGAGTAGAGTGTTGTGGAGTCACCATCATTGTATCTTACTTTCATAGTATGTAATTGAGACTTATGAAATTGAAGCTTATGTAAATTTGTGGACGAACAATATAATTTGAATTTTGTATTTCATTATGTGGACTTAGTTCCTTAAATTGCTATATGGATCATGTATGTTTAATGTGGATGATGAAATGAAAAGGTAGTAGTTCTTTTACTTCCGCTACTCTGTATTCATATTTGTGTACATCTCAATCATGTGTGTTAGTGCTTGGGTAAATGTCCCACTGTGACGAGACTCACTATACCGACGTGGATTGGTATAATCGTACCGGTATAAGGAGGGTCGTCGCAGAGATTGGTATTAGAGCAACTGGTTGAGATTGTACATAAATATACATAAGTCATCATCTCCATTACATGCTAAGTCTTTATAGAGTTGTCCACATGTGTAGAATTGATTAATAATGAATGAAAGATAGATAAGAAAGTGGTTAGGGACTAAATAACATAGTTTCTAATAGTGATTAAATTAATTGCAGCTTATGGCTTCGTGTGGTAGACGTGGTGGTGTACCTACTCGTGATGGCGAGCAGAGGAGAGATGAGCCTAGGCGTGAGGACCAAGCTGAGCAGCAGGCCCCGGCACCTCAGGGTCCTGTACTTCCCCCACCGCCACCTGTGGATTATGGAGTGTTCATGCAGGGTCTAGTGCAGGCCATGCAGACGCAGGCTCACACCCAGGCTGCACTCCAGGCTCAGATGGAGGCTTAGGTTGGAAAAATAAAAATAAAGAGTAGTTTGTTTTATTTAATTGCATGATGTTGTGTTGAATATGCATTGCTTGTTGTCTGTTGTAGCAGGACCAGGTTCCAGTTCTCCAGGCTCAGGACCATGGTGGACCCTCCATCATGGAAAGATTCAAGAGGATGTTGCCACCCTCTTTTAAGGGGGTGAGCGACCCATTACTAGCTGAGAGCTGGATGAGGGAGATCGAGAAAATCTTCCGGGCTGTTAGGTGTGCGGACGAGGACAAGGTCACTTTAGCCACCTATATGCTATAGGTATGTGTTAGTTTTATATGTTTGCTAACCCTGTTAAACTAGAGTTGTTAGTTGGTGCTTATGAAGGTTGTGTTGCAGGAGAGAGCTGATGTGTGGTGGGCTTCCTTACTGCGTACCCGATTCGAGGACGGTGCTATTGATGTTGCTTGGGACGAGTTCATGAGGCTCTTTCGGGCCATGTTCATCCCCGAGCATATCCAGGATAGGATGGAGCAGGAGTTCCTTTCCTTGACTCAGGGCTCCAAGACTGTACTCGAGTATGAGGCCAGGTTTGCTGAGTTATCTAAGTATGCACCTCACATAGTAGCTGATGAGAGCAGGAAGGCAAAGAAGTTTGTGATGGGCCTTAAGCCATCACTGAGAACGAGGCTAGTGGCATTCGATCATCGTACCTTGGACGAGGCCCTTAGTGCTGCTTGTAGGCAGGAGGGTGAAATGGAGCAGTACCTCGAGGAGAAGAAAGCTTTGCAGAAGAGACCTGCGGCCCCTTTCCAGCGGCAGGATAAGAAGAAGGCAGCATACCAGACACCGCAGCGTCCAGTGGCAGCCAGCAGTACTCAGGTACCTTCTCAACATTCCCCTGGTGTAAAGAAGGAGTGTCCCCATTGCGGGAAGACACATGGTGGTACGGAGTGTTGGATGGTAGCGGGAAAATGCTTGAAGTGCGGGAGCAGCGACCACAAGATCAAGGATTGTCCGAGACTTCAGCAGGGAGTCCAGCGTGGAGCACCAACCCCAGCAGCGGTAGCAGCAGTAGCGCCAGCTACAGGAAGACCAGGAAGGCCTCGTGCCCCAGCTCGAGTGTTTGCCCTAGCATGAGAGGATGCCGAGCAGGCGGAGCATGCTACCGAAGGTACAGTTTTACTTCTAGGTGTGCACGCTCGGGTTTTGTTCGATACGGGTGCCACTCACTCGTTCATTTCCGAGCGGTTCACTAGGTAGTTAGCTCTAGAGTCAGGCGTAGAGTCTGAAGATTTAGAAGTCTCATTGTCTGTACACACACCCACGGGTACGGTATCGACTGGGAAGTGTATTCCGTCGTTACCTGTGTGCATTGAGGATAGAGTCCTGGAAGGGTGTTTCTTCTTGCTAAAGATGAAGGACTTTGATGCTATTCTTGGTCTGAATTGGCTAGAGGAGCACTATGCATTAGTAGATTGTCGTCGGAAGAGGATTGTTTTCTGCATTCCTGGTGAGGACGAGTTCTCTCATCCCTTGCCAAGAAACTTGGTGGGAAAGTTGGTCATCTCTGCCATAAAGGCGATGCGCATGGTAAACAAGGGTTGTGACGCTTTTCTTGCCAGTGTAGTGTTAGTACCCGAGGCTAGTGAGTCACCTACTCTTGCAGAGATCGAGGTAGTGCAGGATTTTCCAGACGTCTTTCCTGATGATTTGTCTGGATTGCCACCGGATAGAGAGATAGAGTTCACCATAGAGTTGCTTCCGGGCACCTCTCCTATCTCGAAGGCTCCATATCGGATGGCACCTGCGGAGTTAGCCGAGTTAAGGAAGCAGTTGCAAGAATTGCTAGTTAAGGGATTTATTCACCCTAGTGTTTCCCCTTGGGGTGCACCTGTCTTATTCATAAAGAAGAAGGATGGATCACTTAGGTTATGCATCGATTATAGGAAGCTAAACCAAGTGACAGTGAAGAACAGGTATCCCTTACCTCGTATTGATGATTTGTTTGACCAACTGCAAAATGCATCAGTCTTTTCTAAGATTGATTTGCGATCTAGTTATCATCAGTTGAGGATTAGGAGTGAGGATGTGTCCAAGACGGCATTTAGAACCCGTTATGGACATTATGAGTTTTTGATCCTTCCTTTCGGATTGACCAACGCCCCTGCAGCATTCATGGATCTCATGAACAGGGTTTTTAGGCCATACTTAGATAGTTTTGTTGTGGTATTTATCGATGATGTGTTGGTCTACTCTCCGGATGAGGCCACACACCGTCAGCATTTGAGGGTAGTGTTAGAGGTTCTCTGTGAGCACAAGCTGTATGCAAAATTCAGCAAGTGCGATTTTGGTTGCGTGAGGTTCATTTTCTTGGGCATGTTATCTTCGGTGCTAGTGTAGCAGTTGATCCAGCAAAGGTCCAGGCAGTTATGGATTGGGAGACCCGCAAGATCCCTTCGGAGATTCGTAGTTTTCTTGGTTTGGTTAGTTACTATCGGCGATTCATTGAGGGATTTTCATCCATCGCCGCCCCATTGACTCAGCTTACTAGAAAGGGGGTGAAGTTTGTGTGGTCCGAGACATGTGAGAGTAGCTTTCAATTATTGAAGGCTAAACTTACTTCCACCTCGGTATTTGTATTACCTAGTGGTGCTGAAGGTTTTGCCATTTATACGGATGCATCTCGGATTGGCTTAGGCTGTGTACTAATGCAGCAAGGAAGAGTAGTGGCGTATGCTTCTCGCCAATTGAAGGAGCATGAGCGTAACTATCCGACTCATGATTTGGAGCTTGTGGCAGTGGTTCATGCACTAAAGATCTGGAGGCACTATCTTTATGGTGTCAGATTTGAGGTGTTCACTAACCATAAGAGCTTGAGGTATCTCTTCTCCTAGAAGGAACTAAACCTATGGCAGAGGAGATGGATTGAGTTCCTCAAGGACTATGACTTCGATCTTCAATATCATCCAGGAAAGGCGAATGTCGTAGCGGATGCTCTTAGCAGGAGGAGGTCTTCGCTCCAGCAGGATTGGAAGATGTTGGAGGATGCGGCGTGTTCGATGACTGAGTTAGAGCCCTTATGTCAGGCTTTTGTGGCTCAGTTGTCCCTTAGGTCTTCGATGTTGGATGAGGTGATCGAGCAACAGAAAGCCGACCCTAGACTCCAAGAGTTAGTGGGCAAGGCAGGCATTGCTAGTGATGAGGATGGTGTGATTAGATTCCACCACCGAGTATGTGTTCCTGACATTGTAGATGTCCGTGAGCATGCTTTAGCAGAAGCTCATAGGTCGAGATTCTCTATTCATCCGGGTAACACTAAGATGTACCAGGATTTGAAGAGGTCCTTTTGGTGGTCCGACATGAAGAGGGATGTAGCGGATTATGTATCTAGGTGTTTAGTGTGCCAGCAAGTGAAAGCTGAGCGGCAGCGACCATCTGGTCTTATGCAAAAGATGGAAATCCCAATATGGAAGTGGGAAGCTATCACTATGGATTTTGTTTCGGGTTTGCCTCAATCTAGACGGGGTAATGACTCGATTTGGGTAGTCGTAGATAGATTCTCGAAGACTGCGCATTTCTTGCCTATGAAGAAGAAGCAGTCAATAAAGAGCTTGGCTAGATTGTATGTCAGTAGCATTATTAGATTGCATGGTGTGCCGAAGTCGATCATTTCGGATCGAGATCCGAGATTTACTTTGAGGTTGTGGAAGGGTCTTCAGGATGCTTTAGGTTCGGAGCAGAAGCTCAGTTCGGCATTTCATCCCCAGACAGATGGACAGTCTGAGAGGACTATCCAGACGCTCGAGGATATATTGAGGGCATGTGTACTGGATTGGAAGGATGATTGGGAGCGCCATTTACCTCTAGTGGAGTTCACATACAACAACAGTTTTCATGCGAGCATTGGTATGGCTCCATTTGAGGCATTGTATGGAAGGCCTTGCAGATCTCCTTTATGTTGGGAGGAGACCGGCGATAGGCAGTTGATCAGTCCGGAGTTAGTTCAGGAGACTTCAGATAAGATTTAGCTTATCAGGAAGAGGCTTGTTGCGGCACAGGATAGGCAGAAGAGCTACGCCGACAACAGGAGGAAGGATTTGGAGTTCGAGGTTGGTGAGCATGTCTTTTTGAAGATTTCACCTACTCGAGGTGTCGTCAGGTTTGGCAGTCATAGCAAATTAAGTCCCAGATTCATTGGCCTGTATGAGATTCTCATGCGTTTAGGTAGCGTGGCTTACGAGCTAGCTTTGCCTCTGGCTTTAGCTAGTGTTCATCTCGTTTTCCACGTATCTATGCTCAAGAAGTATGTTCGAGATCCGTCTCATGTTATTAGTCACAAGCCAGTGGAGATCCAGCCAGATCTGTCATATGTGGAGCAGCCAGTAGCTATTCTTGACCGAAAGGTTCAGCATCTCTGGAACAAGAGTATTACGTCAGTGAAGGTTCTATGGCGGAACTTCTCGCGAGAGGAGGCTACTTGGGAGCTTGAGGATGCGATGAGGAAGAAGTATCCTCATTTGTTCGAGTAGTGTTGTTTAAACTTCGAGGATGAAGTTTCCTTAAGGGGGAGAGGGTGTAAGGCCCTCAAATTTTGTCCTTTTATTTTGTTGTGTGTGTGGATTCGTGCTTGTGTGTAAATAATATGTATGCATATGTAGATATCTACGTACATATTAGCTAGGTGTACTTATGTATGCATGTATATGTTTAGATGTAATTATTGTTGTTTGCATGGTGTAGTAGTGTGTACACTATACTATATATATTGCAGGTATATATATATATAGCATATATATGGTTTTTTGCATGGTTTAATGCTCTGGCCGAAGAGCAAATTGGCGTCAACATGGATGGACGTCCATGTTGAGTTAACGGCCATGTCGATGGACGCCAACTATGAGGTAAATGGCCATGGATGTGGACGTCTACTTCTCTGATTTTCTGTGCACAGCAGACCCCGAAATTTCGGGTTGGGCTTGCTCACTGATTGGGGAGATGTCTCCCAACGGCTCTCAACTCCCATCAGACCCTGCCCACGCATGCCCCAAGCCTAGACTTATGTAGAAACACCCCTTAGCAGCTGGAAGAGATCCCTTTGTCTCTTGGCAAAGAAAACCCTAGAAACCCTAAGTCCCTGTGCGAAAACATAACTTTGAGCCTTGAGATCTGAAGACTGGTGGCTTCTTCCGGCGATCTACTTCGACAAGGAGGAACCCTTGACATCAGGCTACACATCCCCGGCTCTGGTGTGCTACGAGGATCATCACAGAAGGCGGAGTGGAGGTGTTTTGGAGACTTCTTGGCACTGCCCAAGGAGAGCTTCAACAGCCATTTAGATCCCCTTGGAGATTTTTCTAAAGGCAAGTAACCCATCCTCGTGATGCATGTATATGTCCAGTAAGTCTTAGATATTTTATAGGATTTTACTCGTGTCCTGGATCCCCCACATTCACCCTTTTCTTTGGGGCTCGGTCTGTGTTTTTGCACAGACAGGAACCTAACGGCAAGATCCCTTGCCATTAAGCTCTTCAGTTGGCAGCAGACGATGTTGCCGTTAACCCCTTTGAACGGCTAGCCTTTGCCGTTTAGTTCTTCAGGACAGAACAATGAGCTGTTCTTCCTTATATATGATTAATTTTCGAAGTTTTTTCGCATGAGGATATATTGTAAACGTTATATGCTATGTATTATGAATGGTGGAATGCGTTGTGAGATTTTGTGAATTTTTGTAAATAGTGTAAATGGTTACATTTATGAAAAATGCATGTTAGATGAGACCTTGGTTGTGTTAGTCTACTGTTCACATGATTCGTGAGGAATTTGACTGCCATAAATTTTCTAGACCATGTGTATGTATGTCAGTCCATGCTCTGCAAAATTGGAAATTTTCCCATGATCATGTGATTTATTACAATTTCGGTAATGAAATGAGAAAGCATGTGTAGGGTAAGGTAAAAATCACAGTAAATAGTATGATGTGAGATAAATGCGAAGAAAAATTCGGTGATAATGTGTGTGTTAGGTACAGGTCTGAGAACTACCAAATCCGACATTTATGTTGTGCTTCCATGCTAACTGAATTATTATTGGCATGTGAATGATTGCTTCATTTTCTGTAAATTCTGTGTAATTCCAAAAAAATGTAAAATTTTGCATGTGTCGTCTAAACCCTGCAACCAGTGTGTGATTAAATTTTCATGAGATTTAGGTAACAGTAGGTTATATTGTGAAATTCCCATGTGAAAATGAGCTATTAATGCATGCTATCATGATTATGGTTTGATTATGTGTTTTCAACCTGATTAGTGTAAATTACTGAGTGTTTAAACTCTTTCAAATAGTAGAACCATGAATTAGGAATAACTGAACCATGTGCTTAATAGCGACAACGTAAGTAATGCGTAAATTGGGTGAAATGTGTGTGCGTTAAAAATCAAAATGTGTAAATTGTGCCGTGTGTGACACTGCTTCCATAGAGGGCTGTGGAACCGTACCGTGGAAAAGTCCCCACGGGAAGGTTCAATGTGTTAAAATCCTATGGGCATTAGGATGAAATCCTGGAGGTGGACAAGTACCACTGGTTAGGGTGGAGAGTTCTTCTCCCAGTCTGCGCAGTACCAAGGGCCGTCACGGTGTTGCCTAGGTGGCGTCTATGTGTTATGTGTTATGTGATGTGAATGTGTCCTTCTAGTGGTGGTTTGGACTATGTGTCACGACATCTAAATGTGTATATGTACAAATTGTGTAGTGTGAACATGTGTATATGTGTAATGTGTAAAAGTAAACAATGTGAATGTGCAATTGTGTAAACATGTGTTAGAATGTGAAAGTGTGATTCATGTTATGGAAATGTGGGATTCATGTCAAAACAGCAACCTTAATGTGTTATAACAATGTTTTACATGTACAAAAATATGTAGAATCCATGTTGGGAGTATTTTCCTTTTATGTGTGTGAAAATCCCATACTAAATTGCTATCATGTTGTAGCTTAAATGGTGAATGTAGCTCTCATGTGGATAGATAAGTAGAAAGCATGTGGTAGGTATTTTAATTTGGAATGACATAAACCATGTATCATGTGTTGTGAATTATGTAGAAATATCATGACAAGTTGTTATTGTACAACCATGCTACATGTTTTGATTAATAAAATTGAATGAATGGCCTACTTGTGATGTATGCATGTATGATGTGTATGGAGTTTACTTGCTGAGTCTTTTAGACTCACTCTTGCTTCGGCGTACAGGTTTAGCAGGTGACCCTACTTCCTTGGAGGAGACCGTTGAGAGCGACTCCGAGCGAGGAGAGTAGAGTGTTGTGGAGTCACCATCATTGTATCTTACTTTCATAGTATGTAATTGAGACTTATGAAATTGAAGCTTATGTAAATTTGTGGACGAACAATGTAATTTGAATTTTGTATTTCATTATGTGGACTTAGTTCCTTAAATTGCTATATGGATCATGTATGTTTAATGTGGATGATGAAATAAAAAGACAGTAGTTCTTTTACTTCCGCTACTCTGTATTCATATTTGTGTACATCTCAATCATGTGTGTTAGTGCTTGGGTAAATGTCCCACTGTGACGAGACTCACTATACCGACGTGGATTGGTATAATCGTACCGATATAAGGAGGGTCGTCGTAAATGGGCTGGTCAAAAACATTAATAAAACTCTTGTTAAAGGGTTAAAGTCCAGGCTCAAAAAGGGTAAGGGAAGTTGGATCGAGGAATTGCCAAGCATGCTATAAGCGTACAAGACTACACCGAAAGTGTCAATAGGCAAAACCCCATTTTAGCTAGTCTACGGCACCGAAGCTATAATACTAGTAGAAGTTGGAAGTCCTTCCCTTCGACATATCTACTATGAACCAATAGCCAACAGTCAAGCTGTCAAGAAAAATCTAGATTTGATTGAAGAGACCCACGAGGCTACGTAGATACGAATGGTGGAGTATCAAAGGCACATGGCCTAGCACTATAATGCACGAGTTAAGGACAGGCGATTCCTCCCTAGGGACTTGGTCCTAAGAAAGGCTGAAGCCTCTTGCCCACTCAAAATGACAAGAAAGTTGGCACATATTTAGGTACATTCGCAAGTGGTCAAAGACTACAATAAAGGGGCGTTTGGATTAGGTGCTCTTGACGACAAAGTTGTTTCACGTACTTGGAATGCTGAGGCACTGAGGCGATACTATCAACGATTTATCTCAATTTTCTATGAGCCCATTCTACATTGCATTCGTCAACATTTTTATGGTCACTCTTTGCAAATGTTGGGAAAGATGCTTCTTTCATTTCATGCAAAGTTGTAGCAAAAGCTTGCACATAGATAAGAAAAGAAAAGGAAAAATCTACAAGTATGAAAGATAATGACTGAGGGATCTCAAGTGCCCGCAGTAAGGATAGGTTGGTAGGAGTCTTGGGTGAGTGGTGGAGCTTCCTCAGTTGACGTCGTTCTAGCTTTAGTAGGTTGGGAGGCTTCTTTAGTGGACACCAGCCCAACTTCCGTGGGAGTTGTCTCGATCGTGCACCTTTTGAGACTCTTGCCATTGCTTCCCCTACCTCAATTGGAGTTGGGATATCTGTAGTTGAAGCACCATCAATCATTTTGACTATGATCTAAAGAGCAAGTGTGGTCGTTTTAGGTGTTACATCACTATCTGAGGCATAACCCTCTCCCCCCTGCTCAAGTTTGTCGAGGTTGAATCCACAGGTGACTAGATATCTCACTAGTAGTGTAGCACGGTGGAACACTTGGGCAAATCCCCTCTGAGTGCCTAAGGTATAGCTGGTGTTGTAATATTAAATGGCGGCATCTAGCTAGAGTTGTTCAAACTCCTTGGATGCTCGAAAGTTAGACACTGCCTATTCCCCTTATAGTAGTTATGTTAACCCATAGACTGGCGTTCGTCTAGTTGACGATCCTTATTTGCTGCTCGAGGGAGAACTTCTCGGCAACTCATGTCGTGGAGCGAGAGCTAAAATAAGAGTGAAGCAAGAAGAAGGAAGCGAGTAGGGTGTTCCAAAAAAGAATTCATACGTGAAAAAGCTAAGGAATTTTTTAAAGTTCCTGCCTCCTTAAAAGTTGAAAAGCCCATGCAAGAATTGAGGAGAATCAAAGATCACAACACAAGATGCATGATTATAGCATCTAAGCCCTGAAAAGTGAGGGTACGGTGGTGTCTACATGGCAAGACCACAGTAAATCTGTGAAAGGAAGCACGGCAATGAATGTCACCCTCTGTATTGAGTAGATTAGAGATAAAAGCCCATGAAGGGACATGCCGCCATAGCACAAGCCATTTGAGTAGTTTGAAAATTGAGACACCTACTCTTGCTTCCATCTCCCGGAGGATACATACTCTTCGAGCTAAATTCCTTAGCTTGGGAGTAAGGGAGCAAGTGGAGAGGGGAAACGTGGCCCTCTGGCCTAGATCATTGAGCCTAGTTACTAAACTTGGCCCAATGGGTGAAAGCCTAGTTACTAATAAGAGGCCACCTACCAGAGCCCAGTTATCAAGTACGTGCTACGAAATGCCACGAGCACTTGATTAATTTGCCATCCTAAGGAGGTCCCCTTATCCCACTGTCAATGCCAAGAGGACAGCCCAAGGCGACAACATAGCTCCTAAGAACCCCTCGTCATGCACTAAGGCAAGAAGTTACCTCGGCCTACACTCCACATTTTATCCCAGTAGACCTTAGTTCGACAAATCTTACCCTGGAAGAGTATAACTAGAAAGGTACTTAGCCCGACAAATCCTTAACGTTGTGGAGACTTAGCTCAGTGGAGAAGCGGTGGATACTCTTATCTGATATGTTGGTCAACAGATCCCACATGAGCGATGGTTACCTGGAGATAGTAAAGCTTCAAAGAGGATAATGATTGGGTTTCCTATGATTGGCATAGTCACTACTCACGATCCTCACAAAGGGCATAAAAGTCCATGACAGCCACAATCCTACTCTTACACCCACTTCTGGCTATAACTATAGCTATGTCGCATGGGACCGTTGAGAAGGCTTGACCACTATCATAAATCTCAGAGAAAATCCTTCAGCTAGATACATATAGGATTCTACAGTCATCTTACTATGAGATGCAGTTTCGAATCATTCACCCTCCTTGCTTTAGCTTGTTTGGTTCTAACTTAGGCATCAAAAGATTTTTTCTAAAAACTCAATCTTAAGACCTCCTCATCTTTTTCCCCACTTGCAAATCTTTTTCTGATGACTAGAATCATGATTCTATTTCCCAAATGTCTAGGGGTACAACCACAACTTATAAATATATTTAGAGGATATTTTTGATAATGATCAAATTAGGGATATATTTGACATAACCCATATTGACAAGAGTGTTTATGCAAAAAAATTAATAATCTAAATGGTTTGTATATTTTATGTTAACAATCACAATTCTGTAGTAAATACCTACACTACAAGAAAAAGGGCTTTTAGAGACCGATATAGCGACCGATAATTTCGGTCACAATTCGGTCACAAAATAGTGACCGAATTGTGACTGAAATTAATCAGTCGCTAATAAATGTTTTAGAGACCGATTCAAATTCAGTCACAATTCGGTCACTATTTGGTGACCGAATTGTGACTAAAATTAGCGGTCTCTATATTTAGGGACCGATTAAATTCAGTCACTATTTTGTGACTGAAATTATCGGTCTCTTTATTTTGGGACCGATTAAATTCAGTCACTATTCGGTCACAAAATAGTGACCGAATAGTGACTGATTTTATTTCAGTCATAAATTCTCATGATGGTAGAAACTTTTGTGACCAATTTATTTCGGTCACTATTCGGTCACTATATAGTGGCGAATAGTGACTACAATAAATCGGTCTCTATTTTAGAGACCGAATAGAGACTGATATTATCGATCTCCATCATTTGGGACCGATTAAATTCAGTCACTATTCGGTCACCATTTAGGGATCGAATAGTGACTGATTTTGTTTCAGTCATAAATTCTCATGGTTTCGCGAGATGGGAGAAAATTTTGTGACTGATTTATTTCAGTCACTATTCGGTCACTATATGGTGTCCGAATAGTGACTGCAATAAATCGGTCTCTATTTTAGAGATCGAATAGAGACTGATATTATCGGTCTCTATCTTTTGGGACCGATTAAATTCAGTTACTATTCAGTCACTATTTAGGGACCGAATAGTGACTTATTTTATTTCAGTCACAAATTCTCATGTTTTCGCGAGATGGGAGAAAATTTTGTGACCGATTTATTTCAGTCACTATTGGTCACTAAATAGTGGCTGAAATAAATCGCTCTCTATTTCAGAGATCGAATAGAGACTGATATTTATCGATCCTTATTCGGTCTCCACTATTTTGCGACCGATATTATCAGTCGCTAATCTGTCGCAACTAGTGAGCGACTGAATAGCGACGACCATTATCAGTCGCATTTATTCAGCGACCGAATTTATTCCGTCGCTAATCGGTCGCTAGATCGATATATAGTGGTTGCTAATCGGTTGCTGATGCCCTAACATCTCCTGTTTTCTCTTAAAAATAGCATTTGTCAACGACTATCTATCAGCGGCTACAAACATTTGCTGCCATAATGCCATTTTGTCAACGGCTAAAAACAACTGTTGACATATGAAGCTTTTGTCAACGGATAAATTAGTCGTTGAAAAATCCGTTGCCAAATGTTCATTATATAAATGGCTAAGATTAGCCATTGACATAAGACACACATTTGTCAACGGCTACGAGTAGCCGTTGATGTAACAGCTATATGTCAGTGGCTAATTTTAGCAGTTGAGTACATATGTTTAAGTTTTGTCAGCGGCTCTTGTTGTCCGCTGAGATAAGTTAGACTTTTGTCAACGACTACGTTTAGCCATTAATGTAACAACTATATGTCAGTGGCTAGCGTTAGCGATCGACATATGTTTAGGTTTTGTCAGCGGAATAAGCCGCTGACAAACATACATAATTTGACAACGACTTTTTTGAGTCGCTGACATATATTTAAACAAAAATGAAGAAATCTAAAGGTCCACCCTCTCTCTGCCCGCTCTCTCCTACCCTAGTCAGTTCCTCCCTGACAACACCCTCCTATAGATCAGTGGCAATTTAGAGGACTTTTAGATGCACAAGGCGTTTCGCCCCTACTGCCGTGGCAACCCGCTAACTCGCCGTTTGATGCTGCTATGTCACCAACCTATGTATACACGTCCTTGTTCGATCACTGAGGATCGAAGAGGGACACTGACTATCATATATAATGGACATTTTAACATGTCATCTTCTTTTTGATCTACAGTTTTCATACTACATCCACATGTATTTGACGCTCCATTTTTTGGCGATAAGAACCGACGAAGCGGCCTAGCTCTCCACTTGTGGTAAGAAGTTTTTCTTCTATGCGCACTGCGATGTCACCACTTCTAATGTAGTTTGATTATCTATCCAATCTAGATGCACCTCTGCTTCCCATCTCTCAAAAGTTTATCTTCATGTTGTCAGACGTTGGTAATATCATGATACCAAATCAATATTATCGGCACATGCACTTACATGTGGCATATTTTTTATTTACTTTTGAACATGTTTATATTTCAATAATAATTAAAATACTATAGAAATAAAAAAATTATTTATATTAGTATGTAATTTAAACTTAAAATATGATCAATATATATTTCATCCATCTAAAAGATATTATCAAAAATTGATAATTATTTATTGATATTTAAAAATATATACTTAAATATGGTATTGTAATTTATCTAACTTAGGTCAACAACTATCATAAATACTTAATACACGCATGCACAACACCCTCTCCGTCGTATATTTAAATGTAACTTTTATACTAACAAACATATATAAATATATATTCTAATATATGTAAATAATTATTTTATGTATGTTATAGATATATTCAAGTATGGTATATATTTAGTCATATATATCTAATAATATTTAAATATATATATCTAGTTATATAATTAATTAATTAATTAATTATGTCATCGGCCCATTTGGGCGCTGACATATTCCCAACCCTACCCCCTCGCCCTCCACATGCAGAACCCTCCCCACTATCTATCTCTGGCCCCTGAACCATCGCCTGCGCTCGACGATCTCCCCACCCCGCTCCGCCGCCGGTCGCCTACGTCGTCGACTGCCTCCATCGTCGGCCCCCTCCGCTGCCGGCCCCCTCCGCTGCTGGCGGCTCCTGACTGATCTCCGTCTGGCCCGAACCCTCGCCTGCGCGGTGATCTCCCCACCCCGTTAAGATACTCGATAAATTACTCGTTAATATACTCGATTTAATATTCGTTAACATACTTGTTAAATTATTCATTATGTTACTAGATATCATATTAGATAAATTATTTGTTAAATATAAAGATATAAATATATTTATATATTCTTAGAAATTTATTATCAAATTATAAAAAAAATATGAAAACTTATGTGTAAATGTCCCCACACAATAAACCCTATTTGCACAAAACCCCCAAATCCCATTCCCATTTGGCGCTTTCCAGGCTTCCAGTGCCTTCCCATTTTTATTTCCCCACTCCCAGGTCGACGCCTTCCCATTTCTATTTCCCCCACTCCTAGGGCGAATAGGGTTTCCCCCACTCTCAGGTCGACGCAGCACTGTTGAGGACGAATAGGGCTTCCCCCACTCCCAGTCCCAGGTCGATGCTTCCCCCACTCCCAGGTCGACGCAGCGCTGCTGAGGGCGAATTGGGCTTCCCCCACTCCTAGTCCCAGGTCAACGCAGCGCTGCTGAGGGCGAATCGGGTTTAGCGGGATGATTCCAAGGGTGGGTGCATGGTGCATCGATTCTTCTCTCCGCGAGCAGTGCAGAGGTTCGACGGCCGGTGGTCTGATCTCTCCCTCGACTCTCTCCGAAGGGCGATTGGAACAGCGGCGCATCGGTTCTTCTCCGCAATTTGCAGGACAATAGCATCGTAGGGGTTCGACGGTCGTGGTCTCTCCCTCGACTTGTATCTTCTAGCGTTGCTTCTTCTTCAAATGTAGTTATGGATAAATAATGTGAGCCGATTAATGAAACAATCGATGAAGTTATTGTTGTGAAGATTGGTTTCGTAATGACTATGGAATTAAGAGGAGGACCAAAGTAAGTACTTTATATTTGAAGTAAGTGTGATTTTTTCTTGTATATTTTATTGATGCATTAATCTTAACGTAATTTTTTACTATTTCAGACAGTGGAAGATGTTAAGGAGATTGCACTACATGAATGAGGAGCATCAGTTGAAGTTGGATGGAACATGTTATGATATTTGAATTTACATTTTGATTATTGTAATATGGTATCAAAACTTGAAGATGTTATAGATTTTCTTTAAGACTTGGTTGAATATGCTATCTTGTTGTATTTATAATGGTTTCCAGCAATTTTATTTTGATACATTCCCATCTGTGAGCTATTACAAATCAAGTTAGGTAGACAAATTTTGGCATATGCTGGTATCAATAGTTACTATAGGAATTGCAAAGCATCTGTGAGCAGGGAACTCTTTTAGCCTGCTTGGAACTGAAGAGCAGAAATTTCAGGTTCTTTTTTGGTTTCTATCCTTGTGACTTCTTGTGGGTTTTTAATATGCCGTTTTGTTGTTTTGTAGTTTTTTATATGCAGAAATGAACCCTTTTAGTTTGTTTTCTAACCTTTGTATGTTTGGTTTCATGCAAAGGTTTCATCTGGCCCATTAGGTGAAGTTGCAGCCATACAGTTTTTATTTGAACTCCTATAGCTATGCTCTTTCAGTTTTTCTTTTCTCTTCATATGAAAAAGTGTTACTCGACTGTGATGTTTTAACTTGAACTTCTTGTGATGGCAGTGGCGTATCTTCTTTCAATCAATTTTAAAACTTGATGCTTTAACTTATATTTAATATGTTGTCTCATTATACTTATAATGGTTTTTGGCATATCCTTAGATATTGTCTTATTCTCAGAGTGCTTTGAAGGCTTGATGCCATGACAGTGAAGGCTTAGTGCTTTGAAGGTTTGGATTTCTCTCAGTAGACTGACTGCTTTTCTGATCCTTTTCTTCTTTCTTTTTTGGCAACCTTGTTGCGCTGAAATATTCCTTTGCCCTCCTTTTCATTTTACTTAATGAAATGTGGCTTTTTGGTCACCTTCCAAACAAAAATCTACCCACTCATATAAACATGTACAAGTCACATACCAAATCCAGAAGATATACATGTGTTGGAACAAAGTTTGCTTCTTTGCCCAAGAAAATTTCTTGATTATACGAGTGCCATGAAGTTAGAATGAGTCTTTTCTGATTCAATTTTTACAATTAATGTTACGTGATGTAGTTATTCTATTGAGCCTGTTGCAAGACAAGTAAAGGAAAGAGGACATACCCTTCTTGATGAGATACAGAATGTTATGGTTTGTATACCCATCCCTCATATATATATATTCATTTTTTAAGCTTATTATTCTGCACAGGAAATTGATAATATTTTTCTATATATAACAGGCACATCCAGCTATTCGTGTTTTGAAGATGGTTAAAGTAGTTGGTAAATGGAATTGTTTCTAAATCATCTCCGGGTGTATTCTTACAGGTTTTCTGGTGTACTTTTAACTTTGTCTATCATCAATAAGAGATGCTTGGACACCTATGTCTCTTAATTTTCTCATACTATTAAGGAAATGTGAATCTGCTGCATCTAGAATCTGATTTCATGGTCTTTTTTTTAAGTCTTATAGTCAATCCTTATATTGCCAGAAATATTATTATTTATGTTGAAACACTGAATGTGACAGTATGAATGTATGATGACCCGCACGTTTCCATCACTCCTAACTGTGTCAACAACTGCGTAAGATGCTTGGAATATGGGCAGTATGTTTTGCTGCAACTCACTAGTCCAATTGTCCATGAATGGAGAAAAATATAGAGATTTATATTCATTTGTTTCTCTACACTGTCTCGTATGGACCTCATATTCTCCCTCATGTCTCATCTGCTGAGCAGGTTACTGACCTCTTCACCAGTCCCTAGACTACACCACTTGGAGGAATTTGTTAGCAAGTTATCAATGTATGATCCCCCATGAGTGATGATTAATGATTTTGAGTGGGGTAAGGGTGTTAGTGTTGTGCATATGTATATTGGATCTACAGTGACTGTGATGTAGTGGCTTATTAATCTTTATTGGTTTCTTGCTGTCATCAATATGGGATAAATATAATTCCTTATTCTCCTCTTCACATTGTATTAGTAAATTTATCATTAGAAGTAGTTCCAATTCAATAACCAACTTATGTGCCTGCAAGCAACCAGAGATATACAAAACAGATAAAAATTAGGCAGTTATAGAAGAGGTAGAATAACTAAGAGAACTAAACATATTAAAGGATATTTTAATTTTTCTATGGCATATTTTGATGAAAAATTGGGAGCATAAGCCTGTAGCACAATAGTAGTTTACATAGTATGCCATTAGGGGCATTTTTGGGTTTCTTAATCTCTATGTGGCATATTTTGACCAAAAAAAGTAGGTATAATTGTATAGCAGACAGGTTATCATGCTTAACGAGCCAAGTTCGAGCTTGAGCTCATTTATGTGTGTTAACTTTTGATCACGAGTTCAAATTCGAGCTTGAATATATGTGGATGGTTAAACGAGTCGAATTCGAGCTCGAAATTGTTTGGATATTCGAACTCGAGCTCGTATTCGAGCTCGTTTATGTAAACGAGCAGCTTACCGAGTCGAGTTCGAACATAGCGAATATTTATCGAGCCGAGTACGAACATAGGTCTCAAATACTCGGCGAGTATCAAGCCGAGTTCGAACTCGTCAATAAACGAAAGAGCCGAGCTCGAGCAGACTGCTACTCGGCTCGCTCGGATCGTTTGCAGCCCTAGCTATTAGGAAGCACTGGAGATATAAAAGAGACAAAAAAAAATAGAAAAATCCTCAAAATCACCCACCTATAGTGGCATTGCACTGAAGATATAAAAGTGACAAAAAATCATCGTTAAATTTTAATTTTGCAATTAAATTGATTAATTGTTTCATTTATTACTTTACCATATAATGCCAACGCACTCTACATCCTAGCACTGTATAGATATGAATTGATTGTGTCTTTCTTCACAGATTCATAATAACTCAATGCACTCTGCATCCTAGCACTGAGAGATTGCATCGTCATCGGATTGGTGATATGTCAAGAGCCAGGTTCTACTATCATGTCTTAAATTTATTTTTGAAAGTTAAATGAATTAATTTATAGTGTTTACTTTGAATGAACTGTTTGACATCTTAGCTTGACCCACTATTAGCAGAAAAAAAATAGCAATCAATGATAATACCTTTCTCAATTTTTGCTACTTACTTAAGAATGATTGGCCTAGAGTTTCATGTTCTTAAAGTTTTTATGTGCATAGTGAAAGTAAAAGAGATGGAGTTGCTCCTGTAGACCTCTCCTCTCCCATCCAACTGTCTTAACTCTTTTACCAAGTAACAAAATAGGCAATGCTGATGAACATATTTTTGAGTGCTCGATCATTATAATTTTGTATGGTTTTTCTTCTTTCTATGTATCTTTCTTTTTCTATTTTTGAGTGTGTGTATGAGTAACTTTGTAGTTATCACCTTTAGAAGAGAGATAACAAAAAGCAAATGCTCATTTATATTTTCTTTCATTTTTTATTGATGCTTCATATGATCTAGATTGGATAGATAATCAAACTGAATAAATCATTTGTGTTAGGTCATTCTTTGTATAGCTACAAATATAGGTCTGTCATTAGCTATCCTCATTTTGTTTCCTTATGATTTGTGGTGATTTCTTTCTGGTTTTCTATTTTTAGGTTAGAGTCTATACCTCTAACACAACTGAGATTCTACAATCTAATCATTGCCACAATATAGGATACTACAAGCAAGAAATCCATCAATAACTCATTGTTCATTACAATTTTTTTTTTGTTAAAGTCTACATTCATCTTCTTTAATATAACCCATTTTTCCTTAATATGTCAGTTAGTACTTGCTCTGTAGCATGAAGGTTGAAAGCATGGGAGTCTTTTAGTCATAGGTTGGATGGGAAAATGTCAAATCAGGAAGGGGAAGTAGTATTTAACCAAATGAACCAAGCTCGAGCCTTGGGCCTATAAAGCATGTAAAAATAATAAATGATTTGTCGAATTGCTTATATGTATATTCATGTTGTGGATAAATGTTTTGATTTTTATTGGCTTCACTGAGTTCTCTGTCTCTGAGCCTAAGAAAAAACATTTGAAAAGTGTATGTTTTATTAAGTATCTAATTAGCTTTGTATGCCTACACTTGTACATTCTTTCCCATTTTCATTAATATATTTGTGGTACCATTCACTTTAAAAAAAGGTTCAATACCACTTATCAATGATTTTTCTTCTGAATCACTTTTTTAATTGTGGATCATTTCACTGGTTATTCAGGAAAAATAGATGAGGGAAATTGTGTTAAAGGCAATAGGACAAGCTATCAGCAAGACAGTTGCCATTGTAGAAGTTATAAAGGTTAGCTCTGGATTTAGTATACAGTTATCCTTTTGTAATTTGTAATATCCTTTTATCTTCTATCAAGAACAATTTGTTGGTTCCTATCTCTTTCCTCATCTTTGTTTCATTTATTTTATGAATTTTTTTTTCTGGTGTTTCTCATAAAAAAATGTTGCCTTATTGAAATTGTTTAGCTATTTAAGGAAGGATTAAAAGAAGGAACACATATAGCATGCCAAGAATTCTTGAACTTTGCTCCTTTGTTTGTATTATAGGCACTCAGTGTTATTCTTCTCGACGCTCAATTTGGACTCCTAGTTTGAGCTCAACGCCCAATTTCATCTTAAGCAAGTTAGTTTAGTTTAAAAAAGAAGATCTTACCTAGGTTTGGGGGTCCAAAATTCGAAATACTAATCCGATTGGCCTCCGGTTTTTTCCAGCATGGCCAGGGTGATGGTTGTGACTTGTGGAAACTGACGGAATTCAATTTGGACTCCCGGTTTGAGTTTGATGCTCAAATTCATCTTAAGCAAGTTAGTTTAATTTAGAAATGAAGAACTTAGGTTTGGGGGTCCAAAATTAGAAATACTCATTCAATTGGCCTCCGATTTTTTCCAGCACGGTCAGGGCAATGATTGTGACTTATGAAAACTGACGGAGTTTAATTTGGACTCCCAATTTGAGGTCGACGCTCAATTTCATCTTAAGCAAGTTAGTTTAGTTTAAAAATGAAGAACTTAACTTGGTTTGGGGGGTCCAAAATTCGAAATAGTAATCTGATCGGCCTCCGGTTTATTCCAGCACGGCCAGGGCGATGAGTGTCACTTGTGGAAACTAACGGAGTTCAATTCCGACTCCCGGTTTGAGCTCGATGCTCAAATTCACATTAAGCAAGTTAGTTTAGTTTTGTTTTGTTTAATAAGGAAGAACTTAGCTAATTTGGGGGTTAAAAATTAGAAATACTCATTCGATTGGCCTCCGGTTTGTTCCAGCATGGTCGGGGCGATGAGTGTGACTTGTGAAAACTAACGGAGTTCAATTCCGACTTCCGGTTTGAACTCGACGCTCAAATTCACATTAAGTAAGTTAGTTTAGTTTAAAAATGAAAAACTTAGGTTTGGGGGTCCAAAATTAGAAATACTAATCCGATTGGCCTCTGGTTTGTTCCAACACAGTCGAGGCGATGGTTGTGACTTGTGGAAACTGACGGAGTTTAATTCGGACTCCCGGTTTGAGCTCGACGCTCAAATTCATCTTAAGTGTGACCAAAATATTGACCGAAAGTGAGTGAATAAGAATCTATAAATTTAAATAATTTATTGCTTATAATAGTATTTAATTTTAACTTATTATTGTTAAATATGTATTGTAGGTTCCTTCATCGGGTGGCGTGGGAGGAGACGAGCACGAGGATGAGCACGAAGACGATGATTCATGATTTTCATTTCATTATTAGTATTGTTGTGGACATTTTTATTATTGTTGTGGACATCTTATTATTGTGATGTTGTGGACATTTTTATTATTATTGTGGATATTTTATTATTGTTGTGGACATTTTATTATTGTTGTGTTGTGGATATTTTTATTATTATTGTGTTGTGGACATTTTATTATTGTTGTGTTGTGGACATTTTTATTATTGTTGTCTTGTGGATATTTATTATTGTTGTGGACATTGTTGTATTTACACAGGTTATTTTGTTTAAAATGTATATATATTAAAAAAATTAATTAAAATATAGAGACCGATTAGTGACCGAAATAATTCGATCACTGTTCAGTCCCTAAAATAGTGACTGATTTGTGACTGAATTCCATCGGTCACTATCAGTGACTGAAATAATTCGATCAATGTTCGGTCCCTAAAATAGTGACCGATTTGTGACTGAATTCCATCAGTCACTATCAGTGACCGAACTAATTCGGTCACTGTTCATTCTTTAAAATAGTGGCCGATCTGTGACTGAATTCCATCGGCCACTATCAGTGACCGAAATAATTCGGTCACTGTTCGGTCCCTAAAATAGTGACCGATTTGTGACCGAATTATTTCGGTCACTGATAGTGACCGATGGAATTCAGTCACTAATTCGGTCACTAAATTAGTGACTGACATAGTGACAGAAAATTTCGGTCACTATTCGGTGACTATTTAGTGACCAAATTAGTGACTTTTTTTTTTAATTAAAAGGTCCTCAGGGTCAGCGACCAGGAGAGTGCACCCTATTCCCAGGAATAGAATGAACCCACTCCACCAGTGAGATCACCTGGGCCTAGGATATAAATAAAAAAAGGAGACCTTACAGAAGGAACAGGAGGGGGGCGACCCCTTAATGAACAAGTCTAATGGAGGGCACCCCTGACCGGTCCAAAGTTAGGGGCCCTTTACAAGTATGAGGTAAAGAGGAAGCAGAAAAGAAAGTAACATTTGATGCAGTGTCGCATGCAAAATTGGCCAAAGCGTCTGCAAGTTGATTGGCCTGCCTGTAAGTATGACTGAAAGTGATGTTATAGCAATGCAGAAAAGAGAGCGCCTCCCTCCACCAGTGCAAGCACTCCCACGATGGGCACTTCTTGCTATTAAGAGAAGCAATGAGAGTGGCCGAATCAGATCTGATTTCTGAGATAAGCATCCCCTGCTGAGAAGCCAACCGGATGCCATCACAGAAAGCTCGGACTTCAGCAACCAAGCTCGAACTGAAACCATAGAAATTGGCAAAAGTGATCAAAAAGGCACCATTTTTATTCCTAACACAGCCGCCGCCTCCACAAAGACCAGGATTTCCTTTACTGGCACCATCCACGTTAAGAACCAGCCCTTCAGTTGGTGGGATCCATCTGATCAGCTTAAAAGCGATAGACTTAATCCTGGGCGCGAAACCAAAGGAGATCACATTCTTCAGATACTGGTCGCATGATCCTGCCTTAAAGATATATGACTCCAGAGGAAGAGACACCATATAGTGGATATTAGATATTATTCTTTGGATAGAGTACAACTTGCCTTCGAACCGACTCGAACATCTGGCACGCCAAACTTCCCATAAGAGGAGCAGGGAGACGTAGAGAGAGATGAAGCCATGGGGATTGGTGGGATTGCAACTGCTCAAGATTCTCCAAAGCCGATTGGTAATATTATCATGAGGATTCATGTTGATATTAAGAATAGGCGCAGCCCAAGACCAAAGCTGAGAAGCCAATTCACTGGAAATGAACAGGTGATTCAGATCCTCACATGAGGGAGCACTACAACAAGAACACTTGGAAGCGATAGAAATTCCCTGGTCAGAAATCCGGGAATCCACAGAAACAGCTCTATATAAAATCCTCCAGCAGAAAAGAGCTGCACGCCTATAGAAAGCAGGGTGCCACAACCGCATGAGAACTGTTCTCCTAACACCATGAATAGTTAATAAATTATACGCAGAGGAAGTGGTGAAACTGCCATCATACGAGGCAGTCCAAATACAAGTATCATCATAGTTGAGTAGGCGGATACCATTGAGGAAACTTGTACTGGGGAGTAGCCTGCGAATGGGGTGGTCAAAGTTGTTAATAACATCACTGACAGAAGCTTTGGTGCCAACGTAAGGACTGGTCAGGAGGTTTCAAAGACAAGTCTGCCCAAGCCAGAGATCCCTAAGAAAATCCACTTTCTTCCCATCACCAATAATCCATCGAGAATTGTTTAGAACACTTTGATGAGCAACTCTGAAGACAGCTTTAGGCATACCGTGAGGGATGGAAAATTGAAAAGGAGCATGAAGGTCAATCTTGAACCTATTCCTGGCATAAGAGGCCCACATGGAGGACCCATGGTAGATGTTCCAAAGCTTCTTGGTGGCCAAAGCTAGCTGAAGGAACCAGACACTCTTGATGTTCAGACCACCTTCAGCAAGAGGACGATGGATGGTATCCCACGACACCCAGTGTCTCCGATTAACACCATCTGTGCCACTCCAGAAAAAGTTTGCACAAGCTCTTTCAATGTAGGTAATGACAGCCTTAGGAATGCAAGTAGCAGCAGCGGTATAAACAGGAATAGAATTAAGAACCGAATTAATGAGGGTCGCCCTTCCTGCTTGAGATAGAAATTTGGATTTCCAAGAGGTCAACTTCATGTTAATCTTATCGATAAGATACTTGTAGTCTACAACTTTTGACCTGCCCACAGAGATGGAGAGACCAAGATAGCGGATAGGACCCAGCTGATGCTTGAAACCTGTAGCTTTGGAGATTCTGCGAGCTAAAGAAAGGGGAGCCTTCCCAGAGATTATAAAAGCACTTTTCTTGACATTGATTTTTTGGCCCGAACTAGATTCATAGGCCTGTAAGAAACTCAAGAGCTTGCGAATGTTGGTAATTTGACCATTGAGAAAAACAAGAGTGTCATCAACAAAAAGTAAGTGTGAGACCTGTGGACAATGCCTGGGCCCAGAAAAAGGCAGAGTAGACCTGGCATGCAGTAAGTTTTTTAACCCCCTGCTAAGAGCTTCCTCCATGATAATAAAGAGAACAGGAGCTAACGGGTCCCTCTGGCGGAGACCTCTGGAGGATTTGAAAAAACCCATAGAAGCGCCATTAAAGAGAACAGAGAACCAGCAATTAGAAACCAACATACCAATGTAAGAGATAAACCTGTTTGCAAAGCCAAATCTACGAAGAACATCAAACAAGAAATCCCACTCAACTCTGTCATAGGCCTTCATCATGTCCAATTTAAAAATGACGTTATGACCCCGAACTTTCCTGCCAAGATCCTGGAACAGCTGACTAGATAAAGAGATGTTGTTCACGATGTTTCTACCCTTCACAAACGCCCCTTGCTCCTCAGTGATGATCGCAGGAAGGATATCAGAGAGACGGTTACATATGATCTTAGAGACAACCTTGTAACAAAAATTGCAAAGACTAATTGGCCTGAAATCAGCATAGGACGAGGGATGAGGAACCTTTGGAATGAGAGCAATAAGCGAAGAACAGACTCCCCTGGGGAGAGGGAAACCAGAGAAAAAGCCTTGTACAGCAGCAATAACATCCTGTGAAACAATATTCCAGCAAGTCCTGAAGAAACAACCTGTAAAACCATCAGGTCCAGGGGCGCCATCCTCATTCAGGCCCCACACCGCCAACTTGATTTCCTCACTAGAGGGGGAGCCGATCAGTGCTGCGTTCTGCTCATCATTAACCAACATCGGGATGTTTTGAAGAATGGAAGGGTCGCTAACATGCTCTTCAGAGGTAAGGAGGTTTTGAAAGTAACTTACAGCCTCAACAGAAAGCAAATTCTGGTCATCACACCAATCTCCCTTAATTTGCAGGCGATGAATGTAATTTTTCCTCCTATTGCCAAGCACCACAGCATGATAGAAAGCAGTGTTTCTATCCCCTTCAGTTAGCCACTGAACTCTGGCCTTTTGAGCCCAGAAAACCTCCTGACGATGAAGAGCCCGACGCAAAGCAGCATCAGCGCTATGAAGGTTTGTTCTATTCTCACCAGAAGGGTCAGCATCAAAGATACGTTGCATGTCATCTACCCGGTCTTCAGCCTGGCGCACGGAGACCTCGACATTCCCAAAAATATTTTTGTTCCAATCTTTCAACATAGCTTTCACCGCCTTCAACTTGGCTTGCAGGGTAACAAAAGGATTAGGTGAGGTAGCATTCACACTACGCCAAGAGTCAGTGACTTGTTGGATAAAGTTCTCGTGTGACACCCACATCTTCTGAAAGATAAATCTGGCAGGGATGGTAGACTGTTGAACAACTTTCATCAAGAGTGGGGCATGATCAGATGGTAACCTAGGGAGATGCTTGACACAGTAACCCGGAAAAGACAAAGTCCAGCTGGGAGTAATGAGAACTCGGTCCAGTCTTGCTTTAATCGCAGCATGACCAACTCTGTTATTAGACCAAGTGAACCTCTGACCGCTAAAACCAGCGTCAAGGAGACCCGCAGCCGAAATAAAGGAGTTAAAATCGATCATGGATGAGTGATTAGGGGTAGATCCACCTTCCTTCTCAGATGGGCTAGAAACACAATTGAAGTCACCCCCTACCATCCAAGGCAGCTGGTTAATATTGGAGGTCAGTAAATCATCATAGAGGAGACGGCAAGAACTCATGTCGCAGGCAGTGTAAACGGCAGTAATCATGCATAAGAGGGCGTCATATTTGAGGATATTAGCTGAGATAAACTGATCAGATCTACTCGACACCTGCAGTGAGACATCTTTGGACCAGAGAAGCCAAATCTTAGAGTCTTCGCCAGCGTTACCCGCATAGTCATGCAAGTTTAGGTAACGACACACACTAGCAGCTCTCGAGAGCTTGATCTTGGGCTCAAAAATGGCAACGATGTGCAAATTATACTTCCTTATAAGGTGTTTCAGAGATCTTTTAGAGGCCAAGTTTGAGAGGCCCCTGATGTTTCAGAACAAAGTTGTATATTTCATGAGGAAGAGTAACCCGAGGTACCCACTCTGGCTTTCGCTCTGGACCTGGTGCAAGCACCCTTGATCGGGCCAATGTTGCCATCTTTAGAAATGATAGTAGAAGGCAAAAGAATATTCTCAGAAGAGGCAAGGGCAGTCGCGGAGATCTGTGGGATATCAGGAATACGATCTAGCTTGAGATCCACGTTGCACTCAATATCCAAAGACTTACCTCTGACCACTTGCGGAATATTATTTTCTAAAGATGAAGATTCACTGCCATGAATAACACAAACCGGCCTGAGTTGCGCCGGTGGATTGGACGCCGGCGACGCCGCCTGGGGAAGAGACGTACCAGTACATGCAGGAAGCTGTTTACCAGGGTGTGCTAGCCGCTGGTCGCCATGCACGACGATAAAAGACGCGCCATGCATGAGCACAGAGTGCTCCTCATGCCCCAACACTAACCCATCGCCTTGAGAAACGACCGGAGCACCATTCACGACCACGGGGGTAGGGGCCTTCTCAAGCTCCTGCACTGACTGTTGCGGGGCCACAACCTCACCTGAAGAAGGGATATGTGCATCCGAAGCCTCCGTCGTATCAATAACACGGACATCACTGCTTAACCGTTCGAAAACATTGCTAACAGGGATGGGCACGTTCACAGATTTAGAATGAGGTCTCAAGCTCCAAATTAGTGACTGAATATGCCGGTCGCTGATAACGACTTTCAGCGACTGAAAGATTTCGGTCACTAATCGGTCACTATTTAGTGACCGATTAGTGACCGAAATGTTTCAATCACAGATTTGTGACCATAAATTCTTCACCGACAAATTCGGTCTCTATTCGATCACTATTCGGTCTCTGAGCCTTTTAGTGACCGAATAGAGACCGAAAATGTCGGTCTCTAAATGCATTTTTTCTTGTAGTGAGCTATCATCCGTGTATAATATGAATGCCAACGAGAGATATGAGCATTTTTACCTTGTTTTGGAGTTCTTGGGACCTTGAAACAACTTTCAAAGTTCATGCATAATACTTACATAATTTGTAGAAACGAGCAAAGCATACTATATATATAGCAATCATATCAAACATAAAGGTAATTAAGTTCCTCTCACAAGAAGAAATTAAATCAGGGAAGTGATGAACAAGGAAGGACGGTTCATTTGTTTTAAACTTTCTTTTAATATCTCTTAATAGCTGAGAGATACATATAGTAGTGCATATGAAGAACATAGGACATGCATAAATGACATTAACTATATGAGATATGAACAGCTGTGAATTTATTATATAGAACTTGTACCTAACCATGGATCATGTGGGAACTTACCACTGATGGAGCCAAGGGTTCATATACGATACAAATGTAGTTAACATCGACCGAGGTGGGATTGGACTGAATGTTTTTGGAGTAATATTTGGGTCATAATTAGGTGCATAGTAAATGAAAAAGCAACAATTACACTTCTGTCTAATTGATCTATATAAAGCAGTGTACCTTCCATGTACAAGAGAGAAAAAGAAATGTCTTTTTTTATATATTTTATCTCAAATCTTGTCATTTGATGTATATATCAACATTTGCCACACGCCTAATACTCATACTCTTAATCATAGCTAGTGTGGTGGCCATTTCTAGCCACCCAGGCCCGTAGGGCCCATCATGGCCCAGTACAGCCCTATACGGCACTCCTCGCACGCGGCGTCCTCGCCAGGCGCCACGCTTCCTCGAACGCAGCCTGCGGACCCCGAGCAGGAGCCCCGCGTAGGGCATCTTCAGGCCCCAAAGGTAGTCTCCGGATGCCCTATAATCTGTTTGGCCTAGGCACCTCCTGCCGAACAGCATTGGCTCGAAGCATGCCTTAGCTTCGTCAACTCTATGCCACCAAGCACCGAGCAGACGGTCCAGCTACCGAACAGCCCCCCTGCTCGGTACCTCCCGAACAAGAGGAGCAGCAAAGTCTGTCGCCAATTAGCGACGGTTACGCCCACGACGGGGCACGTGCCCCACGATCAAGTGGTGCGTTACCCGCCGGATCCCTCAACGGACGCCTCAATGCGTAACTCCCCGCCAAGAGCACCAATCGACACGCCTTTTTCGATAACCGTTGGGGGATGTACCACTTCACCTCTCCGATGCCTTCGCTTATAAAAGGTCTAGGTGATCTCCATGCAAAGGTATGCAATCTTTCCTAGGCAGACTCATTCTAGCGTGTCTCACACACTAAACCTTCCTCTTCCAAGCCTTTGAGTCCATCTCTAACTTAGGCATCGGAGGGTTCTCCCTGGTTCTTCAACCGGGCCCCCCTGATCCCGTTCTGGTTTTGCAGGAATTCATCCGTTATCGGTGATCATCTTCCCTGTCTTCAAGTGTAGGCCTTTTTGGTTCCATCCCAAACAGGGAAATACCTCCACACTTTTGGCGCCGTCCGTAGGAATCGACGACAGCCATGGCTCGCAGATGATCTTCATACTAGAACATGGGAAGCCGTATGACGAGGTTCCGCCAGTCGCGAGTGGACTCCCGTCAGCGCCCCCCCCCCCCCCCCGTCGACGTCATCGTAGCCCCTACTGCTACGACCAGTGACGTCCCTGCGCCCGCCTCGCCGTGCCTGCAACTACCATGGAGGTAGCAGAACTTTGGGGGCAAATGCAGCACCTCACAAGCATATGCCTAGGCCTTCAGAACCAGTTGGCTAGGCAGCCAGCCCTGGCGGCCTCCCTGCTGCAGGAACTTCAGGCGGAGTCGTCTCACCACCGATCTCACGCCCCTCCTGTGGTTCAGGAATAGCATGTGGATTCACCGCGGAGGTCGCGCTGCGCCCTGTCTGATGAACGAGCACCGGAGCGCCGCGGTCATTCACCCCATCGCTCCACGGCGGCCCTGCGCCCGCCGCGCTCGGTCGTGGGATCCAACTCCCACAGGACTGGGCATGCAGATTCGGCCCACTCCGAGCAGGAGTTGGCCAGGTGCCTGCGCCACGTCGTCAACCTGGAATGTCATGTGGACGCGATGGTCCAGCAGGCAGAGGGTAAAGCTCTGGCCTAAGAGGACCTGAACTTCCGCTCTTTGTTCATTGTGGAGATCCTGGAGGCTCGGGTCTCTCCCAAGCTCCCTCTGCCCACCATCGTGCCATACGACGGCACCTCTGACCCCGCGGATCACATTCATGGGTTTGAGTCGCATATGGTGTTCCATGGGGCATCTGATGCGGCCAAATGCCGGGCCTTCCCGGCCACCTTGAAGGAAACTGCTCGGGCTTGGTTCGAAGCCCTCCCTGTAGGTTCCATCTCTTTCTTCCACCAGTTGAAGAAGTCCTTTCGGACAACTTCCTGGGCGGAAGGTCGTAACCGCGCACCGCGGCCTCCCTTTTCGCTGTTCGGCAGAAGAATTGAGAAGCGCTCTAGGACTACGTGAAGAGGTTCCAGACTGAGGCGCTCCGCAACCCGCGCCTCGATGTCCCGTTAGCCACCAGTGCCCTTATCCAGGGCACTCACGATGGTTTCCTACAGAGGGCGCTGGGAGTACAGCAGCCGTCCACCCTTGCCGAGTTGTTCTCTACTGCACAACGCCACGCCGCATGCGAGGAGAGCCTGGCTGCTGGCCGAGCAGAGCAGGGAGAATCGTCGGACAAGAAGAGGCCTTTTGACAACGGTTCCGATCGTGATTGGAAGAAAGGGCGGCGCAACGGGAACTCACCGCATTGACCGTGCCCCTTCACTGACTACACCCCGCTCACGATGGCACCCGAACAGATCCAAGCAGAAATTCAAGACGAGCCCTATGTTCGGTGGCCACGAAGGATGCGCTCCGACCCCGAAGGCGCAACCAAGAGAAGTATTGTCACTTCCACCGCGACCACGGCCACGACACCTCCGAATGCCGCCAGCTCAAGGACGAGATTGAGTCCCTCATCAAGCGCGGCTACCTCAGACACTACGTGCGCCGTAATGAAAACAGCCCAAGACCCCGAGAGCGGACTCCCGACCAACCAATCAACAACGAGCCCAATGGGCAGGAGATCAATGTCGTCGCGGGAGGCTTCGGCGCGGGCGAAGAAAGCAATCAAAGTCGATGTGACTATGCTCGGCGAGTGAATGCTATGGATAGGGCCCTGGCCTTTTGTCCCGCCCCTTATCCCAAAAATCCACGCACGCAATCCGAAGAGGTTATAACCTTCTCGAATGAAGACCTTGTAGGAGTTGCTACTCCACACACTGATGCGTTGGTCGTTTCGGCCACCATCAACCATTGTAATGTGCATCGGATTCTGATTGATAATGGAAGTGCACCTGAAGTGTTGGCCTACGACTGCTTCCTCCTCATGGATCTGAAAACCGATCAGCTTGCCCCAGTAGAATCACCTCTGTTCGGTTTCTCTGGGGTTTCGGTACGACCCATGGGATGTGCGCGCCTCCCCATCACACTTGGCACGCCCCCAAAGAATATAACCAAGATGGTGGATTTCTTGGTTATTCGGAACATGCCCGGATACAACGCTATCCTCGGCAGAGGTCTAATCGGCAAGATCAAGGCTGTACCATCGTCCCTTCATCAAAAAATGAAGTTTCCCACTCCGTGTGGCATCGGCGAGGTGCTCGGCAGTCAGCGCGAATTGCGACGTTGTTATGTCCTCTCCCTGAAGGACAAACAACCCGCAGACACATAAGCTACAACGCCAAATCAACCCTCCACTAGCCGTGGAATCCCTGCCGAGGACCTCCTTCCTATTCGGGTGGATGACGACCCCGAACACGTCCTTTACATTGGAGCATTGTTGTCGGAAGCCGAGCAGCAGCGCTACAAGGCTTTCCTGCTGGCCAACCTAGACATGTTCGCATGGTCAGATGAAGAGCTACCCGGCATCTCCCCGGAAGTGATGGCGCATCACCTCCATCTGGACCCGAAAGTACCACCGGTCCAGCAGAGGCGACAGCCTGTTAATCGCGAATGGCAGACTATGATCCAGGATCACGTTGTTAGAAGTCGAGCAGTCGGTCTTCTCCGGGAGGCTCAATATCCCAGGTGGATATCCAACGTAGTCCTCATGCGCAAAGCCAATGGCAAATGGTGCGTATGCGTGGACTACAAAGATCTCAACAAGGCCATGCCCAAAGACAACTTTCCCCTGTCGCGCATCAACCAGCTGGTAGATGCCACATTCGGTCATGAGCTCCTCAGCTTCTTGGATGCGTACTCTGGTTATCACCAGATCAGCATGCACCCTGCCGACCAGGATGCCACAACGTTCGTCACCGACCTGGGCTTGTACTGCTTCACCAGGATACCTTTTGGTCTAAAGAATGCTAGCGCAACGTACTAGCGTTTGGTCAACAAGATCTTCGAGCTGCAGATTGGGCGTAACATGGAGGTCTACGTCGATGACATGCTGGTCAAAATGCTCCCGAGCGCGGACCACAGTTTCGACCTCAAGGAAACCTTCGCAACCTTGCGGAGGTACAATATGAAGCTCAATCCAGCCAAGTGCGCCTTCGGAGTATGCTCAGGTAAGTTCCTCGGCTTCCTTGTCTCAAACAGAGGAATAGAAGCCAACCCGAGAAGATCCAAGCAATACTGGAAATGAGCACACCCAAGATGGTACGCGACGTTCAGCGCCTCACTGGACGCCTCGCGGCACTCAACCGGTTCATGTCCCGAGCCGTTGAGAGAAGCTTCAACTTCTTCAAGTTGCTGCGAGGCCCCAAAGGCAGCTCACAGCAAGGGGGACATATAAGCTAGACAGATGACTGCGAAGTGGCCTTCACCCTGGCAGCCCCACTTGTCCTCTCAAAACCCGTGCTCGGGGAACCTTTGTTCGTATACCTATCGGTTACCGAACACTCCATCAGCGCGGTGTTGATCAGAGAAGAGGCAACAGTGCAGCACCCCATCTATTATATCAGTAGGGTTCTTTAAGAAGCTTAAATAAGGTACTCTCGAGCAGAGAAGCTCGCTCTGGCACTGGTGACAGTCGCACGGAAGCTTAGGCCATACTTTCAGGCCCATCTAATTACGGTCCTTACCGACCAGCCGCTGAAGCTTATCCTTTAGCGCCCAGAGGCTTCCAGCAGGCTCATCAAATGGGCCATCGAGCTTGGAGAATTTGACATCAGCTATTGCCCGAGGACAGCCATTAAGGTGCAAGCTCTGGCAGACTGCGTGGCGGAATGCACCCTTCCGACCGAGCAGGACCCTCCATTAACCGACGAGCCCCCATGGGAGCTCTACGTGGACGGATCCTCTTGTGTTGCAGGGAGTGGAGCAGGCTTGGTTCTCACCTCCCCAGAGGTCTTAGAGTTCCAATATGCTCTGAGGTTCCACTTTTCCGCCTCCAACAATGTTGCCGAGTACGAAGCGCTGCTGTCCGGAATTAGAATGGCTAGGCACCTCGGAGCACTTCGACTACGGGTCTTCAGTGACTCGCAATTGGTCGCCAGCCAGGTTAGCAGACACTTCGAAGCAAGGGAGCCCCTCATGGCACAATACCTCTAGTAGGTGAAAAGCCAAGTAGAGGGCCTCCTCTACTTCGAAATCATCCATGTCTCACGGGAGCAAAATGTGCAGGCCAATGCACTCGCCAAGTTGGCATCTTCAGGCGACGTCGCCCCTTCTCGCTCCGTATTCATAGAAGAGCTCGCCTCGTCGAGCATAGAAATAGATGTAGCCGCCATCGAGGCTGGTCCTCCAGCTCCGAGATGGATAGACCCCCACATGGCCTATCTGCTTCGAAATGAGCTTCCAGCTGATCAAGGCGAAGCCCGCAAGATCAAGCTGAGCTCCCAAAGGTTCACCCTCATAGAAGGCCAACTATACCGACGATCCCTCTCAAGAGCTCTTCTGCGGTGCCTCAATCCCACTGAGGCAGCATCAGCCACCGAAGAAGCCCATGTAGAGCTGTGCGGAAGCCACTTGGGGGGCAGAACGCTGGCCCGCAGCATCATTCGAGTAGGATTCTGGTGGCCTTCTATGCAAAAGGACTGTATGTCCTTCGTCAGAAGGTGTCCGGAATGTTAGAAGTTTAGGCAGCTTATCAAGCAGCCTGTGGAACAACTTCATACCCTGTTCGAACCTCACCCTTTCTCCAGATGGGGCATCGACATATTGGGTCCGTTCCCAGAAGCTCAAGGGCGGAAGAAATTCATGTTCGTCGCTATCGATTACTTCACCAAATGGATCGAAGCGGAACCCATTTCTACCATCACCGACCGAGCTGCATAGAAGTTCGTCTGGAAGAACATCCTTTGCCACTTCAGCGTCCCCAGGGTGATTACTTCCGACAACGGGAAGCAGTTCGATAGCACGTTCTTCAAGCAGAAATGCTCCGATCTCAGCATCTATAACCACTTCACCTCCGTTGCACATCCCCAGGCAAATGGTTTGGTTGAGAACGCCAACCGGACATTGCTACATGGGATACGCATAAGAGTTGAAGCCGCAGGAGGATCATGGATAGAAGAACTTCCCAACGTGTTGTGGTGTCACCGAACTACTACTCGGGTGGCCACTGGAGAAACTCCTTTTCATCTGGCCTACGGCACCGAAGCGGTAGTACCTTCAGAAGTAGCTCTTCCTACCATCTGAACTGCTCACTTCTACGAAGCCGCCAACAATCAAGTGCTTAGGGAGAACCTAGACATGTTTGGTGAACGACAAAATGACGCCAACATCAGACTAGTCTCCTACCAACAGCGGCTGGCTCAATATTACAACTCCCGAGTTCGAGAACGGCGCTTTTTCGAAGGAGATCTTGTTCTCCACTGCTGTTCGGCATCAGACCCCCGAAAAGCGGTAGGCAAGCTTGCCCCCAAATGGGAAGGACTTTATCAGGTCATCCAGGTTCTCGGAAAAGGCTCCTATAAGCTAACTACTCCTAGTGGCGAAGTCATACCCAGAACATGTCATGTATCCAACTTAAAGGCTTACTATTTATAAAAGCCTTGTGTTTGGAGTTTAAACTGTGTTATCATTCTAATTGGTTTGTCAGAGTTATTCGGGTACTCCTAGTCAAAGCTTTAAAGCTTGGAACTGGCGTGACACCCAAGAAACTCTAGGCGTTAAACGAACCCCAGGTAAGGACTCTGGTCCCTAGGATCCTGCGCAGTATTCGTGAGCCCCATAGCGACCAAACAAACCATGGTTCGAGCAGAATATAGAGAAGACATTGGCATAAAAAGGGTTGTATTTTCATTCTTGCAGAGAAAGTACAAAAGGCCCTGTGGACCAACTTACAAAAAGAGGAAAAAATATCCTAAGGAGACCTCTCGGGCGGAACTTGTTCAGAGGGACCTGCCGCATCGGTGGGATATCTTCCTGCTCGAAAGACGGAGTAGCGAACCCCGTCTAGGCGTTCGTCTTCTGTGTGGCGACGACACTCTCCAACGGCTGCGTCGAAGGCTTCTTGGGCATATTCATCCATCGCCAGTCGTCGTCTGCGCTCCTCCCCAGCAGCCAGTCCAACCTTGTAGCAGAGTGCGCCATACTGCTCTAGGTCCTCCTTGAAATCTGGTCCAGCTTTATACTTGGTGACTCCCTTCTTCTCGGCTTCCGTTAAGACCTTCGAAAGTGCCTCCTTTTTGGCTCAGACCATGGTCAGGTCCAATTCGGAAGCTCGGAGTGCCACTTCAAGCCCTTCAATCTTCCTCACCAGCTCGGCCTCGCGAGCATTGTGCTGAGTCTGAAGGTCTTTGCAAAAGGCGGACTCCGCCTCCCACATTTGTTGGTAGCCTTGCGACCTCAGAGCGAGGTCCTTCAACACGGCCAATGATCGAGTGACGTCATCCACCAACGTCTCCACGTCTATCAAGGAATCGTCTGCGTCGATCTCCCTTTGACAAACCTCCTCGGAGCATCGGGGAGTCACCTCCGGACTCAGCTCTTGGCACTTCGCCACCCTTTCCAGATAAGATGCGGAAGGGCAGGCGGGGAGATTACTGAGTGCGCTCCCTTCGAGGCATCCCAATACTGCTTCCAAGGCTGCTGCCGACGGCCTTGCGTCACGCCCCGTCGACGTCACTCCCAACTGGAGATCTCGGTCCCCTTCTTCCTCAGTGACGGCGCCACTTTAGGGGACAACAGTGGCCCCTGTGGAGTCAGCAGCATCGTCACCTGCCACATTTACTGCCGCTTCTCGGTCTGCTGTCGTGATGGGGGATATCAGAGGCCTTTCCTCCTCTGTCTCCTTCGCCTGCTCGGTGCCTTCCTTATCCAGAACGGCCTGTGTGCGATGCTCTGCCATCCTGGAAGAAGTGACAACAACTAGGATCTCATCTCCTGCTGCGCTTGCATTGCCGACTACAGCGACCGGGGCTTCCGCGGCGACCTCCTCCTCTCTTCGGCCCACCGTAAGGCCCTAGGATGTAGCAGCATCCACCTGCTCAGTTTCTTCTTTAGAATGGTCGCTCACGACCACCAAACCCAGCTCCGCATTCATCCGCTCGGCCGTTTGAGGCCTCACAGCGGCGCTACTCGGCCTCACCACTTCGGCTTCCTTCACCAGCTTCCTTTTCTTTTGTTGTGGCCGGAGCGTGGTCTCTTCCTCAGCTTCCAGAGCTGCCCTCTTCTAGGATGTAGACTCCTTCCGCAGGCTTATTTTTAAGGGCTTCCCCTCGGAAGCCCAAGCACCCCTCTGGCAACCTGTTTCCCCTGCAAGCTCTGGACGTTCAGCAACCACCGCCGCCGCAGGATGGCCCACGACCTCTATAGGCACTGGAACTGTTGACAGGATTGCATCAGCGCCCAAGCGAGTCAGGTAGGATGTGATCTGGATCTGCTCGGCGTGGTCTACCATGGCCTCCTTATCGCGTCCAGCGGCCAATTCCTCAGCAGTTGCGCGGAAGAAAAGTCAGAACAAGCCCTAACCAAATCAAGGAAAAAGCCGAGAGCAATACTTACTCCATGGGAAGCTCAAACCATCCTTGACGAGGCGGAACTCCATCAAGTAGTATTCAGCGTTCCACACGGAGGCCATGTTCAAACTGTCAGAGGCTAGCGCCTCATCTTGAATCAGCATGGGGTAACGCTCTTTCTGCGGTGTCCGAACATGAGTGGGGAACCCCCACTCTGGATCATCTACCTGGCGACCAACGAAGAACACCCAATGCGTCCATCCTTTTTTATTGGAGTATTTTTCCCCGAAGTTGATCTACATCCTGTTCGGGCGATGCTTGGTGTAGTAGATGTCATGCCCCGATTGCGGTGACGACGTGAGGCTGAACTGTGCTCGAAAGACGTCTGTCGAGCCTCGTACGCCGCGCTCCTTGCAGACAATGCAAAAAACACATATCGTCCGCCAAGAGTTAGGCATTAGCTGAATGGGAGCAATTCCCCAGATATTCAGCAGTGCCTTCGCCACTTCCAGCAATGGTATCCGGAATCTCGCTTCCAGAAGGTCGAGGGAAAGGGCGATGCAGCCTGGTTTGTTCACCAGGTACGATTCCTCCTATTTGGCGAAGATAATCCCGTACTCGTCTCCAATGCAGAATCGTTCACGGAGCCCCCTGAAGAAGCAATATTTGAGCACCCGCGGCACGGCTGGCACCGTCGTGCTCACTGAAGCCATAGTGACTTCCTTCTCCTTCTGCGACATGGTTACCGGAAGAGGGAATGGAGAAGAAACGGCAAAAAGAGGAACATGCAAGAAACTGCAAGCTCGTGAAGAAGGTGAAGTGCAGTAGGGTTTTTGCGAAACTGTAAAACCCTACTTTTGCCCCTCCTCCTCCTTATAAGGAAAGAAGGGCGCGAAAACTGAAAATGCGGAAAGGCGGTTCAATTCAAACACGTCGTTGCGTGACCACCAAACGACGTCACTTCCACAATGATGGTCTCCTCCGTTCTCGAGGCAGAACACCAAACAGCATTGCCAGATGACCGTTCGTGGCACCAAGGTCAATATCACATTTAATGCGAAAGACGGCCAGGCAGACCTCCTCTCTCAAGGCGCTCAGGAGCCCGAGCACGCTCAAGAGAGTGGAGGGCAAGTGTGGTGGCCATTTCTAGCCACCCAGGCCCGTAGGGCCCATCATGCCCCAGTACAGCCCTATACGGCACTCCTCGCACGCGGCGTCCTCTCCAGGCGCCACGCGTCCTCGAACGCAGCCTGCGAACCCCGAGCAGGAGCCCTGCGCAGAGCATCTTCAGCCCCAAAGGTAGTCTCTGGACGCCCTGTATTCTGTTTGGCCCAGGCACCTCCTGCCGAACAGCATTGGCTCGAAGCATGCCTTAGCTTCGTCAACTCTATGCCACTAAGCACCGAGCAGACGGTCTAGCTACCGAACAGCCCCCCTGCTCGGTACCTCCCGGACAAGAGGAGCAGCAAAGTCCGTCGCCAATCAGTGACGATTACGCCCATGACGGGGCGCGAGCCCCACAATCAAGTGGTGCGTTACCCGCCAGATCCCTCAACAGACGCCTTAATGCGTAACTCCCCGCCAAGAGCACCAACCGACGCGCCCTTTTCGGTAACCGTTGGGGGATGTACCGCTTCACCTCTCTGATGCCTTCGCCTATAAAAGGTCTAGGTGATCTCCATGCAAAGGTACGCAATCTTTCCTAGGCAGACTCGTTCTAGCGTGTCTCATACACTGAACCTTCCTCTTCCAAGCCTTTGATTCCATCTCTAACTTAGGCATCGAAGGGTTCTCCCCGGTTCTTCAACCGAGCCCCCCTGATCCCATGCTGGTTTTGCAGGCATTCGTCCATTATCGGTGATCATCTTCCATGTCTTCAAGTGTAGGGCCGTTTGGTTCCAGTCCAAACATGAAAGATTGGAACATAGTAGGTGGTACTATATTTTATTCTATCATTATTGAAAATAAATAACAGAATTAGCCTGTAATATATGTATAGATATCTTTATATTTACTCTTTTACTCAAATATCGTGTAATTTAGATGAGATCATATTGGGGTCACATCCTTACTCAAAATCCTTTTCTATTTTACTCTCTTCATCAAAACACCTTCTCTCTCTTTCTAAAAATAATAAAAAGGCAATACATATTTTTGAATAATTTTGTTTATTAAAATTATTATATTAATAATAAATATTATTAACCTCATGTATACAACTTACAAATTTTATTTATTAAAATCTAATAATTTTTTGTATATCGTACGGGTATAGAACTAGTTTTGCTATATAGTGCAGTCTACTTTGTCATCTCCGTCCAATATTAATTCTGCACTCCCACGCAATGTGCGTTAAAAAGAGTCACTCTTGAATTAAGCTTCCCCATTAAAGCGTGTCACCAATTTGCACTAAAGTGAGTCAGATAGTTGGATCATGAATTGGCTGGTCTCTTAAATGTAGTAGTTTTTGTGTTCTAGAAGGAATTAGAAAAGCAAAAGACCCTCTAACTTACATCTTAATTATAAACCTCCATATTATCTGCCCCCAAAAAAAATGGAAAAGTAAAAGATCATATATTCCTGTGGTGGTGTAATCCTGTTTGGGCCGGAGCCAAACGGGCCTCCACTAGAGAAGATGGGGAAGACGAACGCCGGTGTGGACGAAAGCCTGCAAAAACCAGAATGGATCAGGGGGCCTGGTGAAGACCGGGGAAACCCTCCGATGCCTAAGTCAATACCAGGCTTGCAAGGCAGGGGGTTTCGGAGTATGAAAGTGTGTTCGCATGAGAGAGAACGTACCAGTGCATGGTACTGTACCTGTGCTTTTATAGGCGTTGGTGCCAAGGCGAACGTGCGCAACGTTGGTAGATCGTGCCTGAAAAGGCGCCTTGATGGGTGCGTATAACGGGAGGAGTTATGAGCTCGGATGCCCGTTGGGATGACATGAAGTTCGTGCCTCTTGATGATGGAGCGCGTGGCCTGGGGCGGTTATAACCACAGCGTAAGCCCAAGAACTTGCTCGGCACCCTCTGGACACACCTTCCGAGCAGGTGACCCACATGGGGGGTTCGAACACGATGTTCGGTGATATCCAGGGTTGTTCCGCGCAACAGGATTAAGGCCCCTGTTCGGAAGCCGCCTGCTAACGAGCTCGGAAACGCTCCGCTAGGGGTGACTGGCGCGTGGGTCCCCTTGCATCCGATCCGTATGGAGGCGTGGGACAGCTTGAGGAGGCCACGTCAAAAGGGAAGGCGCTGATGGGCCTTGACGCAATGGGCTTAGGTGGCAGAAAATAGCCACCACACTTGCCCCCCACGCCCTCAAGTGGCTCAGAAGCCGGAGCGCTTGAGGGCGGCGACCTGCTCGGGTGTCATCTCCGCCATAAATGCGGTATCGCCCCTGGAGATCCGAACAGACCTGTAGCGACGCCGTTACAGAGGGGTTCGCCTCGAACATGAGGCTTTCATGATGACCACGTGGGTCGTGTCAAACCCAGAACATCACACGCTAGGCCCGAACGGTCACCCGCGGGTCATTCGAGAGGAGACTTGGAGTGGAGGGAAACGCCGTTTCTAGCCCCGCTTTGAATTTCGCGCCTCACCTTCCTTATAAGGAAGGGGAAGAGGTGAGAGCGGGGTCTTCATCTTCGAAAGATTTTCCAGAGTTTGCTGCCTTCAAAGCCACTTGCCATCTCTTCCCTCGATCTTTCCTCCACTCCCATACTTCTTCTTCTTCGTGCGTTGTGCTCCTCGCCTTCCAGTGATGGCCCAGAAGGGGAAGGAGATCGTTGAAGCCAGTGGGATGCCACCGGTGGGAGCGAAAGCGGCGAGGTATCAGAGCTTCAAAGGTCTCCAAGAGCGCTTCCGGATAGGTAAGGAGTACGACATGTCCTGATACGTGAGGATGAGTCGTACCTAACCACGAGTCCGGGGTGCTTCTTGCTTTCGTTGGACCTGTTGGAGGCTGGTCTCTGGCTGCCGATGCTGGAGATCGCAAAGGAGCTGCTCCGGAGCTGGAAGGTGGCGCCTATTCAGCTGACGCCCAACTCCTTGAGGACTATATTCGTTTTCTGCATCATATGCAGGAAGAGGAAGATCGAGGTGACTGCGGAGATCTTCCGAAATCATTTTAGCTTGGCTTGCTCCCCGCAGTCCGGGATGGGGATCGTGTACGTGAAACACCGTACGAATCGAATGCGGATCAACTTCTCGCCCCGCCTGTCCAACAACAAGGGGTGGACAGGGTGCCTCTTCTTCGTGGGGCGGAGAAAGGGAGCGGACATCCCCGAGTGGGACTTTCCTGTGAGGGTGGTGGAGCCCTTGAGGAAGGCGGACATGGCCCCTTGTTTGATTCAGGGGGTAGCCGCGGCCTCCCAATCATTGAACACGGTCGGGGTCAACCACGCCGAGGGGTACCTGACCGAGTACAAGCTTGTGAAATACAAGCTTAGCCGCACCTAGGGTAAGTCTTCTGCTGCTCTGCTTGTTTTCTTTTCCCACATGCATGGGTTCTAACCCTTCTTCTGCTTCTTCTAGATGACGAAGAAGTAGATGCTGGTCAGGGCCAAAAGGAAGTGGCTAAATATGCCGAGACGATCCCTGTTAGCCTTTACTTAACAAGGCTAGACGAGGATGTCTCTGAGAGGGGGCCCGCGCAGAAGGCGAAGGCCGTGGCGAGAGGCGGAGCCGTGAAAAAGGCATTTGAGACGGCGGCTTCTCTCCCTCAACCGAAGAGGAAGGAGAAGCGCAAGGCGGCCCTGGTGGAGTTGCAGGCCGAGGGTCGCACCTCCGAAGAGGAAGTGTCTAACGAGCCCCGAGCTCATAAGAAGAAGAAGGCGACGAAGTCAATGCCGCGCCCTGCCGAGAGTGCCGCAGAAGTGGAGGAAGAAGAGGAGGATCTTGAGCCTCTGCTGGCTCGAGGGCCTTGCCTTCGTACGAGGACGCCCGAGAAGAGGGCGTCCGTTACTCCACTTGCGGACCGTTCAGAGGCGGTCATGAAGATGTCCACCGAACTGGGCCTGATTATGATCAACGATGAATCGGACCGCTCCGGAGAGTGGGCGAAGTCGTCGGTGCACGAGACCCAAGAAGTCTTGCCCAGTGAAGGGAGCGCCGAGCAGGGTGGCGCACAGCTCAGTGCCGAGGACGGGGTGGTCGTCGCGGACTCGGGGAGAGGAGTGGGAGGAATCCAAACTCTCACTCCTGTGCCAGTAGCTGATTGCAGTACTGGCGAGGCAGTTCTTTCGAGGGGGGATATTCCGCAAGGAAGTGGAGACATCCTGCCCCCCATGCCCCCTACCTCAGTGATCACCGAAGGCCGTGTAGTCGGCGAGGATGCAGCCGAGGTGATTGCTGAGGATATTGTAGTCGGAGAGAGTGCAGTCGTCCTCGGGGAGGAAAGCACTCAAGGTCCTGGAGATGCCGAGGAGGGCCGTGCAACATCCTTTGCAGCATCCGCTACCAAAGACAGTGGGGAGGTGCGGCCGGCAACAAGGCAGGAGGCCGTTGGGGCGGATCGGGCTTCGGCGTCGACGAGTGCTGTTGCCATGACATCCGAATCGGGCCAGCCGAAGGACCTTATGATTGATGTCGCCCTGATCCCGTCTGCCGCTGCTGCAGCTGGAGACGAAAGCTCCGGGGATGACGATAGGCCTCTGACGGAAGTGCTGCGCCGAAGACTCCTCGAGGTGCCCTCGGTGGCGGCGCTGGAGGCGACGCTTCGCCGTGTTGAAATGTCGCCAAGGAAGCTGCCCCCTAGCCCGACTGCCTCTTACCTTGATCGCCTAGCAAGGTGCCAGGACCTTCCCGCCGAGAAGACTCCGGAGATAACAACAGAAGAATACCATCCCGAGAACCAGGATGATGACGTGGTGAGCGATGTCGATCTGGAGGCTCTCGTGGACGGGATATCCACATCGCTGGGTGTTCTGAAGGCTCTGGCTGCTCGGTCCCGGAATCAAAAATACTTGTACGAAGCGCAGTCGGCTTTCTGAAAGGACCTCACGGTGAGACACAAGGCTCGCGAGGCGGATTTGGAGGAGGAGGTGAAGAACCTCAAGACTGCCCTTCAAGCCTCGGAGCTGAATGTCGCCGTGGCCCGGGCCGAGAAGGATGCTCTGGCCAAAGTGGTCTCAGATGCCGGGGTCCGTGCCGTGACGGATTACAAAACCGGATCTGACTATAAGGAGGAGTTGGAGCAGTATGGGGCCCGCTGCTACAGAGTAGGTCTTAACGCTGGAAGGGAGTTTGGAGAGCGTTTATCCTGGGTCGAGTGCGCCCGAGAAGCTTTCGAGGCCGCTGTTCGGGAGTGCAGGCGCCGCACCAATGATGCCCGCTTGGATGATGTGCGCTTCGCGCAATTCCAATCTGGGCGGATGCCTTCTTCAGATGAAGGTGCTGGCCCTTCCGAACAGGCTCCTTAGTTTTCTCCTGTTCCATGTCCTTCTTATACTCTCTTTTTGTAACCGCGGCCAAGAAGGGCCTGCTTGTAAGCACAAAACTTCTTGTGAATGAAATCTTCTGCTCATGAGCTTGTCTATAGCTTCACTTTCTCTATCTTCTCCCTTTTTGTGGTTGTTCCTGCTCGGATCGGAATCCGCTAGCTTCATAAGCGTTGCGTGTAAGACGCAGATCGTTGGGAACCGTAAAGGAGGTTCCGATCAGATGTATATACCAAATGCTTGTGAAACAACAGGAGTAGGGAGAAGAGAGGTAGGATACTGAAAAAAGACTTTTATAAATGATAAGCCTTAAGATTAGAGACATGCCAAGTCCTGGGTATGGCTTCGCCACTAGGGGTAGTTAGCTTATAAGAGCCTTTTCCGAGGACATGGGTGACCTGATAAGGTCCTTCCCATTTGATGGCAAGTTTGCCAACTGCTCTTCGGGGATCCGAAGTCGAACAGCGGCGCAAAACCAAATCTCCCACGTTGAACCGCCTTTCCCGAACTCACGCATTATAGTACTGTGCGAGTCGTTGCTGGTAAGAAACAAGGCGAATGCTGGCGTCGCTTTGTCGTTCGCCAAGCATGTCCAAGTTTTCTCGAAGAGCACGGTTATTGGCGGCTTCGTCGAAGTGGGTTGTTCGGATGGTAGGAAGGGCTACTTCCAAAGGTACAACTGCTTCCGAGCCGTAGGCCAAATGGAAAGGTGTTTCCCCTGTAGCTACCCGAGCAGTCGTTCGGTGACACCAAAGGACGTTAGGGAGCTCGTCAATCCATGATCCACCTGCAGCCTCCACTCTTGTGCGGATCCCGTGCAGCAGTGTTCGGTTGGCGTTTTCGACCAAACCGTTAGCCTGGGGATGAGCCACGGAGGTGAAGTGGTTGTAGATCCCGAGCTCGGCGCATTTCTGCTTGAAGAAGGTGCTGTCGAACTGCTTCCCGTTGTCAGAGGTGATCACCCTTGGGACGCCAAACCTGCAGAGAAGGTTCTTCCAGACGAACTTCCATGCGGCTTGTTCAGTGATTGTGGCAACAGGTTCGGCCTCGATCCATTTGGTGAAGTAATCGATGGCCACGAACAGAAACTTCTTCCATCCTTGGGCCTCTGGAAAGGGACCCAAGATATCAATGCACCCTCTGGCGAAAGGGCGCGGCTTGAACAAGCTGTGAAGCTGTTCGGCAGGCTGCTTGATGATCTCTCCGAACTTTTGGCATTCTGGACATTTCTTGATGAAGGACATGCAATCCTTCTGAAGAGAAGGCCACCAGAACCCTGCTCGGACAATGTTGCGCGCTAGCGTTCTGCCCCCCAGGTGGCTACCGCACAGCCCCTCGTGGACTTCTTCTGTGGCCGCAAGAGCCTCCTCAGGATTGAGGCAACGCAGAAGAGGTCTTGAAAGGGACCGTCGGTACAGCTTGCCTTCTACGAGGGTGAAATGCTGAGAACGCGTCCTGACTCTCCGAGCTTCGCCCTGTTCGGACGGAAGCTCTCCCCAGAGTAAGTACGCCAAGAGAGGGTCCACCCAACTCGGAGTTGGTGGGCCCGTTTCTATGGCTGCTACATCTACCTCCGTGCTCGGTAAGGCGAGCTCTTCAATAAACACGGAGCAGGAAGGGGCGATGTCACCTGAAGATGCCAGTTTGGCCAGTGCATCAGCTTGCGCATTCTGCTCCCGTGGAACATGTATAACTTCGAAGTATATGAGGCCCTCTGCTTGGCTCTTGACCTGTTGGAGGTATTGAGCCATGCGGGGTTCCCTCGCTCCGAACTGCCCGCTCACCTGGCTGGCAACCAATTGGGAGTCGCTAAAGACTCTAAGCCGAATGGCTCCAAGGTGCCTAGCCATGCGGATACCGGACAGCAAAGCTTCGTACTCGGCTACGTTGTTGGAGGCCGGAAAGCGGAAACGGAGGGCGTATTGGAACTCTAATCCCTCCGGGGAGGTGAGGACCAAACCAGCCCCACTCCCTGTGATGCAAGAGGATCCGTTGACGTAGAGCTCCCATGGGGGTTCGTCTGCCAATGGTGGATCCTGCTCGGCCGGGAGGGTACATTCCGCCACGAAGTCTGCTAGCGCCTGCGCCTTGACCGCTGTCCTCGGTCGAAAGCTGATGTCGAACTCACCAAGCTCTATTGCCCACTTAACCAACCTGCCGGAAGCCTCCGGCCGCTGAAGGATGGATTTCAGCGGCTGATCGGTTAGAACCGTAACGGAATGGGCCTGAAAATAGGGCCTAAGCTTCCATGCAGCCGTGACGAGAGCAAGGGCGAGTTTTTCTGCTCTGGGGTACCTCCTTTCAACTTCTTGGAGGACCCTGCTGATGTAGTATACTGGATGCTGCGCCGCTCCTACTTCTCTGATCAAGACTGCGCTGATGGAGTGTTCGGTAACCGAAAGGTACACAAACAAAGGTTCCCCGAGCACAGGCTTTGAGAGAACAGGAGGGGCTGCCAAATATGCCTTCAGCTTGGTGAAGGCAACCTCGCATTCGTCAGTCCACCGTACTTGCCCCCCTTGCTTTGAGGCACTTTTAGGGCCTCGGAGCAACTTGAAGAAGTTAAAACTTCTTTCCGCTGCTCGGGACATGAACCGGTTCAGTGCCGCAAGACGCCCTGTCAGACGTTGGACGTCGCGCACTGTCTTTGGACTGCTCATCTCAAGCACGGCTTGGATTTTCTCCGGGTTTGCCTCTATTCCTCTGTTTGACACGAGGAAACCGAGGAACTTGCCCGACCGGACACCAAACGCGCACTTGGCAGGGTTGAGCTTCATGTTGTACTTTCGCAGAGTTGCGAAAGTTTCCTGGAGGTCGGAAATGTGGTCAATGCTCGGAAGCGTTTTGACCAGCATGTCATCCACATAGACTTCCATGTTGCGCCCGATCTGCTGCTCGAACATCTTGTTGACCAGCCGCTGGTAAGTTGCACCCGCGTTCTTTAGACCGAAAGGCATTCTGGTAAAACAGTATAAGCCCAGGTCTGTAACGAACGTCGTGGCGTCTTGATCCGGGGATGCATACTGATCTGGTGGTAGCCAGAGTAGGCATCCAAAAAGCTGAGAAGCTCGTGACGGAAGTAGCATCCACCAGCTGGTCAATGCGCGGCAGAGGGAAGTTGTCCTTGGGCGTTGCTTTATTGAGATCCTTGTAATCAACGCACACACGCCATTTACCGTTGGCCTTGCGTACGAGGACCACGTTGGAGATCCATCTTGGGTATTGGGCTTCTCGGAGGAGCCCAACAGTTCGGCTTTTGACTACGTGGTCCTGAATCACGGTCTGCCATTCTCGGTTCACAGGTCGCCTCCTTTGCTGAACTGGTGGAATCCGGGGATCCAGACGGAGGCGATGCACCATTACCTCCAGGGGAATGCCCGGAAGCTCATTATCAGACCAGGCGAACACGTCCAAATTGGCCAGCAGGAAGGCTGTGTAGCGCTGCTGCTCGGCCTCTGTCAACAAGGTGCCAATGTATAGGACGTGTTCGGGGTCTTCGTCTACCTGGACGGGGATTAAATCTTCAGCAGGCGTTCCTCTGCTGGTGGAAGGCTGATCGGTCATTGGAGGGGCTGGATCAGCGAGTGGTTGCTTGTCCCTTAAGGAGAGGACATAGCAGCGGCGAGACTCGCGCTGACACCCGAGCACTTCGCCAACTCCGCTCGGAGTAGGGAACTTCATCTTCTGATGGAGTGACGAAGGTACTGCTTTTATACGCCCGATCAGACCTCTGCCGAGGATGGCATTGTATCCAGGCATGTTGTTGATGACCAAGAAGTCAACAATCTTGGTCACAACCCTTGGGGCCGTCCCTAAGGTGATCGGGAGGCGAACCCTTCCCACGGGCTGGACTGAAACTCCCGAAAAGCCGAACAAAGGCGAGTTTACAGGGGTGAGTTGATCGGTTCTCAGGCCCATGAGGACAAAACAGTCATAAGCCAAGACATCGGGGGCGCTTCCATTATCCACCAGAATCCGGCGCACATTACAGTGGTTGATGGTGGCCGAAATGACCAATGCATCGGTGTGCGGGGTTGTAACCCCTACAAGATCTTCGTCCGAGAAGGTAATAACCTCCTCGGGCTGTGCGCATGCAGGACTGGTGGGATATGGAGCCGGCCGAGGTACCGAAGGCCTATCTACGACATGCACTCGCCTTGCGTAATCGCGTCGGCTTCGAGTGCTTTCTCCGCCTGCGCCGAAGCCTCCTGCGATCACATTGATCTTCTGCCCATTGGGCTCATTGTTGATCGGCTGCTCGGGAGTAAGCTCTCGGCGTCTGGGGCGCTCTTCATTCCGGCGCACGAACCGTCCAAGGTAGCCGCGCTTGATAAGGTCTTCGATTTCGTCCTTAAGCTGGCGGCACTCGGAGGTGTCGTGGCCGTGGTCGCGATGGAAGCGACAGTACTTGTTCTGATCACGCTTCCGGGGGTCGGAGCGCATTCTCTGTGGCCACCGAACAAATGCTTCGTTCCTGATCTCCGCCAGGATCTGTTCGGGTGCCACAGTGAGGGGGGGTGTAGTTGGTGAAGGGGTGCGGACGGCGCGGAGAATCACCATTGCGTCGTCCCTTCTTCCGATCACGGTCGGAATCGTTGTCGGAAGGCCGCTTCTTATCCGACTGCTCCCCCTGCTCAGCCCTACTCGCTGCTAGGCTCTCCTCGCAAGCGGCATGGCGCTGTGCGATGGAGAGCAGCTCGGCAAGGGTGGCGGGCTGCTGGACGCCGAGGGTCCTCTGCAAAAAACCGTCGCGGGTGCCCTGAATAAGGGCACTGGTTGCCAAAGGGACGTCCAGGCGCGAGATGCGAAGCGCCTCTGTTTGGAACCTCTTAACGAAGTCCCAGAGCGCCTCGCCCTTCTTCTGGCGCACGGCCAGGAGAGAAGCCGCCGTTCGCGGCTGCGACCTTCCACCAAGGAAGTTGTCCCAGAAGGACTTCTTCAGTTGGCGGAAGGAGGTGATGGAGCCCGCCGGAAGGGTCTCGAACCAGGCCCTGGTGGTCTCCTTGGAAGTTGCAGGGAAGGCCCTGCACTTGGCCGCATCTGATGCTCCGTGGAACACCATGTGCGACTCGAAGCCGTGGATGTGGTCGGCCGGGTCGGTAGTGCCGTCATAGGGCGCGATGGTGGGCAGGGGGGAGCTTGGAAGGGACCTGAGCTTCCAGGATCTCCCTGCTGAAAGGGGAGCGGAAGTCCAAGTCGTCTTCCGCTGGAGCTTTCCCCTCCGCGTGCTGAACCATCGCGTCCACGCGGCGCTCGAGGTCGACCACACGTCGCAGGCGCCTGGCGAGTTCCTGTTCGGAGTTGGCGGGACCCCCTCGTCCGGACGCGTGGGAGTTGCCTCCCATGATCGATCGTGGCGGGCGGGGGGAGGCGACAGAGCGACGGGGCGAACGCCCACGGCGTTCCGGCGCCCGCTCCTCGGACGGGACTCGATGCGATCGGCGCAGCGAGTCTGCCTGCTGCTCCTGAGGCGCCAGGAGGACGCGAAAGCGTCGATGCGACGACTCCGCCTACCGCTCTCGCGACAGAGGAACCGCCGGGGCCGGTGGTCTAGCCAACTGGGCCTGCAGGGCGAGGCAGACACCTGTCAACTGCTGCATTTGCCCCCGAAGTTCTGCCACTTCGAGGGTTGTTGCTGGCGCGGCGGCAACTGGTGCAGGGACGTCGTTGTTAACGTCGGGAGGGGCGATGGCGACGTCCACAGGGGAGATCGCCGGTGAGAGTCCCCTCGTGACTGACGGGATCTCGTCGCCCTGCTTCCCACATTCTGGTATGAGGATCGTCCACGAGCCATGGCTACGTCGATTCCCACAGACGGCGCCAAATGTGGTGGTGTAATCCTGTTTGGGCTAGAGCCAAACGGGCCTCCACTAGAGAAGATGGGGAAGACGAACGCCGGTGTGGACGAAAACCTGCAAAAACCAGAATGGATCAGGGGGCCCGGTGAAGACCGGGGAAACCCTCCGATGCCTAAGTCAATACCAGACTTGCAAGGCAGGGGGTTTCGGAGTATGAAAGTGTGTTCGCGTGAGAGAGAACATACCAGTGCATGATACTGTACCTGTGCTTTTATAGGCGTTGGTGCCAAGGCGAACGTGCGCAACGTTGGTAGATCGTGCCTGAAAAGGTGCCTTGATGGGCGTACATAACGGGAGGAGTTATGAGCTCGGGTGCCCATTGGGATGCCAAGCAGTTCGTGCCTCTTGATGATGGAGCGCGTGGCCTGGGGCGGTTATAACCGCAGCGTAAGCCCAAGAACCTGCTCGGCACCCTCTGGACACACCTTCCGAGTAGGTGACCCACATGGGGGGTTCGAACGCGCTGTTCGGTGATATCCAGGGTTGTTCCGCGCAACAGGATTAAGGCCCCTGTTCGGAAGCCGCCTGCTAACGAGCTCGGCAACGCTCCGCTAGGGGTGACTGGCGCGTGGGTCCCCTTGCATCCGATCCGTACGGAGGCGTGGGACAGCCCGAGGAGGCCACGTCAAAAGGGAAGGCGATGATGGACCTTGACGCAATGGGCTTAGGTGGCAGAAAACAGCCACCACAATTCCTATGCACATCGCCTATGAGAAAAGAGGAGGATCAAGGGGTGCATGGCTTAGATTAATTAATTAGGCGTGAGCTTAATTAATTCCCACGACAAATTAAGTACCATATATATATGGACTAGTGGTAAAGGGCAGAGAGGGGAGTTTGATTTCACTTGGTATAATAAATGTTATCTGCATCTTTCATTAAACCCTATACTAAATCATACCTGTAACTTTTGCAATTTCAGAGAGACTACAGAATAATTAAGATATATTTTTTCAATTTTGATCACTCTAGAAATACTCATTAGAAGAACAAATTTGTAATAATGATGATGTAGATTACGAGAAGGGGACCTTATTGGCTAAAAATAGGGGGATTTCTCTCTCTTCTCTAACCAACGACATTATTTTCTTACAATACACGTCATCATTATTATAAGAATAGTCTTACAATAATTATTTCTCAAATCACCACAGCCACAGGACAGTTTTTTTCCAAAAAAGAGGGCGGGGTAGGTCAATATACGATGTTGATAGGCTAGGCCAACCCACGCTTGGGCCCGGCCCAAGCCCATGCGATGAGTATATATAGTGTGGCCCAACCCCAGCCCATGTATTATATTTAAAATGTACACGCATGGTGGTTTAGTTTTCAAAAATTTAATCTTTCTCACACACTTTCTGTCATCACCCGGCTCCATATGTTTGACATTTTCAAACATTGAAAGAGCGTGAATTCCAATGTTTCGAGGGCTAGATTGATAATAGAAAAGAAAAAGAAGACTTTGATATGTATGATCTAGTTTGAACTGATGGCTTAAATTTGTTCCCTAGACCAAGTGCTTAATCAAATAATATCATATAATATCAAGTAGGAGCTTAAATTTTATAACAGACTCACTATGGCGCAGTAGTATGCACAATTTGTTCTTCAGTCGCAAAATTGTGGCCCAAACTTAGTGCAAGTGTTGTGCAGATGGATCTGAGCCTCTAGTCCATTATCATTTTGGGCCTTATTGGGCTTCATTTCTAATTCAAAATTTTTGAAAGCTTGAAGCCACACATTTCAAAAATATGTCCTTCAGGTTATGTCCCACAGCTGTTGTAAGAATAAGATGACCATAACTAATAGAATTAGAATCTAAATGCAGATTCAAAATATTCTTATGCTCTTGATCTAGTCACTGCAAAAATGCCTCCATTGCGTAAATATAATTGCAAGTCATTTTTAATCGTGTGTAAGTCACTTATTTGAACAAGAAATAGCTATATTTATATTTATGTTTACGTTTGAGAAATACTAAAATGTCACTGATTTTTTCTGTGTAGTGATTTAAATTTGTGGTTCTCCCAAATTTAGACTATGGAATTTAAGGGTTTTTTTTTCCGGCAATTTGATATCAAATTAGACGGTTAAAATACGAGTGACAAATCAGGTAAGAAAAAAATAATGACACCTGATAGTTCCTCTTTACAATATTACATTAATCACTATTAATTTAAAATTAATAGGAAAATTCTTGCAATTATGCATATAAGATTGTATTTTATGCAATTTAGCCATAGTTGGCTGGACCGGTAAGCTGGACCGAATTGGCTTTTATATGGGTGGGTACGCTACGATGTTCGTACCGTACAAGTTTGGTTCGGATTGATACAGCCAAAAATCAAGTTTTTTGTTTTTTGTTTTAATTCTGTAGAACAGAAAGGGGAAAGAAATTTAAAAGACCTGGTTTGGTATGGTTCGGATGCGAAATGGTACCGATTTGGTATCATATCGGACCAAAGCGCACCAACCCAATTTGTCCAGTATGCTATGGACCACCATTTGGTACGCCCAACTATGAATTTAGCTTTCAAAAGACCGGTCAATGGAACCATGCAAGTAGAAATTGGGTCGGTCGAAATGCTGCGGCACGCCCTATGTTTAGGGATGTGAAAGAAACCAAAAAATCTTATTACTCGTGTCACTTGATTAGTGATGCGTCGAATAATACCCACATAATCGGGTATGGATTTACGTATTTTTAAAATATCTATTTAATATTCGGGATTCAATGCACCAAATTATTTGAACTTTATTTTTAACAAATAATAAATTAATAACTTATATTGTTATTCTAACTTATGATTTTAACCTTTGCTAACTAATATATTTTTATTTATGATCTAACTTATGATTATTTCTTTATACTTATGTGCCGCAACATCAACTAGAGACCAGCACCATGAAAAAAAAAATGAAGAAAGATTGAAGTGTTATTATATCACTCTTGTTAGTTGAAATGATATAAATTTATCAAAATTTGTGACTCTGATGTACTAATCTGTTTACTTTTGAAAATCACATTCTTTCTATACAAGGAACATTCAAACATAACATAACAAAATACCTTATTTCTATCAAGGGTCATATGCATCAATATATTGATTCATATGCATGTTTTTTTTTTTAAAATCATTTAATCATTGCAATTCTTTTGGAAATCCAAAATCTATTGTTGTGTCAATTTGAGACATATTTTTTGTAGCGGTCTTGGATACTTATGTCAAAAAAGCTTTGTATCTAGATCCGCCTCTCTCGAACAGATAAAAATTTTACTAGAGATATCATATACGTGTCCAATAAGAATATAAAGACAACCACACTGGTATTAAGATTCATGACAAGTACATAATCTTATACACAATTATATAAAATTGCATTGTCTCAATACATTAATACATGTTCAAAAGAAAATTATAACAATCTAGGGAATACCTCGAAATATACAACAGGAGAAAAACTCACACCACTAGCTAGTGGTAAAAGTTCACCTTCGAGAAACACGTCTGCGACCAAACATCTAAAAAGAGGAGGGGGGGTGTAGGGTGTGAGTCTCACAAAATCACTATCTCAGTAAGAAAACTCCTCAAACAACATGCACAAACCATGTATAGCCACAGGGGTAGCAAAAGCAACACACAATCACACCAGTCAGCTCGCATACCATCATTTAAATGAAACTTACTATTAATAAGAATTAAAGTATGCATATAATTAACTCAATATACCCAACATTAACAATAACTAAGCAACTACACTAATTAATGAAAATTCATAATTAACAAAAAATAAAAACAATTATGTAATTAACCAGGAATAGAATGCTATTTAAGAATCGCTATGATAGGACCAGTACTATAACTAAACACTGGAAAGGGTATGAAGAGAACTATAAGCAACAAATATAAACAGAATGTACTCTTTCAAGTAGCACGCCACACATTGCACATGAAATCAGAACTCTAAGTCGGAAGGAACGATGTTGCCACTTAGATCACAATAACTAGGTAGCTAATCCAAAACCTAATCCGAACAAAGAAACCACAAGAAAGCTCTCTTAGTCTCGCGTGCAACTACAGACGAAAGGCTCAACTGTGGCTCCATCTCAATAGGTACAAATAAATCGTGGAGACCAACTAACACCACATGTATAGCATGGTTGAACTGTAGACCCACACCTGACACACATCTACGAATTCTAGAACTCGTAGAGTGAGACAAGTGGGAACAAGAGACTAATTGGAGTCTAGTACGTCTATTGATGTCTGTGCCCCCAACCATGAGTGCACTACAAGCGACTGAATTGAAAACCAACCACACCACAAGTTGTTTCCCCATTGTAGTCTTTCCCTCAGCCGGATGTACAACTCAACAAAAGAGAGTGAGGTGTCTAGGAAGACAACACAAACCTCTACGGTACACAAAGTACCGAGACAAACCCCCGAGTACTAACGTGCTTAGCTCATAGAGAACGTGGTCTACCTGACTAGAGAGAGATTCTAGATAAGTGTCGAACCATCGAACTCAAGAAACCACATTTACATTATCAAACATTTTAACGAAAAATCAATAATTATTATTCTCACTAATAAAATACAACAGAATTATCAGGCATACAAGCTAGGGCACTATTGACCTAAAGGTCAACTGCTAAACTCATAAAGAAACTCGGTACACATAAAGTTAGAACTCGCCACAAACCCCTAAAGCGACACTAACATGTTTGGCAGGGGAGCCGCATTTGCAAACATTAGTTGTCTGCCAACTCGGATGCCTCACAAGACGGCCAACCGGTAGAACACGATCTGAGACAAATTCCCCAGCCAACAGGTCTTACACAAAGTGCCCCAAGAACAGCCACACAATCCCAAACCATCAACCGAAACCATTCTAAACCATAGAATATGTGTAAAATCAATCATTTCATCGTCTAAATCTCATTTCAAACCATTATATTCTCACACATGAAATTCATTTGATCATTCTTAATGAAACACACTCTAATAAGTATTCAAATACATTTATCTAATGAAATAAAGTCAGAAACTAGGATCCTATAGAGTCTCCACTGCGACCCAGAGTCCCAATGGTCTCAGGAACTAAAACGTGACAGAGGGGAACGTTGTCTTAAGAATGTGACGCCCCAATACGCCATGTTCCAAATGAGAATGCGTCGGGGACACAGGTTGCGTTCTAAACACAACCTCCTAGCCCATCGCATTCTCAGATAGAATGCCTAGCTCTCAGGTTCCACCTAGAAACCTCAAGAAACTCCATTTTTACCCCCATCAATCCCATGCAACCAATTACCACGACAGAAAATCATCCACAAACCACTAGACATCTATTTACACACATTAGACCACATAATTAAGATAGAGGAGTGAGATAACTCCCCTACCAACACGAAGAATAAAGCTTAATCGACATTTACCTCACTCCAGCCATCCTAAATGCGTCGAAACTACGCAAAACTACTAGCTCTCGAGTTGAAATCGTCACAAATTCTCTCTAGGAGTCTTCTCTCAGTCGAACAGAGCCGTTTACCCTATTTAGCCGACAAACAACAACTTAAAATATCGGAATTGAGAACACGTTGAGGACTACTATCCTTTGATTTATTTTTTTGGTGGCACTTTGATTTGTTTTCTCATTCTTTAGTGGATAAGGAACATCCATGCTGATCCCCACCTTCTGCTACAGCCTTAGCCTCTCTGCCAGTCAACACATAAAAAATGATTGATATACACTAGAATACTCTCCAATCCAAGTCACTCTTACAAGTAGTTGGCATGTTTTATTTGACCTACTTCTAATTAGAATGAGGAAGAGTTGACCACTTACAAAGAAGGGTGTCATCATGTGGGAAACTGAGTAGTTAATGGAGGCGCTCCTATTTATGAGCTACTTTTCCTACTAGCAGTTACCATTTTGTTGTTTTACCAATTATCTTGAGCTTGGAAGAATTTTGAATTTTGAAAGAAAGAAATACTGCTCCTGTATTTCGGACAATTACTCTTAAAATCTATTAAGGAAATGATGAATCTGGAATGGTAAAAATTTTGGAAATGAAGGTGCAAGAATTTCACCTCTCATGTTGAAATAATGTTATATAGAAAAATTGATCTAGGTTCACTACTGCTTGGAGAGCCTTCAATTTTATATTGGAACTAAAGTTAGAATGCTTCTTCCTACTTTTGTCATGAAAGTATGTTTGTTAGCCAAAAGGTCACAGTGATCTAAAATTCTTGTTTTAATTATCACTCAGTGTGTGTCTTGTCGATGCACATAGACACTGCATTAGTTATTTTAGAGAATCAGCTTCAAAAGACTATTAAATATTAAGTAATATGATTTCTTATGATGGGTCAATTTTAAAATGTTTTATGGTTTCAACTCTAGTGATAATTACTAACCAGCAATGAGATGAGTTAAGAATTGGTTGTTTTGGGCAGATTCCACAAACCCCAGACTGACCCACTAGCACGGTCAGTACAGTCAATGGTGCTGAAAACGGCACAAAAAATTGAGCCCGGGGGCACAATTGGGCCTGCTGGTTGGGCCAGCGCATTGCACTTGGCTGGGCCAGGAGCGCCCAGTGGCGCATTGCCACAAGAACACCCTATACCCCTCCCTTGCACAGACGGAGGAGGAATAGGGGCGGCAGGGGCGGCCTCCAGCCACCACAGATTGACATCGCCAGTGGAGGGGACATCGGTCGCCGCCGGAGCCTCCGCTATCGCTGGACCACCTCCTGTCACCACCAAGAAAACCAGGAAAGAAGGCACAGAAAAACCCACAAAAAATGCAGACGCCATCGACACCGGAGAGGGAAGGGAGGGTTCTTACTGCAATGATAGGATCTACCGACATCATCAACGTCGTCAATGACGCTCCCCTCAGGCGGCGACGACGCGTGACACTCTCTCACCGACACAACTGAAGCATAGCACTGGAGGAAGAATTAGCGGCTAGGGAGATGGCGCGACGACGGGGGCACTGCGACGACGGTGGGGGCCTCCCCACAACACGACTCTGGCAGTGGGGTCCTCCTCAGGCTGCTGGCATCAGACACAGAGAGAGAGAGAGAGAGAGAGAGAGAGAGAGAGAGAGAGAGAGAGAGAGAGAGAGAGAGAGAGAGAGAGAGAGAGAGAGAGAGAGAGAGAGAGAGAGAGAGAGAGAGAGAGAGAGACTTTAGAAATTTGGGGGGCAGTATTAGCGACAGAATTTCTGACGAATATATTTCCATCGGAAATGCCATCAGCATTTTCCTACAGACATAATCCATCAAAAATTCCGCCGGTATTAGAGACAGGATTTTCAACAGAAACATTTCCGTTTAAAATTATTTTTTCTTGTTTTGTAGAGACCCAATGGTCTCATGAATCAAAATGCGATAGAGGGGATCATCGCGTTAAAAGTGCGACGTCCTAATATGTCGCATTCTGGATAAGAACGCATTAGAGGCACATGCCGCGTTCTGAACGTGACCACCTAGCCCGTCACATTATCAAACAGAATGTTCAACTCTCATGTTCCACCCAAAAACCTCAAGAAACTCCATTTTTACACCCATCATTCCGCTGCAAACCAATTACCTCGACAAGAAACTATCCACAAAACCACTGGACATCCATTTACACACAATCAAATAATTAACACAAAGAAGGGAGAGAATTCTTCTACCAATGCGAAGAACGAAGCTCGATTTATATTTCCCACTCTCTGACCGTCCTTCCCGTGTGGAAACTGTGTAAAACCACTAGTTCCTAAGCCGAAATCACCAAAAATCCCCTCTAGGAGCCTCCACTTTACTAAATTAGGGTTGTTTGCCTTATTTGGCTGAGAAACAACAATTAAAACATAAGAATTGAGAATGCGTCGGGGACTGTCGTCGCATTAAGAACGTGACATATATCAGGTCGTCACGTTCAAAACGTAACAACACACAACAGTCTAGTGCATGCCACATAGCACACATGCAACTGAAGAACCAAAATAAGCGATTATGAGATCGTGACATAGGTGAAGGCCGTGTTATGAATGCGTCGTTTACCTCTTTCACGTTCTCAAACAGGGAACTTGGATGCTATATAGGTCAAGATCTCCAACCCACACCATCGGCACAATATATTAAAATTTAAAATACAGGACCACATATTTGCCAAACAATCACGCTAAACTCATTAAACTAGAATATTCGAAGACGATATTTATAACATTTTCACAAATAAATTCATTTATAAATCCTTAGCCGCGTTCCCTTCTCGCACAAAGGGAGCTGGATCTGACGTCCCCTCCTCCGTGGCGGCCGCGCCCTGCCGGAGATGAGAGAGCGCGGCCATCGCGGACCCCGCAGGAAGCCCCGCCGACTCCCCGTCCACGTCTGCCTCCTCCTCCTCTTTCTCTGCGTTGCCGCTGTCTGGTTCTTCGTCGTCTCGGCCCCCCCGAGGGTCCTCGACGCACCCCCCCAGCCGGAGCTCCATCTGAAGACCGGCGACTCTCTGTTCGATTCCGAGGGATCTCTTCCTTCGGCTCAGGATGGAGGGGAGCGAATGGAGCAGCCTGCGGAGGCTGACATGGGGAAGAAGGAGGAGGAAGAGGACGGCGGTGGAGGAGAACCGGGGGACAAGTCTGCGGGGGCTGAGATCGAGAGGAAGGGGAATGGAGAAGAAGAAGAGGGTGGTCTCGGGTCCCGCACGTGTGCCACAGTAGAAGAGATGGGGGAGGGGTTTAGTGAGGGATCGGGGAAGGAGAGCCTCAGAGTTCGGGAGTTGATTCAGCAACACTTCACTGTGCATGGTATTTGCTCCTCACGCTTCCCGCTTCCAGCACTTGCTGTCTTATTGTCTTTTTAATTTTCAAGTGAGAAAAAAGGAAAGAGAAAACCATGTGTTCTCCTATGGCTGAAGAATGCCATGATTGCAAAGCTTTCTAACGAGCTGCATCAGTCACATAGTCGAAGTTTCATAAGTTTGCGGAAGTAGAAAATGGGTTTTCGATAGTAACAAGAGTTGGCACGAAGTTCTGACGAGCCGAGCTTTGAGTTCCGAGCCAGTTTGTCCTTTGTTAGTACATTCTCTATGCAGCATGTGATTCAAGACCAATACTATACTTGCTCTGAGTCTCTCTTTGAGGATCTATGTTTGCTAACGAGGAATTGGTGATGTTGCTAAGATGCCTTTTTCCTTTTGTACTTGAGTTTGGTTATCTATGTTTTTGTTGTTTAGGCCCATATTCCGTTGTTGAGGAAAGTGCACTGGTAGAACTTGTGTAACATTTTTTATGATGCAAAAAAGGATCGACCTTTTTCAATGGAAATTTCTGTCCCTCTATTTGCATTTTGGCAAGCACAACAAGTTATTTGCCTCTGTATATCTTTTGAGGAATTGTATTATTTGCCTCTTTTATATCTATTGAGGCTGTGTACTTATATTTTGTTTATATCATCTTGGATGGACATTAAATGCTTATATAATGCGATGAATGAGCTCGACCAACGTTGGTAACTGTTGCCCCCTCATGAACTCTGATCTTGTGTCCTCTCTATTTCGAATGGTTGAGTAGATGTATCTTTTCTCTCAGTGCATCCACGACCAGCCACATTATATTACCCACTATTTCTGTTCTCTAAGTGTTTAGAAATGACATGAATATCCACCAATGTGTCATTTTCTCATCCCAGAATTCTGTGGATAGATTTCTCTTTTAAATCAGTGCATTGTTATTTGATCATAGAAATGACATGAATATCCACCAATGTGCCATTTTCTTATCCCAGAATGCTGTGGATAGATTTCTCTTTTAAATCAGTGCATTGTTATTAGACCACAATCTGACAAACAATCTATCTTCAAAGTGGTTTTAATATAAGAGAAGGCTAACCAATGTCCACTGTAAAGTCCAGTTGTGTTCATTCAGCTCTGTTAAGTCTTGACAGGTAGAATTTAGTCCAAGATTGCTGAGTAATTTATCAATTTATCTCATTACTAATCACAAGAGAGGTTCAAGTTTACATAAACAGCATTCAGTTCAATGAAATTTATTTGATCAAGTGCAAAATGCTACTCATAAAGCAGAATTTGGCAACCAATACTATGATCTTGTGCATGGAAAAGTTTTGAGTTTTGAAAACAGGACCAGAATTAGATACTTGTGTTGACGAAGCTTCACATGCCAGGAGCTGCTAGTGTCCGAGGTCTGCCTCCAGATCAGTTTTGCAGACGTGGGTTTGTGATAGGAAAGGCATCAGAAGCAGGGTTTGGAAATGAAATGTACAAGATTTTAACTTCTGCCGCATTGAGTGTTATGTTAAACAGATCTCTGATCATCGGACAAACCAGGCATAAATATCCTTCCTCAATCTGTGTCTTTTTTTATTGGTTCTTTCGCTGCATTTTTTTTATCCTACCTACCCAAAAAAATGTAGTTTTTATCCTGAAGTTGTTCATTTCAAGTTAACAATTATATAATTTTACTATGTTTCCACACAAATCTATTTGCATTATAACTTTAGGGCCTATTACGTCCCTCAAAGGTTTCATGATTTTATTATTCTCCATAGCAACATAAGAATTGAGGGCGGTTAATCATGTTCTCAGTTGATATACTCTTTTTGCAGGGGTTCATTTCCTTTTGGCGATTACATAACATATGCCAACGTTTCTTTTACTCTGAATGAAGTCAAGCATCTTTGGAGAAAGAATAAATGTTTGCAGAAGTATGGAAGACCTCTCACAGTGAGAACTGATGATTTTGAGAAGCCTGCAGAAACAAATGTCTTATGCAGTGACTGGAGAAATTGGAAGCACCCAATTATTTGGTAGGTTTAAATTCTTTGCACTGCAGCTTACAGGTTTACTAGACTGCTTCCCAGGAAGGCCCAGTGCATGAATACTTCAGCGTACATTTACCTTGTAGGAGATCACTTAAACATTTTTTCTGGTGGAACAATTTAGAGAGTTTGAAAAATAGTTGATGGTAAAACTGAACACCACCACATCTCTTATCTTTCAAGACACCAGCATTTTCCCCTTCTTTTGTAACAGCTTTGATGTTACTCTATCTGTAGTTTTTGTTTATAGTTCTCCCATTTTTTATGTTAATTGCATCATCCAATTAGTCATTAGCATGATAGAGATACCCTTGATGAACTTTATTGACCTCCCACATCATTTCTAGGCAAGTTATATTTCAGTCTCATTGTTTATGCCATGTCTCTGTTTTGCCCTGAGATTAATATTTTTATATTTTCCTTTGTTGCAATATATCTTTTGACAAATATGAACACATTTTTTTAGATTACACAGCTTTCTTTTGTTTTTAACAATTTATACCAGGTTCCAAGGTACAACTGATGCAGTTGCCAGTCAGTTTTTCTTGAAGAACATCCATGTTGGGATGAAGCATGCAGCTTTAAGTCTTTTTGGGGAACCAGGATCTCTTCAGGCCAGGCCAAATGTATTTGGGGAACTGATGCGGATACTCATATCTCCTTCAAAAGCCATTGAGGAAGCTGTTAATTGGGTTCTCAAGGGCAGCACAGAGCCTGATGTGACATTGCACATGCGGATGATGTCAAACAGGTAGTACTACAAAATATGAATTCTGTTATCATGTTTTTGTCATGGCATTTTTCTTTCCAGATCTTGTCAAATTATTTTTGAACATTAATCCAGTGTAACCTTGAGTTTATATGCGATTTACAGATAACTCCCTTCTGTTTTGAGTTTTCAAGTTCTTGTATGATAACAAATTCCATGTCACTTCAGGTCCATAAGAGCAATAAAGGCAGCTTTGAATTGTGTCCAGAAAGCTGTGTCTAGTTATCAACAACAACTTGCAAAACCACGGGTGGTTTTGGTTTCTGATACACCTCCATTTATTAAGGATATCACACCAAACTTGACGGAATTTGCAGAGGTAAATTAATCCAAAAGTGAAGTTATAATTTCATCTTCCTTCAAGATGGCTCAGTAGTATACAAAATATGCAGAGAGATAAGTAGATAACTGATGTGATTTTAGTATTCACATTGGTTTTTTACTATTTTTTTAAGTAATTTTCTTTATGTTGCCTGATTATATTGCTGTTGGATGCCCAGCAGATTCTGCATTTTGATTATAGATCATTTGAAGGAAACATATTCAATGGAAGCTTGAACGTACAGCATCAGGTAGCATATAGCATTTTCTTTTAACATATGCTGGATCAGTGCCTCTGGATTAGGTCTATAGGTTACTTGCATAAAGATCTGACTTTGTTCAATGTGCCTTGGTTCCTTTTGTCTATTACCCTACAATTTTGAAGTGATTGAATATGCCTAGCATATCCCATCTGTTTAATGTATTCTATAAATATGGATCTTCTGATCTAGTTGTTTTAATGTTGACATTAAATCATGATTTTATGCTTATCGTGGACATATTTAACCACTTTTCTGGCCCCCTCTCCCCGATTTTATGTTAATGCCATTTAGTCAATTTGTTAATGTGCATATGAACATATGCCTTAAGTAGTATTTTTAAAACATAAACTGAGAATTTTCCGAGGATCTTGGCATTTCAGATTCTTGCTAATGATCTTTTGTCTGCTGCTTTTTTGATATTGGCACTTGCATTGCTAATTTTACCTGTGAAGATGAAGTTTCTAAGTTCTCATCAAAATATTTCATATATTTAACGTTTTCATAGTGTTGGGCCCTGTAGAATCATAAATGCAGTCCTGTTGGCTTCATATTCTTTCTATATGTACATTGGTATTGTCATGTTCAACTCAACAATACATATGTAAAATATTAAGTAGGTATAAGGGACTTGCAGTCAGGTTTCAGAGTGAAGGATTGGGGACCAGCACCAAGATGGGTTGCTTTTGTGGACTTCTTTCTTGCATCTCATGCAAAACATGCTGTCATTTCTGGAGCTCATCGACGTGTTGGGACAACGTATGCACAGCTAATTGCAGCGTTGGCAGCATCTAGCCACCTAGGTATGGCTGGCAATGCCTTACAGGTCTTTGACAATTATCGATTTAATCTTTATGCCATCATCTGGCGCTGCAGGTGACAATGCATCTCCTACATCTGGCTTTTCATTCTTCAGCAGCTTCCAAAGAAACCTGTTGGCAGAAGGCCTGGGGAATCAGATTGGCTGGGGTCATGCCTGGAATAGGTTTGCTGGACCATTGAGTTGCCGTTGGCAGCCCCATCAATGTGCGTTTACACCACTTCTACCGTCTGCCTGGTGGGATAGCCGTTGGCAGAGCCCCATTCATCGTGACATCCGCAGGATGAAGGATTATGGAGTTCAATTGACAAATACTGGCGAAGTAGTTGAAAGCAGTCTTCTATCATTCTGTGAACGGAGGAAGGAAATAGTTAGGACTTTACCTATCGTCAACCTGTGATTTGGTGTTAACACTGAACAGGCTTTCCAGGGGGTGGTGATACTGAGTTCTTGCAATGCAGTATCTGTTGTAAAGATTTTTGTAAGGAGTAGAAACGTGAAATTCTTTGAAGTAAAAGAGTGATTCTTTCTAGTGAAGAATTCAGTGAAGTTAGAATTTAGGAAGGTGTTTCTGCATTGTTTAGTCGGGGAAGACTAGTATGTCCTCAGATTAAATTAATTTGTTAAGTCGACATGAGTATTTGTATGTTGAAATGGAATCTTCCTATTCTGCTGATAGGTGGAAGTCGATGCATTTAGAAGAACATACATTCCAAGTTGGCATAGACAGGAATCATCATCTCTCCTTATTCACTCGTTCATGTTGGCTGAGCTCCCGAGAGATGATCAGGCACAATCGTGGGCCCAGCTGCGTTGCATTGCCAAAGAAAGGTTTTGATGGGCCGGTGAGGTTGTCTAATTCTGGAAAGAACGACACTTAATTTTGAGAAAACCTTTTTAGGTTACAGTTTTTTCGCGGCATGATAACATCTAAGCAGTCAGCTTTTGTTGCAGGCAAAAGAACATCATCGATGATATCGTAGCAGCCCAAGAGGCGATGTATTGAGCAAAAGCTGAACGTTAATTCTGGTAGGGTGAACTTCTCCAATTTTAGCGAGATGAAATGCTGGGAAAGGGCTTTTGGCAATTATGAAATAAAGTCGAAACGGCCTTCGCCACCCACTTTAACGTATAAATTAACAGTTTGGCACTAATGGGATTTGGATATAAATGGATGATCTCTAAGCTTGCATAACATATCCCCCATCTATATCCCTACTACTGGTAATCGATGAAATGCCTGGGGATTGTTTTAAACCAAACTTGGGAATTAGGCTAAGAGACCTGTTTATTCAACCTAACAAGACGTCATTAGGTAGCTTTAGAGACAAGCTTGTGAGAAAAGAGAGAGACAAAACCGTAGGATGTTGCATACCAAGTATCCATCTACCACTGTGAAGAAAGAAGAGGGGAAAGAGAGGAACAGTCAACGTTAGAGAAGGAAAGGATAGAGGGGAGGAGAAAAGAATGTGAGATTGCTGATTATCACTGTCCAGGGTGATAGGATGGCACTTTGACTGATTTGTTTATATTATTGTACCTATTTCCTATTGGTATAAGCAGTTAAGTTTCCTATGATGTTTATTATGTTGTTCTATCAAAAATGTTTAAGCTGTTTTATCGCAAACATGTGTAATGAAGTGGTGAAAATTTTTCTACAAGTGGCGGACTCATCAAATCCACCCATATTTTTTAGAAAATTTAGGCGATGACTTGAGAGGTCAGACCAAGAGTAGGCAGATTTGATTGGGATTTGAGCACCTGTGCAAAAGATCTTTAAATTATGCATTTGATTTATTTTCTTAGGTAGTTATTGTGTACAAACATTATTTTAGCAGAAATTGTATCTTTTGGATTATTATAGTGATTGATGTACCAGTGGAAGCTTGAACTGGTTGGGTACATTATTATGAATAAATTGTTCCATATTTAGTTATTTTTGTACTATCTTGTGTTTTGGTTAAGATGGGATTTTCCCACTATCATGTTCTGATATATATATATATATATATATATATATATATATATATATTATGGCGGAAATTCACTTCAAAATTTTCCGAAGTACACGAAGCACAAAGTACACAGTATCAATTGTGTTTTACACCATGAGCACGATAATTGATGAAGTGTTCCTTTGAGTGAATAATAAGTAGGTCCTCAATAGGAAATTTGACACTCGATTAAGTTCTCTTATGCAGAATCGGCTAAGTCCTCCTCGATAGGGAACTCAATAATTGATTATGCTTCCCTACGTGAAATTGGCTAAGTACTCTATAGGGAACATGTTAATCAATTAAGTTTTGATCATGAGTTTCAGCTAAATCCTAAATAGGGAAAAATGTATTGATTAAGTTTCTATACTAAAAATATTCTAAGTCCACACTATGAATAATCCATTTGATTATGTCTTTAGGACTCAGCCATATGTTTTATTAAATGTCATTGAATTTATTAAAAATCAATTTGTCTTTGTAACCAAATCATTGTGATACATTTGATTATGTTGTACTCTTATGATTTTAGTTCTTCTATTTAATCAAATTGATTGTATCATGATATTATCTTAATCATCATTAGTGCCACAATTGGTCAAGCTTAATTTAATTATTTCACTTATCGATTATACTCTTATCTTTATAATTTGCCAAGGAGTTTAATGTTGCAATAATCCATTAATTGCATAGCAACTGAACTTAGTTTCTTAAATCGATTATGCATTTCTTTATATGGAAAATTAAATTAACAATGTTATTTATATCGAAAAAGACAATGACTTTGATTACTACGCCTTGCACTATATAATCATTCTTGCAGTAAAATTTGATGCATATCCTGAAGATTTGTTTTGTTTGAATAAAATAACTTGCTCATATTTCAAATTCAAACCATTTTATATCACAAGATATGATTTGACATCTTAGTTGAAAATTTGTTATATCAATTTAATTAGTCATTAATCTGTTCCTTAAACAATAGTTGTCAAAATGTCTTTGGAGAAAATCCCATATATTAGACAGATATTGTCTAGTCATTAAAAGACAAAGCAACAACATGACAGTATGCGTTGGGAAGATCCATTTCATACATGTTCTGAAAATCATGGTTTGTAGGCTCCATATGGCATTTCTTTGTAGCACTTAGGAAGGTAAAAAGCCTATGAACTCTCAAGCAACATAAGGCTTTTTTAATGTCTGTGAAAGGTTCATACCTTGTTGTCAAAATCTCTTTTGTCTTGTGTTTGACCTACTAAGAAAAATGAAGACACGATAGATTCAAAAAATATAGATGTAACGACTCAAGAATTCGATACTCAGAAGTTCTCTAAATATCCAACCCTCCGACCGCCACCCACAAATCTGAAGACTTGGAAGAGTTAAAAGAATGATCTAGTGAGATAAACAATGAATTCAAATAACTTTAATAAGATGTTAGTACATTAAATAAAAGAATTATGTACAACATGTCCCAAATAAAAAGTTCAGTTACAGAAAGAAAGATGCAGTCGTTATGGGGCATACTTCGAGAACTTGCAAAACACAACTTTCAACTCACACTGGTACAAGAGCTCACACAAACACTCTCTCACTACAGGCGACACATGACGCAACCAACTAGCACCTTAATCATCTGACACCGAGCTCCTACAATAGCGAGCCCCTATCTAAGGAAATAGTGGGGGAGGGTGAGTCTCACAAACAAGGTCCAATAAGGATAACCAGTCTCTTACCAGCCAGAGTTGTAGGAACTCTAGAAAACTAGGAACAAGGTACAAGTAGAAAGTAGTAAAGGAAAGGCAACTACACTAGTTACAACTGCACGGAGAAAGCAGCATTGCGCCACGACCACCAACCAAGTTCGGGCCACCCACGACTCCCGCAAGAAACAACAGAGTTGGGTATCATGTGGAACGACGTTGGACACAAACATTGAGGTAGGACATACAACGACCCACAAAGAAAGCACGTGAGAGTAGGGTCCCACCACACGTGCACAGCCAACCCTGTAACGCCCCGACGCAGAATATCGGAGTGATAAACAGTTAAATAATTACTAAAGAGTGAGAAATAAACATCAAACTATTGCTCAAATTGGAATAACGCCAAACGATCCAACTTCATTAATAACTCCACTAATCATCTATTACATTCACTATTTCAGAGCTAGAACTATGGGCCCAAAGTACTTTATTCCAAACAAAACAACTACAAACTAACTATCCATCTAACTAACTACTAAAAGCTCTGGTTGTTGAAATGACTGGTCACTCCTGGTCTTGCTCATCTCCATCCTTATGCGTGTAGTAATCTTCATCAGACTCACCTGAAACACATATAACAAATTGCGCAGGATGAGCGATAATCGTCCAGTAGGACTTACTATCTCGTGTAAAATATGCATGCTTTAAGTGACTAATATATTGTCAAGTAAGATAACTATAGAGAATGATCAATTATAGTAATGAGAGTAATGTACATGATAGCAAGAGAATGATAGCACTTTCATATGAAATAGCACAACAAGCATGATAATGGATTGGCCATATAACGAAATAGCATGTAACGTTTGCACAAAAGTGCACTAGTCGAGATAGCACGTTTGGTCGACCTTCTTGTCAACCGAGAGTACATAGTATAGTGATTGATTGTCTTCGATTAAATCTTGATAGTATGGCACTTGGGTATTATGCCGTATACCCTGATCATTAACCCCCGCGAGTTATAGCCTTTCGGGTGCACCTCCTAGGACTAGATCGAGCCCTTTATAATGTTGCCTGACATGATTATGTTTTTATCTTAGACAATCAAATGGATGGCCAAATAGAGTACCGAGAATAGATGAGAGTAATTGAGGAATAGATGAGAGTACAAAGAGAACATGATTAGAGGAGTGTGTAAAGAGAGTAGATAAGAGAGAGGGTTGTATTCGTAAATCGACGATAATGGCGATAGTAACAATTGCACAGCATACATGGCCATGTGACCGCAGTCCGGTAGAAGTCACTAACCGCCCAATAGTCGTGCTATGAACACAAACTAGAGGTCCGGTGTGATCTCAAGGTAAGAGAGAACAAACTAAGGTCATTGGATCATGTTGATCCCTAAGGGTAAAATAGGTATTGATGGTACAACCCGCTCGTCGGCAATGAACGTCCGACAAAGCTAAGGAGTCTTATGGAGACCTTGACAAGAAGTTCCTGGCCCTGTCAGGAGTATTCCCAATGGAGAGATCGTCCAAGCCAAGATAAAGTGTGTATAGAAATGTTGTCCGTCTTGCCTCGAGTGCTCGAAGGCAGAGGGATGTGATAACGATATACAAATCAAGCAAATAAAAAAAAGACAAGTTGATTTAAATAAATAGAGAATTTACATGATTAATTGCACTTAATTATCAGATAAATTATTGGATAATTTTAGTAAGGTCTCATGGCGAAAATTCACGTTTTGTGTGTGTAAGTGAGAGGAAATCAATGATAGCATGAGAGGGTTGTGCACACCTTTTTAATCAGTAAAATCATGTGACTTTTATCAAAAATACACTAACATGCTGTTACTGTTCACAACAGTACATTACAGTGATTAAACAATGATTATAGAGCATGGTTATCATGATTTATAAGATAATTAGGGTTCTGGAAACCATAGTTAAATAGCGACGAGAAGGTCTGTTGCGTTCAAGAAAATCGATACAGTATAGTCGATCATTTCTCTGAAATGTGACGGGAGGTCAAGTCGCGATTAGGTCAATAGGATCATGAACGCGACGTGATGGTTTGTCGCGTCAAGGCCAATCAGAACCTAACTTGGAAACACGACGCAATGAGCTCTCGCGTTAAAGACGCGACGCACTCCTGAGTCGTGACCCTCTGAGAAACACGATCGGTCGGGCCGTCGCGTTCTCAGATGTGCCAGCCGAGCCCCAAAGGTGAGTTTGATCACCTTGGGTTGCGGTCCAGCCCTCCACGGGTTGATATAGGGCTCTTTAAAAATCCATAACAAATCGTATACACAATGAAAAATCACGAAATCAACTTTAAACAATATTAGACATGCATATGTATCAACAGAAACGAATAACTAGAGATTGAACATGGTATGGTCATGTTATGGTTAGGTTATTTCACGATAACTCAAAACCATACACAGTGATGAAAAATGATTTAATTGGAGAAGATTACTTGATGAAAATTGAGGGAAATGGTGTCATTAGATCCGTGACATCATGTATCATGTATGATAAAAGTTGTAAGGTACGAAATCAAGTATGAACATGGATTTTTGGTGAACATGTTGAGTCGGGCACATGTTCCTAGTAGGTTTTGGAGCATGAAATACTCATCAACGACATGATCAAAATTAGGGAAAACATAGGACTTTTGAAGAGGGGATCATGGTCTTCCTATGGTCGAATTTAATTTATTTTTGCTTGAGAGATTACCTACCTTTGAACGCTTGAAATCCTAGGGTAAGAAGATGTGAAGAAAATGAAGGTCCCCTCGTTCCTAGCATTCTTCTCCTTGCTCTCCATGTCCAAGAGTTCCTCCTCCTCATCCTTCAAGCTCCAGAGGGTGTCTAGGGTTGGCTAGAGACAAAATAGAAGAGTATTTGTATGTTATAAGTCTCCTATTCACTTAAGACTCTTCCCTCTCATCCAACTCCGAATTTCTTATATTTATCTCCATTTTTCCTACCCTTTAACCATCCAATTGGCATGGGGTGGGCTCTAGATCCGTGGCCAAGGGGTTAGGATAGGCCTAGGACTCTTTTTAGGATAATTATGAGTTTAAATAGTGGTTATCTTAACCCTTTTTAATTTATTAATAATTAAGATACGAAATTAGGCTTAAAATATCTCCCATCCAACCTTGGGCTTCAACTTTGTGGCCCATTAATCCATGTATGGACCCTCTTGGGTAACCCATAACTAGCTTTTACTTATTGCGTTTTAATTATTCACATTTTCTTTTAATTTCATTTATTTAGAAATATTTAAATTTTTAGAGTTGCTATAAACCCAGTCCTTGGACACTCTACGAGGTCAAGTAACCACCATGAATGGGGACTAAGGAACTGATTTCAAACATCAAGGTTAGGGTGATTATAAGGCCCATTGAGAGAGCACCGAGATAGAAACCACCAAAAGTACGCTCAAGTCGAAAACCACTCCACACCGTTCCCTAGTACAACCACTCGAGATGGGAGCCCACTTGCTCTAGCCCTTGGAACACCAGCGAGGCTGGAGGCCCAACACAACTCAGAAATAGAAGGCATGGGCCTCAAAGGCTAAACCAACAGCTCCTTCGAAAACAAGGCATAGCTCGGCAACGAGCTAACACATAGAGCACACCTCCAAGAAAATGCTATCACCACAATAGTAACCACGCCACTGCCATAGACAGCTAGGAGGGCCCACTGGCAACTTACCACTCGACCATCAATTCAGGACTCCCCTCCCGTCGGAGTGAGACTTGTGGACAAAGCACAACCATAAAATAGCCTCAACCTGGCCAAGTTGTGGCCCCATGCCTGACCTCTCTACTTTTGAACCACTCTTATATTCTATCCTTTTATTTTGATGATAACAAAACTCATGTTTACAATAAATATCATTAATATATTCAATATTATTTTAAACAAAATTATTGTATTTTTCATATCCGAAATCTTTGTATGAATGTCCTACTCTGACTTTTGAAAAGTCGAAGTAGTCCTTACTCTGACTCTCAAGAAGTCGAAGTAACCAGTCCAACTCTGGCTCCTGGACAGTCGAAGTGGTACATCGATTGCCGTTCTAATGTCTTAACATCGATTACTCTTTGAACATCGACTGTCTCAAACATCGACTGTCCTGCTTATACATCAATTACAGTTATACTCAAACATCGATTTTCTTCATGGATTGTTCTTGAACATCGATTATATCTTAAACATCGATTGCATAAAGATCGACTGCATGAACATCGATTGCATAAACATAGATTGCACTTGAATATCAATTACCCTTATGTTAAGTGTAGAAGGATTATCTAGAGGGGGGGGGGGTGAATAGAGAATCCTCAAAGTTATATGCCAATTTGAAAATTAGAACCAGTGAGATTATGATTTAATTAGATGACAAACATGTTGCCCGGTTGGCTAACCCAGAGGGGGGGTGAATGGGTCTTTAAATAAAATTTATCTGATAAAAACCTGAACTCAAACAAACATAAAGAGTTCTTGAAAGAGATTAGTAATGGTTAGTAAAAACAACAATCACACAATGAAGACAATTACACAACACACAGATTTATTCTGGTTTGGATCTCCTTTCCTTAGGAGTCCTACGTCCAGTCCCTGAGCAACCCTCAGGATTTCACTAACTAGGGTACAGTCCCCCTATGGACAAAAACAACCACCCAGCTCAGCTGGTCTTCCTTCACTCCTGAAGGGAACACAACACCCTGGTACCACCAGGTCTTCCTTCACTCCTGAAGGGAAAAACACCACCCTGGAAACCACCAGGTCTTCCTTCACACACGAAGGGAAAAACACAAGAAAATCTTGAAAGAAATGACTAGCCCCTAGATCAAGCTTTTACAACACTCAATCTGAAGCTACAAGCACTGAGAGACAAAGATCTACACAATGTGCACTCTCTCAGAACTAATCTAGCTCTTCCTTAATTTTTCTTGACACAGCACAAGGAGCTAAGAGCCAAGATCGAAAGGAATGAATTTCTGGCTCTAGAGATCTTGAAGACTTGAAAAAGCTACAGAGTTCTGGTCTCTCTTGAATATGAAATGATGCTTTCTTCTTCTGTGTGTCATTTGTCTTCAGAACTTCGTCTTGTATTTATATCTCCAATTTGAATGAGGACGAAGAGATGACCGTTGTCTCACAGCTTTGGTGTACGTTAGACTGAAGGATTTGTGGAAGCTTCCTGTCGATAGTCTTTTGTTCTTTGGAGCACGCAAAGTGATGAGATCTTCTGAGTTGGCTTGTAGTTCTTTCTGTGTCCAATGTTGTAGGATAGTACATCCTCAAGGTTCTGCAAGGTTGAGCTTTAATGGTAGACAGCTATACTATCTCCAGATGTCAATCAACGTCAGAGCAGATAGATATAGATATAGTAGTGACAGTTTATCGTTCTAAAAGATGCATGCAGAGAATACACGAGAATGGAAGATATGTTCCGTATCCATGCAGAGATACGTTCAGTCTTTATTAAATGCATGGCAGTCAAACAGACGTGATGCAACTTTGACTATTCAACGTATCTTAAATCAAGATAAACAATTAATTAATAGAAACATGACTTATGCAATCGTTATGATAGTCTGATAGAATCGTTGTGAACAAATTGCTATAGACTCAGAAGAAGTCGTTATGATAACTTATAATCGTTATATGAAATCGTTTACTTCACAACCAAGTCGTTATAACTTTCTAAAGAATCGTTACGCTGACTTACAGAATCGTTATGACGAGCAAGTCGTTATAACTTTCTAAAGAAATCGTTACGATGACTTACAGAATCGTTATGACGAGCAAGTCGTTATAACTTTCTAAAGAAATCGTTACGATGACTTACAGAATCGTTATGACGAGCAAGTCGTTATAACTTTCTAAAGAAATCATTACGATGACTTACAGAATCGTTATGACGAGCAAGTCGTTATAACTTCTGAAGGAGTCGTTACGATAACTTACGAGTCGTTATAATGAGCAAGTCGTTATAACTTCTGAAGGAGTCGTTACAATAACTTACAGAGTCGTTATAATGAGCAAGTCGTTATAACTTCTGAAGGAGTCGTTACGATAACTTACAAGTCGTTATAATGAGCAAGTCGTTAAACTTCTGAAGGAGTCGTTACGATAACTTACAGAGTCGTTATAATGAGCAAGTCGTTATAACTTCTGAAGGAGTCGTTACGATAACTTACAGAGTCGTTATAACATCGACTTGATTGACATAGCAAGGTTATTCAATCTTACAAGTAAATCGTTGTACTTGTGAGGAAATCGTTACAGTTAATGAAGGAATCGTTATAGCTCTTCTGAAAACAATGTATGTAAGTACTTACCACAAATGCTTGACTTTCTTTGGGTATTTCCTGTGCTTAAGGCTAAATAACATAGTTAGAAAAACTTTTGACAGTGTTTTGTTTATCACCAAAATAAGCATGTAATTAATTTAAAAGTACATGGGGATGGACTGTTCATCAATCTCCCCCTTTTTGGTGATGACAAAACTATGATCAACATTTAAGTAGTACTTAACAGTAAACAGAAATAAAAGTACTTCAAGCATGATTCAAGAATGTATCAGACAAATGTAGGTAAACATTCTCCCCCTTTTTGTCATTAAGCAAAAAGTAATAGGAAAGAGACAAAGAATAAGAGACAATGAGGAGAAAGAGCACAACCCATTCATTAAGCTTGTGGAGGTACATGCAAATAATAAGCAGGAGAGAGAAGGGAGGCATAATGAGAAATAGCTTCCCAGGCCTGCTCTTCCTGACGCATAAAAAATTGCCTAAAGGCACCACTCTCAATGAAGAAGGTTGGTCCCATGGTTGAAGCCATCTTGGAGAGATAGATGCTGCGCTGCTTGGTAAGAAACTGGTCATAATCATCTGGATCCATGGAGGAGCGGATGAGGAGAGTTGTACCAAAGCTTGCACAGGCAAGAAATTGATCCATGGTGACAGGATAGAAAATCTGTTTCTCCTTGAGTTCATGGCGTAGAGCTAGAAACACCTTGTACCTTTCAGCCCAAATTTTGTAGGGATCAAGGACCAGATGGATGGAGTTCATGTCCAAGAAAGTGGCAGGAGAGACAAGAGCTTTTCCTTCCCTGGCCTGAGCAGCATTCAGATGAGCTAGCTGTTGAGCTGACAGAGAGTAAAGCTTGGACCATTCGGAGGCATTCAGCCTTTCACATTCTGAGAGTAGAGGGGCAAGAACATCAGATTTGACAAACCCTCTATGATATTCCCGGAATAGAAATCTAGGAAAACCAACTTGGAGGCCTTTCTGAATCTTGATTCTGCCCATGACTCTGGCAAAACGCTCAAAGATGATTGAACCAATCGAAGACTCCATGATCAGGAAATGAATCTGAGGCAGGAGAATGTCTTCAGGTAAATGAAGAGTTGCAAAATCTACTCTGATTTCCTCAGACTGCTCAGAGTGGATAAGGACCTTGATGGCTCTCTTGAACTGGCTAAGCTGAACTTCAGGTAATCTGTTGAGATACCTGTAGTTGTTGAACATTTGGAAATGCCTGATCAGCTTGATTAGCTTCTGAATGGCAGGGGCCCAGGTGTTCTGGTGGTGAAACTTGAACCACTCAGAAAGGGTTAAGGATTGATCCCTGGGAGGAAACCTTGCTGCCTTAGCCTGAAGAAAGCGATTGTACAAATCTTTATGAGATCTAGCCCATTGCTCCTCAGTTTTGGAGTGGGCTGAGGAGAAGATTTTGGATTTTTCGGCTTTAGACAGAGGAGTATAGGGAAGAATTACGTCTAGATGGTCAGAGAGGTTAAGAAAAGGAAGTTGTAAAGAGTGGCAAAAACAACCTTTTGTAGGTATTCTTTGTACAGTGAGGTATGCTTGTTGGTCACTGTAAGAGAAAACCACAAAGGTGGGTAAAGAGGAGTGTTGGAGGAAGAAAGTTTGCGTTTCTTTGAGACAGTACTGGAAGAGTCTGTCTTGGAAAGGTGGTCTCCTACCTTTAGCACAGACCTAAGGATAACCTCTTCAAACTCATCCTTAATTTTATCAAGAAAGGGAGAGTCGATTTGAGCATTCTTAGGAATAATAGTGATAAAGGAGGGAGGTGCAGGGGGGTAGAGAAATGCATCAGAATTGAGAAATCCTACTTCTGGAAATGAAGATGTACCAGAAGAGGATGAGGCTCCAGCTGAGGATGCTGGAGGGGCCTCGAGATTTGGAGAAGAAGAAAGATGAGAAGTGGAAGAAACAAGAGAGGATGAGGTAGGATGAGGAGAGAAAGGTGTGGGAGAAGAAATGGGCCTGGATCTAGGCCTTTTGAACTGAGGTGGAGCAGGTGGAGCTGTGAAGTTAGTGGGTGGAGAAGGAGGAATGGGAGTGTTGGTAGAAGTGGGAGCAAAGGGTGGGGGATCTGAAACCACTTCTTCAGGCAAGGGAGGCAAAGGAACCAACACTGCCGGCCCTGGTGGCCCTGATTCCAACACAACTGGCCCTGATGGCCCTGACTCTTCAGCTGGCCCTGATGGCCCTGACTCTTCAGCTGGCCCTGATGGCCCTGATGGTTCGGCCGCTGCTGCTGCCTCGGCTTCATCTGCTGGGGCTGCTGTTCCTTCTGCTGGGGCTGCTGCTGGACCTTCTGCTGGGGCTGCTGCTGTTTGCCCGGAGGCTCAGGTACATTGTGTTAGGTTCCTGAGCTGCTGGAGGAGGAGGAGCTTGAGCTCCAACTGCCTGAAGGATGTCAGATAACAAATTCTTCATGGTCCCCATTTCTTGATGGAACCATGTCATGGCAGAGCGAATCTGAACAAGTTCCTTGCGGGCTGAAGCTTGGCTCAGAAAAATGGAATTCACATCAGACTGAAGTGTACAAAGCAGCTCACCCTGAATATCCAACCTCTCAATCACAGGTTTTAAATTGATGACAATTTTTTGCTTGACCTGTCTTTCAAATGGTGCGTCAGCTAAAAGGGGTACTTCAGGAGCTATAACTTTCTCTTTGCCCTTTGTAGCTGGAGGAGGTGGATCATTATCCTCATCAGAACTTGATGAACTAGCTGTCTCCCCTTCTCTGAGATCCAAATTTGCAAATCTCTCTGTACTTCCTCCTGATCTCTGGTGGCTGGTGGTGCATCAGCTGGTTTCTCTTGGGATTGCTCCCCCTCAAGTGGAGCATCTTCTGCAACTGCACCAGTCTCCCCCTGACAGGGAGCATCCATTTCCATAGAGTCATCTGAGGATTTTGCTGCTCTTCTTCCACTGGGCCTTCTTCAATAATGTGGCCTGATGCCACAGTCTCCTCTACAACAGGCAAGATGTCCTCTGGGAGAATATCCTCAATTCTCCTTTCAGCAAGAAGTACAACTGGCACTTCAGGAAATTCTGGATCTGTTGCTGCTGGCCTTTCTTCTTCTTCCCTTACTGCTGTTGCTGCCTCTGATTGATTTCTGGCCATAGATGGCCCTTCCTGCTCTGCTTCTACAAGGACTGGAACAGAACCTGATTCCAGTGGCAATTCGGGCATCACATAGCTGCTTCCAGCTGAGATTGAGCAACTGAAGGCTCACCAATGAGTGCTTCACCTTCTGCAACTGAGGCCTTGGACCAGACCCCATTGACTACTGAAAAGCCACTCTTCTTTAGATTTCTGGACCTGATAGCTTGGCCCATCTTCTCTACAACTGCCCCTGAGACATCTACACCGAAGTGTCTGAAGATCCTGGTAAGTAAATGGGCATAGGGCAGGGACACATTCAACTTGCTTTTAGTGTCCCAAATCTGTTCCCTGGCATATTTCATTCTCTCTATCATCACTGCGGCCATATTGATTTCCTATTTTTAATGGCCCAGAACATTAGGTCGGAGTCAGCCTTAGTGCAAGAGGAGAAGGTTGCACTACGGGGAACCAAAATCTGACATACAATGAAGTGAAGGAGGCGATTGAAGGCACTTAATTGATTGATATCTAGCTTGCCATCCCTCATCTTGAACCCCGGCCCAACAATCCCCAAACCCTTTTCTTGGGTTTCTACTGAGTGAATCCCACTGAAACCGGATGTGCTTACTCCAAACAGCATCCTAAGCAGTTCCTGGTCGATTCTGATTAGGGTGCCCTTGACCGAAGAAACGAGGGCCCCATCTTCTTCTGTTCTTAAGCACACAAAGAACGCCTTTACCAAGTCCGGATAACTTACCTCTGAGCAAGTGGTAAGTCCTTTCCATTTCATCTGGTTGATCTTCTCAATAATGTTGCTCATTCCATTCTTCTGCAGATCTTCAATGTCTACTTCCTTGTGACCACAGAGCTTCGTCTTCACAAAGGTGAAACGCTCCTGCTGTGCTGAGGTGAGGTATTCGGCGCTGTAGCCACCCACACTGCCGGCAATAGCTGGTGCGGCCATGGATTCAGGTGGGAGAAGGTTTGAAAGATTGAAGAGAAGGGTGACGAGAAGAAACCCTCAAACTATTTCGCGGGAAGGAGATGGAAGCTTCAAATTTGCAGAGGATAGAGGCAAGAGTCGCTAGGGCATCGGCTCATGCGTCGGGACGAAAGAGGGAAAAAGGTGAACGAGGAAGGGGAATCGTTAACGCATTGATTTAAAGAAGATAAAAGCTCCAAAAAGGTGAGGCGTCAGAAAACGACAAACGAGGTTGACCGCCTCGAAAGACTATGACTTATCGGACGGAAACGCTTAAACTGAGAATTTTGAATTGATTTTGCCGCAAAAGGAGAGAGAGAAAACCTACTTAAATTCTGAGAATTTTTATACCAGCTTTAAATGAAGATCTTTTCACAAAATACACATGCCTAACTCCCTTCTAAGAGATGTAAATCTCTCTTCAGGTAAGGCCTTTGTGAAAATATCTGCTAACTGATTGTTTGTATCAATAAACGATATTTCAATATTGCCATTAGCTACATGATCACGAATAAAATGGTATCTGACCTCAATGTGTTTGGTCCTGGAGTGCTGAATTGGATTTTTGGTGAGGTTGATAGCACTGGTGTTGTCACATAGCAGTGGAATTGTCTTGATTTTGAGTCCAAAATCCTCAAGCTGTTGCTTTATCCATAAGAGTTGTGTACAGCAACTTCCAGCAGCTACGTACTCGGCTTCAGCTGTAGATAGTGCTACTGAATTTTGTTTCCTTGAGGACCATGAGATTAAACACCCTGCAAGAAATTGACAGCAACCACTGGTGCTTTTTCTATCTACCTTGCATCCAGCATAGTCAGCATCAGAATATCCTACTAAATTTACATCACAGGAGTTTGGATACCATAGTCCTAGATCATGAGTCCTGGCTAAGTATCTAAAAATTCTTTTCACAGAAATTAAATGTGACTCTCTAGAATCGGCTTGATATCTAGCACACATGCATACACTAAATAATATATCAGGTCTACTTGCAGTTAGATAAAGTAATGAACCTATCATACCTCTGTAGATCTTTTGATCTACCTTCTTACCATCCTTGTCACTGTCCATCCTAGTTGATGTACCCATTGGTGTTGACAGTGGCTTGGTGTTTTCAAATCCAAATTTTTTTTAGCAGTTCTCTGGTGTACTTTGCTTGACAGATGTGAGTTCCTTCCTTTCCTTGTTTGATTTGAAGTCCAAGGAAGTAGTTAAGCTCTCCCATCATACTCATCTCAAATTCTCCCTGCATTAGCTTTTCAAAATACTTGCACAAGGATTCATCAGTAGATCCAAAGATGATGTCATCCACATAAATTTGAACCAACAGTATATTTTTATTTTTTTTTTATAAAAAGAGTGCTATCTACTTGACCTCTACTGAAACCATGTTTTAGGAGAAAAGAACTAAGTCTTTCATACCAGGCTCTAGGTGCTTGTTTTAAACCATATAAAGCCTTATGCAATTTAAAAACATGATTCGGAAAGTCTGTATCATCAAAACCCGGCGGTTGTTCCACATAAACTTCTTCTTTAATAAAACCATTTAGAAAGGCAGATTTAACATCCATTTGAAATAACTTTAGATCTAATGCAGATGCATAAGCAAGTAAAATTCTAATAGCCTCAAGTCTAGCCACTGGTGCATAGGTTTCATCAAAATCTATGCCTTCCTCTTGACAATAGCCTTGAGCCACCAGTCTGGCCTTGTTTCTTAGAATTACACCAGATTCATCCAATTTGTTTCTGAACACCCATTTGGTGCCGATCACAGGATGGTCTGATGGTCTAGGAACAAGTGACCATACTTGGTTTCTCTTGAATTGATTTAATTCATCTTGCATTGCTATTATCCAAGATTCATCAGTTAAGGCTTCATTGACTGTCTTAGGCTCTATTTGAGATACAAAAGCAAGGTAATCACAAGGAATCACGTTACCTCTTGTTCTTACCCCTACAGATGGATCACCAATGATGTTTTCAGGTGGATGATCTTTCTTGTATCTCCATTCCTTTGGAAGAGTTTCATGAGAAATTTCTTCTTGTTGCAATTCTTCCAGAGGCGGATCATCCTTGTCTTCAAGTGATGTGTCTTTCAGTTTATTGGACAGTTCATCTGCATCATCATTATCACTTTCTACTTCCTTCCTCAAGGAAGGGTTAGTTTCATCAAAAATAATGTGTACAGACTGTTCAATCAATAAGGTACGTTTATTAAACACTCTATAGCCTTTGGGTTTAGAAGTGTATCCCATGAAGATGCCTTCATCTGATTTGGCATCCAACTTACCAATATCCCTTTTTCCGTTGTTGTGTATAAAGCAAGGACATCCAAAGGTTCTGAAATGGCTGATCTTTGGCTTCTTCCCTTTAAACAGCTCATATGCAGTCTTCTTCAGGATTGGCCTGATCATGACTCTGTTGACAATATAGCTGGTTGTGTTGACTGCTTCTGCCCAGAAATATCTTGGTAACTCATATTCACAAAGCATGGTTCTTGCCATATCCAAGAGAGTTCGGTTCTTCCGTTCAGCTATACCATTTTGCTGTGGTGTCCTTGGTGCTGAGAAATTGTGCTGAATTCCTTGATCATCACAGAATCTAGCAAACTTTTCATTTTGGAACTCACCACCATGATCAGATCGAATGGATACTATACTGAACTTCTGATCTTTCTGGACTTTCCTGCTGAAACAGACAAAATTATCAAAAGTATCATCTTTATGTTCTAAGAAGGATACCCATGTGAATCTTGAGTAGTCATCTACTATAACAAATCCAAAATTCTTTCCTCCAAGACTGGTAGTTCTCATTGGCCCAAATAGATCCATATGTAGGAGCTCTAAGGGTATTGAGGTGGTCACCACCGTCTTTGACTTGAAGGAACTCTTTGTGTGCTTTCCCTTAGCACAAGGTCTGCAAACACTTTCTAATTTACCATTGATTTTCGGTAGACCTTCCACAAGATTCCTCTTTCTGAGCTTGCTCAAGCCATCCAAGCTGCAGTGGCCTAGCCTTCTGTGCCACAGATCAGTTGATTTGTCTTTTCTGGCTACCAGACATACATTTTGCTCTTTGAGTTCCTCAAGGTAGAGCACGTACAGATTCTTCTCTCTATTTGCTTCAAAGATGACTGCTCCATCCTTTAGTATGCTGCATTTTGACTCTTGAAATTTGATTTGATGTCCTCTATCACACAGCTGACTTATACTGATGAGGTTGTGCTTCAATCCTTTGACTAACAGCACATCTTCTATGACTGTTTTTCCTTTGCTGTTTACTGATCCACTGCCTACTACAGTTCCTTTTCCATTATCTCCATAAGTGACTGTTCCTTCTTCATCTTGGAGATGGGAGAAAAGCTTCAGGTTTCCTGTCATGTGCCTTGAGCACCCGCTATCCAAATACCATTTGGATGCTCGAAGGTTAACCTGAAATAAAGACATCAAGATTTAGGTACCCAAGTTCTTTTGGGTCCTGATGGGTCAGTATCATTATTTTTACTTTTTATTATCCACTTCTTATGTCTTGTTGGACAGGTGGATTTTAAATGTCCTAGCTTATTACAGTGACTACAACATGATGTTATTGTTACTCTTTCTATATACTTAAAATTAGCTTTATATGCCACATCTTGTTCTGGAGTGAATTTAGGAGTTGGATATTTTTCAGGATAGACTATTTCTTCTTCATTTACTGGAGGTATGTATCCTATACCTCGTTTGTTCTTACCAGATCTTCTAGCACCCTTTAGTAATAAGGAGTTCTTCCCATTTGTAAACTTTTCTAAGGTGCTTGCTAGTGTATTGTTTTCTTCATTTAATTCTTTTACCGTTTTTCTTAAATCATCTGAGCTTTCCTGTTTTTCTAGTTTAATGATTTGTTTGTTCTTGTCTTTAAGTTTTCACATAATAGTTCATTTCTTCTCTCAAGCTCCATTATTTGTTTTTCTAGTTCTTCATTTTCAGATTTTAAATCTGAGTTGGTATTTTCGAGACAGGTGATATTTTTCTTGCTAACCTTAAGTAGTTTAGACACTTCTTTATACTTATCGTAAAGTTCATTAAAGGCACTTTCCAAATTATCGGAATCTGAATCATTACAGGAATCAAAAGAGGAATCAGAAGTTACCTTATCCCCGGTATTTGCCATAAAAGCCAGGTTGGCTTCTTCTTCTTCACTGCTGGAGCTTGACTCACTGTCTGAGTCGCTGCTGTTTTCCCATGCAGCTGCCATGGCTTTCTTTTTGTATCTTCTGAACTTTTTGGAGCTGTCCTTCTTCTTGTGATCATTTTTCTTTAGCATTGGACAGTCTGCCTTGATATGTCCAGGCTTCTTGCATTCATAGCAAAGTGGCTCATTCCTCTTCTGATCTTTTCCATCTGGTCTCTTGAGATCTTTGTTTTTCTTGAAGTACCTCCTACCAGACTGGAACTTCTTCTTCTTGGCCAAGATTCTCTGCAATCTTTTTGATAGCATAGCTTCTTCATCATCACTATCTTTGCTATCTTCACTGTTATCCAAGGATTCTTCAGATGAGTCCCCATTAGCTTTAAGCGCATTGGACTGCTTCTTTCTACTGGAGGATTCTCCTAATCTTTCCATGTTTATTTCATGGGCCATGAGAGACCCGATGAGTTTTTCTACTGACATTCTCTTAAGGTCATTAGCTTCTTCGATAGCTGTGACCTTTGGCGTCCATGAAGATGGCAAGGATCTGAGAATCTTCCTTACCATATCTGCAACCTCATATGACTTTCCTAGACTGGCTAGACCATTAGTGATGTCAGTAAATCGACTAAACATTTAGGTAATAGACTCACCTGATTGCATTCGAAATCTTTCATACTGAGTGACAAGAATGTCGATTCTTGTCTCCTTTACTTTGTCTGTACCTTCATACGTAATCCTTAGCTTTTCCCACATTTCCATGGAGGATTTGCATGCTGAGACTCTGTTGAACTCCTTCTTGCTTAGAGCACAACATAGAATGCTCTTGGCTTTACAGTTCAAGGAGATTTTCTTTCTATCTTCATCTGTCCATTGTGCTTTCTCATTTGTGACGACCAGATCACCTTCTTCCACTATCGACCAGATTTGATAGTCGTGGCCTTGTAGAAAGTATTCCATCATGGTCTTCCAATACGTATAATCTTCACCGTCGAACAAAGGAGGTCTGTTGACAGACTGACCTTCGAAGTGACTTTGGGCTACCATGGATCTTTACTCTTCAGATCGTTGGATCTTGTTCTTTGTCGAAGAGACTCGCTCTGATACCACTTGTTGCCCGGTTGGCTAACCCAGAGGGGGGGTGAATGGGTCTTTAAATAAAATTTATCTGATAAAAACCTGAACTCAAACAAACATAAAGAGTTCTTGAAAGAGATTAGTAATGGTTAGTAAAAACAACAATCACATAATGAAGACAATTACACAACACACAGATTTATTCTGGTTCGGATCTCCTTTCCTTAGGAGTCCTACGTCCAGTCCCTGAGCAACCCTCAGGATTTCACTAACTAGGGTACAGTCCCCCTATGGACAAAAACAACCACCCAGCTCAGCTGGTCTTCCTTCACTCCTGAAGAGAACACAACACCCTGGTACCACCAGGTCTTCCTTCACTCCTGAAGGGAAAAACACCACCCTAGAAACCACCAGGTCTTCCTTCACACACGAAGGGAAAAACACAAGAAAATCTTGAAAGAAATGACTAGCCCCTAGATCAAGCTTTTTACAACACTCAATCTGAAGCTACAAGCACTGAGAGACAAAGATCTACACAATGTGCACTCTCTCAGAACTAATCTAGCTCTTCCTTAATTTTTCTTGACACAGCACAAGGAGCTAAGAGCCAAGATCGAAAGGAATGAATTTCTGGCTCTAGAGATCTTGAAGACTTGAAAAAGCTACAGAGTTCTGGTCTCTCTTGAATATGAAATGATGCTTTCTTCTTCTGTGTGTCATTTGTCTTCAGAACTTCGTCTTGTATTTATATCTCCAATTTGAATGAGGACGAAGATGATGAACAGTCCATCCCCATATACTTTTAAATTAATTACATGCTTATTTTGGTGATAAACAAAACCTGTTAAAAGTTTTCTAACCTTGTTTTATTTAGCCTTAAGCATAAAGAAAGTCAAGCATTTGTGGTAAGTACTTATATACATCATTTCTCAGAAGAGCCATAACGATTCCTTCATTAGCTGTAACGATTTACTTGAAAGATTGAATAATCTTGCTGTATCAAACAAGTCGATGTCATAATGACTCTGTAAGTTATCGTAACGACTCCTTCAGAAGTTATAACGACTTGCTCATTATAACGACTCTGTAAGTTATCGTAACGACTCCTTCAGAAGTTATAACGACTTGCTCATTATAACGACTCTGTAAGTTATCGTAACGACTCCTTTAGAGAGTTATAACGACTTGCTCGTCATAACGATTCTGTAAGTCATCGTAACGATTTCTTTAGAGAGTTATAACGACTTGCTCGTCATTACGATTCTGTAAGTCATCGTAACGATTTCTTTAGAGAATTATAAACTTGCTCGTCATAACGATTCTGTAAGTCATCGTAACGATTTCTTTAGAGAGTTATAACGACTTGCTCGTCATAACGATTCTGTAAGTCATCGTAACGATTTCTTTAGAGAATTACAACGACTTGCATCTCATAACGATTCGATAAGTATTTCATATCGATTTCTTCGGAACTAGAACGACTTGCTTTTGATAACGATTTCGTAAGTGATCATAACGACTTCTTATGACACTATAGTAAGTTGTTCATAACGATTCTGTCAGATTATCATAACGATTGCATAAGTCATGCTTTTATTAATTAATTGTTCATCTTGATTTAAGATACGTTGAATAGTCAAAGTAGCATCACGTCTGTTTGACTGCCATGCATTTAATAAAGAACTGAACGTATCTCTGCACGGATACAGAACATATCTTCCATTCTCGTGTATCCTCTGCATGCATCTTCTAGCACGATAAACTGTCACTACCATATTTGTGTCTATCTGCTCTAACGTTGATTGACATCTGGAGATAGTATAGCTGTCTACCATTAAAGCTCAACCTTGCAGAACCTTAAGGATATACTATCCTACAACATCTGACACAGATAGAACTACAAGCCAACTCAGAAGATCTCATCACTTTGCGTGCTCCAAAGAACAAAAGACTGTCGACAGGAAGCTTCCACAAATCCTTCAGTCTAACGTTCACTAAAGCTGAGAGACAACGGTCATCTTTTCATCCTTATTCAAATTGGAGATATAAATACAAGACGAAGTTCTGAAGACAGATAATCGATCAAGAAAGGAAGCAATATTGTCATTCAAGAGAGTCTAGAACTCTGCTACTTTCAAGTCTTCAGAAAATCTCTAGAGCCAGAAATTCTCTCCTTTCGATCTTGGCTCTTAGCTCCTTGTACTGCAAAAAGAAAAATCAAGGAAGAGCTAGATTAGTTCTGAGAGAGTCCACTGTGTAGATCTTTGACTCTCAGTGCTTGTAGCTTCAGATTGAGTTTTGTAAAAGCTTGATCTAGGGGCTAGTCATTTCCTTCAAGATTTTCTTGTGTTCCCTTCGGAGTGAAGGAAGACCAGGTGGTACCAGGGTGTTGTGTTCCCTTCAGGAGTGAAGGAAGACCAGCTGAGCTGGGTGGTTGTTTTTGTCCGTAGGGGGATTGTACCCTAGTTAGTGAAATCCTGAGGGTTGCTCAGGGACTGGACGTAGGACTCCTAAGGAGAGGAGATCTGAACCAGGATAAATCTGTGTGTTGTGTGATTGTCTTTATCATGTGATTGTTGCTTTTACTAACCATTACTAATCCCTTCCAAGAACTCTTTATGTTTGTTTGAGCGCAGGTTTTATCAGATAAATTTTACTTAAAAGACCCATTCACCCCCCCTCTGGGTTGCCAACCGGGCAACAAGTGGTATCAGAGCGAGTCTCTTCGACAAAGAACAAGATCCAACGATCTGAAGAGTAAAGATCCATGGCAGCCCAAGGTCACTTCGAAGGTCAGTCTGTCAACAGACCTCCTTTGTTCGACGGTGAAGATTATACTTATTGGAAGACCAGGATGGAATACTTTCTACAAGGCCACGACTATCAAATCTGGTCGATAGTGGAAGAAGGTGATCTGGTCGTCACAAATGAGAAAGCACAATGGACAGATGAAGATAGAAAGAAAATCTCCTTGAACTGTAAAGCTAAAAGCATTCTATGTTGTGCTCTAAGCAAGAAGGAGTTCAACAGAGTCTCAGCTTGCAAATCCTCCATGGAAATGTGGGAAAAGCTAAGGATTACGTATGAAGGTACAGACAAAGTAAAGGAGACAAGAATCGACATTCTTGTCACTCAGTATGAAAGATTTCAAATGCAATCAGGTGAGTCTATTACTCAAATGTTTAGTCGATTTACTGACATCACTAATGGTCTAGCCAGTCTAGGAAAGTCATATGAGATTGCAGATATGGTAAGGAAGATTCTCAGATCCTTGCCATCTTCATGGACGGCAAAGGTCACAGCTATCGAAGAAGCTAATGACCTTAAGAGAATGTCAGTAGAAAAACTCATCGGGTCTCTCATGGCCCATGAAATAAATATGGAAAGATTAGGAGAATCCTCCAGTAGAAAGAAGCAGTCCAATGCGCTTAAAGCTAATGGGGACGCATCTGAAGAATCCTTGGATGACAGTGAAGATAGCAAAAATAGTGATGATGAAGAAGCCATGCTGTCAAGAAGATTGCAGAGAATCTTGGCCAAAAAGAAGAAGTTCCAGTCTGGTAGGAGGTATTTCAAGAAAAACAAAGATCTCAAGAGACCAGACGGAAAAGATCAGAAGAGGAATGAGCCACTTTGCTATGAATGCAAGAAGCCTGGACATATCAAGGCAGACTGTCCAATGCTAAAGAAAAATGATCACAAGAAGAAGGACAGCTCCAAGAAGTTCAGAAGATACAAAAAGAAAGCCATGGCAGCTGCATGGGAAAACAGCAGCGACTCAGATAGTGAGTCAAGCTCCAGCAGTGAAGAAGAAGAAGCCAACCTGGCTCTTATGGCAAATACCGAGGATAAGGTAACTTCTGATTCCTCTTTTGATTCCTGTAATGACTCAGATTCCGATAATTTGGAAAGTGCATTTAATGAACTCTACGATAAGTACAAAGAAGTGTCTAAACTACTTAAGCTAAGCAAGAAAAATATCACCTGTCTCGAAAATACCAACTCAGATTTAAAATCTGAAAATGAAGAACTAGAAAAACAGATAATGGAGCTTAAGAGAAGAAATGAACTATTATGTGAAGACTTAAAAGACAAGAACAAACAAATCATTGACCTAGAAAAACAGGAAAGCTCAGATGATTTAAGAAAAACGATAAATGAATTAAATGAAGAAAACAATACACTAGCAAGCACCTTAGAGAAGTTTACAAATGGAAAGAATTCCTTATTATTAAAAGGTGCTAGAAGATCTGGTAAAAACAAACGAGGTTTAGGATACATACCTCCAATTAATGAAGAAGAAATAATCTATCCTGAAAAATATCCAACTCCTAAATTCACCCCAGAACAAGATGTAGCATATAAAGCGAATTTTAAGTACATAGAAAGAGTAACAATAACATCATGTTGTAGTCACTGTAATAAGCTAGGACATTTAAAATCCACCTGTCCAACAAGACATAAGAAGTGGATAATAAAAAGTAAAAGTAATGATACTGACCCATCAGGACCCAAAAGAACTTGGGTACCTAAATCTTGATGTCTTTATTTCAGGTTAATCCTCGAGCATCCAAATGGTATTTGGATAGTGGGTGCTCAAGGCACATGACAGGAAACCTGAAGCTTTTCTCCCATCTCCAAGATGAAGAAGGAACAGTCACTTATGGAGATAATGGAAAAGGAACTGTAGTTGGCAGTGGATCAGTAAACAGCAAAGGAAAAACAGTCATAGAAGATGTGCTGTTAGTCAAAGGTTTAAAGCACAACCTCTTAAGTATCAGTCAGCTGTGTGATAGAGGACATCAAATCAAATTTCAAGAGTCAAAATGCAGCATACTGAAGGATGGTGCAGTCATCTTTGAAGCAAATAGAGAAAGAATCTGTACGTGCTCTACCTTGAAGAACTCAAAGAGCAAAATGTGTGTCTGGCAGCCAGCAAAGACAAATCAACTGATCTGTGGCACAGAAGGCTAGGCCACTGCAGCTTGGATGGCTTGAGCAAGCTCAGAAAGAGGAATCTTGTGGAAGGTCTACCGAAAATCAATGGTAAATTAGAAAGTGTCTGCAGACCTTGTGCTAAGGGAAAGCACACAAAGAGTTCCTTCAAGTCAAAGACGGTGGTGACCACCTCAAAACCCTTAGAGCTCCTACATATGGATCTATTTGGGCCAATGAGAACTACCAGTCTTGGAGGAAAGAATTTCGGATTTGTTATAGTAGATGACTACTCAAGATTCACATGGGTATCATTCTTAGAACACAAAAATGATACTTTTGATAATTTTGTTAGCTTCAGCAAGAAAGTCCAGAAGGATCAGAAGTTCAGTATAGTATCCATTCGATCTGATCATGGTGGTGAGTTCCAAAATGAAAAGTTTGCTAGATTCTGTGATGATCAAGGAATTCAGCACAATTTCTCAGCACCAAGGACACCACAGCAAAATGGTATAGCCGAACGGAAGAACCGAACTCTCTTGGATATGGCAAGAACTATGCTTTGTGAATATGAGTTACCAAGATATTTCTGGGCAGAAGCAGTCAACACAGCCAGCTACATTGTCAACAGAGTCATGATCAGGCCAATCCTGAAGAAGACTGCATATGAGCTGTTTAAAGGGAAGAAGCCAAAGATCAGCCATTTCAGAACCTTTGGATGTCCTTGCTTTATTCACAACAACGGAAAAAGAGACATTGGTAAGTTGGATGCCAAATCAGATGAAGGCATCTTCATGGGGTACACCTCTAAACCCAAAGGCTATAGAGTGTTTAATAAACGTACCTTATTGATTGAACAGTCTGTACACATTATTTTTGATGAAACTAACCCCTCCTTGAGAAAGGAAGTAGAAAGTGATAATGATGATGCAGATGAACTGTCCAATAAACTGAAAGACTCATCACTTGAAGACAAGGATGATCCGCCTCTGGAAGAAATGCAACAAGAAGAAATTTCTCATGAAACTCTTCCAAAGGAATGGAGATACAAGAAAGATCACCCACCTGAAAACATCATTGGTGATCCATCGGTAGGAGTAAGAACAAGAGGTAACTTGATTCCTTGTGATTACCTTGCTTTTGTATCTCAATTAGAGCCTAAGACAGTCAATGAAGCCTTAACTGATGAATCTTGGATAATAGCAATGCAAGATGAATTAAATCAATTCAAGAGAAACCAAGTATGGTCACTTGTTCCTAGACCATCAGACCATCCTGTGATCGGCACTAAATGGGTGTTCAGAAACAAATTGGATGAATCTGGTGTAATTCTAAGAAACAAGGCCAGACTGGTGGCTCAAGGCTATTGTCAAGAGGAAGGCATAGATTTTGATGAAACCTATGCACCAGTGGCTAGACTTGAGGCTATTAGAATTTTGCTTGCTTATGCTTCTGCATTAGATTTAAAGTTATTTCAAATGGATGTTAAATCTGCCTTTCTAAATGGTTTTATAAAAGAAGAGGTTTATGTGGAACAACCGCCGGGTTTTGATGATACAAACTTTCCGAATCATGTTTTTAAATTGCATAAGGCCTTATATGGTTTAAAACAAGCACCTAGAGCCTGGTATGAAAGACTTAGTTCCTTTCTCCTAAAACATGGTTTCAGTAGAGGTCAAGTAGATAGCACTCTTTTTATAAAAACAAAAGTAAAAATATACTGTTGGTTCAAATTTATGTGGATGACATCATCTTTGGATCTACTGATGAATCCTTGTGCAAGTATTTTGAAAAGCTAATGCAGGGAGAATTTGAGATGAGTATGATGGGAGAGCTTAACTACTTCCTTGGACTTCAAATCAAACAAGGAAAGGAAGGAACTCACATCTGTCAAGCAAAGTACACCAGAGAACTGCTAAGGAAATTTGGATTTGAAAACACCAAGCCACTGTCAACACCAATGAGTACATCAACTAGGATGGACAGTGACAAGGATGGTAAGAAGGTAGATCAAAAGATCTACAGAGGTATGATAGGTTCATTACTTTATCTAACCGCAAGTAGACCTGATATATTATTTAGTGTATGCATGTGTGCTAGATATCAAGCCGACCCTAGAGAATCACATTTAATTTCTGTCAAAAGAATTTTCAGATACTTAGCCAGGACTCATGATCTAGGACTATGGTATCCAAACTCCTGTGATGTAAAATTAGTAGGATATTCTGATGCTGATTATGCTGGATGCAAGGTAGATAGAAAAAGCACCAGTGGATGTTGTCAATTTCTTGCAGGATGTTTAATCTCATGGTCCTCAAGGAAACAAAATTCAGTAGCACTATCTACAGCTGAAGCCGAGTACGTAGCTGCTGGAAGTTGCTGTACACAACTCTTATGGATAAAGCAACAACTTGAGGATTTTGGACTCAAAGTCAAGAAAATTCCTCTGCTATGTGACAACACCAGCGCTATCAACCTCACCAAAAATCCAATTCAGCACTCCAGGACCAAACATATTGAGGTCAGATACCATTTTATTCGTGATCATGTAGCAAATGGCAATATTGAAATATCGTTTATTGATACAAACAATCAGCTAGCAGATATTTTCACAAAGGCCTTACCTGAAGAGAGATTTACATCTCTTAGAAGGGAGTTAGGCATGTGTATTTTGTGAAAAGATCTTCATTTAAAGCTGGTATAAAAATTCTCAGAATTTAAGAAGGTTCTCTCTCTCTCCTTTTGTGGCAAAATCAATTCAAAAGTCTCAGTTTAAGCGTTCCGTCCGATAAGTCATAGTCCTTCAAGGCGGTCAACATCGTTTGTCGTTTTCTGACGCCTCACCTTTTGGAGCATTTATATTCTTTAAATCGATGCGTTAACGATTCCTCTTCCTCATCACCTTTTCCCCTCTTTCGTCCCGACGCATGAGCCGATGCCCTAGCGACTCTTGCCTCTATCCTCTGCAAATTTGAAGCTTCCATCCCTTCCCGCGAAATCGTTTGAGGGTTTCTCCTCGTCACCTTCTCTTCAACCCTTCAAACCTTCTCCTACCTGAATCCATGGCCGCACCAGTTATTGCCGGCAGTGTGGGTGGCTACAGCGCCGAATACCTCACCCCAGCGCAGGAGGAGCGTTTCACCTTTGTGAAGACAAAGCTCTGTGGTCACAAGGAAGTAGATGTTTCAGACCTGCAGAAGAATGGAATGAGCAGCATCATTGAGAAGATCAACCAGATGAAGTGGAAAGGGCTTACCACTTGCTCAGAAGTAAGTTATCCGGACCTGGTAAAGGCGTTCTTTGTGTGCTTAAGAACAGAAGAAGATGGGACCCTCGTTTCTTCAGTCAAGGGCACCCTAATCAGAATCGACCAGGAATTGCTTAGGATGCTATTTGGAGTAAGCACATCCGGTTTCAGTGGAATTCATTCAGTAGAAACCCAAGAAAAGGGTTTGGGGATTATTGGGCCGGGGTTCAAGATGAGGGATGGCAAGCTAGATATCAATCAGTTAAGTGCCTTCAACCGTCTCCTTCACTTTATTGTTTGTCAGATTTTGGTTCCCCGAAGTGCAACCTTCTCCTCTTGCACTAAGGCTGACTCCGACCTGATGTACTGGGCCATTAAAAATGAGGAAATCAATATGGCCGCAGTGATGATAGAGAGAATGAAATTTGCCAGGGAGCAGATTTGGGACACTAAAAGCAAGTTGAATGTGTCCCTGCCCTATGCCCATTTACTCACCAGAATTTCAGACACTTGGTGTAGATGTCTCAGGGGCAGTTGTGGAGAAGATGGGCCAAGCTATCAGGTCCAGAAATTTAAAGAAGAGTGGTTTTTCAGTAGTCAATGGGGTCTGGTTCAAGGCCTCAGTTGCAGAAGGTGAAGAACTCATTGGTGAGCCTTCAGTTGCTCAATCCCAGTTGGAGCAGATTCTGTGATGCCCGAATTGCCACTGGAATCAGATTCTGTTCCAGTCCTTGTAGAAACAGAGCAGGAAGGGCCATCTATGGCCAGAAATCAATCAGAGGCAGCAACAGCAGTAAGGGCAGAAGAAGACAGGCCAGCAGCAGCAGATTCAGCTGTGCTTCATGCTGAAAGGAGAATTGAGGACATTCTCCCAGACGACATATTGCCTGTTATGGAGGAGACTGTGGCATCAGGCCACATCTTTGAAGAAGGTCCAGTGGAAGAAGAGCAGCAAAATCCTCAAGATGATTCTATGGAAATGGATGCTCCCTGTCAGGGGGAGACTGGTGCAGTTGCAGAAGATGCTCCACTTGAGGGGGAGCAATCCCAAGAGAATCTAGACAATGCACCTCCAGCCACCAGAGATCAAGAGGAAGACCAGAGAGAGTCTGAAAATTTGGATGCCAGAGAAGGGGAGACAGCTAGTTCATCAAGTTCTGATGAGGATAATGATCCACCTCCTCCAGCTACAAAGGGCAAAGAGAAAGATACAGCTCCTGAAGTACCCCTTTTAGCTGATGCACCATTTGAAAGACAGGTCAAGCAAAAGATTGTCATCAATTTAAAACCTGTGATTGAGAGGTTGGATGTTCAGGGCGAGCTGCTTTGTTCACTTCAGTCAGATGTGAATTCCATCTTTCTAAGCCAAGCTTCAGCCCGCAAGGAATTGGTTCAGATTCGCTCTGCCATGACATGGTTCCATCAGGAAATGGGGACCATGAAGAATATGCTATCTGACATCCTTCAGGCAGTTGGAGCTCAAGCTCCTGCTCCTCCAGCAGCTCAGGCGCCTCCCTCAAGTGCACCTGAGCCCTCCGGGCAGTCAGCAGCAGCAGCAGAAGTCCCAGCAGAAGGGCCAGCTGAAGAGTCAGGGCCATCAGGGCCAGCTGAAGATTCAGGGCCATCAGGGCCAGTTGTAATGGAATCAAGGTCACCAGGGCCGGCAGTGTTGGATCCCTTGCCCTCCTTGCCTGAAGAAGTGGTTTCAGATCCTCCACCCATTGCTCCCACTTCTACCAACACTCCCATTCCTCCTTCTCCACCCACTAACTCCACAGCTCCACCTGCTCCACCTCCCTTCAAAAAGCCTAGATCCAGGCCCATTTCCTCTCCCACACCTTTTCCTCCTCATCCCATCACATCCTCTCCTGTTTCTTCTACTTCTCATCTTTCTTCTGCTCAAGAATTTGAGGCCCCTCCAGCATCCTCAGCTGGAGCCTCATCCTCTTCTGGTACATCTTCACTTCCAGAAGTAGGATCTCTCAATTCTGATGCTTTTCTAAACCCCCCTGCTCCTCCCTCCTTTATCACTATTATTCCTACAGATGTCCAAATCGACTCTCCCTTTCTTGATAAAATTAAGGATGAGTTTGAAGAGGTCATCCTTAGGTCTGTGCTAAAGGTAGGAGACCATCTTTCAAAGACAGACTCTTCCAGTACTGTCTCCAAGAAACGAAAGCTTTCTTCCTCCACCTCTCCTCTTTACCCTCCTTTGTGGTTTTCTCTTACAGTAACCCACAAGCATACCTCACTCTACAAAGAATACCTTCAAAAGGTTGTTTTTGCCACTCTTCACAATCTTCCTTTTCTTAACCTCTCTGACCATTTAGATGTCATTCTTCCCTACACTCCTCTGTCTAAAGCTGAAAAATCCAAAATCTTCTCCTCAGCCCACTCCAAAACTGAGGAGCAATGGGCTAAATCTCATAAAGATTTGTACAATCGCTTTCTTCAGGCTAAGGCAGCAAGGTTTCCTCCCAGGGATCACTCCTTGTCCCTTTCTGAGTGGTTCCAGTTTCACCACCAGAACACCTGGGCTCCTGCTATTCAGAAGCTCATCAAACTGGTCAGGCATTTCCAAATGTTCAACAACTACAGGTATCTCAATAGCTTGCCTGAAGTTCAGCTTAGCCAGTTCAAGAGAGCCATCAAAGTCCTTACCCACTCTGAGCAGTCTGAGGAAATCAGAGTAGATTTTGCAACTCTTCATTTACCTGAAGAAATTTTCCTGCCTCAGATTCATTTCTTGGTCATGGAATCTTCAATTGGCTCAATCATTTTTGAGCGCTTTGCTAGAGTCATGGGCAGAATCAAGATTCAGAAAGGCCTTCAAGTTGGTTTTCCTAGATTTCTATTCCGGGAATATCATAGAGGGTTTGTCAAATCTGATGTTCTTGCCCCTCTCCTCTCAGAATGTGAAAGGCTCAATGCCTCCGATTGGTCCAAGCTCTACTCCCTGTCAGCACAACAGCTTACTCATCTGAATGCTGCTCAGGCCAGGGAAGGAAAAGCTCCTGTCTCTCCTGCAACCTTCTTGGATATGAACTCAATCCATCTGGTCCTTGATCCCTACAAAGTTTGGGCTGAAAGGTACAAGGTGTTTTTAGCTCTTCGCCAAGAACTCAAGGAGAAACAGATATTCTACCCTGTCACCATGGATCAATTTCTTGCCTGTGCAAGTTTTGGTAAAACACTCATCCTCTGCTCCTCCATGGATCCCGATGAGTATGACCTGTTTCTTACCAAGCAGCGCAGCATCTATCTATCCAAGATGGCTCCCACCATGGGACCAACCTTCTCCATTGAGAGTGGTGCCTTTAGGCAATTCTTCAAGCGTCAGGAAGAGCAGGCCTGGGAAGCTATTTCTCATTATGCATCCCTTCTCTCTCCTGCTTTTTATTTGCCTGTACCTCCTCAACCTTAATGAATGGATTGTGCTCTTTCTCCTCATTGTCTCTTCTTCTTTGTCTCTTTCCTATTGCTTTTTGCTTAATGACAAAAAGGGGGAGAATGCTTAACCTACATGTGTCCGACACATTCTTGAATCATGATTTTCCTCTTTACTATTAAGTTATACTCAAATGATGATCATAGTTTTGTCATCACCAAAAAGGGGGAGATTGATGAACAGTCCATCCCCATATACTTTTAAATTAATTACATGCTTATTTTGGTGATAAACAAAACCTGTTAAAAGTTTTCTAACCTTGTTTTATTTAGCCTTAAGCATAAAGAAAGTCAAGCATTTGTGGTAAGTACTTATATACATCATTTCTCAGAAGAGCCATAACGATTCCTTCATTAGCTGTAACGATTTACTTGAAAGATTGAATAATCTTGCTGTATCAAACAAGTCGATGTCATAACGACTCTGTAAGTTATCGTAACGACTCCTTCAGAAGTTATAACGACTTGCTCATTATAACGACTCTGTAAGTTATCGTAACGACTCCTTCAGAAGTTATAACGACTTGCTCATTATAACGACTCTGTAAGTTATCGTAACGACTCCTTTAGAGAGTTATAACGACTTGCTCGTCATAACGATTCTGTAAGTCATCGTAACGATTTCTTTAGAGAGTTATAACGACTTGCTCGTCATAACGATTCTGTAAGTCATCGTAACGATTTCTTTAGAGAATTACAACGACTTGCTCGTCATAACGATTCTGTAAGTCATCGTAACGATTTCTTTAGAGAGTTATAACGACTTGCTCGTCATAACGATTCTGTAAGTCATCGTAACGATTTCTTTAGAGAATTACAACGACTTGCATCTCATAACGATTCGATAAGTATTTCATATCGATTTCTTCGGAACTAGAACGACTTGCTTTTGATAACGATTTCGTAAGTGATCATAACGACTTCTTATGACACTATAGTAAGTTGTTCATAACGATTCTGTCAGATTATCATAACGATTGCATAAGTCATGCTTTTATTAATTAATTGTTCATCTTGATTTAAGATACGTTGAATAGTCAAAGTAGCATCACGTCTGTTTGACTGCCATGCATTTAATAAAGACTGAACGTATCTCTGCACGGATACATAACATATCTTCCATTCTCGTGTATCCTCTGCATGCATCTTCTAGCACGATAAACTGTCACTACCATATTTGTGTCTATCTGCTCTAACGTTGATTGACATCTGGAGATAGTATAGCTGTCTACCATTAAAGCTCAACCTTGCAGAACCTTAAGGATATACTATCCTACAACATCTGACACAGATAGAACTACAAGCCAACTCAGAAGATCTCATCACTTTGCGTGCTCCAAAGAACAAAAGACTGTCGACAGGAAGCTTCCACAAATCCTTCAGTCTAACGTTCACTAAAGCTGAGAGACAACGGTCATCTTTCATCCTTATTCAAATTGGAGATATAAATACAAGACGAAGTTCTGAAGACAGATAATCGATCAAGAAAGGAAGCAATATTGTCATTCAAGAGAGTCTAGAACTCTGCTACTTTCAAGTCTTCAGAAAATCTCTAGAGCCAGAAATTCTCTCCTTTCGATCTTGGCTCTTAGCTCCTTGTACTGCGAAAAGAAAAATCAAGGAAGAGCTAGATTAGTTCTGAGAGAGTCCACTGTGTAGATCTTTGACTCTCAGTGCTTGTAGCTTCAGATTGAGTTTTGTAAAAGCTTGATCTAGGGGCTAGTCATTTCCTTCAAGATTTTCTTGTGTTCCCTTCGGGAGTGAAGGAAGACCTGGTGGTACCAGGGTGTTGTGTTCCCTTCAGGAGTGAAGGAAGACCAGCTGAGCTGGGTGGTTGTTTTTGTCCGTAGGGGGATTGTACCCTAGTTAGTGAAATCCTGAGGGTTGCTCAGGGACTGGACGTAGGACTCCTAAGGAGAGGAGATCTGAACCAGAATAAATCTGTGTGTTGTGTGATTGTCTTTATCATGTGATTGTTGCTTTTACTAACCATTACTAATCCCTTCCAAGAACTCTTTATGTTTGTTTGAGCGCAGGTATTTATCAGATAAATTTTACTTAAAAGACCCATTCACCCCCCCTCTGGGTTTGCCAACCGGGCAACAGAAGAGATGACCGTTGTCTCACAGCTTTGGTGTACGTTAGACTGAAGGATTTGTGGAAGCTTCCTGTCGACAGTCTTTTGTTCTTTGGAGCACGCAAAGTGATGAAATCTTCTGAGTTGGCTTGTAGTTCTTTCTGTGTCCAATGTTGTAGGATAGTACATCCTCAAGGTTCTGCAAGGTTGAGCTTTAATGGTAGACAGCTATACTATCTCCAGATGTCAATCAACGTCAGAGCAGATAGATACAGATATAGTAGTGACAGTTTATCGTTCTAAAAGATACATGCAGAGAATACACGAGAATGGAAGATATGTTCCGTATCCATGCAGAGATACGTTCAGTCTTTATTAAATGCATGGCAGTCAAACAGACGTGATGCAACTTTGACTATTCAACGTATCTTAAATCAAGATAAACAATTAATTAATAGAAACATGACTTATGCAATCGTTATGATAGTCTGATAGAATCGTTGTGAACAAATTGCTATAGACTCAGAAGAAGTCGTTATGATAACTTATGAAATCGTTATCACAACCAAGTCGAGGAATCGTTACGCTGACTTACATCGTTATGACCAAGTCGTTATAACTTTCTAAAGAATCGTTACGCTGACTTACATAATCGTTATGATGAGCAAGTCGTTATAACTTTCTAAAGAAATCGTTACGATGACTTACAGAATCGTTATGACGAGCAAGTCGTTATAACTTTCTAAAGAAATCGTTACGATGACTTACAGAATCGTTATGACGAGCAAGTCGTTATAACTTTCTAAAGAAATCGTTACGATGACTTACAGAATCGTTATGACGAGCAAGTCATTATAACTTTCTAAAGAAATCATTACGATGACTTACAGAATCGTTATGACGAGCAAGTCGTTATAACTTCTGAAGAGTCGTTACGATAACTTACAGAGTCGTTATGACGAGCAAGTCGTTATAACTTCTGAAGGAGTCGTTACGATAACTTACAGAGTCGTTATAATGAGCAAGTCGTTATAACTTCTGAAGGAGTCGTTACGATAACTTACAGAGTCGTTATAATGAGCAAGTCGTTATAACTTTCTGAAGAAGTCGTTACGATAACTTACAGAGTCGTTATAATGAGCAAGTCGTTATAACTTCTGAAGAAGTCGTTACGATAACTTACAGAGTCGTTATAACATCGACTTGATTGACACAACAAGGTTATTCAATCTTACAAGTAAATCGTTGTACTTGTGAGGAAATCGTTACAGTTAATGAAGGAATCGTTATAGCTCTTCTGAAAACAATGTATGTAAGTACTTACCACAAATGCTTGACTTTCTTTGGGTATTTCCTGTGCTTAAGGCTAAATAACATAGTTAGAAAAACTTTTGACAGTGTTTTGTTTATCACCAAAATAAGCATGTAATTAATTTAAAAGTACATGGGGATGGACTGTTCATCAAAACACACTATGCAAAGAATCACAGAACACACAAGTGCAAGCAGGATTTTTAAGGTGGTTCGGCTCCAGTGAGGAGACCTATGTCCACCCCTCACCAAATCAGTGAGGCTTCACTAAGAGGTCAACCGTATGAGGCTCTCACAAACGCTGATTCACAGCTTCTTCAGACCTGCTGACTCACAGCTTGAACAATCTGTTGATTCACAACTTCAAGATTTGATTCAAATCTCACGATCCAATCACAACAAGTGTAGGATCAACTTAGTCTACTTCACAACAAAGCAGACAACCAATCAGAGTAAGGTTCAGAAGAAATTAAAAAGAATTCAAGAAGACAGATGTTTGAAGAAGTTTAGAAATTATCAAACGCTTGTCTTAAGAGCTAGATCTTGTTTGAAAAATCCTTTAGGTCCAATTTAAACTTCTCCACAGACGAGTTCTTCTTCTGATTGCAGCATAAGGATCAAATGCCTCTGAGTTGAACAAGAATTCCGATCCCCTGTTCTCAATGCTCAGTAGCAGACCTTCGCAGAAGCAAAAATTGGCTCAATCCAGTGACACCTTCTTTCGATTGGAACACTGTGCTGAAGCCCCCTGCTCTTCCTGAACACAAATCTCTGCTCTCTGCTCTTTTCGCACTCACAGAACTATGCAATTTTTCCACTATGAGCGATACCCAACAAACGAGGACCATTCGCCTCTTTTGATCTGATACATGGGATCTTTACAGTGGGCCCCTCAACAGAATCCCAACAACATGGGAGATTCCTTTGCCACCAAAAGAAGGTATCTTCTAGAACCATGTGACGTGTCCCCTAAGTCCCAATAGTTGGACCTAGGATCACATGCCCATCACTTATACGCAGGCAGACTTTCAGCATCTCAAAAAGATAAGTGTCATAGAGTCAACGCATCCAACTTGTAGAGTTGACACTTAATAATGAGACTTAACCTGGATCACTTATAGCATCATAGCGTCGACCTTATCTGCTGATAGAGTCGATATTGCCTCCCTTTAGTGTCGACCTGATGGACTGGTGGGGTCGACCTTAACTGGAAATAGAGTCAACCTCATACAGTACTTCTCTTCACAAGGCTTACTGAAACTTGACTAGTGTCGACCTGAATCTCACATGGTGTCGACCTTATCTGATTTCTTCTCATCAGCACCAGACATAAAAGCACTTAGAGTCAACCTGTTCTTCAAGTAGAGTCGACCTCATATGAACCTTTGAACATCTGCGCAACTGAGAAACTCATAGAGTGTTGACCTAACCTTTGCATAGAGTCGACCTTATGAGCCATGCACAGTTTCTTCATTTGATGCAACAAGTTGACTTTTGACTTTATGAATGTTCCTGTGATACAAATACCTTGTGTTAGACATTTATGACTTTATTAATTAATTTAGGATATTATCAAAACCAGGGACACAACAATCTCCCCTTTTTTGATGATGACAACCTTTGATTATAGAAGTTTGGACTGTTAGAAGAATTTCATGTAATAGAATATCAGTCCATTCAAGCCCTTCAGCCATTCACACAAATCATTCAACCATTCATACAAGAACACATAGGAACATCTCACACAAATAAACTTTGACGATACAAGAACACACAGGAACATCTCACACAAACAAACTTTGACGATTTCATTACTTGATTAGAGTGATTTCATACAAAAGGAATACATCAAAGTTTACATTAACCATATCCAACTACAAGCAACAACATAACATCAAACAACCAAACATCTATAATTGTTCTCCCCCTTTGACATAATCAAAAAGAAAGGTAATCATTGAGGAGGTGGAGGTGGCTACTGTGGGAACAGTCTGTTCTCAATTCTTGCTAACGAAAGTGCAGATCACATAGTGATCTCGAAGATAATACTGAACTGCATTGAACCTTGTGTTTAGAAAATCTTCCAACTTCTCAAATTGATTCTCAAGCACCACTTGTACATGATCAATGCCATGGGGCATTGGAGGGACTGCTGCAGATGATGTGGCTTGATTACTTTCAGCTGTCGCTGACACATCATGTAACTTCTAGACTTTATTGAATTCATCTCATACCAGTTGAAGTGTATTAGACATATCTTCATGATACCCTCTCAAAATGGTCATCCTGCTGGAGATTTGATGAACTATCTTGGCAAAATCAGGAATCTCATTTATCCTTTCAGTTCCTTGTTGTATCATTTCTTCAATGGACTGAACTTTATCAAAAATTTGACATTGAGTATATGCAGCAAAATTGAAAACATACCCAATTGTCATTATGAGTTCATCAGATCTGATAGCTGTAAATCTTGAAATTTGCTCTTGTCTATCAATGTTTTCAGTAAGCCTTCTCTCAACGTCTTCCAACCTATTTTCAAACTATAAGGATTGTTGATCAATCTTGGTATTCAGTTGAGAGAGAGAGTTATTGACAGCAGCAAATTGATCTTGTAAGAAAGTAAGAAGCCCAGATGGAATTTGAGCTTCATTAGAAGAAGTGGAAGGAGGAACCTGTTCAGATGCAACAGGTCCAGTAGTAGAGGGATGAGTAGGTGAGAGGTGTGAAAAATCTGCACCTAGATCATCAAAACTGAGTACAAAAGGATGTGAAGGATTAGGATGTGCCTCTTCTAACTGAATATCCTCATGAATAGTAGCTTCCTGATCTCTCTGCTCATCTAGAACCTGTTGTGGCTGATCCACATTCATTTCTTCATTCACATCATCTATAGGAGCCAGATTTAGCTTCATGAACTTGTAAATGTGAGCCAAGTCATATGTGTGAAACTTTGCTATCTTTTGGACTTTAGTGCCTTCCAAGGGGACATCTATTAGCTGAAAGATGGTAGACAGATGAGCAGCATATGGTAGACTTTTTCTCAACTCTGGTCTGGTGACTTCATGAATTAATTGACAGAAGATGGCTGCCAAATTAACTTTCTCTCTTTTAATCAGACAAAATATTAAAAACCTCTGCAGACTAGTGATTCTGTGTCTCCCTCCTCCTTGAGGAGTCAAAATTGTGGTGCACCAGTGATGCAAGATCCGATTAACAGGAGGAAATCTGTTAGCATTCAGAGTTGACACTCTAGTCTATACAATATTATTCTTATCACATGGCAGACCAGTCAACATAGAAAAAGCTTCATGAGCACAAAACTTGAATTCTTGAGGATTATTACCCTCATTCGGAATATCCAGCAATCTACTCACAATGTCATTTGTGACTACAATGGTTACTCCCCTTACCCTAGACTCTAGGGCATTTTTCTTGCTAACCAGATTCCAAAAAAATTCTTGGACTAAAATAGGATAGAAAATCCTATGCTCACTTACAAAACCAGTCCACCCTTGAAAATCTAGCATCTTTAGAAGATCTGGAAGTACTGTAATCATACCTTCATCATACACATTGATGATTCTGGGATGCAAGATTGGCTTGTTCTCAGTTGACACATTTACCATTTCTTGCAATTGTGACCCTTGATACTGAGACTCATCATCTTCATTTTCTGCCTCTTCCTCATCTTCATTCTCTGCCTCTTCCTCATCTTCATTCTCCGCATCTTCCTTACTTTTATCTTCACCTTCTTCAGACTTCTCTGGTCTGCTAACACCAGGAATCTGTGACTGACTATCATTCTGCTCCTCTGAAACCTGTTCTTCCGAACTACTCTTAGAACCCTGAACATTAGGGCTTTCATCAACTAACGCAAGGGGATTCACATTCTGCGAAATCTGATGACTTTCCTCTTCGTCGTCAGAACTATTCAAGTCAACAAACTCTTGCTTCTTCTTACCCTTTGAGAAATTTTTCTCCTTAGCCGTGCACGGGTGAGAGAATCACTGGCTCGAGAAGAATGGAACTGAGGGTTTCTTCTCACAAACTTCTTTCCATTTTTCAGGATCATTGCGAGCCTTAGTGCGCCGTTCTGACACTGAGATGTCAGACTCCTTCCTCTTTCCTTCTCGAGGAGCTTGCAGCTTGGGAGCCATTTGCGAAGAAATAGGGAATCAGAAAGAGAGAGATGCAGACGCAGACAAGAGGTTTTCGAGAACAAGAGAGAAAGATGACAACAGTGGAGTTCAAGAAGAGGTCAAACGGCCTTTAGAGCTGAGGGTTTCGAAAAGACGTGACGCTTGAAGCGTCGACCTGCCTTAGGTCAAACAAAGATCCTGCAGAGCAATGAATGATATCATGTACCAATGACAAGATTGACAAAGTAGAGTCGACTCTATTATGAAGATTGTCGACTCTAAGAGGTTGAAACCAAGATAGTGTTTGGATGATTTTTGAAGCAGAAGCAAAACACCATGATACACTAAACTTTCAGGTAATCTTGAGTGTTAAAGACATTTATACTCTTTCATCACCTATTCTCATTATAAGTGAAATTAATGGTTTTAAAATTATAAACTTTAGTTTAACCATTAAAAAATACTAAAACACTCATAAGAAGAAATAACAAAAGAAACTTTCAGGTGGGGAATTTGCAGTTTTATGAGAAATTACTCAGGTCATGTAGAAACAAATCAAGATGCATTGATTTTTTATAAAAAATCTAGCTTGAAATTTTCAGAAAATTGAGCCTCAATTAAACTATTTTTCTACAATTTTTGTGAAAAGATGAACAATCAGATTTTCCCTTCCTTTTTCATGCAAGAACCCATGCTATTCACACACCAGCGCTCCTGATTACTCAAAATAGGCTAATCATCTTGTTTCAAGGGTTGTGTACAACTTTTCATGTGAGGAAACATGTTGGTTAGACACAAGAATCCCCAGTTACTCAGTTTGCACAAACAGAAATTTTTACCAACCCTAAACAGAATTAACTAGCTCATCATGATATACAAATTTTCAACTGATTTTATAAGGAATTACAGTTTCTCATAGCATGGTCATTGTTCTGTCATCAAGAAGATTTTAGCATTCGAAAATTCTTGAGCATTTTTCTGTTTCACGAAGACCTTTTTTTTAAAAAATGCAGCTCAGATGTTTGTAAATCTAACCATAGAAACCAGTTTACATGAAAATTTCTGAATTCGATAAAATGCAATTCTCACTTGATATATTAATTTCTGCAATTGTTATTTAACTTTTAGAATTTTTCAGAGACTTTTAAAGGTTAAACTAGAAATTAATAATTTGCAAACCATAACTTTTTACTTTCAGAGAAAGAGGAGATAAGAATAGAAATGAATTTAACTCCCCCTAACTGATTGCCCAAAAATTTTAGCTTTCACAATGGAATTTCTCCCCCTCAAAAGTTGACTCTTTAGAAACAAGGAGGAAACAAAAAGAACAAGACTCCCCCTCAACAATTGCATAAAGAGACTCTTGGTACTTGGCGGAGACATATACTCACACATAGTGAAAGATTCCAAACAAGCCTAACTTGACCTTCTTGAAATCACCATTTGATATACCAAAGAGCCAATGCAATGTGAGAAGCAAGAGTTTATTTGCTAGAATAGGAAAGATTTTATTTACAAAAGGATAGTGAAGGTGTATAGATTGAGAAGAATGGCAAAAAAGCTTGGAGTGAAAAGGATAGTGTCGACTCTCTTGCCAATACAGTCGACCTAAATCTGATCAATCCACACAGAAAATTGAGAGGGTTCTTCTTTACAGACTGCATATGAATTGAACCCTTTCCATTCAACTCAACTGACCAACTGTACCACTAACTATGATATTTCAACCAACTTTCCTCTCATTACTTTGTCAGAAATCAGCAACAAAATTTATCAACCGACAACAAGAATTTTATCACATCATAAAAAATTATACAATCAAGCATACACAGCAATTTTCAAAACAATCAATCATGAATCAAGCAAGTAAAGACCAAGTTCTCTTCATAAACATGAATATCTTTCATTGCACACGGGTTTTGTAAAGATATCAGCAATTTGTTTTGAAGTTTCAATAAAATGCAATTCAAAAGAATTCTTGCTTACTCCATCTCTTAAAAAATGATGTCTAATTTCTATGTGTCTGGTCCTAGAGTGCTGGATTGGATTTTTGGCCAAGCTAATTGCACTGGTGTTATCACACATAATTGAGACACATCCAAGATCTACTTGGTAGTCTTAGAGTTGATGTTTAATCCACAACACTTGAGTGCCACAACTCTCTGCAGCAACATATTCTGCCTCTACAGTAGAGAGTGCAACCGAGTGTTGTTTCTTGGAAGCCCAAGAAACTAAACATCCTCCCAAAAATTGGCAATAGCCACTAGTACTCTTTCTATCCAATTTACAACCAGCATAATCCGCATCTGAATAAGATATCAAATTGAATTCACAAGATGCAGGATACCACAGTCCCAACTCATGAGTTCTTGCAAGATATCTAAAAATTCTTTTTGTAGCACTCATGTGGGACTCTCTAGGACTAGCCTGAAATCTAGCACACATGCATACTGAAAATTGGATATCTAGTCTAGATGCTGTCAAGTAGAGTAGGGATCCGATCATACCTCTGTAGATTTTTGGATCTACTAGATTACCTTTTAAATCAGCATCCAAACTTACAGTGGTGCTCATTGGGGTTGCCATTGCTTTTGTATTCTCCATCTTGTATTTCTTCAGCAAATCTTGAATGTATTTTGATTGATTTATGAAAGTCTCTTCCTTTGTTTGAATGACCTGCAATCCAAGAAAGAATTTTAGTTCTCCCATCAAACTCATTTCAAATTCATTGGTCATCAATTTAGCAAATTCCTTACATAATGAAGATATTGTTGATCCAAATATAATGTCATCACCATAAATCTGGACTAGCAAAATATCTTTTCCTTGAACTTTTGTAAAGAGGGTTTGATCTATCTTACCTCTTGAATACCCTTGACCTGTAAGGAATGAGCTCAACCGATCATACCATGCTCGGGGAGCTTACTTCAGGCCATATAAAGCTTTGTCTAGCTTAAAAACATGATTAGGAAGGTTAGTACATTCAAAACCAGGAGGTTGTTCAACATAAACTTCCTCCTTTATCAATCCATTTAGAAATGCACTTTTTACATCCATTTGCTGCAATTTAATGCCATGAGCACATGCAAAAGAAAGCAGAATTAGAATTGCTTCTAGCCTAGCTACTAGAGCAAAAGACTCTTCAAAATCAATTCCAAATTCTTGATTATAGCCTTTTGCAACAAGCCTAGCCTTATTTCTGATTATCTTGCCTTCTTCACTTATTTTATTCCTAAAAACCCATTTGGTTCCAATGACACCTTGAGAGGAAGGTCTTGGAACTAAATGCCAAACCTTATTTCTTTCAAACTGGTTCAGTTCTTCTTGCGTGGCATTAATCCAAAAAACATCTTTTAAAGCATCTTCAATATTTTTAGGTTCTATTTGTGAAACAAGAGCCATTTGATCAAGTTCAGAAATGATCTTAAAATGAGATCTGGTCCTAAGAGGATCAAGTAAATTACCAATTATACTTTCTTGAGGATGATCTCTTAACATCCTAATGTTCAACTGATCTCTATTTTCATTTTCATCTAATGGCTCTTGCCCATTGTAATTATCTGACATTTTCTTTACTGCTGGTTCCTTTTCTTCCTTTTCTTTGACTTCCTCTTCTTCCAGAAACTCACCATCTTCTCTTTCCCTGCATAAATCAGAATCAAATTCATCAAATGTAATGTGAGGAGATTCTTCAACAATTTGATCTTTTATATTAAACACCCTATATGCTCTTGAATGATCAGAATATCCAAGAAAGATCCCCATTACACTTTTAGGTTCAAATTTATTCAAGTTAGTTTTATTGTTATTCAGAATGAAGCATTTTGCACCAAACACTTTAAAATGAGCAATGGAAGGTTTCTTACCTTTCAATAATTCATAAGGAGTTTTTTTTCTAAGAGGCCTTAACATTGCACAATTTATGATGTAACATGAAGTCTTTATTGCTTCAGCCCAAAATTTTCTTGGCAATCTACTCTCAATTAGCATTGTCCTTGCCATTTCCACAAGTGTTCGGTTCCTCCTCTCTACAACTCCATTCTGTTTAGGAGTGTTTGGTGATGAAAACTTATGGGAAATTCCTTCTTCCCTGCAAAGATTTTCAAAATCAGCATTTTCAAATTCACCACCATGATCAGACATGATTGAAATTACTTTAAATTTTCCTTCCTGAAATATTTTCTTATAAAAGTCATGAAACTCTATGAATGCATCACTCTTGTGAGCAAGGAAGAAAACCCAAGTAAATCTCGAAAAATCATCAACAAGAACATACCCAAACCATTTTCCATTTATACTATTTGTCCTTATGGGTCCAAATAGATTCATATGAATGAGCTCAAAAGGTTTAGTTGATTGACTTTTAGATCTACTTTTAAATGATTTTCTTGTTTGCTTACCCTGTGTGCATGCTTCACAGATTTTCAAATTTTGTTTAAAAGAAATTTCAGGTAAGCCTTTCACCATGCCGAATTTTACCAATTTATGTAATATATTGTAGCTAGCATGACCTAGTCTATGATGCCACAAGCAAGCAAGATCATTTTTATTGGCAGTTAAACATAAATTGGTGTTTTCAGGTTCATCAAGATCAACCATGTAGACATTGTTTATTCTTTTTCCAGAAAATTTCACACAATCTGAATTTGGTTCTAAAATTATACAACCAAGAGAGTCAAAGATTACCTTGTGACCTTTGTCACACAGTTGGCTTATACTCAGAAGGTTGTACTCTAATCCTTCCACCAGAAGAACATCATCAATTGAATTGGAAAGATTTCTGCCTACCTTACCTGAACCAACAATCTTACCTTTGTTGTTTCCTCCAAAGGTAACATGACCAGCTTTCTTTTTAGACAAAAGACAGAATTTGTCTTTGTCCCCAGTCATATGTCTTGAACAGCCACTATCTAGGTACCACTTCTTGTTCTTGGCTGTAAGACATACCTGCACAAACAATCAAAGAAAATTCTTTGGAACCCAAGTACATTTGGGTCCCTTCATGCCACCCAAATCAAGAACATAAGACAGTACTTTTTTGGAATCCAGATCTGTTTCTTGATTTCATGTTATTTTTTATTTTTTCTTCTATTTTCATGAGATTTTGAAGCATTTTTTTCATGAACTCTCTATCAAACTTCTTACCAGCAATTTTTGAATGAGACCAGAAATTGGTTTGACTCCTAAACCTTTTAGGATATCTAGTTTTATCAGATTCAGCAAAATCATAGACTTGTGTCGACACTCTGTAGAGATAGTGTCGACCCACATGACTCCATTCTGATCTGTTTTGTACATTTGTGTGAGTAGATGTTGACCTACTATATGTCCACCTGTTGTGAGACCAAACATGTGATGGAGTTAGCCTATCATAAGTCCATCTACTCATATTTTGTGATTTTATGTATGATTGTGTCGGCCTATCATAAGCATAGTGTCGACTTGTCCAGATAGATGACTTCAAATTCTTGTTCCTTTGAAACATTGGTTTACTTCCAACATTTGTTTTATTCTTTTTGTTCAACTTTTCACTACAAGAGGTTTTAAATGTTTCTCTTTTCTCAAATTTTTGTTCATTCTTTTCGTTTACTTGTTTTGTTGAAGTGGAAGCTTTTGAATTTGTTGAAGAAGTAAATGTGATGGTTTTCAATCCTACTTCTTTCTTCTTTGAAGGATTAAATCCTAACCCCTCTTTGTTGAAGTTTACTTTGATTCCTAGCAAGGCTTCAAGATTGTTTTTACCACTCACAAACTTCTCCAATGCTTCCTATCTTTTTGTTACCTCTTTTTGCAGAATTTCAAGTTCCTTTTTCATTTCAATGTTTACACTGTTTAAAGCAACATTCTTCTCAACTATAAGGGCTATTTCATTGACACTTTCAGTGTTTCAGATTTTTAGTTCATTTACAGTTTCTTTTAGATCATTTATTTCTTTGAACAATTCTTCTTCTTTCTCTTTCAATGAAGTGTCATGAACAAAATGATTTATTTTTCTCTTGAGCATTTTTTTCCTTCTTGAGCTCATCATATTGGTCCAACAGTTCGAAATATACATGCTCCCAATCATTCAGAGTGAAATCTTTGAAAGGAGAGCTTACCTCTTCTTCATCTCCTTCTTCTCCTCTGGCCATCAAGCACATTTTTTATTGTGTATCCTCAGCTTTGGAACTTTCTTCTTCTTCATCATCTTCTACCTCGCTCCACGTCCCAACCATGGCCTTCTGTTTGTTTTTGGTCCATCTTGGTGGTGCTTTCTTCAGAATTTCAGGACATTTAGATCTCACATGTCCTAGTTTCCTGCAATTATAGCAAACAATTCTAGCAGATTTCTTATTTATATTCTGTTTGGGCTTTGAAAAATTGTTTGACTGAGATTTCTTTTTCAGAAAACCTTTACCTTCTTTTCTCAGGAATTTTCTGAACTTTCTTGTTATTAATGCAAACTCACCTGATTCATCTTCAGATGCAGATGATTCGCTTTCTTCAGTAACCACTTTTGTGCTGGGACTTGCTTTGAGAGCAAGTGGCTTCTTCTTCTTGACATCTTCTTCACTCCTTTTCAATCCCAACTCATAAGTCATTAAAGAACCGATTAATTCATCTACAGTGGTTGTGGATAAATTTCTAGATTCTTCAATTACAGTAGCTTTGGTGTGCCATATTGGAGTTAGGGATCTAAGAATTTTTCTAACCAATTCTTTATTAATATAGACTTTACCTAGGTTTTTTAATCCATTTGTTAACAGGGTTAGCCTTCCATACATTTCAGAAATGGTTTCATCATGCTTCATTTTAAAAGGCTCATACTCTGAAACTAGCATGTTCGATTTAGTTTCTTTTACCTCAGATGTACCTTCATAGATTACCATGAGGCGATTCCAGATCTCTTTTGCACTTGAGCATAATGATACTCTTGAGAATTCAGTTGGATGGAGTGAGCACTGCATGATGTTCATCGCACTCCAATTTGCATTTGATTTCTTGATCTCATCTTGGGTCCACTTCTCTTCATCCTCGGACAGCTCATAAGGTCCATTGCTAACCACCTTCCAAATTTGATGGTTTTGTGCTCACAAGAGTACCTGCATGCGAGTTTTCCAGTAGGCATAATTAGTACTATCAAAATAAGGAGGTCTATTCACAGAGTGACCTTCAACTATATATCCTCTAGATTCCATTGAACACAGGTCTCTCCTGGTTGTAAAACCAACAGAATTGGAGAGCCTAGCTCTGATACCACGTGTTAAGTGTAGAAGGATTATCTAGAGAGGGGGGGGGTGAATAGAGAATCCTCAAAGTTATATGCCAATTTGAAAATTAGAACCAGTGAGATTATGATTTGATTAGATGACAAACACACTACGCAGAGAATCACAGAACACACAAGTGCAAGCAGAATTTTTAAGGTGGTTCGGTTCCAGTGAGGAGACCTACGTCCACCCCTCACCAAATCAGTGAGGCTTCACTAAGAGGTCAACCCTGTGAGACTCTCACACAAATGCTAATTCACAACTTCTTCAGACCTGCTGACTCACAACTTGAACAATCTGCTGATTCACAGCTTCAAGATTTGATTCAAATCTCATGATCCAATCACAACAAGTGTAGGATCAACTTAGTCTACTTCACAACGAAGCAGACAACCAATCAGAGTAAGGTTCAGAAGAAATTAAAAAGAATTCAAGAAGACAGATGTTTGAAGAAGTTTAGAAATTATCAAACGCTTGGCTCAAGAGCTAGATCTTGTTTGACCAATCCTTTAGCTCCAATTTAAATGTCTCCACAGACGAGTTCTTCTTTTGATTGCAGCACAAGGATAAAATGCCTCTGAGTTGAAGAAGAATTCTGATCCCCTGTTCTCAATGCTTAGTAGCAAATCTTCGCAGAAGCAAAAATTGGTTCAATCCAGCAACACCTTCTTTAGATTGGAACACTGTGCTGAAGCCCCCTGCTCTTTCTGAACACAAATCTCTGCTCTTTGCTCTTTTCGCGCTCACAGAACTATGCAATTTTTCCACTGTGTGCGATACCCAACAAACGAGGACCATTCGCCTCTTTTGATATGATATGCGGGATCTTCGCAGTGGGCCCCTCAATAGAATCCCAACAACATGGGAGACTCCTTTGCCGCCAAAAGAAGGTATCTTCCAGAACCATGTGACGTGTCCCCTAAGTCCCAATAGTTGGACCTAAGATTACGTGCCCATCACTTATGCGCAGGCAAACTTTCAGCATCTCAAAAAGATAAGTGTCATGGAGTCGACGCATCCAACTTGTAGAGTCGACACTTAATAATGAAACTTAACCTAGATCACTTACAGCATTGTAGCGTCGACCTTATCTACTGATAGAGTCGACCTTGCCTTCCTTTAGTGTCGACCTGATGGACTGGTGGAGTCGAGCTTAAATGGAAATAGAGTCAACCTCATACCGTACTTCTCTTCACAAGGCTTACTGAAACTTGACTAGTGTCGACCTGAATCTCATATGGTGTCGACTTTATCTGATTTCTTCTCATCAGCACTAGACATAAAAGCACTTAGAGTCTATATCATATGAACCTTTGAACATCTACGCAACTGAGAAACTCATAGAGTGTTGACCTAACCTTTGTATAGAGTCGACCTTATGAGCCATGCATAGTTTCTTTATTTGATGCAACAAGTTGACTTTTGACTTTATGAACGTTCCTGTGATACAAATACCTTGTGTTAGACATTTATGACTTTATAAATTAATTTATGACATCATCAAAACCAGGGACACAACACCTTAGACATCGATTGTCTTTAGACATCGACTGTCTTTGGACATTGATTATCTTTAGCCATTGATTATCTTTGGACATCGATTACCTTAAGACATCGATTGCCTCTACATCTCAAATATTTCAAAATACATTTGGCACCCTATGATAATTCAAAAGACTTTCTAACTTTTATATTGTCATTTCTCTGACAGATAAAAAACTATTACAACAAGCTGTCAGCAGGAAAATATGGACAGAAGGCAAAAGAGAATTCCTCCTTCCTACAACAAAAGAAAAGCACCTAACCTTCTATTTCTAGCTATCTGCAGGAAATACAGATAGAAGGTAAAAAGAGGTATGAGCCACTTGACAAAAGACTTTACGAGTCTGATCATCTCCCTTGCATTTAATGTCTGCAGATCCACCTCTACATACAGTCAACATCTTGGACCTGTTGTTGGCATCCTTGGAATTGCACACCAGATGAAACATCTTCCTCCATTCCAAATAGCCAATAGACTCAAGAGGACAGCCGTTAGACTCAAAGGAAGGTGAGAAGAAGAAGAAGAGAGCCAAGAAACTCCGACGGCCATCTGTCAATGGATCTGTTTAAGCTGCTCCATAAAAGGGCGAAGCAATGGCAAACAAGAACATAGTGCGAACCTGAAGATCATTCAAGGAATGTACATCTAGTGAGCATCCAACTCCATACACACTCAAGCAAGAAAGGAAGAGAGCTCGAGCCCATTCAAGCTCTCTTCCTTCTTCCTCATTCTCTCTCTGTGTGTCTTTGTGTATTTGGGAGAGAGAGAGAGCTGGGGGTTTAACCTAAGGAGAGTTTTTCTTGTATACCTTCTTAGGCTCAGTCTCAGATCAGGCACTTTCTGCTTTCTATCTTGAGCTTGATCTAGGGGCTTCAGGTCCTTGCTTTTGCATCTAGAAGTATTCCTCTTCGGTTGGAAGAGAAGGCTTGATGTGCAAGCATTCCCCTTGATTAGAAGGGAAGATCAGCTTGTGCCTGGTAGTGACCATCTGGGGTCTGTACCAATGTTCTTCTTGTTTGATGGGAAGACTTGCTGGGGTGTGCACCAGTAAGTTGCTTTTGAGCTTGTGAAAGAAGCACCTAGCTGAGGTGAAACAGTGGGTTGCCTTCTTGTCCAGAAAGAGAAGAAGACCAGCTTGTGTCTGGTGGTGAAACCACGCTAGGGTTTGTTCCAGCAGGTTTGCTTCTGAGACTGTAAAAGAAGTGGGCTGCCTTCTTCCCTGGAAAAGAGAAGAAGACCAGCTGGGGTGCTGGGTGTTGTATGCCCCTTGTTTAAGGGAACACCATGGTTACTTGGTGGTTAGTGAAATCCAAAGAGTTTGCTTAGGGACTGGATGTAGGACTTTCATTTGGAAGGACCAAACCAAGATAAATTTATGTGTTCCTTATGTGCATGCTTCTGCGCTCTTAACTTCCATTGTACACATTTATTTATACTAACCAAAGTATTTCAAGTGGTAATTTTTGTTTCAGTTTTCATATTTCATATTCACCTCCCCCTCCTCTGGGTTAGTCTTGCTACCATATCAAGAGGGCCAACAAGTGGTATCATAGCTCTGGTCTCTGAACATCTAGAAGATCCAATGATCTTTGAGCAAAGATCCATGGCAGCTCAAGGATTTGTAGAAGGTCAATCCATCTTTCGGCCTCCACTATTTGATGAAGAAGATTATCAATACTAGAAGACTGGGATGAAGTTCTTCCTACAAGGCTACGACTATCAAATCTGGAGCATCATAGAAGATGGTGACCTCCAAATCTCAAAGCCAAAGGAAGAATGGACAGCTGAAGAGAAAAAGAAGATATCTCTGAACAGTAAGGCCAAGAGCTTCATGTGTTGCGCGCTGACTAAGCAAGAATACAATAGAATTTCTGCATGCAAAATAGCAAAGGATATGTGGGAAATGCTAAGGCTCACATATAAAGGGACTGACAATGTAAAAGAAACTAGGATTGATATCTTGGTGACAAAATATGAGAAGTTCCAAGTGGAACAAGGTGAGTCCATATTTTAGATGTACAACGAGTTTACTGAAATTGTAAATGGACTTGTAGGTTTGGGAAAAAAGTATAGCCAAGGAGATATGGTCAGAAAGATCCTAAGATCTCTCCCAAAGGAGTGGGCTCCAAAGGTCACTGCTATAGAAGAAGCTAATGACCTCTCCACAATGACATTGAAAAAACTCATTGGATCTCTCATGGCTCATGAGATCAACATAGAGTGATTAGGAGAAAGCTCTTTCAGAAGAAGGCCAAATAATGCATTCAAGGTTGAGGAGAGCACTTTGAATGAAGACACTAATGGTAAAAGCAGTGATATTAATAGTAATGAAGAAGAAGCTATTCGAAAGATCTTAACCAAGAGGAAAAAGAAAAGGAGAAGGAACCCACATGCTATGAATGTAAGCAGCCTGGACATCTAAGGTCAGATTGTCCAAAGTTTAGAAGATCTGAAAGAACAGAAAATAAGAAAAGAAAAGAAGAGAATTATGAGAAATATAAAAGGAAGACCTTCACAGCTACATGGGATGACTCCTCAGACAGCTTAAGCATAGAAGAAGATGAAGAGAATGTTAATCTACTCTTGATGAACAAAACAGCAAAAAGACATTCAAATGGGTATGGTTCGGGATACTCAAAAACATCCCATTGATGACTACCAAATCTTCATTTCATTCCTATCTGAAGAGGAAGTAATCATCCTTAATTTTTTAATTTTTGTTTAAAATTACATTCATTTTTTTTTAACTACAATGCTATAATATCCTTGCAAGAATTTTTGTCTCTTTATAGGATCAATGTAGAGAAAATTCTTGAAAACCTCCCAACAGAACAACAAGTGGAAATACAACAGCAGATGTCGACAGATTCAAGACTATTTCGACACACAACGAGGATAGGTCGACACACCATGGAACAACTGTTGACAGATAATGACAATGGTCGACAGACAAAAAGGTATTTATGAAGAGTTGTAAGAGCATCAACTAAGGGGGAGCGCCTCACATTTAGGGGGAGCAAGTAAAAGAGGGAGAAGATATTTCATTCAAGTATTGTTGAACCCCTCTCCTTCAAACTCGGAGCATATTGGTAAGAAGTCCTCAAGGGGAGAATGCAAATGGTAAGATCCTTCTTTTTTGGTTATTGACAAAAAATGGGAGAGTATTTTATGTTATGAATTTTTGGTTCATTAGTTGTATTGAATATTTTTTGAAAATTCACATGAGTTTTATCATCACCAAAAACGAGGAGATTGTTGAACCACTCTTATATTTTATCTTTTTATTTTGGTGATAACAAAACTCATGTTTATCATTAATATCATTAATATATTCAATATCATTTTTAACAAAATTATTGTATTTTTCATATCTGAAATCTTTGTATGAATGTCCTACTCTGATTTCTAAAAATCAAAGTAGTCCTTACTCCGACTCTCAAGAAGTTGAGTAACCAGTCCAACTCCGACTCCTAGACAGTTGAAGTGGTATATCAATTTCTATTTTAATGTCTTAACATTTGATTACTCTTTGAACATCATCTGTCTCAAACATCGACTATCCTTGTTAAGCATCGATTACAGTTATACTCAAACATCGATTGTCTTTATGGATTGTTCTTGAACATCGATTATATGTTCACATTGATTATATCTTAAACATCAATTGCATCAAGATCGACTGCATGAACATTGATTATACTTTCACATCGATTGCATAAACATAGATTGCACTCAAACATTGATTACCCTTAGACATCGCTTGCCTTAAGACATCGACTATCTTTGGACATCGACTACCTTTAGCCATATATTGTCTTTAGACAACGATTACCTTAATACATCGATTGCCTCTACATCTCAAATGTTTCAAAATACATTTGGTGCCCAATGATAATTCAAATGACTTTCTAACTCTTATATTGTCATTTCTTTGACAGATAAAAAGCTCTTACAACAAGCTGTCAGCAGGAAAACATGGACAGAAGGCAAAAGAGAATTCCCCCTTCCCACAACAAAAGAAAAGCACCTAACCTTCTATTTCTAGCTATTTGCAGGAAATACAGACAGAAGGCAAAAAGAGGTATGAGCCACTTGACAAAAGACTTCACGAGTCTGATCATCTGTCTTGCATTTAATGTCTGCAATTCCACCTCTACACATAGTCAACATCTTGGACCTGCTGCGGGCATCTTTGGAATTGCGCACCAGCTGAAACAACTTCCTCCATTCCAAATGGCTAGTAGACTCAAGAAGACAACCATTAAACTTAAAGAAAGGTGAGAAGAAGAAGAAGAGAGCCAAAAAACTCCAACGGCCATCTGTCAACATATTTGTTCAAACTGCTCCATAAAAGGGTCAAGCAAAGGCAAAAGAGAACATAGTGCGAACCTAAAGATCATTCAAGGAGTGTACATACAGTGAGCATCCAACTCCATACACACTCAAGCATGAAAGGAAGAGAGCTCGAGCCTATTCAAGCCAAAGCATTCAACCCGTCTTCCTTCTTCCTCATTCTCTCTCTGTGTGTCTTTGTGTATTTGAGAGAGAGAGAGCTAGGGGTTTAGCCTAAGGAGAGTTTTTCTTGTATACCTTCTTAGGCTCAGTCTCAGATCAAGCACTTTTTGCTGTCTATCTTGAGCTTGATCTAGGGGCTTCAGGTCCTTACTTATGTGTCTAGAATTGTTCCTCTTCAATTGGAAGAGAAGGCTTGTTGTGCAAGCTTTCCCCTTGATTAGAAGAGAAGACCAGCTTGCACCTGGTAGTAACCATCTGGGGTCTGTACTAGTGTTCCTCTTGTTTGAAGGGAAGACCTACTGGGGTGTGTACCAGTGAGTTGCTTTTGAGCTCGTAAAAGAAGCACCTGGCTGAGGTGAAATAGTGGGTTGTCTTCTTACCGGGAAAGAGAAGAAGACCAACTTGTGTCTAGTGGTGTAACCACGCTGGAGTTTGTCCCAGTAGGTTTGCTTCTAAGCCTGTAAAAGAAGTGGGCTGTCTTCTTTCCCGGGAAAGAGAAGAAGACCAGCTGGGGTGTTGGGTGTTATATGCCCCTTGTTTAAGGGAAGACCAAGGTTACTTGGTGGTTAGTGAAATCTCAAGAGTTTGCTTGGGGATTGGACATAGGACTTCCATTTGGAAGGGCCGAACTAGAAAAGATTCCTGTGTTTCTTGTGTGCTTGCTTCTATGCTCTTAACTTCCATTGCACATGTTTATTTATACTAACCAAAGTATTTCAAGTGGTGATTTTTGTTTCAATTTTTAGATTTCCTATTCACCCCCCCCCCCCCATCTAGGTTAGTCTTGCTGCCATATCAAGAGATCCAACAAGTTGTATCAATACTAGAAGACTAGAATGAAGTTCTTCCGGCCTCCACTCTTTGATGGAGAAGATTATCAATACTAGAAGACTAGAATGAAGTTCTTCCTACAAGACTACAACTATCAAATCTAGAGCATCATAGATGGTGATCTCTAAATCTCAAAGCCAAAGGAAGAATGGACAGCTAAAGAGAAAAAGAAGATATATCTGAACACCAAGGCCAAGAGCTTCATGTGTTGCGCGTTGACCAAGCAAGAATTCAATAGAATTTCTGTGTGCAAAACAGTAAAGGATATATGGGAAATGCTAAGGCTCACATATGAAGGGATTGACAACGTAAAATAAACCAGGATTGATATCTTGGTGACAAAATATGAGAAGTTTCAAATGGAACAAGGTGAGTCCATATCTCAGATGTACAACGAGTTTACTGAAACTGTAAATGGACTTATAGGTTTGAGAAAAAAGTATAGCCAGAGAGATATGGTCAGGAAGATCCTAAGATCTCTCCCAAAGGAGTGGACTCCAAAGGTCACTGCTATAGAATTAGCTAATGACCTCTCCACAATGACACTGAAAAAGCTCATTGGATCTCTCATGGCTCATGAGATCAACATAAAGAGATTAGGAGAAAGCTCTTTCAGAAGAAGGACAAATAATGCATTCAAGGTTGAGGAGAGCACTTTGGATGAAGATACTACTGGTGAAAGCAGTGACATTAACAGTAAGGAAGAAGAAGCTATTCGAAAGATCTTAGCCAAGAGGAAAAAGAAAAGGGAGAAGGAACCCACATGCTATAAATGTAAGCAGCCTGGACATCTAAGGCCAGATTGTCCAAAGGTTGGAAGATCTGAAAGATTAGAAAAGAAAAGAAGAGAAGTATGAGAAATATAAAAGGAAGACCTTCGCAGCTAAATGTGATGACTCCTTAGACAGCTCAAGCACAGAAGAAGATGAAGATAATGTCAATTTGCTCTTGATGAACAAAACAACAAAAGACATTCAAATGGGTATGATTAGGGATGTTCAAAAGCATCCGATTGATGACTACCAAATCTTCACTTCATTTCTATCTAAAGAGGAAGTAGTCATCCTTAACTTTTTAATTTTTGTTTAAAATTACATTCATTTTATTTAAATACAATGCTGCTAATATCCTTTCAAGAATTTCTGTCTCTTTATAGGATCAATGCAGAGAAAATTCTTGAAGGCCTCCTAACAAAACAACAAGTGGAAATACAATAGCAGATGTCGACAGATTGAAGACTATGTCGACACACATCGAGGACAGGTCGACACACCATGGAACAATTGTTGATAGATAATGAGAATGGTCGACAGACAAAAACTAAGGGGGAGCGCCTCACATTTAGGGGGAGCAAGTAAAAGTGGGAGAAGATATTTCATCCAAGTATTGTTGAACCCCTCTCCTTCAAACTCGGAGCATATTGGTAAGAAGTCCTCAAGGGGAGAATACAAATGGTAAGATCCTTCCTTTTTGGTTATTGACAAAAAAGGGAGAGTATTTATGTTATGAATTTTCGGTTCATTAATTGTATTGAATATTTGTTGAAAATTCACATGAGTTTTATCATCACTAAAAAGGAGGAGATTATTGAACCACTCTTATATTTTATCCTTTTATTTTGGTGATAACAAAACTCATGTTTATCATTATATCATTATATTCAATATCATTTTTAACAAAATTATTAGATTTTTCATATCCGAAGTCTTTGTATGAATGTCCTACTCCGACTCCTGAAGAGTCGAAGTAGTCCTTACTCCGACTCTCAAAAAGTCAAAGTAACCAGTCCAACTCCGACTCCTGGACAGTCGAAGTGGTACATCGATTGCTGTTTTAATGTCTTAACATTGATTACTCTTTGAACATCGACTGTCTCAAACATCGACTATCCTACATCGAATGTGTCACTCTGCAAGCGGTCCTAGGAGAATGCGAACTTGGCGTGTTGCCTCCTTACGCATGCAGTGTGACATGTGACACACTAGCCACCGATAAAGAAGAATGTGACACAAACACCAGCACAATCAGGAGAAGAACGTGATGAGGAACTTGTCGCCTTAAGAATGTGATAGTTCGACTCTGTAGATGCGAGATTTGGACCATCTCCGCGTGGTTCATGGCCCAATAAGGCCTGGTTTGACCGCTTTTTGACTTGCCTGAGATTCCATGTAGACGGCAACATCGACTGCCACTGACCTCTGGTTGGTGGCACACCCCCTAGACGTCGATTCCTATTGGCGTCCACCGGTGTGGACGTCTGCATGGGGTTGGCGGCAGCATCGTTTGACGTCAACCTGGTTTACTTGGTCTATGCAACTACCCGAGATTCCAGCCCACTAAGCGCCCTCTCCTCGCCTATGCAGCGCATGGGGCCGTTCCCAACGGGCAAATGGGCCACCTTGGCACCCCCTTAACCCAGTAAAAGTCCTACTTGGCCTCCTCTCATTGGTTCAAGCCTTAACACATGGATTGCCACATGTTTAAGTGTATTTTTTCACACTTGAGCATCCAAGGCTCTCTAACTCCGACCCCACTGCCTATATAGGCCACTCCTTGGCCTTCTAAGTGGAGGGGGAGATGCTGGACAAGCTAGTGCATATTGTCTTGAGAGAAGAGAGAGAAAAGTGACTTGAGAGCTTCCACCTTTGCTTTCTCTCATTCTCACAACCCTTGGAGCATCTAGGAGGCTTCACCACGAGCTGGAGGAGCTCACAAAGGAGCCAAACAAGCTGCTACACGAGGATCATCTCCCTCTTCTTCCTCTCTTTCCTTTTCTTCTCTCTCTAGCTTTGCATGCTACACACACTCACACTCTAGGCATGTAGTGCACCTCCCAACACACCCAAAAGGGGTTTTCCAACCAAAAAACGGAGGGAAGAAGGGTGGTCATAGCACTTGGCCACCTCTCTTCTCAAGCCCGCAACTGGTACGGGGCTCTCCTTTTGGGCATTTTCTTTTCTGTTTTGGACATTTACCACACTTCTCCAAGTCTAATAGAGTCTTTTCATGTGGCAGGAACACCCAAACGAGGCCGTGGAGCTTCTTCTCTTTGGCTGGCCGAAGAGGAGAAAGTTGGAGTCCCACCATCCACCACTGCGCGGGCTACATCTTCGGCGCGATCAAGATACTTCCTTGGGCACAAGTAAGGCCCTGGTGATCACATTCCGTTCACTTCTTTTGCTGGTCTCTTTGTTTTCCCCTTGGTCAACATGGTCAAATGAGGAGTCAACGAAGTCAACCAGCACCCATTCAACGCCAATGAGGGAGTGGTAATGTTTGGGAACCTCCGGAGACAGCAAGTGCTCGCGGGGGCACGGAACGGAGCATCCACAACTCCTCTTTGGCGATCACGGTGGGACAACTGTTGCTGCCATGATTTTAGCCTGCATCTAGGTAAATGGCAAACGATCTTGCCGCCTGTCCAGGTAAACGTCCACTCTTCCTGTCGTCTAGTTACGCTTAACGACCATATCCTCTATCATTTACTCTATGTTAGTGTCCATCGATGATGCCGTTTAGTATCTTCTGATGAACTGAACGTCCATGTCTTTGCCGTTTATTTCCCACAAGCCTGTTTTCGGACTGTTTTGATTGATTTTCTTTTATGTTTGCTTCCTGTTTGATTTCTAACGGTCCTCAGTCACGGGGGGTTCCTTATTCTCTTCTGTTCTAGCCTCCCCACACGTTCTAGGATAGCCCCCCCTTGATTCACAACCTTCTTTCCGGGGATTCTCTCTCGGGTAAATCGAGTTGGCTTCAAGGAGAACTCCATAAGTCCCTAAATTCTGTGCATTCCCTCACGGTACGGGGCAGGAGGACCTTTACCCTCCCAGCTAGTCTGCCTATTCACCCGTGTTTGAGTGTGGAGTGAGAGAACCGGCCTTTATAAGTCTAATTAACACACACCGTCAACATTTCAAAATTTTGGGGACGTTGTTTGATAACATTATTTGGTAGAAATCCATATTTCTCCTAATAATAGTGTAGTTAATCAACTTAACCATCTTAAAATCAGTAGGTTGTGTTGCTAATGGACTCTTGGTTGAACTCCATTAACATTTCTAATAATCCGGCATTTGAATATGATGATAACATCCATGATGAATTTGTCAGAATGATGAATTCTAATGTTCAGCTCGAAGAGTCGGTTCAATCCTCCTCCCAAGCTGATAACGAGGAGGTAAGTTTGAGGGTCAATATGACATATGGCTAGGAAGTTCAAGAAGACCCCGAATTTTCCAAACTCCTCTCCCGCTATTCGCCCGAGGACATTATTTCCATGCTTTCCAAGCATACCGTCCGGGCGATGGCCTCTCCTTCCTCTCCATCTCCTTTCCATGCTTCTTCATCTAGGCCCATTCCTAGGCCGGTCACCCCATCCCGGGTCCCCATCTCCACTCCTATTCCTCCTCCCACTCCTTTACCTACTCCCATTCCAACTCCTCCCTCTGTCTATCCACCCTATATCCAACGTACACCCCCTGCTCAATCTGAATCCATCTCCCGATCGAAGATGGAGGGTCTTGTTAGGAAGCTCTTAGCTGAGTCTTTGTCCCTCTTCAAGCCTCACTCTTTACAAAACTACTGCAAGCTCCCCAATGCCTACTTTCCTCCGGGTTTCAAGGCCACGAAATACCGCAAGTATGACGGGACCTCCGACCCCCAATTCCATCTGGCCGGCATCACCATGGACTCCCATCGGTGGCTATACGATCGGGTCCTCTTAGTCCACCTCTTCCAACAATCGTTAGAATGGGAGGCTTTAAGGTGGTTCACCGCCTTACTCGCATCGGATCTTGTCAATTTTGACATAGTCTCCAAACGCTTCATCTCCCACTTTTCTTACATGGCCACCCAAGTCCCTACACTGCCCGACTTGGTGGCCGAAAAGATGAGGCCGGACGAAGACTTTGTCACATTCGCCAACCGATGGAGATCCATGGCTTCAAGGGCCGACCTCCCCATCTCGGAGTCCCAAGCCATTGTAACACCCCAGAAAATTTTATTTGTTAGAAAACATGAATAATATGATTATTAGACTTGATTATTATTATGATATTGAAATAATTAATATTTGGGATTAATTAGTGTTAATAAATGTTACTCCAGTGTCGTACTCTGAGAGGCGCACTCCGGCAGGGCGACACCGAAAAATTGTAACGAAAATGAAATCTGAGAACACCATAATTTCTAGAAAAATGTGGTGATATCAGAAATGTAAATATGCGGATTTGTTGACGTACGGATTTCGAGATTAAGCCGACATTGTTGGCCCTTTTGGTACGGCAGCAAGCAAACCTAGAGGGGGGTGAATAGGTTTTCTGAAATCTGAAACACAGAAACTTAAACACAGAAAATTATCACTTAAAAATTTGGTTAGTTCAGTGTGATAAAGAGTAGCAGTGTGGAAGCAAATAAACAATCACACAAAGGACACAAGCAAGTTATCCTGGTTCGGCCCTTCTTACATGGAAGTCCTACGTCCAGTCTCCAAGCAACTTCTTGGGAATTTACTAACCAAGGGTACAGTCCCCCTTAACAACAATACAACACCCAGCACCCCAGCTGGTCTCCTTCTCTTTCCCGGGCAAGAAGGCAGCCCACTTCTTTTACAGGTCAAGAAGCCAACCTCCTGGTACAAACCCCAGTGTGGTTCTGCTAGACACAAACCCCTAGCTAGGTTCTACACTGTATACAGTCCTACAGCTAGACAGAAGTCTTTCTTATAAAAGAAAGAACAATGCTGAGAGTTGGAACAGATGAAAACCAACTAAAAGAAACTCTCAGCGAAAAGTCTCTCTCCCAGATTACAAAGATGCACACAGAGAGAGTGAAGAGAGGAGAGGGAGCTTGAATGCTTAGTGCTTCAGTTGCTTGAGCACTTTTTCTTGGGCTCAGGATCTTTCTCTCTTTTCCTTTGAGTGTATGTGGAGTTGAGGTTCTTCCCGGATGTACACTCTTAAAAAAATCTTCAGGAAAGCTCTCTTGCTTTTCTTCAGCCTTGCTTCTTCTTTTATATGAGTTGCTTTGAATAAATCCGTTGGAGTTTTAGCCGTTGCTGGTCTTCTCTTTCTTCTGATAATTTGTGGTCTATGAGGTCTACAAACATAGAATAAAGTGTTTAGATAAAAGAGTGTTTCTGTTAAGAAGGCTCATACCTCTATGTTTCTGTTGTTATCTAGAAATGGTAGGTAACCCTCTTTTTGTTCTAACAAGAGAGAAGAGATCTGGAAAGATAAAAGAGATCTTCTGTCAGAAATATATTTGACTCTTCACTAGATGCCAAAAATATTTTTAAATATAAGGAAATTGATGTTTAAGTGAAATCCATGTTTAAATCCATATTTTACAAGCGAATCTATGTTTCACTTATGAAATCCATGTGAGGAGAAAATCCATGTGAGAGCAAATCCATGTGAGAGTCACTTATCAAATCCTTATGAGAGCGAATCCTTATGAGAGCAAATCCATGTGAGAGTCACTTATCAAATCCTTATGAGAGCGAATCCTTATGAGAGCAAATCGATGTGAGAGTCACTTAACAAATCTTTATGAGAGCGAATCCTTATGAGAACAAATCGATGTGAGAGCGAATCCTTATGAGAGCAAATCCTTATGTGACCGAATCGATGTGAGAGTCACTTATCGAATCCTTATGAGATCGAATCGATGTGAGAGTCACTTATTGAATCCTTATGAGACCAAATCGATGTGAGAGTCACTTATCGAATCCTTATGAGACTGAATCCTTATGAGACCGAATCGATGTGAGAGTCACTTATCGAATCCTTATGAGACCGAATCCTTATGAGACCGAATCGATGTGGCACTTTGTGAACTGAAATCGATGTATATTGAATGGACATCGATTTAACTTTTTAGTGCAAAACACACAGCAATAATTCCATAAATTTATATTTATTAGGAAAATATGATATTAAATATATTTAATAATATTTAATTAATCATAAATTATGTTATCACCAAAATATAAGGGTAAAATATAGAGGGTTCAACAATCTCCCCCATTTTGGTGATGACAAAATTTATGAGAATTTTCTAACAAAAATATTTAAAGCATAAAAATACAGAAAATTCATAGATCATGCATACTATCCCCCTTTTTGTCACTAACCAAAAAGGAAAGATCTTACCATGCATTCTCTCCCCCTTGTGAAAATTTCTTACCATTGAGGGGTTCAACAATATATGATTGACATTAATGAATAACTCCCCCTTAGTTTGTACTCCCCCTGAATGAGAGATTCCACTTGAATGAGACTTGAAAAAAATTATTAGTAATATTAAAATTTAAAAATAAATTAATGACTACTCCCTCTTCAGATATGAGATGGATGAAGAGCTGGCAGTTACCAGTGCCTTGAACATCCTTTGTTCCTGATGCTCCAAGGCCATCCTGCAAATAAACTACTCAAAAGTAGGTACCCAAATCTTTTTGGGTCCTTGATGGTTAGATGCATGAAAATAACCTTTAGGAATCCAAACTAAGTGCCTTGTTGTGCAGGTGTTTATTGTGTGTCCTAATTTATTGCAATGAGAATAACAATGAATATAATCTATTTTGCAGTTCTTATTATTTTTATGATGTCTGTTTAGGACACAATTTTTGGAAACATTCTCTTTTACAGGGGCCTTTTTCTGAGGCAACTTGGTTTCTTTTACAAATTTTGGTAATGGATATTTTCCTGGAATTATGGTTTATTTTTCTTTTTCCAGAGGTATGTATCCAAGCCCTTGTTTATTATTTCCAAATTTTTACTCTTTTAAGCATAGGGCTAAAGGTGTTTTCCCTCTAGTTAATTTACTAACTGATTCTTTTAAATAGAGATTTTCTTCAGTTAGAGTTTTTAATTTTTCTTCTAACTCTAACTTCTCATTATTCTTGCTTTTCAAATCTTCATTTAAAAGATAATTATTATCTTTACTGTCCTTTAATTATTTTTCTAGTTGCTCCAATTCGGATTTAAGATCAGAATTGGTGTTTTCCAAGCAAGTAGTGTTGTTTTTCATATTTTTTAATTCTTTTACAACACTCTTATGTTTTTCATATAGTTCATTAAAGACTACTTCTAAGTCTTCAGACTCTGACCCTGAATCAGTGCATGAATTAAAAAATGGGTCAGAATTTATCTCATCTAGTCCTACCATGAGGGTTAGACTTACCTGCACTTTTTCCGATTCTGGGCTTGATGATTCTGAGCTTGTGGTTTCTTCATTTTCCCAAGCAGCCGCCATGGCTTTTCTTTTGAATTTCTTGTGCTGCTTCTTGGATTTTTCTGGTTGACCAGTCTTCTTCAGTCTAGGACAATTTGGTCTCAAATGTCCAGGTTTTCTGCATTCATAACAGACTGGTTCTTTCTCCTTTTTCTCTTTCTTTTGAATCCTTCTTGATCCATTTTTCTTCTTCTTGAGAATTTTCAGAAGCTCGGACAGTACATCATCTACGTCACTGTCTTCAGAATCTGCATTTTTAGAACTAGAAGAAGAAGAAGAGGTGGAAGGAGTAGCTGCAACTTTAAGAGCGTTAGTAAATTTTTTCTTGGATGAGCTTTCAGATAGTCGCTCCATATTGATTTCATGTGTCATGAGAGAACCTATTAAGTTATCAATAGAAAGTTTGGTTAAGTCATGGGCTTCTTCAATAGCAGTTACTTTAGGTGTCCATGAAAGAGTTAAAGACCTAAATATCTTTCTAACGGTTTCTTCATTAGAAAGAGTTTTACCAAGAGAATTTAAACCTACTACTATGCTTGAAAATCTATTATACATAGTAGTAATGTTTTCGTTTGGAAGCATCTTAAATTGTTCGTATTGTGAAACAAGAATATCTATCCTAGTTTGTTTTACTTTATCTGTTCCTTCATAAGTTATTTGCAGTTTATCCTACATTTCTTTAGCAGATTTACATGCAGATATTCTACTAAATTCCTTTTTGGATAAAGCACAACATAAATAGTTCTTAGCTTTAAAATTTAATGATAATTTATTTTTATCAGCTGCAGTAATGGCAGTAGTGCCAACAGCAGGAATAATAACAAAATCACCTACCCTATTACCCGCCATAGACCAAAGTCTGTGCCTCGAATGAAGCATTCCATCCTCATCTTCCAATATTGGTAATCCTCTCCATCGAAGAATGGAGGTCTTGTGACTGATTGACCTTCCGCATATCCTTGAGCTGCCATGGATCTTCTCTAAGATCGTTGGATCTTCTTGATTGATCAGAGAACCTCGCTCTGATACCACTTGTTGGCCCTTTTGGCACGGCAGCAAGCTAACCTAGAGGGGGGTGAATAGGTTTTTTGAAATCTGAAACACAGAAAATTATCACTTAAAAATTTCGTTAGTTAAGTGTGATAAAGAGTAGCAGTGCGGAAGCGAATAAACAATCACATAAAGGACATAAGGAATTTATCCTAGTTTGGCCCTTCCCACATAGAAGTCCTACATCCAGTCCCCAAGCAACTTCTTGGATTTTACTAACCAAGGGTACAGTCTCCCTTAAGGACAATACAACACCCAACACCCCAGCTGGTCTTCTTCTCTTTCCCGGGCAAGAAGGCAGCCCACTTCTTTTACAAGTCAAGAAGCCAACCTCCTGGTACAAACCCCAGTGTGGTTCTGCTAGACACAAATCCCTAGCTAGGTTCTACACTGTATACAGTCCTACAGCTGGACAGAAGTCTTTCTTATAAAAGAAAGAACAATGCTGAGAGCTGGAACAGATGAAAGCCAACTAAAAGAAACTCTCAGCAAAAAGACTGTCTCCCAGATTACAAAGATGCACACAGAGAGAGTGAAGAGAGGAGAGGGAGCTTAAATGCTTAGTGCTTCAGTTGCTTGAACACTTCTTCTTGGTCTCAGGCTCTTTCTCTCTTTTCCTTTGAGTGTATGTGGAGTTGAGGTTCTTCCCGGATGTACACTCTTAAAAAAATCTTCAGGAAAGCTCTCTTGCTTTTCTTCAGCCTTGCTTCTTCTTTTATATGAGTTGCTTTGAATAAATCCATTGGAGTTTTAGCCGTTGCTCATCTTCTCTTTCTTCTGATAATTTGTGGTCTACGAGGTCTGCAAACATAGAAGAAAGTGTTTAGATAAAAGAGTGTTTCTGTTAAGAAGGCTCATACCTCTATGTTTCTGTTGTTATCTAGAAATGGTAGGTAACCCTCTTTTTGTTCTAACAAGAGAGAAGAGATCTGGAAAGATAAAAGAGATCTTCTGTCAGAAATATATTTGACTCTTCACTAGATGCCAAAAATATTTTTAAATATAAGGAAATTGATGTTTAAGTGAAATCCATGTTTAAATCCATATTTTACAAGCGAATCTATGTTTCACTTATGAAATCCATGTGAGGAGCAAATCCATGTGAGAGCAAATCCATGTGAGAGTCACTTATCAAATCCTTATGAGAGCGAATCCTTATGAGAGCAAATCCATGTGAGAGTCACTTATCAAATCCTTATGAGAGCGAATCCTTATGAGAGCAAATCGATGTGAGAGTCACTTAACAAATCTTTATGAGAGCGAATCCTTATGAGAGCAAATCGATGTGAGAGCGAATCCTTATGAGAGCAAATCCTTATGTGACCGAATCGATGTGAGAGTCACTTATCGAATCCTCATGAGACCGAATCGATGTGAGAGTCAATTATCGAATCCTTATGAGACCGAATTGATGTGAGAGTCACTTATCGAATCCTTATGAGACCGAATCCTTATGAGACCAAATCGATGTGAGAGTCACTTATCAAATCCATATGAGACCGAATCGATGTGGCACTTTGTGAACTGAAATCGATGTATATTGAATGGACATCGATTTAGCTTTTTAGTGCAAAACACACAGCAATAATTTCACAAATTTATATTTATTAGGAAAACATGATATTAAATATATTTAATAACATTTAATTAATCATAAATTATGTTATCACCAAAATATAAGGGTAAAATATAGAGGGTTCAACAGACGCAACTATTTTCCGGGTGATTTTTCACCCAGTGGAAAATAAATTCCAAAAATTAAACTAAAATCACCATAATTTGTAAAACCATTACATTAGTCTATGGTTGAATTTTTAATACAAACGAACTTCGTTTGGACACATTTACAAAGTGAATATTAGGCCAGCAGAATTATGGGTCATTTAAGGTGGCCATTTTCTTGGAATTTTCTGGGTGCCTACGTGTAAGGATTTAGGGAGGCCACAACACAAGGGGGTTAAGTTAACACCTGTGTTACCTACGTGTAACCGTGGAAAACCTGCATGAGCTACGTGTTGAGGTAAAAACCAAAAGGGTTTTACCATGACACCTCATGGCCTGCGTGCCTTCTGCATGAGAGGGTTGTGGGGTCTATAAAAACCACTCCCCTCCCTTCGTACATACCTTCCACACCCTTTGATCTTGCTCCCTATTGCAGAACTACTGCTGGAGGAGCTATAGCGTTACTAGCTCCACTGCAACTGCAACTGCTTCAGCTTCTGCTCGTGCTGCTACTGTAGCTGCTTCTACTTTGGTGTTAAGTTGCTGTTGAAGCTACTGTCGTTGCTAGCAAGCCATCATCTGTAGGAGGGAGCTCTTCTCTTGTTGGGTTAGGTTCTTTCGTCAAGATCATGTAAAATTTCACCTATTTAGTAAGGTAGGATTCATCTCCTTCTCCTTAAATCCTATCTTTTATACATGATAAGGAACCCATGTTGAGTAGTCAAGTTGCTATACTTGCAATCGTCCTCCTCTTCTTCCAGTTGTGGTATACATTTTCATGTTTGGGAGAAGAAGAATCTTGTTCTATTCTAAGATTGATTCTTATCTTCTTCTTCCATCCTTGGCCTTTATACATGATAGTAGAGTTTATTGGAAGTCATACTACCTTTAGAACAGGGTGATTATTTCTGTTTAGATGTTTGGTACTTCAAACCTTGATTTGGAACCTTAAATACCTTGAGTTTAGTGTTCATATTGTAGGAATCTTTCCAACAAACTATGGTTATCATGGCTATACTTCTAGCACTACGTCATGCTTAGTTTCTAGGTGGACAAGTATGGATTGTAACCTCAAGTTTCATCTTACTTGTTTAGCATATATAATCACTGTGGAGACTACAAATAGGTTCTTTTATTTGATATAATTCATGCCTTGATCCATAGTTTCTATAATTAGTATTGTTAAAGTGTACTCAAAGTCATTTCTGAAAGGAGAACTAGTGGCTATCGACAGGCAGCTCATAGCTGTCGACAGGCCCAGTCTCCCAGAACCTCAGATTGCTGGGTCTGCTGCTAGCTGTCGATAGCCAGCCCATAGCTGTCAACAGATACTGTCCCAGAACCAGCAAACCTTGCTCTGTCTGATGCTATCTGTCGACAGCCACCTCCTGGCTGTCGACACCTACTGTCTTGACCTGTATTTCAGCAATCTTCTACGTATAAGCTCTTGCTAAAACTTTATCCTAATAGCCTAGAAAGCCACCCTCTTCTTTACCTTGGTATTTACTGTCGTGTTACTACAAAGTTAATCCACATTGTGTGCCTCACCCATCCTTGGATTATTCTTGAAGTTATCAATTACGTATGATACCCTGTTGATTCTATTCTCCTGTATTCGGTAACTGAGTTCATAAAACCTGATGTACTGAGAGTTCAAGTGTTTGAATACCCTTGCGAGATATGAATAACTGATGATGACGACATTTATTGGGTCCTTGGACCCCACCTGACTGATATGCCTGTGCAAATAGGGCTGGTCCAGTCTTGGGAGGAGCACCGAAATTCATTTACGGGCCGCGCGGAATGATAAAGGGCAACATGATGTTTGGCATTGCATTATTTACTGCTTAATTATGGTCATCATAATTCCTGTTCTGTGTAACTGTTAAATATGCCAGTTTTGAGTTATATACCTGAGCATGCCTCATGTTTCATTATCCCTGTTTCAAGCTTACTGTCCTGACATTTAATTGTGCCTCTTTGTTATCCGTTCTGCCATTGCCTTGGCTATCATGTATTCACCCTTTAAATTAAGGATTTGGGTCCTACTAGGCTAGTTAGCTCACCAAATCCGACCTTTTCAGGTTATCTATAGTTCTAGAAGGCGGGACATCGGGATTTGAGGGCTGAGAGATCAACCTTTACGGCATTTAAGCTTGAATTGTAAATGGAGAGTCATGTAATACATGTAGAATGTCAATGAATAATTATTTTTACTTAGTAAAGCATCGAGCAATTTACTGCTCAATTAGTTTAAAGTTTACTCTTGACTCCTCATGCATTCACATTTCGGCATTTATAGTTATATTAAATGACAGGACGTGACAAAATGGTATCAGAGCATTGGTTGAGGATTCAAATAGCTATTGGTCTTCAACATCCTGTAGTGACCTGTGAGGATGGGTAGAAAGCCTGAGGTTATGCTAGATAAGTAAATTTGGATATAGATTGTCTTGTGTATAGAATGAATTTCTAGAGATTGGTGAATAGATATTGATCAATTAAAACTTAAGAAGCCAAGACTATGATCAAATCAAATGAAACAATGTAGTTGATGCACATCAAACCACTTAAAGCAAACAAAATCTTTAAGGTAGTTCAATTCTTGTATGGAGATAAACCGGATCCACTAATTGTTGTCAACCATGTTTGGAATTATAGGAACACTTAGAAGAGTCTTCTGAGATGTTGTAATACAATTTCTGGAAGTTCAACCCATAACTGTCGACAGATAGAACCCATATGTTGACAGGTATCCTACTTCCAGAACCCAATCAATGCAAAACCAGTAGTAGCTATCGACAGATGGCTTTCACCTGTCGACAGATGTTCCTCGACTGTCGACAGTCGATTCTGGTCTGTCGACAAATAGTGTCAGACCCCAGAAACTGGTTCTGGGAGAACAGTAGCTATTGACAGCCACTTCCTAGCTATCGACATACACTAGTCTGTGATGAACTGATCCTTCTTCAATCAGAAGTGTCAGCAGGAACCCTGTAAAACTGAAACTCATACCTTATTTACATTCCATATCATTTAAGTAAATGATGATTCATTTATGATATTACATGTAAATAAGGAAGTACCCCCCATTTGAATCCAATAAAAATATCAGAAAAATCATATCTTTTACCAATAAAAAGTCAACTCTCCCACTGAAGAAGAAAAACGTGATTTTGACGATTCCATCAAAATAGCGTCTTTCTAATCTCTCACAATTTGGCCTACTTGAAAGTCTCATAATTCAAATAAACCTAGTAGAATGCTAAGAATCCAAAGTCTGGTGAAAAATGATAAACACACACATGACTTCTCCAATGAGCCCTCTACTACTGAAGGAAAAGTCAAACCTGCTCATCCCTTATTTTACATTAATATGACTTTTACATTGATATGTTATTATCTCCAACTGTAAATAAGAATTAGTCAATGTGGTTCAATCGATCATATAGATTTCATGACTATCCTCGTGATGTATTCTTCCGTTGACTTTCCCATTTTCTTGGATTCTCAATTATTATACCACTAAGATGAATCATTTAATCATCATCCGCATCCATTCCGCACTAAACCAAGTGAGGCTCTTTAATAACTCAAATGTGTGGAACACTCACAGAATTGATGATTCGATGTTTCAAGATTGTTTTAAATCGGACAAACCATACACACACTGTGTAGGATTGAATCTGTGTACCACTATTGGAGTAGACAACCAAACAAATTAGTGGAGAAAAGAAATAGGAAAATATCCAACTAGGGAGATTTCTGCAGAAATGCAAAAATATGCAAATATTTTGTACCAAAGTTTGGCTTTGGTCAGATAACTTCTTGAACTCTTAATTGCATTTTTTTTTAGGCTTGAACTCATCAAATTTCCCTTCTAACTGTAACATAAGAATCAATTGTCTTTAAATTGAGTTAAATCCCTACATTTTGCTTCAACTGACTAGTAACATGATGTGTCAACTTGTACAGACAATTTAACTTGGGTCAATAGGAAAGTTTTAGAAAAATCAACTCCATGTTTTCTAGAATTGACCTCAATAAGGTGATTGCAGTTTTGATTAACTGTCCATCACGTAGAATTGGTCTTGTAGTATCTTAATGTCAACCTTACATATTGGTGGAGCCAACCTAATCTCCATTTGGAGTTAACCTCAAGCCGTATTTTTCTCTAAGCGTTAATTAGAAACTTGATTAGTGTCAACATGATCTCCATCTAAGGCGATACTTTGAACTTCTGCGCTATAGGAAATCCATTAAGCATAGACCTGACCTTTGCATAAAATCGACTCATATGTATCATCGAATTTCAGTTTCAGTAACTCACTCATTATAATTTGAGTGTCAGCCTATGAAGTAACCAGAGTCAACACATTAAAAGGAGCCTTTGACTTTATGAATTTTCTTATGTTATAAAAGACTTGTGTTAAATATTTATTACCTTTTGCTTGATATATCAAAACCAGGAACACAACATAAATTCTCGGTCATATCTCAAAATCCTACAAGGAAAAGACATCATTTAATTATGGAGGTTAATGTATCAAATAACCAGATACATACGGTACCAATTGTATTAATAGTATGAATTAGAAAAGTTGAATTACATGATTGATTAACTAAACTTAAATTTGTTTGCTCAACCAGCGGGATGGGAGAAGAAACACATTGGAGGGAGGTTCAAGATGCAATGAACAATCTTGCTCAGTCCCTGGAGCAAGTAGTTCCAGTCAGTGATAAAGGGAAAATAGAACTGTATGAAAATATTAGAAGTACAAATCTCCGAGAAACAATGAGTATTACAATATCTATACGGAAGAGAGAAGTTCCCTTCAATAAAAGAGAAACAACTGGCAAAAAGATGGTGAAGAAGAACAAGAAGAGCAAAAAGATCAAGAAGGCCAAAAAGCAAGAGAATGCCAAGGCATGACCTAAAGAAGCTTGTGCATATTGTCACAAACCGGGCCATGTCAAAGAAGATTGTTGGCGGAAACTAGGAGCATGTTTGAGGTGTGGTAGTCTACATCATTGGATCTCTAATTGTCTATATCACCTCAGGACAAAGACAAGAGTTCGGGAAGACCTTAAGCCATAAGGAAAATTGACTGAAGTTATTAGAAGTAATTTTCATGTATAAGTCAATAGGACTTGAATATAGTGAGAGATACTTGAGTTTAGTTGGTATAGTATGTCAAAACTTGATAAGTTTTGCCAATCAATGTAACTTTGTAAGGATAGTTATGGAGTTCTGTAATAGAAACTTTGTGTGATAAATAAAATCCTTGTTGTCTATCTTCATATTCTTCATGCTCATCAACCTCGTCATACCTTATTACCCTTTTCAAGGGAATATGTATTCATATAGCTCTTTAAGAGTTAGGGTTATTCCTTGGTAGGAGAGACCTTAAGGATAATATGCTATTAACAGGAATTTGCTAATTACTTGGCATACTGCTGCCAGAAATAAGAAATATAGTAAAGAATGCATTTAATTGAACCCATGATCACAACATGGTTTCATAATATCTAAATATTCAGATTTCCATCAACTAACAATATCATGATAATGGGATATGTAAAGAGTGTATACATTGTATGACATGATAATCATGACAAGATTGGTGAGACTAATTAGGATTAGATAAAATTTAAAAGGTTGAAAACTTAAATCTTTGTGATCCATCCAAACTAGTCAAGGAGTTTGGAGAACCAAACTCTTTTCTTAGTGGGGGAGACTGTAACACCCCAGAAAATTTTATTTGTTAGAAAACATGAATAATATGATTATTAGACTTGATTATTATCATGAGATTGAAATAATTAATATTTGGGATTAATTAGTGTTAATAAATGTTACTCCAGTGTCGTACTCCGAGAGACGCGCTCTGGCAGGGCGACACCGAAAAACTGTAACAAAAATGAAATTCGAGAACACCATAATTTTTAGAAAAATGTGGTGATATCAGAAATGTAAATATCCAGATTTGTTGATGTACGAATTTCGAGATGAAGCCGACGCAACTATTTTCTGGGCGATTTTTCACCCAGTGGAAAATAAATTCCAAAAATTAAACTAAAATCACCATAATTTGTAAAACCATTACATTAGTCTATGGTTGAATTTTTAATACAAACGGACTTCGTTTGAATATATTTACATAGTGAATATTAGGCCAGCTGAATTGTGGGTCATTTACGGTGGCCATTTTCCTGGAATTTTCTGGGTGTCTACGTGTAAGGCTTTGGGGAGGCCACCACACAAGGGGGTTAAGTTAACACCTATGTTACCTACGTGTAACCATGGAAAACCTGCATGAGCTACGTGTTGAGGTAAAAACCAAAAGGTTTTTACCATGACACCTCATGGCCGACGTGCCTTCTGCATGAGAGGGTTGTGGGGTCTATAAAAACCACTCCCCTCCCTTCGTACATACCTTCCGCACCCTTTGATCTTGTTCTCTGCTGCAGAATTTCTGCTGGAGGAGCTATAGCGGTACTAGCTCCACTGCAACTGCAACTGCTCCAACTTCTACTCGTGCTGCTACTGTAGCTGCTTCTACTTTGGTGTTAAGTTGCTGTTGAAGCTACTGCCGTTGCTAGCAAGCCATCATCTTTAGGAGGGAGCTCTTCTCTTGTTGGGTTAGGTTCTTTCGTCAAGATCACGTGAAAGTTCACCTATTTAGTAAGGTAGGATTCATCTCCTTCTCCTTTAACCCTATCTTTTATACATGATAAGGAACCCCTGTTGAGTAGTCAAGTTGCTATACTTGCAATCCTCCTCCTCTTCTTCCAGTTGTGGTAGACATTTTCATGTTTGGGAGAAGAAGAATCTTGTTCTATTCTAAGATTGATTCTTATCTTCTTCTTCCTTCCTTGGCCTTTATACATGATAGTAGAGTTTATTGGAAGTCATACAACCTTTAGAACATGGTGATTATTTCTGTTTAGATGTTTGGTACTTCAAACCTTGATTTGGAACCTAAAATACCTTGAGTTTAGTGTTCATCTTGTAGGAATCTTTCCAATAAACTATAGTTATCAGGGCTATACTTCTAGCACTACGTCATGCTTAGTTTCTAGCTAAACAAGTATGGATTGTAACCTCAAGCTTCATCTTACTTGTTTAGCATATATAATCACTGTGGAGACTACAAATAGGTTCTTTTATTTGATATAATTCATGCCTTGATCCATAGGTTACATAACTGGTATTGTTACAGTGTACTTAAGGTCATTTCTGAAAGGAGAACTAGCGGCTATCGACAGGCAGCTCATAGCTGTCGACAGGCCCAGTCTCCCAGAACCTCAGATTGCTGGGTCTGCTGCTAGCTGTCGACAGTCAGCCCATAGTTGTCAACAGATACTATCCCAGAACTAGCAAACCTTGCTCTGTCTAATGCTATCTATCGACAACCACCTCCTGGCTATCGACACCTACTATCCTGACCTGTATTTCAGCAATCTTCTACGTATAGGCTCTTGCTAAAACTTTATCCTAATAGCCTAGCAAGCTACCCTCTTCTTTACCTTGGTATTTACTGACGTGTTACTACAAAGTTCATCCACATTGTGTGCCTTACCCATCCTTGGATTATTCTTGAAGTTATCAATTACGTATGATACCCCGTTGATTCTATTCTCCTATATTCGGTAACTAAGTTCATAAAACCTGATGTACTGAGAGTTCAAGTGTTTGAATACCCTTGAGAGATATGAATAACTGATGATGACGACATTTATTGGGTCCTTGGACCCCACCTGACTGATATGCCTATGCAAATAGGGCTGGTCCAGTCCTAGGAGGAGCACCCGAATTCATTTACAGGCTGCGCGGAATGATAAAGGGCAACGAGATGTTTGGCATTTCATCATTTACTGCTTAATTATGGTCATCGTAATTCCTGTTCTGTGTAACTATTAAATGTGCCAGTTTTGAGTTATATACCTGAGCATACCTCGTATTTCATTATCACTATTTCAAGCTTACTGTCCTGACATTTAATTGTGCCTCTTTGTTATCCATTTTGCCATTGTCTTGGCTATCATGTATTCACCCTTTGAATTAAGGATTTGAGTCCTACTAGGCTACTTAGCTCACCAAATTCTACCTTTTCAGGTTATCTACAGTTCTAGAAGGTGGGACATCGGATTTGAGGGCTGAGAGATCAACCTTTACGGCGTTGAAGCTTGAATTGTAAATGGAGAGTCATGTAATACCTGTAGAATGTCAATGAATAATTGTTTTTACTTAGTAAAGCCCCGAGCAATTTACTACTAAATTAGTTTAAAGTTTACTCTTGACTCCTCATGCGTTCACGTTCTTGCATTTATAGCTATATTAAATGACGGGACATGACAACCATAATCATGATAGTCACCAATACCACCCCGTTGCTCCGATCTATATTGATGCTAAGTGAGTTCCCCTCCTTCGCACATCTTTACAATCGAGTTAGGGTAGTCCAAAATCAAATCAAGGACTCCTCTCTTCCGCCTTTCTTTGAAGGGAAGCCTAAGGGACGTAGGGCTCCTACGGCACCTACCACCGAGGGGGTGACCGTCAATGAGTCTGTCAGCACTTGCAGTCAGTCGTTGAGGCCTCCCAACAAGCCTTCCAATCCTCCTTCCAATCCTCATCAGTTCCCATCACACCCTTCTAGGCCTTACTCTGCTGTTCCTCCTCCTTCGGGCTATACCCATCCCGGTCCCAGGAGGTCTCATTATCCTACCCTCCCTGAATCCCTCGAGGACATATTCTTTGCCCTCATGTCCTGCGACGCTATCCGACTCCCCCCCACAAAAGGAGGGTGTCAATCCGAGGGCCGATACTTCAAAGTACTACCCCTACCATAGGTCTCCCGGTCATGAACTCCATAATTGCTTCACCTTCCGAGACTGGGTATATGACATGAACGACCAAGGTAGGATTAATTGGGAGGACGTCAAGGTTGCCATAGCTAAGTTTAGGTATACCAAAAGGGACCTTGGTATTGTGCAAAACCCTCTCCCCAACCACCAAAACTACAACAATCCCTCCTCCTCTAGGTCCCAGGAAAAGGTCAATACCATGACGCATTCAGAACCCCGGGTCGTGAGGAGAGAACAACAATGGGGGTAGAAGGTTTTGAGGAGTGGTACCCATGTCCCTCCATAGAGTCCCAGGAGCCCTCCACCACCATAGATGCCATCCTAGAAGAGCGACCTTTAGTGCTTATCCGACCTGCTCCTCAGGATGCCTATCGTTCCATCCCCATTTCCCCCTCCTATGAATCATCCACCCATAGCACCAAACCCCTCCAACTCATTCTCCCTAGGTCCCAGGAGGACGTTTATGTCACGCTCTGGAATTGGATCGTTCCTCCGCCCCCATGGCCGTCTCAAGATGAGAAGGATAACAGACCCCCACCACCTTCCGGCACCGAATATGATATTCTGCAACACTTGGATAAGACTCCCGTGAGGGTGTCTATTTTAGAACTGATTCAGAGATCGCCATCCCATCAGTCCACCCTCCTCCAATTCCTTCAAAAAATCATGGTCAATGACGACCTTCCTCCCAGCAGAGTAACCAATGCCATCCTCTCCCTCACCCAAGGACCCTCCATCTCCTTCTCGGACAAAGACCTTGCTGCCCCCGAGTGTCGCTCCCTTCCTCTCTGCCTCACCGTCACCCTCAACGGGGTTTCAGTGGATTCCACTCTCATTGAAACTGGGGCATCCATTAATGTCTGACCAATGAAGACCCTTAAATAATTGGGTTTGGGGGAGAACAATATGGAGAAAATCTACTCTACCATCGCTGCTTATGACAACTCCAAGAGCGTTGCCAAAGGTAAAATCGCTCTTCAACTAGAAATCGGACCCGTCACCATGTCATCAAAGTTTCTAGTCCTAGATGTCGATCCGACCTATAAGGCCATTCATGGTCGTCCTTGGCTGGAACAAACTCTAGGGGTTCCTTCCACCGCCCATCAATGCTTCAAATTCCCATTCAATTGGTGGGTTATCAAAATCAAGAGCATTCCTACCGTGTAAACTCTCAACTCTATCACTTCGGAGCAGATGACACACTTGTTCATTCCAGACAAGGGGAAGAAGCCTGTCATGTCCATCTTTGATCTCCCCTCTCCCCTTGATTTAAACCAACCTCCTCTCTTAGATGAAGAATATGAGACCACCATGTGTCCCCAAGGGAAAGGTTGGGAGGTGATGGCTAAGATCGGCTACATTCATGGCCGAGGATTGGGTAGGGACAAGCAGGGTCCCGTCCATGGCATTCAGGTTAAAAGGTTGTTAGCTAGGGTTGGTCTAGGATTTCATCCAGACCCCATTCATCCGAATCCTTTCATCCCTATGAACCCCTCACCTGGACCCTGAAGGAGCATTTCATTCAGGGGCCCCTCCAGCCGGGAACTCGGGAGCCCATGGTGGAGGAGTTGTCCGACTTTGAGAGAGAAGAAGAAGAAGAAGCTGCCGAAATCAAGGAAGTCTGCGAGGACTTCGGCCTTCTCTCGCTCTTTGATTCTGACCTTCTACCTCCATCTCCGTCCCCATCTTCTTCATCTTCCCCCTCAACCGAGGTGTACTCGACACACGATTCTCCACCCACTTCTTCCTCCCTCCTTTCTCAATCTGTCCTTCCTCCATTCCTCACCTAGCCAGTCAGGGCATCCTTGAGTCAACAACTCATGGTCTTGAGCCTTGACTCCCCAAACAAAAATGCCAATTTTAAAAGGTGGGAATGCGAGGCCTCCGTCGAACACCCTTCCTCTGTGGAGTCTCTTCCGATCGACTAGGGGCCGACGCTTTCCAGCTTAAATCCCCATTCTCGCCTGTCTAGGGGCACTACCCCTGTACATAGTTTTGTACATAGTCCTGTGCATAGGGGATTAGATTCTAGTTTAGATTCAGGCTTAGGATTAGGTTTAGAGTCAAGCTTAGAGTCAGGTCTAGGTTTAGAAGAGTCTGGTCCCTCTCAGCCACACATTCGCAAGGAGAAGGGTAGGCAAGTTCCTGCTCATTATGTTATGGCCTTGGCTGAGAGGTGTCTTAAGTTGAGTCAAGTCCCGGAATTTCTTGAGGAGCCTACCCTGGTAGAGGCCGATTTTGAAGAAGGCGATTCTGTAGATGATGTTTTAGGGGTCTATCTACTAGACTTCGATGAGAAAGATAAGCCGGGAGATCTTGGGTCAGAAGAAGAGGACCCAGTGAGCTCCTATGTGGATGGCACAAAGAGGTTCGACGAGCCAACCATGGCTGCGGATGAGCCAACCAAAGAGGTCAACCTTGGCACTAAACAATCTCCGAGAGTAGTTTTGATTAGTGCCAACTTGAGTGTAGAAGAAGAAGAAGCTATTGTAGCTATCCTCAAAGAATTTTCCGATGGTTTTGCCTGGTCCTATGAGGACATGCCGGGGCTTGACACCTCTTTGGTCGAGCACCGGTTGGTCTTAAAAGCCGACACAAAGGCTGTCAAACAAAATCTGAGGAGGCTACATCCCAAGCTTGCACTCAAGATTAAAGAGGAGGTTGACAAGTTGCACTGAGCCAAGTTCATTAGGGTTGTGCTTTATCCACAATGGGTAGCTAAAATCGTCCCTGTGATGAAGAAGGATGGTAAGGTTAGGATCTGCATAGATTTCCGTGACCTTAATCATGCTTGCCCTAAGGACAATTTTCCTCTTCCCCGCACAGATGTCCTAGTGGACAATAATGCCGGTTTTGAGATGTTGTCGTTCATGGATGGTTTCTCTGGATATAACCAGATCCGTCTGGCAGAGGAAGACCAGGAGAAAACTTCTTTCACAACGCCATAGGGGACCTATTGTTATGTTGTGATGCCCTTCGGATTGAAGAATGCGGGAGAAACTTATCGAAGGGCAATGATGGAAATTTTCCATGACATGATGCATGTGCACATGGAGGTCTATGTGGATGATGTCTTGGTTAAGTCTAGGACTCGACATGGCCACGCTAAGGTCCTCCGGGCAGTTCTCCAACAGTCTAGAGAACATAAGCTCAAAATGAACCCCAAGAAGTGTGTCTTTGGAGTATCTTCGAGGAAGTTGCTTGGGTTCATAGTCAGCAAGCGGGGAATTGAGATTGACCCCAATAAGGCCAAAGTAATAATCGACATGCCTCCTCCTAGGAACATTAAGGAAGTTAGAGGGCTAATTGGTAGACTTCAGTTTATTAGGAGATTTATTTCTCAGCATTCTATCTGGTGCAAGCCCTTCTATGAGATGCTTAGAGGGGAGGCTAAGTTTGATTAGAACAATAAATGTCAAAAGGCCTTTGAAGAGTTGAAAAGCTATTTGTTCAATCCCCCTGTTCTCGCTCCTCCGGTCCCAGGTCGGCCTTTATTGCTCTATGTGTCAACCACTGAAGATTCCACAGGAGCAGTCTTGGCCCAGTATGATGACGAGAAGAAGGAGAGAGCACTGTACTACTTATCTAAGTTATTCAATGAAGCTGAGAAAAAGTACACTGCCATGGAAAGAACATGTGCGGCCGTCGTCTGGGTTGCCCAGAAGTTGAAGCACTATTTCCTAGCTCATGAGGTGAAACTTCTGGCACGTATGGACCCAATTCGATACTTGCTTAAGAAGCCCGTCCTGACAGAGCAGTTGATGAGGTGGCAAAGTTTTCTCAACCAATTTAATATCACCTATGTCACCCAAAAGTCAATAAAGGCGCATGCTAGTGCCGAGCATTTGGCCCACCACCCCTTGCCTTTGTACTCTCCCATCGATAAAAGATTTTCGGATGAAGAGTTAGGAGCCATTGTTGATGGTGAATCTCCCCAGATACTTTACTTCGATGGAGCTCTTATATCCAAAGGGTGTGGAATAGGGGCAGTCCTCCTCTCACTGGAAGGGGTTGTCATTCCGCACGCCTACCAACTAACCTTCCCTACCACGAACAATGTGGTCGAGTATGAGGCACTCCTATTTGGGCTGAAAATAGCATTGTTTCTCGGAGTCAAGGAGTTAAGGATTATTGGAGATTCACAATTAATACTCCGGCAATCCCTTAGCAAGTACCAGACCCGAGATCCCAAGTTGAAACCATACCAGGATTTAGTTTGTAAGGTAATCCAACAGTTTATGAAGCTTACTCTAGTCCACACTCCTAGGGCTCAGAACATTCTAGCAGATTCACTCACCTCCCTAGCTTCTTCCATCCCTATCCCATTAGGGAGGTCTTCCGAAACTGTCTCTGTCCAAAGGTTAAAAGTCCCTTCTCATGTTGATCCTTGGTTCTCTCAACTCAAGTCTCCCTCCCTTCAAATCCATGCACTTTCAAAAGAGCCAGAAATTGATCTCGATGATGGCCATCCTTGGTACTTTGACATCGAAAACTTTCTCAAAGATGGATCTTTCCCCGATTATGCCACCTTTTCCGACAGACGGGCCATTCGCTGCGTCTCAGAGCGTTATAAGATCATAGGTGGCATTCTCTACAAGACATCCCTCAAGGGGGTCTATCTTCGTTGCCTTGATGAAATCGAATCTCAAAGCATTGTTGAAGCTGCTCACTCCAGTGAATGTGGTGGCCATGTCAATGGTAGAGCAATTGCCCAAAATTTGCTAAGACACTATTACTGGCCTACCATGGAAGAAGATTACACTCACTTTGTTCCTCACTGTGCTAAATGCCAATTACATGGTGACAAAATCCATGCTCCTTCCTCTTCTCTTCACCCTCTCATTGCTCCATGGCCTTTCGCCATGTGGGCGTTCGATGTGGTTGGTCCACTCGAGGACAGAACCGGAGAAATCCGTAAGAAGTCCTTCATTCTGACCGCCACCGAGTACTTCACAAAGTGGGCTGAAGCGGAAGCAGTCATAGAGGTCAAAGCTTCAACGGTCGTCAAGTTCATCAAGCGCAACATTCTTGCAAGATTCGGCGTGCCTCAGGACATCGTCACCGACAATGGACCGCAATTCACTTCACAGGAGCTCCGCGACATGTGTGGTAAATATGGTATTAACTTGCATCATTCATCCCCATATTATCCACAAGGTAATGGACAAGCGGAAGCTACTAATAAAACTCTCATTAAAATTAAAAAAAAGACTTGCAAATCTCATAACAATGCTGACTGGCCAGACCGCTTAGTTGAGGCTCTTTGGGATTACCGCACCTCGGTCCGAACTCCTATGGGGCAAACCCCCTATGCTTTAACATACGGATCAGATGCGATACTCCCATATGAGATCTTTGTCCCTTCACTTCGAGTTCAATTGGATTTCGAACTTGACCCTGGTCAACGTCAGGAAGCTTTATTAGCACAACTTGAACTCTTAGATGAAAGGGAATGATAGCTGCTAACCATGCACAAGTTTATCGTCAAAGAATTGCACGTTTTATGCCAAAAGATTGCTTGAGAGAAATTTTGAAGTGGGTGAAATGGTCCTAAAGCGTAAAATCATCAAGGCATCAGGTCCCAGGAGTAAATTGCAAGAAAATTGGGAAGGTCCGTTCGTTGTCAAAAAAGCATACTCAGAAACACTTATAGGTTAGTGGATGCCGAGGGAGTTGAGTTGTCGCATCCTTGGAATGCAGTCTATCTCAAGAAATTCTACCCTTAGTCAGTTGGTCAAATCTGTCATTCATCACTTGTCAATGTCATGGGTTTGAGACTTTGCTTTTTCACTTGGCCATTAGCAAGGTAGGGTCTCTTCACACACTACACGATGTTGGAGTATTGTCCTTTAGCTGGAAAATCATAAATACACTCGAACGGTCTAATTTGGTCAATGTATCCCCTCTTCTCTTCTCACTCAGTCAAGTTTGAAAAAGGGGCGAACTACAAGTAGGCGACCATCCACTCTCACCTAAAGACAAGGTCGCCATAAACAGGGGCAATCAGGAAAATGCAAGTGCAAAATGCTAAATCAAGTCTAAAAGGGCAAAGAAAAGTTAAAAAGGTCAAAAAAGGGTAGCAAAAAGTATGTACCCAGAAAAAGGCTGACCAAATCAAGGAGGTAGCAAATAGTACATACCTCCACCAAAGAATCATAGTAAAAAAGTACCCCTGAAAATAATTGTTGACCAAGTCTTTTAGTGTGAGATGTTTGTTTGGAAACAAAAAGTGGTTTGAACTAAATCCTCACATGACTTCCTATGTATTTCTTCCAATTCTTCCCCCTAGGGGCAATTTGACCTTGCAAGACCTTCCATTGTGAAAAATATCAAGAAGGCTAGGGGCAATCTCCAACGTCAAGGATATCATGTACGATCCTCCTTGCTCATGGCCTCTGTGGCTAAGTAGATTATGAGGACCCTATACCTTGACTTGTGATGAATATGTGTCTTAGAGTCCAAAAATCCAAAAAAAAAAAAATGAAAATGAAAAGACAAAAAGAGTCTCATGATGTATATAATTTTACCATGTACATATCTTTCCTCTTATTTTAATCCAAGTAAACAAAAAACAAAAAACAAAAAATCAGAAAATCAAATTCCAAAAAAAAAATAGTGGTACCATGTACATATACTAACATTATTTTCCTTATCCAAATAAAAAAATAAAAAAATGCATGTACATATTTCCCTTCAATAGTTTATTTGTGTTCTTATCTTTAATTAGAAATTAGCCCCTTGACCAGATCTCAAGAAAGGTACATCATTTAGGCAAGAGGCTAAAGACAGATCTACACTAACTTTTTTCCTTTAAGTGTTGTGGATGCAGGAACCAAAGCACATTAGCAAACCATTCAAGCTCACAAAACGACAAAGTCCACTAAAGGAACAAATTTTTGTACATATCATGACAGGGGCATACCCCTGGTGGCACATCTGGAGCCTTGCTCCTCACTCCTCTCTCCTCTCTCCCACACTAGGCCTCGGCCTACGAGAGCTGCTCACCTCCTCTTCCTCCCTCTCCCGACGCTGGTCCGGGAGAGGAGGTCTCGTCGCCATAGACACCTCTGGCCGTGGTCCTCCTCATCCCGCGGATGGGTCTCCTAATGACACGATGTCATCAAGAGATCCGAACACCGAGCCAGTCCTCTCTGGCGGCTCCTACTGGGCCTGTCGCTGCTGCTCCAGGCGCTTCTTCAGCACCTGGTTCTTTAAAAACTCCAATCCACAATGGCCTGTGCTCAGTCCGCAATGTCCTGTACCCGGTCCACCTCTACCTAGCTCTGCCTCTCCCTCGCCTCGAGCAGGCGACCCTCCACCTTCGACATCTCCAACCGCAACCTCTCCATCTGCGCCTGGAAGGTCGCCCCTGCTCCCTGCTCCCTGCTCCCTGCCATTGCACATAAAACACGTCAGGTCAATCAAATCATGTGCAGAAAGGTAGTGATTAAACATCTTACCTCCGTCTCCAACTCCCGTGTCCTCACCTCTAGCTCCTGGACCCTCGCCTCTGATGGATCGAAATGGCAAGCAAAACAGTCCTAGAGGGGGTGAATAGGACTTTTGACCTTTTAAAATTTCTTCTGAAAATCACAGCACTAAATAAACAGTTAGTACTCAAAGTGATGTGTGTGATTCAAGTGTAGATTTGGCGGAAACAATCACACAAAGAAATTGGACACAGATTTTATCCTGGTTCGGCACTTCCCACATGGAAGTCCTACATCAAGTCCTCAAGCCAACCACTTGAGATTTCACTAATCTGCCAATGAATTTGGCCTTCTCTCATCCTTGAGAGGAATTACAAACCCACTTACTCCCAAGCAAGTCTTCCCTAAACAGGGGTACAACAATGCCTTTTCACCAAGGCCTTCCCTACACAAAAGGGGTAAAGTGCAGAGACAGATTTCTGCACAAATACAAGGAAATTTGACAGTGGTGTGTTTGCCTCAAAGTTGAGCACAAAACACACAGACTTCAGATGGATACAACAGATATAGAATTGATTCTAAATCCTATATGAAGTGAAAGGGGTGGACTAAAGAGAATTGAAACTGAGTACAATTGCCACCCACAAACAGAAATTCTCCATAGAATTTTATGAACACAAGGAAGCTCTCAGAGGAAGTCAAGCATGAAGACTTTAGAGAGAGCTTGAGGAATTCGAATGGCTCTTTCAGGAGAATGGGACTTGAATGCACTTTTTGGATTCTCACTTCAAGGATGATCTATCTGTGTTTCTCTATGTATGTTCTTTTTCCTCTTGAGCTCTTTTTATAATCTTCAAAAATATGACCGTTTGTGAGGATGACCGTTGGAGCTTTTTGGCCGTTTGCAATATAGCCATTTGAGGAGGAATTCTGGGATCCTTTGAGTCTTGAAGAGATTGTCCAACAGGCCTTCAAGTATGCTTCTTCCCGAGGTCTTCATTTTGATAATAGCTAGAAGATAAGCTCTTGTAGCAAGTAGCTGAGGGAGAGGCATGCTGAACACATGCTCAATAAATGCCTGTTGAAAGGACAAGACACAAGAGAAAACGTATCTCGATACCCTTGAGGTAGGTGGGTCAGAAAAATTCAGTACAAGACATGGAACCTAGTATCCCACAAGTATTACACACATCAGACAGATAGACAAAAAGTTAAAGTATGGGTCTGTCAGTGGTAGGTGAGATGGTCAGATGCCATGCGTCTGAGTTTTACATAAATGCTATGTGTCTTGTGAAGCTAACAATAAGGCAAGGTAGGACATCAGGACTGAGGATTTCAAGGAGACACTTTTCAGAATATGTTTAGCACATGATAATTAATTTAGAAGCTGACATGTCAAATCCTGTCAGAAATATATTAATAATCTTCGAAGTTTGCATACAACAATCCTCCTATTGATTTTGCTTAAGATAATCAAACTAGATTTGATGATCTTCATATAGTTTAGAAAAAGATAGCTGACAAATATAAAAGATACAAGTGCAGAATTGTCAGTGTAGTTGAATGTGAACAGGAGTCGATTGAAGGAGTAAGAGTGATTCGACTCATGAGTGATCATGGTGATTCAACTACAATAGGTGAGGATTTCTAAGGTATTCGATTGACAGTTGAAGGTATTAGTTGAATACAACTGTAAAAGTCATCAGTCGAATTACAAAGAAAAAGACATTCGACTGTAAGAGTCGAAGTCATCAGTCGAATCACAAAGAAAAAGACATTCGACTGTAAGAGTCGAAGTCATCAGTCGAATCTCAAAGAAAAAGACATTCGACTATAAGAGTCGAAGTCATCAGTCGAATCACAATGAAAAAGACATTCGACTGTAAGAGTCGAAGTCATCAGTCGAATCACAAAGAAAAAGGCATTCGACTGTAAGAGTCGAAGTCATTAGTCTAATCACAAAGAAAAAGACATTCGACTGTAAGAGTCGAAGTCATCAGTCGAATGGTATGTAAACGATGTGGACTTAGAAAAAATTCGATGACTTCTGACTGCTATTCTGAAAGAGTCAAATATGACAGTCGGATTCAGTATGCGAGAGACAGTTGTGGCCTTAGAACATTTTGAGGATACTGTTACTTAAAAAAAAGAGCTGTGGTATAAATAATATATATTTAAAGATTTGTCATTGCAAAAACATAGTTTTATAAAAACTAAGAAAGTCATTAAATTTCTTTAGAGGTAGTTGCTCAACAGCCTCTACGCGGTCCAGGGCTCCCTGCAGCCGGACCGCCAGGTCCCCGCTGGCTGGCTATACCGACGAGCTCGCCCCCACGTCCGGACTCGCCCGTACCCTCTCTAGCTCACCCCTCTGCATTCACATATCTTGGTCAGTTCTCAAATCAAATCAAATCAAATCAATTGTGGTCAAGGGTGAGTTGTGACTTACCAGTGTCCGTGTCCGACGCGGAGCCTCTCAACCTCCACCGCCTGCTCTGCCAATCTCCCCTCCAGGAGCAGCACCGCCTCCGACTCCGACATCTATCTTGCACACTTCAAGGTTAGAATAGTCAATTAAATGACAAAGGCTTAGAGTTAGACATTCACTTACCACTCGCCGATCTAGCCGGAGACACCCGGCGTAGCGTGCCCCGTAGTCCTCAAGGTACGTCGAGCTGTCCTGACGGTCCGTCTGTTGGAGGATCTACTCTCCTCTGCCTCGCCAGTAGGCGATCGTGCTTTCGTGCTCCTCCCCCTAGTCACGGTCCTCGGCGAAGAACCGTCGGCAGGAGTGCCCCTCTCTCCCTAGAGAGGGTACCTCTAAGGCCGGATGGTGCCAGCCCAGAGTCTGTACCACCAACTCCAGGTAGAGGGGCTCACACGTCCGCAAGCAGAGATGGAGTAGGTGGCGGTCAAAGAGAGGCCGACCCGCCGCCACCGCCGGGTGGGATGCGTCTGTCTCCCCCAGGTAGGGAGTCCAGACCACCTGCAAGAAAGGAGAAAATTGGTCAGTCACATCAAATGGAAACTGAATGCAAGAAGGAAAGAGTACTAGTTGAGATTCATACCTGATCGTGGGGGTAGAGGTCGAGTCCCGCCCGCACGTCCTCCACGCGCCGATTCGTCACCCTCGGATCAGGCGTCATCTCCCACCAAGCCATAAGGGGGACCATGGCCTGGCTCCCCTTTCTCTGCACCCCGCATCCCATGGGGTTCAGTCATGCAATTAATCAATTTATTCAATGATGAGCATTAAAAGAAAGTTGCATACCTGAAGAAAGGGGGTGAAGCCCCCGGTGCTCTGAGAATGCCGCGAGCTGCTAGGTAGAAGTGAGAAGAGATGTCCCAGCATCGCGGCGCCCCAAGCATAGCACCCCACCTGCTCCAAGTCTCAGAGAAGTAGCACGAACTTGTAGTTCATCTGAGATGATTGCGTCGGGATGAGAAGGCGTCCAAATAGGTACGCCACAAAAATCCGAACTGACCGCTCCTCGCTCCTGTCCCCCAACTGGATCGACGCCCGGATGCCAGTGCCGAACTCCTCAAGGCTCTCTAGGGGTCCCCTCCTCCCTCCTCTCAACCCAACGGCCTCCGACAGAGCTCCAAGTGGGATGCTCCGGATCGGCCTCCTCCGTCCCGCCACAAACTCTGGCCCCAACAACTCCACCATGTCATCATAGTAGTCTCTCCTCTCATGTCCCACTATCGGCTCTCCTTGAACCGGCAGTCCCGTAAGATACGCCACGTCCTCCAACGTGGGTATCATGTGTCCCCAAGGCATTATGAATGCCTTGCAGTCCTCGTCCCACCTCTCCCTCAACGCCTCGAGGTATGGGACATCAACGTGAAACGGGCGCACCGCCAGGAGGTGGCCGAACCCCATCCATGCAATCCACGTCTGTTGGGCCTCTGGCAGTGCCCGGTACCACGCTCAGCACAAATCCCATGTCACTCTGCTCCTCATTCTGCCTTTCCCCTGCCAGAAACAAAGAAAAGTCAACGTCAGCATCGACTGCCGTTAAGAAAATGTTGACGGCAAGGGGCATGCCGTTTACAAATATTTGATGTCTACAGGATGGCCGTCAAGATTATGGGTTAATGTCTAGACATTTGCCGTCAAGTTCATCTTGACGGCAATGCCCTGATGTCAACAGGAACTCGATGCCAACCGATGTTGACGTTGAGTTCCTGTTCAACCCGATAGCCTCTCCCCTGTTTCCCCTTCCTTCCCACTGTTACAATCACGTCCATAGGGTGGTTTAGGTTCAGTGTGACCTACCTTTAGCCGGCAAAAACTAGTCAAAGTCCTACACGGCAATGTCAGGGACCCTACTGTTGGGTTGCAGTTGTAGTTACACTGGTAGATCACCCTCCTTCTTTCCCACATTTGTCTCTCAGATGATTCATCACTTGTTTCTAGCCTAACTCATTCGTGTGGCTTGCTAGATTTCCTATCTTCGGAGATGGCCCGTCCATTAAATCTCCACGTCCTTTGTTTACCGAGACACCAACCTTTCAGTCTACTCTGCTCCCTTGCAAGATCGGATGTCTCGGAGGGGCATTTGTAGACGCGAGATTTGGCCCATCTCCGCGTGGTTCATGGCCCAATAAGGCCTGGTTTGACCGCTTGTTGACTAGCCTCAGATTCCATGTAGATAGCAACATCGACTGCCGCTGACCTCTTGTTGGCGGCACACCCCCTGGGCGTCGATTCTTGTTGGCATCCACCGGTGTGGATGTCTGCATGGGGTTGGCGGCAGCATCGTTTGACGTCAACCTGATTTACTTGGTGTACGCAACTGCCCGAGATTCCAGCCCACTAAGCGCCCTCTCCTCGCCCATGCAGCGCATGGGGTCATTCCCAACGGGCAAATGGGCCACCTTGGCACCCCCTTGACCCAGTAAAAGTCCTACTTGGCCTCCTCTCATTGGTTCAAGCCTTAACACATGGATTGCCACATGTTTAAGTGTGCTTCTTCACACTTGAGCATCCAAGGCTCTCTAACTCCGACCCCACTGCCTATATAGGTCACTCCTTGGCCTTCTAAGTGGAGGGGGAGATGCTGGACGAGCTAGTGCATATTGTCTTGAGAGAAGAGAGAGAAAAGTGACCTGAAAGCTTCCACCTTTGCTTTCTCTCATTCTCACAACCCTTGGAGTGTCCAAGAGGCTTCACCACGAGCTGGAGGAGCCCACAAAGGAGCCAAACAAGCTGCTACATGAGGATCATCTCCCTCTTCTTCCTCTCTTTCCTTTTCTTCTCTCTCTAGCTTTGCATGCTACACACACTCACACTCACACTCTAGGCACGTAGTGCACCTCCCAACACACCCAAAAGGGGTTTTCCAACCAAAAAATGGAGGGAAGAAGGGTGGTCATAGCACTTGGCCACCCCTCTTCTCAAGCCCGCAACTAGTACGGGGCTCTCCTTTTAGGCATTTTCTTTTCTGTTTTGGACGTTTACCACACTTCTCCAAGTCTAATAGAGTCTTTTATTGTGGAAGGAACACCCAAATGAGACAGTGGAGCTTCTTCTCTTTGGCCGGCCGAAGAGGAGAAAGTTGGAGTTCCACCATCCACCCCTGCGCGAGGCTACGTCGTCGGCGCAATCAAGATACTTCCTTAGGCACAGGTAAGGCCCTGGCAATCACATCCCGTTCACTTCCTTTGCTGGTCTCTTTGTTTTCCCCTTGGTCAACGTGGTCAAACGAGGAGTCAACAAAGTCAACCAGTACCCATTCAACGCCAACGAGGGAGCGACAACATTCGGGAACCTCCGGAGAGAGCAAGTGCTCGCGGGGGTGCGGAACGGAGCGTCCACAGACTCGTTGTGACCTAGAGGATGAAGCCAAGCCAAGGGGTCAAGAATTTGGGTAAAAATCTCGATCCTTACAATGGAGGCGATGGATGTTGCTTCGAGATCCTCAAACTAGTTGAGAGGAATAGGTAGCGACTTGAATGGTCATCAAGAAGAAGCTTATATATAGATGACCTAAATCCTTCAAAGTAAAAATAAAAATAAAAATAAAAATAGAGAGACAAAAAACACGAGATCACAAGCTTACAAGAAAGAGTGAAAGGCTTTAGAAAGATTTCTAGAAAGATTCATTCAAAAGAAGACTGAGCGATTCATTCTACTCTTTCCAATCTACTCATCTTGAGAAGGAGACCTACTTGGCGCAATGCTGCTTCCATATTCATCGCTAAGCTTTAGCTATCAACTGTGAGCATTTCCTTTCTATCTTTCTTGAGTTGTTTTGGTTTGTGCTTTTATTTGCCATGCTTACCTTTCTAAAAAGATATTTTGATGGCATTTGCTTCATCTGAAGTGTGGACCTACAATCCCAATTATTTCCCTCAATGTGAGGAAGACCTATTAGTGGGAAGCTATAAGTGGTTTTTCCCTCAATGTTGAGGAAGGACTTGGGTGTTGCGGCACCAGGTGGGTTGTTCCCTCGGTGCGAGAAAGACCAACTAAGTCTTGAGTGTTGTTCTCCCTTGGAGAGAAAGACTTGCATGTAGGATGTGCACCACACATTTTGCCTATTGGTTGGGTTAATTAGTAGAACCTCAAGGTTGTTGCCTTGGGGATTGGACATTGTGGTTGAGTTTGATTACCTCTGAGCCAGGATATATTGATATTTTTTGCGTGATTATTTGCTCTTCTGCTTGTTCGATTATTTGTCTTGCTTAATTAATTAAGTTTGATAGATTAGACAACACACTTATTTTCAATTGGACGTTAATTTTCCACTCCTACTTAATCGATCAATATGCATGCTAAATTAGTTAATTTTGACTACTTGTTTTGATTAATATCTATCATCCGATTTAGACCCATTTGTAGACACCTGCTTATAACCCTCAACTTGAGCAATTTATCAGATTCATAACTATGTTGACCCAATTTGACATCTTGCTTTAAGTCATGCATCAAGATTAGTGGCCGCATTTTGAACATGGTCCTACGACACACCATGTTTATACGGTTTTCTGATTTACTAGATTATGTAAGTTAGGGTGCCCTGTGAATGACGGGTCAGAATGTGGTCACCTAGGATGACACTATAACGGCCCTGGATATCTATACCCAATAAGGGTCCATATCCAGATCCGTCTCCCACGAATGGACCGAAGTCTCGCAAGGGATATCTCAAACACATGTCCAGTACGAATATAAAAGACCATAATTACAGTATATAACATAAGAAAGTACAAATGTATATAACTGTAAACCACGATGTACAATAGTCCACAATTACAATATTACATGTCCAATTAAAGAGTACAACTACCTGGGGCATACCCCGAGGGAGCACAAGCTCAAATGACTCAACTACTCTACTGCTGGTGGTACAAGTCTGCACTACTCTGCGTAAACCACGCCGAAGTCAGCCAAAACCTGCTACGTCGGCCAACACCTGAAATAGACTGTAAGGGAGTGAGCCTCAACAAGTCACTGGCTCAGTAGGGACCTCCCACAACGAAAACACAACTACACAAGAGACCTCAACCCCAAAGGGTCTCACTGGCAACACTGGCAATCGAAACATAACATGCACACACAAGCATGTTAAACTACAACTAATCATAAACACACCGGTTAAACCCCGTTCCTTGAAAAGTAAAGGGAAACACAAGACTAGATTAACACCGCTAGTCCACCCTTCAACTAAAACACCTCGACCACAAGCCTCACCGGCAAACCACTGCCTAGGCTACGGTCTCACAGGCTAACCATCACACACGGAGCATTGGGATTGGTGACAACCAGCCAACACCCTTAAACCACATTGTAATCGGAAACCAATCTATTTAACACATGGAGAGTCACACCACAAGACCTCCACAGTACGCACGGTCTCGCCTCAACACCAGCTGAGGTCGGACTCACGTACCACAACACAACTCTACCCACGAGGGGCACATGTACCTACTACCATGAGGTACAACACAGAACCACAGAACTGTGCCACCTCCAAGGCACAACACAATGGTTAACGGTTTCACAGTTATAACCTTAACCAGCGGTTCACACACAAATCACAACCAGTGGTCAAACACAAGTCGGTACGGAGACGATGCCACCACACGAGAACGGACTACTGGTTCATGACGCAAGTATCCAACCTGGACAACAAAGCACAAGAACCACCTCCCAATCTCACAGTCATGAACAGAAGGTCCAACTGCCGCTCCACAACAACAGGCCAAGAACAGTGGAGACTAACTAACCACCACAACCTGTAGGTCACACACCCCGCAGGCCCAAGCCTGACACCTTTAGGGACTCTGGATGAGAACCCTAAAGTGAGGCTCTGGAACAAGACTAGCTGAGGACCAGTACATCTACTGGTGTCCGTCCCTCAACCAGGAGTGCGCTACAAGCGACTGCACACTCACAAACACAAATCGCTGCCCTCAGTCATCTTTCCCCTCAGTCGGACGTACTCCTCAAGCACAAGAGGAGGGTGTCCAGGAAGACGACTTAGATCTCTACGGTACACACGTACCGGGACAAGCCCTAAGCACCCGGTGCTAGGGTACCCAACTAAAGAGGTATTCCGGATTAGGCGCCGGACCACCAGACTCGGTAAGCACACAAAACACGGTATACATACTTATACGACCTTTATGTATAACCCACGGTACACAAGTGTAAGGAATAGCTTATCATCGGTCACCCTGTGACCCTCAGGCCATCCTACACACAACCATTCATTAACGGGGTCATCACATGATTGCCATGACACACATTAGATCTATACACAATAACCATTAAACACTTATGTTAACACATAGGCATGCTTAACACAACACATAAGCATACCAACACCAGAACATAAACTTGCTTGTCATTGGTCACCCCGTGACCTCCTTGGCAACTCATACTACATAACACATTATCACAGCATTTAAAGAACATTAGCAAACCCGGGCTAGGTCTACACAGAACCTTCATTGCCCAACACCCAACACAGAACAACCATAGAAGCCAAAACGTGTCGAAGACAGTCGACGCCTTACAAAACCCGTCGACCAGTTTGGATGCCATACCAAACCTTGTCGCGACAGGGCCAAGCGCCGCGACCATGTCGCGTCGGCCCATTCAGACACCATTCCAAAGGCTGTCGCGACAGACCTTAGTGACGTGACCAAGTCGCGTCGGCCCGACACGATGCTACTAGACTTAAGTCGGTCAAACCCTCGGTCAACACCTAGTCGCATCCAACCTTGACGTCGCATTTCACACTAACGTGACAGACCACAAGGTCGCGACCTCACAACCGACTTAACAAACACATCGGAAAGCAGAACGTGTCGGCTCGGCGCGTCGCATTCACATGAACATGTCCGCTGTCCTAGCCGCGTTTCAATGTTGGTAGGGGGATTAGCTCATAGGCCGAACCCACACTCCCACATAGGAGAAACAACTACAAAACTACACGACCATTCCATACAAAGCTGTAAACGTGTAAAACACAACAAGGGTAAACCACCCTCACATGCTCCAACCCTTAAACCCAAACCAAACATGCCATTAAACTATAAACAGGGTAGGAAGTCTCCCTACCAACTGGAAGACGCCAAAACCTCCTCACCGACGGCATACCCACGCTCCGAGCATCGTCCTCATGCCGTACGGACCGCCGGAAGCCGAAAACCACCGAAAATCATTGGAGAAGCTTCACAACATCTCCCCTGCGCCGGACAGAGCATCCTCTACTTTGTCTGGCCGAAACAAAGCTTTTAACACTCTGATCAAAATCGTGTCCAGGGCAGACGCCATGTTTAAACCCTTTAAACACGTCCAGCAAGGCCGACGCGTTCAGATCGCATCGCCTACCTCTGCCACGATTCCAGATAGTGAACCAACAGTGCAAATGGGCTGGCATATCCGGCCCACACTGCTCACCCTGTGTACACAAACCACGAAAATAGCCCATTGACCATCTCTTGGTCAAGAGCTCTACACATAGACCCGATAAACCCGGATCCGAATGACTGTATCGTTACAGACACATTCTAAATGCTGTCGTGAAGGGCAACTTGTTCCAAGCTTCTTCATTAAAGTAGTCATAGTTGTTGGCCCTTTTGGTACGGCAGCAAGCTAACCTAGAGGGGGGGTGAATAGGTTTTTCTGAAATCTGAAACAGAAACTTAAACACAGAAAATTATCACTTAAAATTTTGGTTAGTTTAGTGTTATAAAGAGTAGCAGTGCGGAAGTAAATAAAAAATCACACAAATAACACAAGAGATTTATCCTGGTTCGGCCCTTCCCACATAGAAGTCCTATGTCCAGTCTCCAAACAACCTCTTGGGATTACAGTCCTCCTCAAGGACAATACAACATCCAACACCCCAGCTGGTCTTCTTCTCTTTCCCGGGCAAGAAGGCAGCCCACTTCTTTTACAGGTCAAGAATCCAACCTCCTGGTACAAACCCCAGTGCGGTTCTGCTAAACTTAAACCCCTAGCTAGGTTCTACACTGTATACAGTCCTACAGCTGGACAAAGATCTTTCTTAGAAAGGAAAGAACAAAGCTGAGAGTTGGAACAGATGAACACCAACTAAAAGAAACTCTCAGCGAAAAGACTCTCTCCCCAGATTACAAAGATGCACACAGAGAGAGTGAAGAAGGAGAAGAAGCTTGAAGCTTGTGGACTTCAGATGTTTGAACACTTCTTCTTGGGCTCGGGCTCTTTCTCTCGTTTCCTTTGAGTGTATATGGAGTTGAGGTTCCTCACAGGATGTACACTGTTAAAAAATCGTTAGGAAAGCTCTTACTTCTTCTTCAGCCTTGCTTCATCTTTTATATGAGCAGCTTTGAATAAATCCGTTGGAGTTCTAGCCGTTGCTCATCTTTTCTTTCTTCTGATATTTTATGGTCTACGAGGTCTGCAAGCATAGAAGAAAGTGTTTAAATAAAATAGTGTTTTTGTCAAGAAGATTCATACCTCTATGTTTCCCGTTGTCTCCCAGAAGTGGTAGGTAAGTTCTTTTTGTTCTGACAAGAGAGAAGAGATCTGGAAAGATAAAAGAGATCTTCTGTCAGAAGTATATTTAACTTTTCACTAGATGCCAAAATATTTTGAAATATAAAGGAAATTGATGTTTAAGTGAAATCCATGTTTTCAAGCAAATCCATGTTTCACTTATGAAATCCATATTTTCAAGTAAATCCATGTTTTCAAGCGAATCCATGTTTTCAAGCGAATTCATGTTTCACTTATCAAATCCATATTTGAAGCAAATCCATATTTTTCAAGCGAATCCATGTTTCACTTATGAAATCCATGTTTGAAGCAAATCCATGTTTTTCATGCGAATCCATGTTTCACTTATCAAATCGATGTGAGAGGCAAATCGATGTTTCACTTATCAAATCGATGTGAGAGGTAAATCGATGTTTCACTTTTCAAATCGATGTGAGAGGCAAATCCATGTTTTCAAGCAAATCGATGTGGCACTTTGTGAACTGAAATCGATGTATATTGAATGGACATCGATTTAGCTTTTTAGTGCAAAACACACAGCGATAATTCCATAAATTTATATTTATTAGGAAAAACATAAAATTAAATATATTTAAAATTATTTAATTAATCATAAGTTTTGTTATCACAAAAATATCAAAAATTTATATTTATTAGGAAAACATGATATTAAATATATTTAATAATATTTAATAAATCATAAATTTTGTTATCACCAAAAATATCATAAATTTATATTTATTAGGAAAATATGATATTAAATATATTTAATAATATTTAATTAATCATAAATTTGTTATCACCAAAATATAAGGGTAAAATATAGAGTGGTTCAACAATCTCCCCATTTTTGGTGATGACAAAATTTATGAGAATTTTCTGACAAAAATACTTAAAGTATAAAATACAGAAAATTCATAGATAATGCATACTCTCTCCCTTTTTATCACTAACCAAAAAAGGAAGGATCTTACCATGCATTCTCTCCCCTTTGCGAAAATTTCTTACCATTGAGGGGTTCAACAATGATTGATATTAATGAATAACTCCCCCTTAGTCTGTGCTCCCCCTGAATGAGAGACTCCACCTGAATGAGACTTGCAAATAATTATTAGTAATATTAAAATTTAAAAATAAAGTAATGACTACTCCCTCTTCAGATATGAGTTGGATGAAGAGCTGGCAGTCACCAGTGACTTGAGCATCCTTTGTTCCTGATGCTCCAAGGCTATCCTACAAATAAACTAGTCAGAAGTAGGTACCCAAATCTTTTTGGGTCATTGATGGTTATATGCATGAAAATAACCTTTAGGAATCCAAACTAAGTGCCTTGTTGTGCAGGTGTTTACTGTGTGTCCTAATTTATTGCAATGAGAGCAGCAATGAATATAAATTGTTTTGCAGTTCTTATTGTTTTTGTGATATCTATTTAGAATACGATTTTTAGAAACCTTTTTCATTTGACAAAGCTTATTCATTTCAGGGGCCTTTTTCTGAGGCATTTTAGTTTCTTTTACAAATTTTGGCAAAGGATATTTTCTTGGAATTATGGCTTGTTTTTCTTTTTTCGGAGGTATGTATCCAAGCCCTTGTTTATTATTTTCAGATTTTGACCCTTTGAAGCATAGGGCTAAAGATGTTTTCCCTCTAGTTAATTTTCTAACTGATTCTTTTAAATAGAGATTTTCTTCAGTTAAAGTTTTTAATTTTTCTTCTAACTCTAACTTCTCATTATTCTTGCTTTTCAAATCTTCATTTAAAAGATAATTATTTTTTTTACTGTCCTTTAATTGTTTTTCTAGTTGCTCCAATTCAGATTTGAGATCAAAATTGGTGTTTTCCAAGCAAGTAGTGTTGTTTTTCAGATTTTTTAATTCTTTTACAACACTCTTATGTTTTTCATATAGTTCATTAAAGACTTCTTCTAAGTCTTTAGACTCTGACCCTGAATCAGTGTATGAATCAAAAAATAGGTCAGAATGTACCTCATCTAGTCCTACCATGAGGGCTAGACTTACCTGCTCTTTCTCCAAGTCTGAGCTTGATGATTCTGAGCTTGTGGCCTCTTCATTTTCCTAAGCAGCCGCCTTGGCTTTTCTTTTGAATTTCTTGTGCTTCTTTTTGGAATTTTCTAGCTGACCAGTCTTCTTAATTCTTGGACAATCTGGTCTCAGATGTCCAGATTTTCTGCATTCATAGCAGACTGGTTCTTTCTCCTTTTTCTCTTTCTTTTGAATCCTTCTTGATCAATTTTTCTTATTCTTGAGAATTTTCTGAAGCTTGGATAGTACTTCATCTACGTCACTATCTTTAGAATCTGCAATTTTAGAACTAGAAGAAGAAGAAGTGGAAGGAGTAGCTGCAACTTTAAGAGCATTAGTACATTTTTTCTATGATGAGCTTTCAGATAGTCGCTCCATATTAATTTCATGTGCCATGAGGGAACCTATTAAGTTATCAATAGAAAGTTTGGTTAAGTCATGGGCTTCTTCAATAACAGTTACTTTAGGTGTCCATGAAAGAGTTAAAGACCTAAGTATCTTTCTAACAATTTCTTCATTAGAAAGAGTTTTACCCAGAGAATTTAAACCTACTACTATGCTTGAAAATCTATTATACATAGTAGTAATGTTTTCATTTAGAAGCATTTTAAATTGTTCGTATTGTGAAACAAGAATATCTATCCTAGTTTGTTTTACTTTATCTGTTCCTTCATAAGTTATCTGTAGTTTATCCCACATTTCTTTAGCAGATTTACAAGCGGATACTCTACTAAATTCCTTTTTAGATAAGGCACAACATAAGTAGTTCTTAGCCTTAAAGTTTAAAGATAGTTTATTCTTATCAGCTGTTGTAATAGCAGTAGTACATGCAACAGGAACAACAACAAAATCACCTACCTCTATTACCTGCCACAGATCAAAGTTTGTGCCTCGAATGAAGTATTCCATTCTCATTTTCCAGTATTGGTAATCTTCTCCGTCGAAGAGTGGAGGTCTGATGACGGATTGACCTTTAGCAAATCCTTGAGCTGCCATGGATCTTCTCTAAGATCGTTGGATCTTCTTGATTGATCAGAGAACCTCGCTCTGATACCACTTGTTGGCCCTTTTGGTACGGCAGCAAGCTAACCTAGGGGGGGTGAATAGGTTTTTCTGAAATCTGAAACAGAAACTTAAACACAGAAAATTATCACTTGAAAGTTTGGTTAGTTTAGTGTGATAAAGAGTAGTAGTGTGGAAGTAAATAAACAATCACACAAATAACACAAGAGATTTATCCTGGTTCGGCCCTTCCCACATAGAAGTCCTACGTCCAGTCCCCAAGCATCCTCTTGGGATTTTACTAACCAAGGTACACTCCCCCTCAAGGACAATACAACACCCAACACCCCAGCTGGTCTTCTTCTCTTTCCCGGGCAAGAAGGCAGCCCACTTCTTTTACAGGTCAAGAAGCCAACCTCCTGGTACAAACCCTAGTGCGGTTATGCTAGACTTAAACCCCCAGCTAGGTTCTACACTGTATACAGTCCTACAGCTGGACAAAGATCTTTCTTAGAAAAGAAAGAACAAAGCTGAGAGTTGGAACAGATGAACACCAACTAAAAGAAACTCTCAGTGAAAAGACTCTCTCCCCAGATTACAAAGATGTACATAGAGAGAGTGAAGAGAGGAGAAGAAGCTTGAAGCTTGTGGACTTCAGATGTTTGAACACTTTTTCTTGGGCTCGGGCTCTTTCTCTCTTTTTCTTTGAGTGTATATGGAGTTGAGGTTCCTCACAGGATGTACACTCTTAAAAAATCTTTAGGAAAGCTCTTACTTCTTCTTCAGCCTTGCTTCATCTTTTATATAAGCAGCTTTGAACAAATCCGTTGGAGTTCAAGCCGTTGCTCATCTTCTCTTTCTTCTGATATTTTGTGGCCTACGAGGTCTGTAAGTAGAGAAGAAAGTGTTTAGACAAAAAGATGTTTCTATCAAAAAAGTTCATACCTCTATGTTTCCTGTTGTCTCTCGGAAGTGGTAGGTAAGTTCTTTTTGTTCTGACAAGAGAGAAGAGATCTGGAAAGATAAAAGAGATCTTCTGTCAGAAGTATATTTGACTTTTCACTAGATGCCAAAATATTTTGAAATATAAAGAAAATTGATGTTTAAGTGAAATCTATGTTTTCAAGCGAATCCATGTTTCACTTATCAAATCCATGTTTGAAGCAAATCTATATTTTTCAAGCGAATCCATGTTTCACTTGATCAAATCGATGTTTTACTTATCAAATCGATGTGAGAGGCAAATCCATCTTTTCAAGCAAATCGATGTGGCACTTTATGAACTAAAATCGATGTATATTGAATGGACATCGATTTAACTTTTTAGTGCAAAACACACAGCGATAATCCATAAATTTATATTTATTAGGAAAAATATAAATATTAAATATATTTAATAATATTTAATTCATCATAAGTTTTGTTATCACAAAAATATCATAAATTTATATTTATTAGGAAAATATGATATTAAATATATTTAATAATATTTAATTAATCATAAATTTTGTTATCACCAAAATATCATAAATTTATATTTATTAGGGAAACATGATATTAAATATATTAATAATATTTAATTAATTATAAATTTTGTTATCACCAAAATATAAGAGTAAAATATAGAGTGGTTCAACAATAGTTGGTCTACAAACCGCATTTTGAATGCGATGACTGTGTATGTTGATCAGTTATGATTTCCAATTGTACAATGTTTTGTGTTCAAGGATATGGCACTGCTAAGTGTTGGGTTTAGCTTGAATGCTCCAAGTTTGGTGGTGTTGATGCTCCGTTCCTAGCTTAACAACTCACTAGTTGGTTACCTCAACGTTGTGTGCACTTCACATGTGGATGTGATGTCAAGGTTGGTCCCTCTGCCAGGTTTGGTGTTGTAAGCCTACATCTAGATAGTGACAAGATGTTTGGGGGCAGTGTATTGTCTGTTGCTTGAGTGAACTTGTGGCTAGAGGTGAGAACACCTTTCAACCTATTGCCTAAGTCGTGTGGGTACTGGGACCTATTAGAGGTAGATAGGCATGAGGGTATAGTTAGGCCAAGCTGCAAGTTTTGGTGTTGTGACTTCACTTAACACCTATAAGTAGGGTGGACATGCATGGAGTGGCAATCAATTGAGAATTTCACTACAAGACTAGTGGTTGGTTTAGTCGCTGGAGGTTGTGTCCAGATCAAATGTTGATCACCGCAGGTCACCCTACCAAATCTGAGTTCGTAGCATCATACTTTCTGACTCCCAATGATGTCTGTGTATAAATGAGGCCAGTGGTAACTTGAGCTAGTAATTATTTTCTTTCGATTAACTTGAGTTTCTTGAAATTAAAGTATGCTATACCTATTATTTAGAGCTGTTGTTGTTATTTATTATATTAGTGCTTTGTGTTATATTACTTGTAGTGTGGTTTAGGGGAAAACCCTATTTAGCTAATGACATTATGAGGCTCTTTCCCCTACTCTTGAAGGTGAGGGCTCGCAAGCCCTGCAACAAACTTTGACTGGCCTGTGGTAGTGAGACAACTCTTTTCTTTTTTACCAACAAACTTTGCTAAGATCAGATCGTTCTTGGCTTTAGATCCCATGATCGTTACAAGATACCCTCACAAAAACCCTACCACCAGATTCACACTCGTGAACAAGATGCGGTATCAATTACCAGGGATAGAAAGGAAGATTTCATGTGCTAGCATCCATCTCACCACATCGCATCCATGGACGAGAGCAAAGTAGGTGGCAGTTGCATCAAAGAAAATTATCGTCGCCTTGCCCTAGGGATCAACTGCACACATGAGAAGATGAGGCCTCCATGGGCAACGACGTGAGAGAGGGAGGCGGATGATCCTTTGATGTAAGAGGTCTTCATGGAAGGTCAGATCGAAGTAGCACACATAGAGGGAATCCGAGAAGAGGCCTTCCGAGATGGGAGACAGACGGAGCAGCTACCATGAGAGAATCTCGCCAAAGGGGACACAGTGATTAATGTACGGGAGGGGGCAGAAGGGGTAGGTTGGAGGTGGGTTAGGTTTAACACAAGGTGAGAGGTGGGTTGAGATAGCCAAGGTTAACCCAGAGTTAACCATGCCCTAATGACCTTTAGCCTTGGTTAAATTCCCTTACCTAAGTATTTTTTAGGTTAACTCTAAATTAACTTTAGTTAACCTCTTACCAATTTACTCCTTAGAAAAGTAGAACTTTTGCAAATTTGATGCAAGGCTGATGTCTATAAGGGAAGTAATTTATGACATTCTATTTCATATCCATCTAATAATATCCTCCATAACATTTTCAGGGAGTTCACTGTCCCAAGTGCAAAAGGACCAGTTGGCAGCATGGAACATTCTGTCACCTCAGAGTTGTACCAAAAGGGTAATCATTATCAGATAGATATGTCCCTGTACATTGCTATAAACTGAGTGTTGATGGTTGATTTAAGATGGCCATAGGCAAAGCCGAGGGTGGGGGTTAGGGTGGTCAAAATATCTGATTATCTGATTTAATTTTGATAAAAATTATAAGATTCAAAAATATATTTCATTACCGATAGTTTATCGAATTTGGATTCAGATATTTCTGATAAACTATCAGAATCAGATATAAAAACATATATTATATGATGTTATTATAAAATATAGATTATATATATTACATAATATATATTATATATTATTTAAATATCTAATTATCTGATTTCCGAATCCGATTTATCGAACATGTTCATATTCAATACTATTTGATTTCTGAATTAATATTTTCGACTCCGACTCTGACCCGTTTACATCTCTAATGGTGTTATACCACGAGACTTTCATGAAAACATGGTGATTGCTGCTACTTTTCCATATATCACTGAATTGAGCCTTGAAGTACTTGAAGCTTTAGCTATGCGAGATGGACTGCAAGTCTACTTGGCTACTTGCACATCATGGTGGAATCAGACTCAACTAAGCTTGCTGGGTTAATTAATGGATGCATGTCTGCCCCTTGGAAGTTGCTACTTATATGTGCGGCAGAGTATCGTGAAATTAGCATCACAAATGAAATTAAACTACTAACACAATATTAGGGAAGAAAATCAAGTGGCCGACACACAGGCAAATCATGTGCGTACGTGCGTATACACTTTCTTTTCCCGCTTCTTGAATTGAATGGGCAGACTTATTACCAGTACATCTTGTCAAAGAGACGGTGCCCTTTTATTCGGTTGTAGGCCTTAGTCCTTGCTGTACTTTTATAAACATCATATATGAATAATAGTTAGTTCGTGTATTTTCGGTGGAGCGGCAAACACATTCCTTTGCTGAAAGGGTGTGTGCTCTCTTAGAATAGTTTGACAAGAGTATTGCTTAAAAAAAATCTTCTTACCAAAGAGCCCTCAATTAATGGTACATATGCCTTCTAAAGAAATGTATTTAAAAAAAGATGAGAAAATTTTCCTACCTGGTAGAAAAGTGCTTGGCCACTTCATTTAATTGGTCGGATAGTCAAGTTCAGCAAAACATGAGATTTAATGTCTGATCAATTAAGTGGAGCGCAGCGCAATGTAAAATATTTCTCAAAAAAGTTAAAAGGTGTGATTTGGAACGACCCCTTCACCTTTTTTTTTTTGATAACGAAGAACCCCCGCCCCGTGTGGTTTTGTGGGCTCAGGAATTGATATTCGTGAACTCCAAGATCAGGACTTGGCAGCTCCTACTTTTCGTGTACCCGTATTGCCCTTACCCCACTTGACCGGAAAAACTTCGGATCTACACACCTCGAGGATTGCATATAGATCAGGTAAGCCCCCCCAGAAATCGAACTCGGGACCTCTTGCTTTTAAGCAAAAGTTCTAACCGATCGACCCAACCGGGGTCCTCGACGCCTTCACCTTTAGAAGACGTAATTGGCATTTATGTCTTCTGATGATTCCAAATTGTGCCTTCTGCCCAAAATAAAACGAAGGGGGCCCACGCCCAGCGCGGACGCCCGAATGGCGGCCATAGCTGGCGTGGTCCTTTTGACCGATCCAACCTTGTTAGTTTTGCAATTAAACTTGAAAATTAAGGTGATGTTTGATAATATTTATTTAAAATATTTCAAGTCTAATTTTGTATCTATTGTTTAAATCTGTAATTTAATAAGTACTTAAAATATATTAGACTTCTATTAAGAGTTGTTTGATAATCAACTTAAATAATATCTGAATTAATATATTATTTCACATAAATATCTTTATATGTTTAATAATATGTCTAAATATGATAACCAACTATTAGTATCTCCGCCGCCCACTTCCCCCACGGCCTCTGCCTCACCCCCCTCACATCTCGCTCTTTCACGCCCCAACCTTCCTGCGGCCATCACCGCCGACGCTCGCATAGGAATCCAGTACTCCCCTCCTGTGCGCCGCTGCCTCCTGATCGCCTCCCACGGCTCCCGCACTCCCGATTGCGACAGTGGTCTCGGCGGCTGCGACAGCGGAGGCGCCATTGGCGGCGAAGAAGTCACAGCCAAGGCAGCCCTCGATGAGGCAGAAGCGGCAGATATCGGAGCGGGGGAGGATGGTGGGGAATGGCGCGAGGAAACGCGGGGGTGAATAGCGACCAGATATGATGCTGAGAAAGGCCGAGGACATGATGGAATCCTCCTGCTCACTGGAGTAAGGGCCGCGGGAGAGCCTCACCTGCGGCGCCCCTGTTTGCTTCGCCGCATTAGCTGCTTGTACCTCTCTGTTGGTGACGTCCCCGCCGATTCCGTACATGCAGGAGAACTCCTCCTCCTCTTCCCGGTGCCGCCTCGCCACCATCACCAATCGCGCAACAGCCGTCACCCCTACCTAGCAAGCAGGTGCCATCGACGCAGGGTTGTCGGATTTGTCGCAGGAGAGATATGAGGTCAGGGAGAAGAAGAACACAAGAAAGGTACGCCTTCTTCTCCGGATCGTCCTCACCACAAAAATTTCTGTCGAGAAGTATAGATCTGCTTCTTCTCCCTCCTCTTCTTCGTTGGCGTATCTGATGAGGTTTTTCTTCCCCCTTTGTGTGACGACAGAGGAGAAGGGGCTTGAAGGCTATCTCCATGGAAAGTGATTCGGAGTGAACCAGGGCAGATAATTGGAGGAATCTACCGGAGATCTCGGCGGAGGAGCACGGTACCCTCACGAAGATCTCGGCGGAGGAGCCGCAGAGGATGGGGGAGGCGGAGCAAAGTTCTCCGGTCTCGATCTGAAAAAAAAAAGTGCCACATCCTCACTTTTTTTTTTAAGAAGTAATTTAAGACAAAAGACATCTTTTCAGATATATATTAAGATTCTTTACCAAACAATCTGAATCTTTAATGTCTGACCACTTCAGACATTAGAGATCTAATAAGGGTTATCAAACAGACCCTAAGGGTCTATTTGGTAACACTTATTGAATCTCTATTGCCTGAAGTGGTTAGACATTGGAGATTCAGATTGTTTGACAAATTGTCTTAATAATATCTAAAAGTATGTCTATCATCTTAAATTATATCTTAAAAAAAAGTGACTATTAGGCCACTTTTTTTTTTCAGATCTCTCCTGTGTCGCCCAGGAGGATCAGAGAACAACTAGACTAGATCGGAAGCGGAAATAAAAAAAGAAAGAAAAAGGTAGATCCACGGGTAGGGAACATTAATCTGCTCTAGATGGAAGAACCAGCAGTATAAACGAAGACAGGAGGAGGAGGACGAGGAGGATCCCTCACCCTTGCGATCGGGCTTGTGGCAGCGAATCTGGAGACGAGTTCGGAGGAAGACAAGCCCAAATCTAACGGCGACCACTGCCCAGATATCTTTCAATTTCCTCGACAAAGAATTCTAAATGTTTCCATCCACATCTCCGCTATCGTCAGAAAGCCTCAGAGAGTCCATCCGAGCTTCTAGTCTAGAAATGTTGTTCGGCGCTTTTGCCCACATTGTGACAAGCCCATCCAGAGTGCAAAGGTCAAATGGCACAATAACCCTGTAAACTTTGCCGGGGTACCGGTGTTGCAAGTACTCCTCTAAGGGGGCCTTGCTTGCAGCCAGGAATTTGGGTATCCCCTACACCACGATGGTTAATATTGTGATCGAGTTGCCATTCGGATCGATGGGGTTCCCATTCCCGTCCCGGAACCGCGTGATCCTCAGCTGCTCCTCCATCTTGGTGATCCCAAAGTGAGCAAGCGCCAAGACAAGCACCATCAACACGAAGTGAACCCAGAGGAGCGGCAACCCGCGCGGTATGTGGTTGATGGTGGTCCGCGTGAACTGATCGCCGATCGGAGCGCTCCCGCCATATAGATTCAGGGGAAGCGCCGCCACCACCGCGACGACGGAGACCGCTAGAAGAACCACAAAGCTGCCCCGCTCAATGTGGAGGAACTGGGAGGCGACCGTGCCGTAGTGGAGGGCAATCTGCGGGGTGGTGGCGTGGTACACGGCCAGGAGCTTCGCGAGGAGCGCGGCGGGCCCCGGGATACAGTGGTGGTCACTGCGGAGCTTGACGAGGAGGAAGAGAAAGACACAGCAGGCACTGAATGTTTCCGTACCACATGGATTCGTCGGGATTTCGTGGGAGCGACGACAGGGGGGTCGAGGAGCGGTTGACGGGGGTGGGGAAGGAAAGAGGGACGAGCGCCATGAAGAGGGAAAGAATCACCATGGGGAGAGAGGGGCGAAGGAAGCCATGGACGCCGCCGCAGAGGAACCTGGTTCCTTGGGGAGAGGCACCCACCAAAATCCTAAGATTCTCTGCGGATGGAACTAAAAAATAAATTTAGATATATGTTTAAGCATAAAAAATTATTTATGTGAAATAATATATTAATTCAGATGTCATTTAAATTGGTTATCAAACAACTCTTAATAGAATTCTAATATATTTTAAGTACTTATTAAATTACAAATTTAGATAATAGATAAAAAATTAGATTTTAGACATTTAAAATAAGTGTTATCAAACAGACCCAAGTATTGAAGTCTGTTAATTTGAAAAACACCATTGTTAACTGGACAATCTGGTTGAGGAGCTTATTAGCTGGAATAAGCTCCAATCTGCCAAGCTTGTTAATCCGAAGTCAGTCAGGGTTAATGGTCGACTAAAGAGATTTCGTTAGAACTTGTTATTTGCTCTGTTCTACCTAAATCAAGGAATGCTACTAAAGTGAAAAAGACGAATTTTTAGATTATCCTGCGAGAATTTACCTTAACCACCTTATATATACTTCCCAAGCGCCAAACAGTTCGTAAACAATTCGTATTCTACTGAACTAGCTTACGAGTAGTCTAACAGTACTATCTTCACTCCATTTCCAGTTTTCCACTGTGTTTAGTTTTTAGTCATTTCAGCAGATCAGCTATGATCCAGTCTGCAGCAGCTAGCTAGTGCATGCTCAGAGGGCCAAAAGCAGACATTGACGTGCTCTCTCGAAAGATGGCTGGCAAAAATTTCGCATGCATGCATGTGTCTTCACCGTCTAGTTAGAATCTTCTATACGTAAATTGCTACGGAGTGGAACACTTGCTACAAATATGTGTAAGCGTTACTCAATTGTTTCCATGTACTACGCAAGTCTACTTAGCTGCGCAATGGTGTCTGACCAGTCTTTTGGCTAAATGGAGATTGTCTCAGGGAGCGTTCTCCTCCATTGCTCTAGGACTCTCTGTCCCTTCAACTGCGTCCGTAGGGATAAACTTGGCAAGAACGGATTATTTTCATAAAAACACAAAAATGCACTGATAACAAACAAGAAGTATCTAAAGTTCTTTTGATTCCTATCTTCCCATGACCTTTTTTTTTCTCTATACAAAGGATCATCTAGAATTGCACTTCTCCATCACATCACCCATCATCACTTGTGCTCCATCAGAAACCAAACCAACAAATAAAAAAACAAAGAAAGAAAAAAAACAGGAAAACTTCAAAAAGATGGGGAAAAATAAAAAAGAACAACCTCGAATGAAACAGCCTTGTGTATGCATCCATCCATCCATCCAAAATGGAGGAAGAACAAAACAAGCCCCCTCCGCCCACCTCCTCTGTTGCCGTCACTCTCTGTCTAGACCACCTCTGTAGTATTGATCACTGGAGAAGGGTAGTTAATAGCTAAAGCCAGAGGGCGCCGGCCTCCTTGAGCAGGGGGACAAGGGTGCCGCTTATGTGGGAGGCCATGACCCGGTCCATGGCCCCGACCAGCTTGCCGCCGATGAAGACTACGGGGACGGCGGGGGCGCCGCCGAGGAGGCGCATGAGGGCCCTCTCCATGTCCCTGCCGCGGGGGTCCTCGTCCAGCTCGTACACCGTGGGGTTCACCCCCATCCCGCAGAACAGCCGCTTCACCGCGTGACACATGCAGCAGCTGCTCACGCTGAATATCACCACCGCGCTCTCCGACGCCAGCCTCTCCACCATCTCCACCGGGTCGTACGCCACCACCGCTCCCATCCCCCCTCGTCGGGACGCCGCCGCTGCCGCTGCCGCCGCCGCCGCCGCTCGCATGTACTGCCCCCAGGCCTCTGCCGCTGCGTGGTAACGCATCCTGCAACTACTGGCCAGCTAGCTAGCTACTCAGCTGCCTAAGCAAGCGAGCTCGCCCGCCCGCCAAGAATCTGAAGAAAAGGAGAAGTTTGAAAGAGGAAGGCCTCAACTGATCTCAGAAGGGTGCTCCTTGAAAGGGATAGAGATGAGGGCAGCTGAGAGGAACGAGGAGGATATATCAAGACTAACGCAGAGGAGAAGGAACGCGCACACTAGACGAACGCCTGAAGGTGTCGAAGGTGCAGTGAAAGCCGAAGTGGGAGTATGGCGCGTATTTATAGACATGCTCTATATATAGGTGAAGCGATCGAGGTCGTGAGAGGGGGGAGGAAGGGATTCCTGGTGCCAGGGGTACTGGAGTCTCTATGTCGGGAGTTACGTACGTTGGTGTGGTGGGGAGGAACATTATCAAGTGCCATGCTCCATCTGCACAAAGGAGTGGCATAGTAGTTTGACACTCCTTGTACACCAGGTTTTCAAAGGCACAAGAGTTTACAATATTATCCTCACCGCATGCAAAAAGAGAGACAACGGCCTCATCTGCTTTACGGGTGTGTACAAATGTACAGCGCAATATCATGATATTGCCTTCCTCTTTTATCGTCGAAATTAAAGACTTATCCTTTGATAGCAAATATATATATAATCGCGAGTTTGGTCATTAAAAGAGCCTATGTATATATGTTATATTGTCAAGGATCACCAGGTGATGTGTTAGACGATGTGGGATCGTAGATAAGTTGTTTGAGTAGCAATTACCTTTTGCATGCTATTGCTAGCTGTTGATATTAATCAAAAAGCATATGGGGCGAGTGGGAACGAGCTCCGATGCCGAACGGGCAGGGCCCTGATGTTGGATGGTGTGTTATATATATATATGAATAGGAGAAAGGCATCGGCTTTTTACTATTCCGTTTTTTTTCTTTGACTTTTAATTGGAGGAGTATGTACTATGTAGGACATCTATCTATCAATTAAGGTATACGAACAGTGGGTAATGATCTGAAGTTCGCTTGTTTGTGATTCTCTTAAAACTTCTATCCAATGTTACTTATCTCACTGTAAAATATTATTATCGTTCGGTTTTAGAGTCTTTTTTTCTTATTATTAGTGCATTATCATAATTTTAAAGTAGGAGAATATTTCATCCGGAAAACCACTAAATTCATAAAAAGCAATAGGATATATTTTGCTGGCATGCCCTTAGATTCATATCTACGTTAGTTGGCTAATAAGATTTGGCAGCGCCCATCAAAAACCACACCCGTATGATCTGTTCTTTTCTGCAGGTAATCAGCTCTCTTTTCTCCTTTGTTGGGTGCGCTTCCAGAACTTCGGACCTGGTCTCTAACTGACGACATAACGGAACATCATCTGGAAACTTTGAACTATGTTAGCAGGAGAAAAGCAATCTGCAGAGTAGAACGAGGTTTATTCTGATTTCCCGTCTGCTACAGCTTAGCTATGTATGTTGGAGAGGAGATGCGGTCTTCTTCGCATCGGGACTGATGCAAAGGCAACACAAACACACCGCCAACACGGCGTGGACCGTGGTGTTCAAGCCGGGCCCGTAGAGGCACCGCGGTCACAACACACCCAATTGGTGCCGTTCCTCGCCCGAGTCTTTTGGCCGCGGGGGCTACGCTTGTTTCGGGAAGCCTTTATCCGGCCTTTCTGGGTTCCTGTTTCTGCCCATCTCTCTCTCTCTCTCCCCTCTGTGTGTGTGTGCGCGCATTCATGGACACTTAGGGGCATGCATGGTCCTTTCGGGGCGAACACAAAGCACCGTTCCATCAAGAATGGACAGGGATGGCAGGGGAGACGAATGATGGTGTTGCCGGTCTTTACGCACGTAAAAGAAGACGTGGAGAACCGAGGAAAGCTGGGGGCAGGGAGGCCGTTTTGCCCACACATTGTGACCGTGTGATGGCCCTACTCTCGCCCTGTCGCCTTGGCGTTCAGGCCCCATGAGGCCGGCAGAGTGCGGCAGCGCAGAGGCTGTCGCGTGAGGGGACGGGGCAGCCGCTTCGCCCGGGCTCTGAACCTGTCTCCTCTTGCATGATCAGAATGTGCTCTCGTGATTCTCCTCCCTCTGCCCCTGTCCCTGTGGCGTGCTGTCCCGCCGGCCCTCGTCGCCACCGGCCCTCGGCGTCTGACCACGGCAAAAGCTGTGTGCAGCCTTACCTAATCATAGTTTGTCGAAGGAATGGGGGGGTGGCTGGTCGTAGTAGATGTAAGACGTCCGTCATGTCTAGACACCCTTCACGGTCTTCCTATATATAATGACAAAATTTATTTATCAATGGAGAAATATTTATTGTATTTATACATTACACTTTAAGTACAATATGACTAGACATAAGGTCCATGTGACACTTCTCACATGAAGAGTGATAAAGTGATCATTCAATTGTTGGATGCCACATAGGTCTTATGTCAAGTCACATTGCAATAAACCTTTCTCTTATCAATATAGTCATGTGGAAGGGAAAGCATTTGATTTGCTAGCCTAGATAGGGTACCCTCTATATCCCTGGCAGGGTTTGTTCCCTTTTGCTCAAGTATATACATATGTATATATAGAGAACAGCATAGAACGAAGGAGATCTGGTAATGGGTTTTCTGACGTGGTGAGCACTGTTCCGGCCGCCTAATTAAGAAAATGTAGTGTGTTAACTAATGTGCATGTCAAGCGCTGTACTTTGGAAGAAGTACAGTAAGTAAAGACTTGAATTGGACAAAAGGATTGCCGCTAACAATATCAAATGATGCGGAGTGATGCTAAGAAATAACTACTGTCTCAGTCGTTTGTTTGTGCGTCGTGATGGGGATCCGGATCCCGTGCTGCGGATACTCGAGGAGGTGGAAGCGTGGACGAGGGCTTTTTTGCATGGCCGGATGTGAGGCTGATCAATCTGATGTCATCTGCCACCCTCAATTGTGGGATGAGGTCATGGGCTCGAACCACACACCCCCCGTACACTCCTCTCGATTGTGAAGTGCCCACAGACAAAATTTTCAAGTAGCTCTTAGATCGGTTCCGTCAGGCCTTCTTTCATCAAGTTTTGTTCACTAAATTAAGTATATATATACATCGAGCCGTTCATGGACGGAGGGCTTGTCATCACGGCAATTAAGAACCTCACACGTTCGGTCAAAAAGTTTGGCTTCGTGTGATGGCATTTGTTCTCCACCTACGTTCATGAGGTCGTACGCCCTGGGTCCTTACACCCTCTGCGCTGCTGTCGTACGTACTTTAGACATACAAATAGATACAGGGGAGGATGGGATCAGGGGATTGGAGGGGAAGCCAGCCCGGGGGATTGAAGGGAGCGTACAAATTAAAGCGTACGCTGATGCATTGCATGGTGATGATGCTCCGGAAACCGCGGAACCCTGTCCCTGCTCGGGCAACCTTCCTTGATCATGATTCCGAGCACAGATGTGTGTAGGGAAATCGCAAAAAAAGAAGACAAACATGCATGTCTGGTGTTCCGTACTGCGCAATTGTTGGATTTCTGAGGGACCCGTAGCAGGCAGGCCGCGTAAACCCGCTAATGACCCGGATTACCGGACGCTAACCGGGAGGTTATATACTCCCATCGTGTCAAGCGCATGTTGCTGCATGTGCTGCCATCGGAAGTGCAAATTTTACTGATAAATGTGTACAGATATTTATTGCAATATTAATCTTGTAATAAAATTGATGTGAATTGCAAGAAATTTATATAAGAAATAGAGAAAAGTCTTGTCAAAATATCCTCCACCAATAAAATTACTTTTTAAAAATTTACATCTATTTTGTTCACTTGCTCATGTATGTGATATTAGTCGAAGGATAAAGCATAGGTAAAGATATATACGAGGATAAAGCATAAGTCACACTTACTTTAATATAGGATTATCCTGCAAATAAATATTCTTTTTCTTAATCTTTAAGTAACAAATGAGGGTGTGAGGGTGTTTTCCTGTTTGAGCTAAAAGCCAAACGGGCCTCCACTAGGAAGAGGGAAGACGATCGCCGATGCAGATGCCTGCAAAATCAAAACTAGATCAGGGGGGTCCGGTTGAAGAACTGGAGAGAACCCTTAGATACTTGAGTCAGTGCGGGACTGGAGAAGCTTAAAGGAGCAGGAGTTCTCGTGTGTGATGCACGAGGGCAGTGTGAGTAAGATTACGTACCTCTGCATGGAGGCTTACCTGAGCCTTTTATATGCAGAAGTGCTGAGGGAGAGGGACGGAACGTCCCTGACCAACGCCGAAAAGGGCGCGCCGGTTAGCGCCCTTGGTGGGGAGGCGCCCGTTGAGGGGCCTTGCAGTTAATGCACCACTTAATCGTGGGGCATGCATGGTGTAGCCGTTGTAACCGTCGCAAGGAGACGAAGTGCTGCCTAAATCCTCCTGGTCGGAGGTACCGAGCAGGTGCCCTGTTCGGTAGATGGAACCCGTTGCTCGGCGACAAGGCCCACTGCTGGATGTTCGGTGCACGAAAGTGTTGCTCGTGCTGAGGAGACTACGACGCATGCCGAGCAGTGCCTGCTTGAAAGAGAGGGCCCTGGGCCAAACAAGCTGTAAGGCGTCCGGAGATGGTCCTTGGGTCCCACTGGCAACCTTAATGCAGGGATTGTCCTCGGGACCTAAAAGTTGCTCTTGAGGGGACGTGGCGCCCTACGGAAGGGTCACATTTGTCCACTGGATTGGGATGGGCCATGATGGGCTCTGCGCATGTAGGTGGCTAGGAATAGCCACCACACTTGCCCCCCACGCCATCGAGTGAGCTCGGGAACCGGGACGCTCGAGGGCGGAAGCCTGCTCGAATGTCACTTCCGTATTAAATGCGATGATGACCTCGGATGCGTGGGCGGCGGTAGGGCGATGACGCTCACCATGCCTCCTCAATAGTAGAGGAAATCTCATGATGGCGGGGTGACGTGTCGAGCCGGGGGATCTCCGCAGTACATCTGAATGGTCGCTTTGGAGCGGGGAGCGCCGCCTTGATATTTCGAATTTCGCGCCCTCCTTTCCTTATTAGGAAGAGGAGGGGTGAAGGCGGGGAGCCCACGCCTTCTGAATTTTTCGGAGAGCCTGCTTGCCCCCCAAGCATCCCCTCTTCGTCTTCCTCCTTGCGATCTCCAGCTCCACCACCCCCTTTGTCTTTGCAACTTCCGGTGATGGCCAACAAGGGAAAAGCTGCCGCAGTCGCCGAAGTGAGCGGAGTGGTGCCGACGGGCACCCGAGGGCCACGATGTCGCCACTACGAAGGCCTCCGCGAGCACTTTCGAATTGGCGATGAGTACGAGATCATGATGGCGAGGGAGGAGGACTCGCAATTGACAAACAAGCCAGGGTGCCTCACTCTGTCACTCGACCACATGGAGGCTGGATTTTGGCTGCCACTGCTGGAGGTGGCGAAGGCGCTGCTGAACCGATGGGGACTTGCGCCGATCCAGCTAACGCCAAACTCGTGGTGAACAATCTGTATTTTCTGCATCGTCTATAAGCTCTGAAAAGTCCGGGGTTCAGCGGAGGTGTTCCGGGTGCAATTCTGCCTCACCTCCTCGCCAGGGTCCGGGGCTGATGTCTACTATACCAAGCACCGGCTGGACAGGATACAGATTGACTTGGCAAAGAAATATTCCAACAACGAATGTTGGATGAAGCGGCTCTTCTTCATCAAGTGACGAGACGGTGCGGAGTGGGGGTTCCCGACCAGGGTCCAAACGGTGAGGAAGGATACGTATCCCTTCCTGATCCAAGATGAAGCGAAGGCCTCAGATAGCCTGAACCGAGCATACATGCGCAACGGAGAGGGTTACCTGATGGAGTTTCAACTCATCGAGCATGGTCTGAGTCGACCATGGAGTAAGTACCCGATCACGCCACAGTCGTATGTCTATCGCATAATTGTCTTCTGACTGTACGCTTTCCTCTTTTTTGGCTTGCAGGCGCCAAAGAGGTAGCCGTCGATTGGGACCAGGAGGCTAATGAGGATTACGTCGAGCAGATCGCCGTCACTCCTCATTTGTTGTTCGAGGGCGATGACATTTTTGCCGTGGTAAGGATCCCTACTGCAGTGAGGGTTCCTTCTTTGGTGACCACCGCCATGGTGGCACCGGCTCCTGCAGAGGGGCGCCCCGCAAGAAGTTCACCGGTCGCTGAGAAGAGGCCACATAAGATCCGGTTGAAGAAGAAGGCCGTGATGAAGGTTGCTGCGAGGGTGGTGCTGCCGTCCTTGACCGAGGGAGGAGGAGCAAGCCAGCCTCAGACCATAAAGAAAAGACCAGTGGTCACTGAGCAGCAGATGCCCGAGGACGGAGCAGAAGAGGAGGAGGTGGATCAGCAACCTCTGATGAGGAGGAAGAGGCAGCTGAAGGAGGCTGCGCCGCACATGGCGGAAGGGGACGATGAGGAAGGTACTGAGGGAGAAGTCCCACATCTTGCAGCGCTGAACAAGCATAAGTCTGCAGAGATGATTGAACGGGGGACGCTGCAGACCTTGCCCATGACACGACCCGAAGCCATAAGGAGGATGGCTACCGAACTCGGGCTTGTCGTGGTGAGCGAAGAGTCAGAGAGCTCTTCCGAGGAGCGGATGAGGACATTTGCGCCTCAAGGCCCCATTGAGGGTCGTTCACAGGAGGTGGCTCCGATGGGGGGTCTTGAGCACCGGAGCCGATGAGCAGAGTGCTGCACTCGTTGGTGAGGAGACATCCGCGCAAAGGGGCAAGGAAGCTCCGCACAACGCTGAAGTACCCCAGGGGGGCCATGCCCTCAGCGACGGCGGCCCCTGTAGTCATGGAGAAGAGTTTGACGATGACGGCTGCCCTGCCCATGGAGAGGACTTCGACGACGACGGGCGCCTTGCCCCCCATTCCCCCCACCGAAGTGACTGTTGAGGCGATAGCACAAACAGTCGGCGCGGGTGGCGATGAGGCCGAGTAGGTCGCCGAGACCGAGGAGGGGGCACTCTGGAAATCTCCCGTCATCGCGGAGACCAGGAGGCGGCAGTTGGTGTCCTTGAGGTGGCTGGAGAAGGCCCTTCCGCAAGGCAGACGAGCCAGGCTTCCGAAGACCAAGTTGCCTCTGAAGAAGATCGGAGGCCTCTCTCCCAAGTGTTGGGGCGGAAGTCGCCTACACTTTCTTCAGAGGCCATGCTAGAAGCGGCCCTGGAGCGCCTCAAAGGAGAACCCTCGAGGGTCCTTCCTTCATGCCCTACCGCGTCTCAGCTAGAAGTGCTGGCGCGGTGTCAGTAGCTGAGCCCGGAGGAGACCCCCGAGCACTCGAGTGGGGAGTGCCGACCAGAATATCAAGCCGAGTGGGATAGCGACGGGGATGCAGACATAGAGGCGCTAGTTAACGGTATCTCTAAGTCGCTGAAGGTGCTGAAGAGACTCGCCGCACGTGCCCGGGATCATAAGCAGATGTGGGAAGCCGAATTTGACTTCTGCGAGGAGCTTGAGGCAAAGTACAAGGCTCGTAGAACTGTAGTAGGAGGTAAAAAATATCCAAAATGCACTTCGAACTACTGAGGTTAACTTAGCCGTTGCTCGGGCGGAAAAGGAGGCACTCGCCGCTATCTTAACTGATGCCAAGGCCTACGGGGTGGCTGAATATAAAAAGGGCCAGACTTCAAGGAAGATTTGGAGCAGTTTGGTGCGCGCTGCTACAAGGTCGGCCTTGAAGCTGGAGAAGACCGAGGATGCCACCTAGCCATATCCGAGCACGCCCGTGAGGCCTTTCAAGCTGCCGTTCAGGAGTGCCGACACCGGACCCAAGATCCGCGCCTGGATGGAGTATAGTTTGTGCACTTCCAGTCAGGGCAGATGACTTCTGGGGGCACTGGTCTCTTCGAACAAGCCCCTTGACTGTATCTACCTTTTTGTAGCTCGGCTCCAAAGAGCCTCTTGTAAAAAGTCTGAATAGATCTTTCCACTTTTAAGCATGTGAATGGCTTTCCTTTTTCTATCTCCTTCCCTTGCGATTGTTCTGTCCGAATAGAAATTCGTCGATCATTTTAAAGGGTTCACAATTACCGCACAAGTCGTTTGGAACTGTCAAGAAGTTCCAACCAGGGGTGTTGTGCGGAACGCTTTATACTTGGTGGTATCGCCTCGATCCTTTTGAGCTGAAAAGCTTTGAACAAGGATGGCTTCGAATACCAGCTCAAGCCGACCGAAAGAACTGGAGGAAGAGAAGTAGGATGCCGAACAGAAGGCTTTTATAAGTAGTAAGCCTTCAAATTAGCTACATGCCAAGTTCTGGGTATGGCTCCGGAACTAGGGGTAGTTAGCTTGTACAAGCCTTTTCCGAGGACCTTGGTGACCTGATAAGGTTCTTCCCACTTGGGGGCGAGTTTGCCAACTGCTCTTCGGGGATCAGATGCCGAACAACGACGTATGACTAGGTCGCCTTCGAAGAAACGCCGCTGCCGAACTCGTGCATTGTAGTATTGCGCAAGTCGCTGTTGATAAGAGACCAGTCTGATGTTGGCGTCGCTTTGGCGTTCGCCGATCATGTCTAGGTTCTCACGAAGTGCTCGATTGTTGGCAGCTTCGTCAAAGTGAGTAGTCCGGATGGTGGGGAGTGTTGACTTGGCTAGCTTGGAAGCTCGATAACCTAGAGGGGGGGGTGAATAGGTTTTTCTGATTTCTGAAATAGAAACTTAAGACAAAAAATTATCACTTGAAAGTTTGGTTAGTTTAGTGTGATAAAGAGTAGCAGTGCGGAAGCAAATAAACAATCACACAAATGATACAAGGAATTTATCTTGGTTCGACCCTTCCCACATGGAAGTCCTACGTCCAGTCCCCAAGCAACCTCTTGGGATTTCACTAACTAAGGGTACAGTCCCCCTCAAGGACACTACAAAACCCAGCACCCCAGCTGGTCTTCTTCTCTTTCCTGGGCAAGAAGGCAGCCCACTTCTTTTACAGGCTCAGAAGCAAACCTCCTGGTACAAACCCTAGTGCGGTTCTGCTAGACACAAACTCCTAGCTAGGTTCTACACTGTATACAGTCCTATAGCTGGACAAACATCTTTCTTAGAAAAGAAAGATCAGACCGAGAGCTATTATACAAGATGAACACTTAAGAACTAGCTCACAGTCACAAAACTCTCCCCAAAAATTACAATGAGCACAGAGAGAGAATGAAGAGAGAAAAGAAAGTTTGAAGGCTTGAATGCTTTAGATGCTTGAACACTTCTTCTTGGCTCAGGCTCTTTCTCTCTTTTCCTTTGAGTGTATGTGGCGATGAGGTACCTCACTGGTTTTACACTCCTTCAAAGATATTCAGGAAGGCTCTCCTTTGTTTTTTCTTCAGCCTTGCTTCATCTTTTATATGAGAGGCTTTTGAATAGATCCGTTAAAGAGATCCGTTGGAGCTCTTCTAGACGTTGCTGATCTTCTCTTCATTTGTCTTAATTAGACTCTGGTGGTCATCGAGGTCTGTAAGCATAGAAGAGAGTGTTAGCATAAAAGAGTGTTTATAAGATAACAATGCATGCTACTGTGTTTCTGCTATCATGATAAAAATAGCAGTTCATATTTTTTCTGACACAACTCTGAGATATGCATGCAGCTTTTTTGTCAGAAGATATTCAACTTTTCATTTAAGCGCCAAAAACACTTCAGAGCAAATCGATGTTTAAGTTACTTATCAAATCATTATACTTATAAGACTTAACAAATTGTTATGAATCTTAACAAATCGATGTGAGAAGCAAATCATTATGGCACTTATCGAATCGTTGTCAGAACCAAATCTTTGTGAGAGCAAATCGTTGTTCTCACTTATGAAATCATTATGAGAACCAAATCGATATGAGAGCAAATCGTTGTTCTCACTTATGAAATCATTATGCGAGCAAATCGTTATGAGCCTTAACGAATCGTTATGAGAACCAAATCGATATGAGAGCAAATCGTTGTTCTCACTTATGAAATCGTTATGCGAGCAAATCGTTATGAGCCTTAACGAATCGTTATGAGAACCAAATCGATATGAGAGCAAATCGTTATTCTCACTTATGAAATCGTTATGCGAGCAAATCGTTATGAGCCTTAACGAATCGTTATGAGAACCAAATCGATATGAGAGCAAATCGTTGTTCTCACTTATGAAATCGTTATGCGAGCAAATCGTTATGAGCCTTAATGAATCGTTATGAGAACCAAATCTATATGAGAGCAAATCGTTGTTCTCACTTATGAAATCGTTATGCGAGCAAATCGTTATGAGCCTTAACGAATCGTTATGAGAACCAAATAGATATGAGAGCAAATCGTTGTTCTCACTTATCAAATCGTTGCACGATAAAATCGATGTTTCACTTAACGAATCGTTACACGATCAAATCATTGTGTAACTATTGAAATCATTGTTAGTGAAATCGATGTGGCACTTTTGAATAGAAATCAATGTATATTGAATGAACATCGATTTAGCATTTTAGTGCGTCTTAAAATAATCATAAATATTGATGAAACAATCTAATCATAAATTTTGTTAGCACCAAAATATGAAGGTAATAAAGAGTGGTTCAACAATCTCCCCCTTTTTGGTGATGACAAAATTTATGTGAATTTTCTGACACAAATATATGAACATAGAAAATGCAGAAAATTCATAGAACATACAAATTCTCCCCCTTTTTGTCGCTAACCAAAAAGGAAGGATCTTACCATGCATTCTCTCCCCTTTAAGAAAATTTCTTACCATTGAGGGGTTCAATAATAATAGATATTCAATGAATAACTCCCCCTTAGTGAAGGCTCCCCCTGAGCATGAGACTCCCCCTTAATGTGAGGCAAGTCAGATCTTGTTGCTCTTGACCTTATACATGTTGATTGTCAAGTCTTCAAGATTTTTATCTGCATACATCTTAACAGTAAACTTGCAAACATTGTTAGTAGCAATTAAAAAAAAATCAATATTTATGACTACTCCCTCTTCAGATGAGATTTGGATGAAGAATTGGTAGTCACTCTTGCCTTGAGCATCCTTGATCCTAATGCTCCAAGGCTACCCTGTAAACAACTTATTCAGAAATAGGTACCCAAATATTTTTGGGTCCTTGATTGTTAGATGCATGAAAATAACCTTTCGGGATCCATACTAGGTGCCTTGTTGTGCAGGTGTTTACAGTGTGTCCTAATTTATTGCAATGAGAACAACAATGAATGTAATCTATTTTGCAGTTTAGAACACAATTTTTAGAAACTTTTTTCTTTTGATAAGACTTGTTCATTTCAGAGGCCTTTTTTTGAGGCATTTTGGTTTCTTTTACAAATTTTGGCAAAGGATATTTTCCTGGAGTTATGGCTTGTTTTTCTTTTTTCGAAGGTATGTATCCAAGCTCTTGTTTATTATTTCCATATTTTGATCCTCTTAAGCATAGAGCTAGAGATGTTTTTCCTTAAGTTAATTTCTTAACTGATTCTTTTAAATACAGATTTTCTTCAGTTAGAGTTTTTAATTTTTCTTCTAACTCTAACTTCTCATTATTCTTACTTTTCAAATCTTCATTTAAAAGATGATTATTATCTTTACTGACCTTTAGTTGTTTTTCCATTTGTTCCATTTCTGACTTAAGATCAGAATTTGTATTTTCCAAACAAGTAAGGTTGTTCTTGATATTTTTCAATTCTTTTACAACAACCTTGTGTTTATCATAAAGTTCATTAAAGACTTCTTTCAAGTCTTCAGATTCTGACCCTGAATTTGTGCATGAATTAAAAAATGAGTCAGAATGTATCTCATCTAGTCCTAACATGAGGGCTAGATTTACTTGCTCTTTCTCTGAACTTGAGCTTGATGAGTCTGAGCTTGTGTCCTCTTCATTTTCCCAAGCAGCTGCCATGGCTTTTATTTTGAACTTCTTGTGCTGCTTCTTAGACTTTTCAGTTTGACCAGTCTTCTTGAGTCTTGGACAATCTGGTCTTAGATGTCCAGGTTTTCTGTATTCATAGCAGACTGGTTCTTTCTCCTTTTTCTCTTTCCTTTGGATCTTCTTGACCTATTTTTCTTCTTCTTTAAAATCTTCTGAAGTTTGGACAGTACTTCATCAACATCACTGTCTTCAGATCCTGCAATTTTTGAGCTAGAAGAAGAAGTGGAAGGAGCAGCTACCACTTTAAGAGCATTAGTACATTTCTTCTTAGATGAGCTTTCAGATAATCGCTCCATATTTATTTCATGTGCCATGAGAGAACCTATTAAATTATCAATCGACAATTTGGTTAATTTATGGGCCTCTTCAATAGCAATTACTTTAGGTGTCCATCAAATAGTTAAAGACCAAAGTATCTTCCTAATAGTTTCCTCATTAGAAAGAGTTTTACCAAGAGAGCTTAAACCAACTACTATGCTTGAAAATCTATTATACATCTGAGTAATGTTTTCGTTTGGAAGCATTTTAAATTGTTCATATTGAGAGACAATAATATCTATCCTAGTTTGTTTCACTTTATCTGTTCCTTTATAAGTTATTTGTAGTTTATCCCACATTTCTTTTGCAGATTTACATGCAGAAACTCTACTAAATTCCTTTTTGGATAAATCACAACATAAATAGTTCTTAGCTTTGAAATTTAATGATAATTTATTTTTATCTGCTGTTGTAATAGCAGTAGTACCTTTAGCAGGAACAATAACATAATCTCCTACCTCAATTACCTGCCACAGATCAAAGTCTGTGCCTCGAATGAAGCATTCCATCCTCATTTTCCAGTATTGGTAGTCCTCTCCATTAAAGAATGGAGGTCTGGTGACTGATTGACCTTCAGCATATCCTTGAGCTGCCATGGATCTTTGCTCTAAGATCGTTGGATCTTCTTTGAATGTTTATAAACCCTCTCTGATACCACTTGTTGGCCCGGCTAGCTTGGCAGCTCGATAACCTAGAGGGGGGGGGTGAATAGGTTTTTCTGATTTCTGAAATAGAAACTTAAGACAGAAAATTATCACATGAAAGTTTGGTTAGTTTAGTGTGATAAATAGTAGCAGTGCAGAAGCAAATAAACAATCACACAAATGAGACAAGGAATTTATCCTGGTTCGGCCCTTCCCACAGGGAAGTCCTACGTCCAGTCCCCAAGCAATCTCTTGGGATTTCACTAACCAAGGGTACAGTCCCCCTCAAGGACACTACAACACCCAACACCCCAGCTGGTCTTCTTCTCTTTCCCAGGCAAGAAGGCAGCCCACTTCTTTTACAGGCTCAGAAGCAAACCTCCGGGTACAAACACCAGTGTGGTTCTGCTAGACACAAACTCCTAGCTAGGTTCTACACTGTATACAATCCTACAGCTGGACAGAAATCTTTCTTAGAAAAGAAAGATCAGACCGAGAGCTATTACAAGATGAACACTTAAGAACTAGCTCACAGTCACAAAACTCTCCCAAAAAATTACAATGAGCGTAGAGAGAGAATGAAGAGAGAAAGGAAAGCTTGAAGGCTTGAATGCTTCAAATGCTTGAACACTTCTTCTGGGCTCAGGCCCTTTCTCTTTTCCTTTGAGTGTATGTGGCGATGAGGTCCCTCACTAGTTGTACACTCCTTCAAAGATATTCAGGAAGGCTCTCCCTTTTTTTCTTCAGCCTTGCTTCATCTTTTATATGAGAGGCTTTTGAATAGATCCGTTGAAGAGATCCGTTGGAGCTCTTCTAGATGTTGCTGATCTTCTCTTCATTTGTCTTAATCAGACTCTGGTGGTCTTCGAGGTCTGTAAGCATAGAAGAGAGTGTTAGGATAATAGAGTGTTTATAAGATAACAGTGCATGCTACTGTGTTTCTGCTATCATGATAAAAATAGCAGTTCATATCTTTTCTAACACGACTCTGAGATATGCATGCAACCTTTTTATCAGAAGATATTCGACTTTTCATTTAAGCGCCAAAAACACTTCAGAGCAAATCGATGTTTAAGTTACTTATCAAATTGTTATACTTATAAGACTTAACAAATCATTATGAATCTTAACAAATCGATGTGAGAAGCAAATCGTTATGCCACTTATCGAATCGTTGTGAGAACCAAATCATTGTGAGAGCAAATTGTTGTTCTCACTTATGAAATCGTTATGAGCCTTAACGAATCGTTATAAGAACCAAATCGATATGAGGGCAAATCGTTGTTCTCACTTATGAAATCGTTATGCGAGTAAATTGTTATGAGCCTTAACGAATCGTTATGGGAACCAAATCGATATGAGAGCAAATCGTTGTTCTCACTTATGAAATCGTTATGCGAGCAAATCGTTATGAGCCTTAACAAATCATTATGAGAACCAAATCGATATGATAGCAAATTTTTGTTCTCACTTATGAAATTGTTATGCGAGCAAATCGTTATGAGCCTTAACGAATCGTTATGAGAACCAAATCGATATGAGAGCAAATCGTTGTTCTCACTTATCAAATCGTTGCACGATAAAATTGATGTTTCACTTAACGAATCGTTACACGATCAAATCATTGTGTAACTATTGAAATCGTTGTTAGTGAAATCGATGTGGCACTTTTGAATAGAAATCGATGTATATTGAATGAACATCGATTTACATTTTAGTGTGTCTTAAAATAATCATAAATATTGATGAAACAATCTAATCATAAATTTTGTTAGCACCAAAATATGAAGGTAATAAAGAGTGGTTTAACAGGGAGAGCCACCTCCAAGGGCACAACAGCTTCAGAGCCGTATGCCAAATGGAAGGGAGTTTCACCGGTAGCCACCCGTGCCGTTGTTCGGTGGCACCACAAGACGTTAGGGAGCTCGTCGATCCAAGAACCTCCTGCAGCTTCCACCCTTGTGCGTATCCCATGCAGTAGTGTCTGGTTTGTTAGAATGTGGAACCCGAACTCTGAAGCAGATCTCCATAAGGGGTCAGGTCGCGGTTCGACCTGCGCGGTCAGGTCGCGGGGGTTCAGCATTCGACTGCCACAGCCGAAGTCAGAAATGAAGCAGTCGATTGAATGATTCGACTCATGTAGTCGAATGTCAGATGTGAATGATTCGACTCATGCAGTCGAATGTCAGCATGAAGGATTCGACTCATGCCGTCGAATGTCAAATGTGGAGGATTCGACTCATGCAGTCGAATGTCGTTCTGAGGCGATTTAGAGACAGGACCCTTTTGCCCTTGTGTGTCTCGATTGTGGCGCCCTTTCCTCCTAGTATATAAAGGGGGGTTTTGTCCTCTTTGTATGAAATATAGGGTGTATCTTCTCTTGAAGAAGAAGTATTGCAAGCTGCTGTGGCCGTGGACGTAGGAAGGTTTCTTGCCCCCGAACCACGTAAAATCCTGGTGTTCCTGTCTTCTTCTTCCCACCTCCTTCTATCTCTCTCTGGTATCTACGAGTGGGTAGTGTGAGAGAGTTGTCGCTGGTCTGAGCTTTGTCTCCCAACAACTGGTATCAGAGCTCCAGGTTTAGGGCTCCAGGTTTAGGGTTTGCAGGGGAAGCAATGGCAGCGGATGAAGGAAAGGTGAGGATCGAGAAGTTTGATGGCAAGGACTTCGGTTTCTAGAAGATGCAAATCGAAGACTACTTGTATCAGAAGAAGCTGCATCAGCCGCTTCTTGGAACGATGCCAGAAGGTATGAAGAAGGAAGACTGGGATCTTCTGGACAGACAAGCTCTTGGAGTTGTCCGTTTGACGTTGGCCAGAAACGTTGCGTTCAACATTGTGAACGAGAAGACCACAGCAGATTTGATGAAGGCGCTATCAAACATGTACGAGAAACCATCTGCTTCCAACAAGGTACATTTGATGCGTCGTCTGTTTAATCTCAAGATGACCGAAGGTTCCTCGGTCACAGATCATATCAATGAGTTCAACGTGATTACAACTCAGTTGAGTTCTGTAGAAATAGATTTTGATGATGTGATTAAAGCTTTGATTCTTCTGTCCTCCTTACCGGAAAGTTGGGGTGCTACTGTGACGGCTGTTAGTAGTTCTTCAGGTTCAAGTAAACTGAAACTCACAGAGATTCGAGATTTGAATCTTAGCGAGGATGTTCGCAGGAGGGAATCTGGTGAAGCTTCAGGTTCTGCCCTAAACACTGAAGGCAGGGGAAGAACAAATCAGCGTGGACAAAATCGGAACAGATCTAAGTCCAAGAAAAGAAATCAGTCAAAACCCCGTGGTGATGGTTGCTGGAACTGTGGTAAGAAGGGTCACTTCAAGAAGGATTGCAGACTTCCAAAGAGGAAGGATAAGGGCAGAAACAGGAAGAAGACTCTGCTAATGTCACGGCAGAGGGAGTCGAAGATGCTCTGATTTTGAGCATTAACAGTCCCATCGAATCCTGGATTTTGGATTCTGGAGCATATTTTCACTCTACCTCATGCAAAGAGACTTTACAAAATTTTGTTGCTGGTAATTTTGGGAAGGTCTATCTTGCTGATGATGAGCCCCTAGACATTGTGGGGCTGAGGGATATTAGACATGTTCCTGGCTTGAAGAGAAATCTGATCTCCATTGGTCAGCTTGACGATGAAGGATATGTCACTACCTTTGTCAATAGGTGCTGGAAGATAACCAAGGGTGCCATGGTTATAGCACGGGACAACAAGATGGGGACTCCTTATATGACTGCAAATGACAAAGACCTAGTGGCAGTGGCAAATTCAGAAGAAGACTCCAAGACCTGGCACTGCAGACTTGGGCACATGAGTGAAAAGGGGATGAAGATGATGGCTGCAAAAGGGAAGTTAGGTGATCTAAAGTCCATAGATATTGGACTATGTGAAGACTGCATACTAGGAAAGCAGAGAAAGGTCACCTTCTCTAAAGTTGGAAGAAGTTCTAAGCAAGAAAGGTTAGAACTTGTTCACACTGACGTGTGGGGACCAGCCCCTGTTCGATCCCTTGGAGGTTCACTCTATTATGTCACCTTTATTGATGACTCCACTCGGAAGGTATGGGTTTATTTTCTCAAACATAAATCTGATGTGTTCTCTACTTTTGTGAAGTGGAAGGCTGAAGTGGAAAATCAAACTGGTGTAAAGATCAAGTGCTTGAGGTCAGACAATGGAGGAGAGTATAGCAGCAAGGAATTTAAAGATTTCTGTGCACTACATGGTATTCGTATGGAGAAAACAATTCCAAATACTCCACAGCAGAATGGGGTTGCTGAACACATGAACAGAACCTTGAATGAGAGAGCTAGAAGCATGAGACTGCATGCTGGCCTACCGAAGACCTTCTGGGCAGATGCTATTAGCACAGCAGCTTATTTGATTAATAGAGGACCCATCGTTCCTCTAAATGGTGAGCTACCAGAAGAGGCTTGGACCGGCAAGGAGGTAACTCTCTCACACCTAAGAGTATTTGGTTGTCTCTCATATGTGCATGTTGATTCCAACGACAGAGACAAGTTAGATCCTAAGTCAAGGAAATGCTTTTTCATTGGATATGGTTCTGATGATTTTGGATACCGCTTCTGGGATGATGAAGGCAGGAAAATCATTAGACAAAGGAATGTTATATTCAATGAAAGATTGCTTTACAAGCACAGATCTGATGTGGAATCCAAAGATGCAGGTCAAGAAAGTGCACAGGTTGAGCTGGAGGGAATTTCAGAAGAGGATGTATTGAGAAGGTCTCAAGAAGATCCTGAAAATACTATAGTGCAACCAGAGGTTCAAGTGAGAAGGTCAAACAGATTGCGCAGGCCAGTTGAACGATTTTCTCATGCTATGTACTACTTGTTGTTGACAGATGCAGATGAACCAGAGAGCTTTGATGAAGCTATGCAGGTAGAGGATTCAGTCAAGTGGGAGTTGGCAATGAAAGATGAAAGGAACTCCCTTCACAAGAATGAAACTTGGGGGCTGACTGAACTACCACAGGGCAAGAGGGCACTGCAAAACAAATGGGTTTTTCGGTTAAAAAAAGAACATGATGGCAGCAAGAGGTACAAGGCAAGGCTGGTTGTGAAGGGCTTCCAACAGAAGGAAGGTATTGATTATACTGAAATTTTCCCTCCAGTTGTCAAGTTAACCACTATTAGATTAGTGTTAAGTATTGTTGCTGCTGAGAACTTGCACCTGGAACAACTTGATGTAAAAATGGCTTTTCTCCATGGTGATTTGGAGGAGGATATTTATATGGTGCAGCCAGAAGGTTTTCATGAACATCGTAAAGAAAACCTTGTTTGCAAACTGAACAAAAGCTTGTATGGTCTGAAACAAGCCCCCAGGCAATGGTACAAGAAGTTTGATGGATTCATATGTAGCAATGGGTTCATTAGGTGCAACATGGACCATTGTTGTTACTTTAAGAAGTTTGACAATTGTTATATCATATTGCTGTTGTATGTGGATGATATGCTTATTGCAGGATCAAGTATGACAGAGATTAACAAGTTGAAGAAGCAATTGTCAAAGAAATTTGCTATGAAGGACTTGGGAGCAGCAAAGCAAATTCTTGGGATGAGAATTGTGAGAGATAGAGCAGATGGAATTCTGAAGCTATCTCAAGAAGGCTACATTCAGAAGGTGTTGAGCAGGTTCAACATGCAAGATGCAAAACCAGTCAACACCCCTCTAGCAAGTCACTTCAAGTTGTGCAAAGAGCAGTCACCGAAGACTACTGAAGAATGTGAGTCCATGAAGAAAATCCCTTATGCATCAGCTGTGGGAAGTCTGATGTATGCTATGGTTTGTACCAGGCCGGATATAGCACATGCAGTGAGAGTTGTGTGCAGATATATGGCAGATCCGGGAAAACAACACTGGGAGGCAGTAAAATGGATTTTGAGATATCTGAAAGGCACTTCAGATAAATGTCTTTGTTTCAGAAAAGGTGATGTTATTTTGCAAGGTTTTGTTGATGCAGATCTTGGTGGTGATCTGGACACAAGGAGAAGCACCACTGGTTATGTGTACACCTTGGGTGGGACTGCAGTGAGCTGGGTTTCACAACTTCAGAAAGTTGTTGCTCTTTCAACCACAGAAGCAGAGTATGTTGCCGTCTCTGAAGCCAGCAAAGAGATGGTGTGGCTGAAAAGTTTTCTGAAGGAGTTGGGCAAGAAACAAAACAACAGTGTGCTGTTTTGTGACAGTCAAAGTGCCATTCATCTTGCCAAGAACCCTATCTTCCATGCAAGGACGAAGCATATACAGCTGAAGTATCACTTTATCCGTGGGTTGATTGAAGATGGTACACTTTTGCTTGAGAAGATAAGAGGGTCAGAAATCCTGCAGACATGTTAACCAAGGTGGTCACAAGAGACAAACTGAAGCTATGTCAAGCTTCAGTTGATCTCCATGAATGATAGATGGAGGGATGCCACAGCCAGCTGCTCTTTTGCTACCTTGAGGAGGAGGTGCCTGATATTGTTTGGAGTTCTGACTCCAAGTGGGAGATTGTTAGAATGTGGAGCCCGAACTCTGAAGCAGATCTCCATAAGGGGTCAGGTCGCGGTTCGACTTGCGCGGTCAGATCGCGGGGGTCAAGGGGGCAGCGCCCCTTGCGGGGGTCTCCGGGGGAGCGCCCCCGGAAGCTAAATTTTGACTAAGTGTTGCAGGCGGGTTCAGCATTCGACTGCCACAGCCGAAGTCAGAAATGAAGCAGTCGATTGAATGATTCGACTCATGTAGTCGAATGTCAGATGTGAATGATTCGACTCATGCAGTCGAATGTCAGCATGAAGGATTCGACTCATGCAGTCGAATGTCAAATGTGGAGGATTCGACTCATGCAGTCGAATGTCGTTCTGAGGCGATTCAGAGACAGGACCCTTTTGCCCTTGTGTGACTCGATTGTGGCGCCCTTTCCTCCTAGTATATAAAGGGGGGTTTTGTCCTCTTTGTATGAAATATAGGGTGTATCTTTTCTTGAAGAAGAAGTATTGAAAGCTGCTGTGGCCGTGGACATAGGAAGGTTTCTTGCCTCCGAACCACGTAAAATCCTGGTGTTCCTGTCTTCTTCTTCCCACCTCCTTCTATCTCTCTCTGGTATCTACGAGTGGGTAGTGTGAGAGAGTTGTCGCTGGTCTGAGCTTTGTCTCCCAACATGGTTGGAATTCTCTACCAAACCGTTGGCTTAGGGATGTGTGACTGAAGTGAAGTGGTTGTAGATGCCAAGCTCAAAGCACTTCTGCTTAAAGAAGGTGCTGTCAAACTGCTTCCCGTTGTCAGAAGTGATCACCCTTGGCACACCGAACTGGCAGAGGATGCCCTTCCATACGAACTTCCATACGGCTTGCTCGGTGATCGCAGCGATAGGTTCTGCTTCGACCCATCTAGTGAAGTAGTCAATAGCCATGAATAAAAATTTCTTTCACCCTTGGGCCTCAGGAAAGGGGCCCAGAATGTCAATGCCCCATCTGGCTAAAGGGCGAGGTTCGAACAAGGTGTAAAGTTGCTCTGTGGGCTGCTTGATAAGCTGCCCAAACTTTTGACACTCTGGACACCTCTTGACGAAGGACATGCAGTCCTTTTGCAGGGAAGGCCACCAGAAACCCACTCGGATGATGCTGCGTGCCAGCGTTCTGCCTCCCAAGTGGCTTCCGCACAACCCCTCATGAACCTCTTCAATAGCCAAAGGCGCCTCTTCGGGGCTGAGGCCTCGTAGGAGAGGCCTTGAGAGGGATCATCGATATAACTTGCCTTCAATAAGGGTGAACCTCTGGGAAAGCAGTCTAATCTTCCGGGCTTCGCCTTGATCAGACGGAAGCTTATTTCGAAGTAGGTAGGCCATGAGGGGGTCCATCCAGCTCGGAGCTAGAGGGCCAGCGTCAATGGCGGCTACATCTACTTCAATGCTCGGCGAGGCGAGTTCCTCTATGAACACGGAGCGAGAAGGGGCGACATCGCCTGAAGATGCCAACTTGGCGAGTGCATCAGCCCACGCATTTTGCTCCTGTGAGACATGGATGATTTCGAAGTAGAGGAGGCCCTCTGTTCAGCTTTTCACCTGCTGGAGGTATTATGCCATGCGGGGCTCCCTTGCTTCGAAGTGTCCGCTTACCTGGATGGCGACCAATTGCGAGTCACTGAAGACCCATAGTCGAAGTGCTCTGAGGTGCCTAGCCATTCGAATTCTGGACAACAGCGCTTCGTACTTGGCAACATTGTTGGAGGCGGAAAAACGGAACCTCAAAGCATATTAGAACTCTAAGCCCTCCGGGGAGGTGAGAACCAAGCATGCTCCGCTCCCTATGACACAAGAGGATCCGTCCACGTAGAGCTCCCATGGGGGCTCGTCGGCCAATGGAGGGTCTTGCTCAGCCGGAAGGGTGCATTCCGCGATGAAATCCGCCAACGCTTGCGTCTTGATGGCCGTCCTCAGACGGTAGTTGATGTCTAACTCGCCTAGCTCAATAGCCCATTTGATGAGCCTGCCGGAAGCCTCTGGCCGCTGAAGGATGAGCTTTAACGGCTGATCGGTAAGGACCGTAATGGAGTGGGCCTGAAAGTAAGGCCTAAGCTTCCGCGCGTCTGTGACCAGAGCCAAGGCAAGTTTCTCTGCTCGGGGGTACCTCCTTTCAGCTTCTTGAAGGACCCTACTAATGTAGTAGGCGGGACGCTGGGCCGCTGCCTCTTCTCTGATCAACACTGCGTTGATGGAGTGTTCGGTGACCGAAAGGTATACGAACAAGGGTTCCCCGAGCACAGGTTTCGAGAGAACAGGTGGGGCTGCCAGATATGCCTTCAGCTCGGCGAAGGCAACTTCATAGTACTTGGACCACCATACATGCCCCCTTGTGAGGAGACTCTGGGTCCTCGCAGCAATTTGAAGAAGTTGAAGCTCCTCTCCGCTGCTCGAAACATGAACCGATTGAGTGTGGCTAGACATCCAGTCAGACGTTGGACGTCGCGCATTGTCTTGGGACTGCTCATTTCAAGAATGGCTTGGATTTTCTCAGGGTTGGTCTCTATTCCTCTGTTGGATACAAGGAAACCGAGGAACCTACCCGAGCGCACTCCGAACGCGCACTTAGAGGGGTTGAGCTTCATGTTATACCTTCGCAAAGTTGCAAAAGTCTCTGCGAGGTCGGAGATGTGGTCAGTGCTTGGAAGCATTTTGACCAGCATATCGTCGACGTATACCTCCATATTGCGCCTGATCTGCTGCTCGAACATCTTTTGTTCCTTTTCTTTGTGCTTCCTTTGAAAAACTTGATGAAGGTGAGACTGGTGATTTCTCTGAAATTATAACAGGAAATTTATGCAGATTAAAGAGATTTGCCATTATACCAAGACTCACAAAAGACTATTAGATCTAATCACAGTGAATCAATGTAACAAGGAATTAGATCTAACAATTAGAGTGGTTAACCTGCTCTAATGCCAAATGGAGGAATCAGAGCGATTAAACACACAATTCAAGCAATTAACACAGAGATCAAACAGAAGCAATCAAATTCAGATTAGAAATAGATATTAACCCGCTCTGATATCAATCGCTAGGAATCAGAGCGATTAATCACACAGAGACAGATCATCCAAAAAACACAACTGATGAACAGTAAACCCGCTCTGATACCAATTGTTGGGGATCGGATGGGTGGATGGATCAGATTTAGAAGGGGGGGGGGGGGGTTGAATAGATCTAACATCAATTAACACGGAAGCTTAAGCAATTAAAAATTACTTCGAATCAGAGATCAATTCACCCAAACAATTTACTGATCTGAGGTGTGATTAGTGTGTGTGAGCAAATCAATTAGTAGTGTGAACGAAATCCCTATGCATGCATCTAGCGAGATACAAAGCAAACCACAATTCAAACCATTGCATAGAAAATTTTTAGGTGGTTCAGAAATCACCTCCAGTGACTCCTACGTCCACCCCTCACACAGTGAGGCCACACTACTCAAAACCTTGAGTACAACTCACACAGGAGCACGACGACTCCAAACACCCTTGAGCACGGCGACTCAAGAAACACCTGGAGCACGACGACTCCAAACTGAGCACGACGACTCAAAACAACAACCGGAGTACGACGACTCCAAATTGAGCACGACGGCTCAAACCACACAGTGAGTGCGACGACTCACAAACCAGAGCTCGACGGCTCAGAGTACAAAAGCTAGATCAAACACAAAAGAGATCAGATCCTCTAGCAATGATCTGATTCAAAATAGATTCGTACACATAAAATTTGTGCAGAACTTCATGCACAAATCTCATAGACGAAATAAGGAAGAACAAACTCTGAGATGAGGGAAATAGATGTAGAAAGAGTGTTCTTCGATGAAGAGGCCTTGCAGACACTTCAATTGAGGAGCCTTGATGGAAATCGATGGAGATTCTCCTCAATTGGCGATGCTATGCTCTGATGGCATCTGAAATGCCAGAAATCCTTCTTCTCCTGCGCCTCTTCAGTTGGATCTGCTCCCTTGCCTTGCACAACAAGCTTCTCTCCAGGGATTCCCCTTAATTCCCTTGTCCTTCCTCTTGAAAGGATGGCTTGTAGCTTCTGGAGATGGAGACAGATCTGGAAAACCCCCTTTGGCCGCCAAAAGGCTTCTTCTTGAAGTGTATGGGCTCTCTTGCCTTTGGGGTTCAAGGAGCATGGGTATTTATAGCCCCATATGTCCATAAAGTGCCTTGGGGTGCATGGGCACGAAACCCTAGGTCAAATCCCCTAAATCCCAAGCAGCCACGTGTACAAAGAAATTCACGTTTTTAGTTTCAGCCGGAGTGTGTCGACCTGCCCTGATCTAATGTCGACCTGCTCTCCCAGTTAGGCAAACTGGTCTGCTGGAAACTGGGTCTAGTGTCGACCTGCCCTGATCTAGTGTCAACACTGCCTGGGACTGTGTCGACACTGCTTAGGACTAGTGTCGACACTGCCTGGGACTAGTGTGACTTGACTTGATCTAGTGTCGACCTGATGTCCCAGTCTGGCAACTGGGTCTTCTGGAATCTGGGACTAGTGTCGACCTGCTTTGATCTAGTGTCGACACTACCAAGACAAAAATGTGTGAACCTGAAAATTTAACACATAAACCATTAGTACAAGATATTATAATTAAAATATGAGATATTAAACATCAAAAACATGTTGTTTAAGCATTATTGTGATATGTATAAAATGTATAACATGTTCAACATATCATCATCAAAATCACAACATGTCATCATCAAAATCACAATATGTCATCATCAAAATCACAATATATCATTATTAAAATCACAACATGTCTTCATTAAGATCATAATATCTCATCATTAACATCATGATATGTCATCATCAATATCACAGTATGTCATCATTAAGATCACAGTATGTCATCATCAAAATCAAGGTATGAGTGATGTTCATTGGATATCATTAAAATACAACTTTAGGAAGTTCCAAAACACACTCAACCCAACAATCTCCCCCTTTTTGATGATGACAAAACATATCTCCCTTGACTGCAATAACTCCCCTTGACCATATGCATCCTTTGAACTTTCTCCCCATAAAGAACATTCTCCCCTTAGAAACTTTTACTTTCTCCCCCTTTCAAAACTTTTACTTTCTCCCCCTTTCAAGGAACTTTCTCCCCCTTTTTGACAGTATCAAAAAGATGGATAAGAGAGAGACACAATGATGGTCGGAGACCAAAAGATAAAAAGTGGGAAATGAAGGTTCAGAAATGATCAAAATAAGTGAGGCAAAGTGATATTGTCAAATGAGAGAAAAGTTAATGTTTTTTTTTTGTTATTGTGCAACAAAGTTTAATCACAAAGACACACTCAACACAAAGAATAGCAAATTATAATGAGCTGAATGTAGTTAAAATAATGATGCAAATGTGAAGAAAAGTGACCTATATGAATGAGCAGAAATATTTAACAAGGATGTTAGGAGCTTTAAGTTTAACACAATGTAAAATAATAGATCTAAACTCAGTAGACATGAACTTAATTAAGGTCTTAAGCTTTTCTATCCTGTCTTGATTTGTTTTTCATTTTGAACTGGGAAAGAATACAAGAATAAATTAGGTAAATCTCACTTTTCAGTGCAAGAGATCACATTGATCAGATGCAAGATCTCCTGATTACTCAGTGGTTTAACTTTCATTATTTTATACAGAGTTGAAAACTTTGATTTCCACTTTTTGACGCAAAACAAATCACTTTTTAGGTGAAATGGCCCGGTCACTTAGTAGTTCAAGCATTTGCATTGCTCTGTTTGTATCTTTCCAGATTGATCAGTTTTTTTTGATATTTTGCAGGAATATGTTTGCTTTGACCAGAGAAGTCAAGACTATGAATTTAGAAAGATTATTCTTAACATGTGGTAAAAATAAGGCTTAAACATACATATGTGAAATATTAAAGCCACTCATGTGCCTATAATAGTGTTTTGCAAATCATTTTAAAAACATTCAGTATTATGATTGCTTAACCTTGAAATGATACTGAATCTTTGAAATTAAACTAAATGCATAATGAGTTTAGTTTCAATGTCTTAATTCTCTCATAAGAAAATAGCACAAGGACTCAAAAATTCTGATGATTTTGGGGTTCAAGATAGACAACAATTGTCAAGAGAAATTAGTGAAGAATAGACAATAACTCCCCCTCAACAAATACTCCCCCTCAACAATTGCATAAAGGAATCTTGATACTTGGCGGAGACATATACTCACGCATAGTGAAAGTGTTCAGACAAGCTTAACTTGCCTTTCTTCAAATCACTATTTGATATACCAAGAATACCAATGCAATGTGAGAGTGAGAAATTTATGAGCAAGAATATTTGTCAACAAACTGAATGGGAGTTGATGATGAATCAGATATGACAGAATATTTTTCCAGCAAATTTCTCCAGCATTTCACTCAAAGATTCTTTTGAATTCACTCCCCCATAAGATATGCATGATATGAAATGATCATTTAAGCAATTCAGATATGTTCATTCCAAGTAATTTGCACAGAAAGAGTATGAACATGATCAAGCATATTTCAACAAGCAATTTATTGAAGAAGAAGAGTTTTGCAAAGACTCAAAATAAAGTTTTTGAGATTTTCATTTTGCTTGATGACCTTTATGCAGAAAAGACTATTGATACTTGGCGGAGAATTTTTTTCACGCATGATGATAGTTTCCAGACAAGCCTAACTTGTCCTTTCACATTTCACCATTTGATATACCCCATAGTCACTGCAAAAAGGGTCAATTACACTTTATTTTTAGCATGAAATTCATTGCATTTATTGAAAACATTTTTGCACTTTTTCAAATTTACTCCCCTTTAATATGTGCATGGAATGAAAAAAGCTAGCAAACAATTCACACATGATTATGAGCACAATTAGCTTTAAGCATAACATGACTTTTGGTACTTGGCGGAGTATTTTACTCACGCATAATGATAGCTTCCAAACAAGCATAACTTGTTCTTCCACATGTCATTATTTGATATACCAAAAAGTCAAATCAGTTGACATGCACACAGAATCATGGTCATAGTTAAGCAAGCATGATAACACAAACATGATTCCAATTGCTATGACATAAAGTTCATTGTTGGGAGTACCATTGAAACACATTTCTCATTTTTCAGATAAAAATTAAACATTCATTTCAATTCAGGCAATTCAAATTTGAAATGATAAAGAAGTTTTACCTGAAAGGACTTCAATTGCTTTTCAAAGATTTTACCTGTGTTCTCCAATCATTTCTAGCCTTGCACAGCCAATATCTTGAATCCATTTACAGTGTATGGCTGCAAGACTTCTCAGCTTGCTGATCAAGCTGGTTTTGGGACCCACACTTGTTTGGGTCCTGCAATGAAATCAATGTTAGATTGCAACAAAGATTTCTGAATCCAAAATGCTTTTAATTTTTGTATAGATGCATTTCTTTCATTGATAGAACTATGAGCAGAATTAGTTCCAGATTTTCTTTTTGCCTTGATCAATGCATCTATGTTTTCATGAAGTTTTCTATTTTTTGGATTTTTAATATGAGCAGAAACAAAATGATTTTGTGTAACATTTCTATGCCTATACACATGGAATTTCTGAACATTTTCAGTATGAACATGATGTTTATTCCTATGTGTATGAGCATGTGCATTAGACTGGAATTTCTGAGCATGCACAACAAAATCATTTATGTACTAACAGTCCCTAGAAATATGACCAATTTTATGACAATGAAAGCATTGGACTGATTTGGCATGTTTATTGAAATTTTGATTTCTATTCCAGCAATGTTTGGCAAGATGACCAGGTTTATTATAATTAAAGCAAATGAGAGAATTTTTTACCTGGTACTTACCTTGGCATGTATGCATTTGCTGAAATCTCCTTTTCATGTGAGGAGTCTTACCATGAGGAGAAGGAGGTACCTTTTGGTGGCTCTTGGCATGATGTGAATTTGAAATTTGCCTTGGAGCTTTTTGGATTGATGGAGGAAGTAGATGAGTCCTCTTGACAATAGCATTCCTCTCTTTCCCTGTCTGTTTCTGAACAAGAACTTTCACTAGTTTTTCATTAGAATTAGAAGAGTTCTTATTCGCAGCAGATTTAACAAATGTTATTGTGCTTTTCTTTTCATTTTTCTTGGATTTCACAGAAGCAAGACTTGTGTTTGTAGTGTTTTTCAATTCATGTTGAAGCTTCTGTTTTTCAACTTTTAATGTAACAACTTCTTTTTCTGAATTTTGAAGTTTATTTAGCATGACATCTAAACCATTTTTCAACTTATTCTTTTCAGTTTCAAGTTGAGCAATTTATTTTTCCAAATCAGAAATTTTATTACTTAAATTGCTACAATCATTGTTCAAAGGTTTGTCATGCAACAAGCATTCAATCTTCCTTTTTAAATGATGATTTTCTTCAACAAGTTGTTTGCATCTTTCATTTATTTGATGATCATGAGCCATATTGGAAATTTGTTTGTTTAATTGATCATTATCAAATTGGAAGTTTTCATTGAGATCAATTAATTTTCCATTTTCCTCTTCTAGATCAATGACTTTTGTTTTCAATAGCTCATGATTTTCTTTCAATCCATTCAATTTATTTTCACAGATTTGGACTTCATCTTCCAAATTCTCTTTCTCAGAATTTAATTTTTCAACTTCAATTTTCAAATTCTCAATTTCTTCTGAAGGATATTTATCATTTTTCTGGAGCAATTCAATTGTATTTTTCAAGTTTTCACTTTCTTTATGGCAATGTTTTAAAGTCTTTTTCAAGACTTTATTTTTAGTGTTCAGCTTTGCATTAAGATTTTACATCTTTTTACAGAATTCAATCAATTCAACATAAGACATGCTTTCATCTTCATCAGAATCAGAATTAGAATACACAAATGGATCTGGAGTTGATTTACCTGACCTTTTAGACCCATTTGAACTCTTGTGTTCTGAAGAGGATGAAGAGAGTTCTGAACTCTTAGAGTGTGCAGTGAGAGCCACAACCTTCGGAATTGTTGATGTTCTGGATTCATTGATGTTCTTCTTTGCCATAAAGTACTTGTGAATTTCTTTTGCTCCTTTTCTTTGTGCTTCCTTTGAAAAACTTGATGAAGGTGAGACTAGTGATTTCTCTGAAATTATAACAGGAAATTTATGCAGATTAAAGAGATTTGCCATTATACCAAGACTCACAAAAGACTATTCGATCTAATCACAGTGAATCAATGTAACAAGGAATTAGATCTAACAATTAGAGTGGTTAACCTGCTCTAATGCCAAATGGAGAAATCAGAGCGATTAAACACACAATTCAAGCAATTAACACAGAGATCAAACAGAAGCAATCAAATTCAGATCAGAAATAGATATTAACCCGCTCTGATATCAATCGCTAGGAATCAGAGCGATTAATCACACAGAGATAGATCATCCAAAAAACACAACTGATGAACAGTAAACCCGCTCTAATACCAATTGTTGGGGATCGGATGGGTGGATGGATCAGATTTAGAAGGGGAAGTTGAATAGATCTAACACCAATTAACGCGGAAGCTTAAGCAATTAAAAATTACTTCGAATCAGAGATCAATTCACCCAAACAATTTACTGATCTGAGGTGTGATTAGTGTGTGTGAGCAAATCAATTAGTAGTGTGAACGAAATCCCTATGCATGCATCTAGCGAGATACAAAGTCAAACCACAATTCAAACTATTGCACAGAGGATTTTTAGGTGGTTCGGAAATCACCTCCAGTGACTCCTACGTCCACCCCTCACACAGTGAGGCCACACTACTCAAAACCTTGAGTACAACTCACACAGGAGCACGACGACTCCAAACACCCTTGAGCACGACGACTCAAGAAACACCTAGAGCACGACGACTCCAAACTAAGCACGACGGCTCAAAACAACAACCGGAGTACGACGACTCCAAATTGAGCACGACGGCTCAAACCACACAGTGAGTGCGACGACTCACAAACCAGAGCTCGACGGCTCAGAGTACAAAAGCTAGATCAAACACAAAAGAGATCAGATCCTCTAGCAATGATCTGATTCAAAACAGATTCGTACACATAAAATTTGTGCAGAACTTCATGCACAAATCTCACAGATGAAATAAGGAAGAAGAAACTCTGAGATGAGGGAAATAGATGTAGAAAGAGTGTTCTTCGATGAAAAGGCCTTGCAGACGCTTCAATTGAGGAGCCTTGATGGAAATCGATGGAGATTCTCCTCAATTGGCGATGCTATGCTCTGATGGCATCTGAAATGCCAGAAATCCTTCTTCTCCTGCGCCTCTTCAGTTGGATCTGCTCCCTTACCTTGCACAGCAAGCTTCTCTCCAGGGATTCCCCTTAATTCCCTTGTCCTTCCTCTTGAAAGGATGGCTTGTAGCTTCTGGAGATGGAGACAGATCTGGAAAACCCCCTTTGGCCGCCAAAAGGCTTCTTCTTGAAGTGTATGGGCTCTCTTGCCTTTGGGGTTCAAGGAGCATGGGTATTTATAGCCCCATATGTCCATAAAGTGCCTTGGGGTGCATGGGCACGGAACCCTATGTCAAATCCCCTAAATCCCAAGCAGCCACGTGTACAAAGAAATTCACGTTTTTCAATTTCAGCCGGAGTGTGTCGACCTGCCCTGATCTAGTGTCGACCTGCTCTCCCAGTTAGGCAAACTGGTCTGCTGGAAACTGGGTCTAGTGTCGACCTGCCCTGATCTAGTGTCAACACTGCCTGGGACTGTGTCGACACTGCTTGGGACTAGTGTCGACACTGCCTGGGACTAGTGTCGACCTGACTTGATCTAGTGTCGACCTGATGTCCCAGTCTGGCAACTAGGTCTTCTGGAATCTGGGACTAGTGTCGACCTGCTTTGATCTAGTGTCGACACTACCAAGACAAAAATGTGTGAACCTGAAAATTTAACACATAAACCATTAGTACAAGATATTATAATTAAATATGAGATATTAAACATCAAAAATATGTTGTTTAAGCATTATTGTGATATGTATAAAATGTATAACATGTTCAACATATCATCATCAAAATCACAACATGTCATCATCAAAATCAAAATATGTCATCATCAAAATCACAATATATCATTATTAAAATCACAACATGTCATCATTAAGATCATAATATCTCATCATTAACATCATGATATGTCATCATCAATATCACAGTATGTCATCTTTAAGATCACAGTATGTCATCATCAAAATCAAGGTATGAGTGATGTTCATTGGATATCATTAAAATACAACTTTAGGAAGTTCCAAAACACACTCAACCCAACAGCTCCTGCGGCAAGGAGGCTGCCAGGACTAGCTGCCTAGTCATCTGGGCCTGGAGCCTCAGACAGATCCCTGTCAAGTGCTGCATTTGTTCCCGGAGTTCTGCTACCTCCAGAGCGGTTGCAGGCACAGCAATGGTAGGGACGACACCGGTTGCTTCGGCGGGGGCGACGACAACGTCGACAGGGGGGACCTGCTGACGAGAGTCCGCCCTGGACTGATGGGACCTCATCATTCGGCTCCCAACGTTCTGGTATGAGGATCGTCCACAAGCCATGGATGTTGTCGTTCCTTTAGACGAAGCCAAAAGTGTGAGGGCATTTTCCTGTTTGGGCTAAAAGCCAAACGGGCCTCCACTAGGAAGAGGGAAGACGATCGCCGGTGCGGACGGATGCCTGCAAAACCAAAACCAGATCAGGGGGGCCCGGTTGAAGAACCGGGGAGAACCCTCGGATACTTGAGTGAGTGCGGGACTGGAGAAGCTTCAAGGAGTGGGAGTTCTCTTGTGTGATGCGCGAGGGCAGTGTGAGTAAGATTACGTACCTCTGCATGGAGGCTTACCTGAGCCTTTTATAGGCCAAAGTGCTTAGGGAGAGGGATGGAACGTCCCTGAACAACGCCGAAAAGGGCATGCCGGTTAGGGCCCTTGGCGGGGAGGCACCCGTTGAGGGGCCTTGCAGTTAATGCACCACTTAATCGTGGGGCATGCATGATGCAGCCATTGTAACCGTCGCAAGGATACAGAGGGCTGCCTAAATCCTCCTGGTCGGAGGTATCGAGCATGTTCCCTATTCGGTAGATGGAACCCTGTTGCTCGGCGACAAGGCCCGCTGCTGGATGTTCAGTGCACGGAAGTGTTGCTTGTGCTGAGGAGACTATGACGCACACCGAGCAGTGCTTGCTTGAAAGAGAGGGCCCTGGGCCGAACAGGCTGTAAGGCGTCCGGAGACGGTCCTTGGGTCTCGCTGGCACCTTAATGCAGGGATCGTCCTCGGGACCTTAAAGTTGCTCCTGAGGGGATGTGGCACCCTGTGGAAGGGCCACATTTGTCCACTGGATTGGGATGGGCCATGATGGGCTCTGCGCATGTAGGTGGCTAGGAATAGCCACCACAAAGGGTAACCTTAAGTTCCGTTATTCTACCGATGTAATAAATAGAGATTAGGGGATAAATGAGTAAAACATGTGGGCAAGTTTCTAACAATTAATTTTAGGGAAAATTAATTAGAGATCTTTGTCAGAAGGTTGACTTAATCTATAGTCCCTATCAGAAGACCAGAAGTCATATAATTCTTACTTTTTTTGTTGTTTAATTTCTAGTCCATACTTTTAGTTTCTCAGCATTTATGGGTCTTGGGAGATGAGTCATCTTTTTAGCATCAATTTTTTTTTCTCCTTTTTTACTTTTTCTTCTTCTGATCGTTCCCTATGTAGACTTACATTCATTAAAGTAAGTATATATATCGCTTACAGTAAGTGTTGATATCACTTACAGCAAGTCTATATATCATTTATAAGAAGTCTTTGATATCACCTACAGTAAGCTTTTGATATCACTTACAGTAAGTCTTCATATCACTTATAGTAAGTCTTTGATATCACTTATAGTAAACCTTCATATCACTTATAATAAACATTTGATATCACTTACGTAAGTCTTAGTATCAGTTACAACCGACAGTTATAAGCTTTTAGAAAACAAAAAACTCTATTTGTCTGTGAGTGCTAAGATTCGAACCCAAGTCTCCACAAACTCAACATGAGATACTCTTACCACTAAGCTACAACCACACTTGTGTTACAATATAACATCTATTATATTTTACTAAGTATTGATATCACTTACAGCAAACATACACATCATTTATATATAGTAAGTTTTGACATCACTTATAGTATATGTTAAACTCAATTACAGTAAATGTAATGCCCTAAGAATTCGATACCCGGAACCCTCCAAGTACCTGACCCTTGGACCGCCACACAAGGATCCGAAGACCCGGAAGGGTTAAAAAAATATGTCTAGTGAGATATACAACAAGTTACAATGGCTAAGCAAATAAAGAAATACAACAGTGGAAGAAAGAATATACACAATATCCCAGAAAATAATTCAAGTGCAAAAAGAAATACTAACCATTGCTAATGTTGCTGACCACAAGCGACACGACGCTGACCGTCTGAACACGAGCACCGACCCCCTCGAACTCAAACCTGGAATGAAGTAAGGGGGGAATGAGCTTCGTGAATGAAGCCCAGCAGGGAACCCAACCCCTCACCTGTTCAACAACGGAAACAAGAACAACACAGCTAAACTAGGCAGGAAGAACAATGGTACTAAAGTAAACAAGCTAACTACACCAAGCGAAAGGGCAATGGTAACTCAAGTAACATGACTACTAACTGAGCAAGTAATATAATAAAATAATAACACAACTGAGCAGGTACTGAAGTAAGTAAATGAAAAGTACACTAGTTCACAAGTACAGCCAACTCAGCGCAACAACACACGATCTCAACCTTGGTAAGCATGCTTCGAGCACGCCATAAAACTGCACAAGCAGATGGTAAAGCCCTCGTCTGAACAACAACCGCGGTGAGTGCACTCCAAGCACACCACCAAACTACACAAGCACACGGTAAAACCCTCGTTTGGACAACACATACTAGCCACAACCCAGCCTCTACTAGTCAGTGGTCAGGTGCGCCCACCGGCGTGTTACTGCTCGATCACGAGTCCAGGTCTCCCCTCTTGTCGGAGTGAGACGCGTGGACAAATACAACCACAAGCCGTAGTCTATCCGGACTACGGTCCCACACCTGTCCTCCTGACACGGCTTCGAAACTGTGTAAGGCGAGGTAGTGAGAACGGACTAGCTGGCCCGCATCGCAACACTCCAAACTCTGCAGGACCCAGACCTTTAAGTGAGCTCTAAAAACGACTCAACGCCGCTGTTCAACACCGTTTTCCCCTTCGTTCGGAGAAATGGTCGACGGACGCACTCGTGGCTCAGATACCACCCTCAACGGGCCCACGAGGACGGGGATCCTGGGGAACGGTAACAACCTAAAAGTGCACCGTGCACTGGGACAAGCCCTCAAGTGTCGCAACACCGGGCGAAGACTAGTAAGATAGTGCTAGGAAGTCAGCACAGACGTCATGAGTACGAAATGGAAACTTGGTGCGGAAACGGATCCGCTAAAGTACCTGATTGATGGTCAACCTGGAAAAGCCAATATTACCACCCCGGACAATCGGTCGGCCCTCGGAACTCACCCCACGGGTGCCGGAAACCCCAACGCGACTGTCCGGGTCAAACGGCCCCATTGGCCTAGTTGACGAAGCCGACCCGGGCGGGCCAAAAATCGAGGAACCTAGTACGATGACTCAAAAGACATATATTACCACCCCGGATAGTCGGTCGGCCCTCGGAACTTAGCCCGTGGGTGCCGGAAACCTCAATATGACTTTCCAGGTCAACCGGTCAAATGGCCCTGACGGGCCAGTCGGAGACGACCCGGGAAGGCCAAAAAATCGAGAAACTCGACACAACGGTCATCAACCCTGGACTAGCCCACTGGCGCAACTAGGATGACCCCAACGCCGAAAATGGCACGAAAAATGGACTCCGGAAGGCCCAAAATTACCCAGAAAAGGGGGCAAAAATCCTGCCAGGCGTATTGCGCCGCAGTTAGGGCTGCCCAAGACCCCGATGCAATGCGCCGGTAGAGCAACAACTGGAGCATTGCGCCAGCCGGGCCGCGGGCTGGCGCACTGCGCCAACTCTTCCCCCAATCCCATCCCTGCACCGCCCCCCTGTTTTGCGACAAGGGGAGGAGGAGGGAAGGGAAAGGGGAGCTCCGCCGGAGGCCGGCCTTCGGTCACTGCAGATGCGACCCGCCGGTGGCGGGGGAGGGCGCCGGCCACCACCGGCCCCTCTCCGGCCACCACTGGACTCCATCCAAGAGAGAGAAAGGGAGATAGAGAGAGAGAGCCGGAGCAGGGAGAAGAGGGGGGGCCACGGCGGCACACAAGGGGAGGGGGAGGTCCGGCCGACACCAGAGAGGGAGGAGGTCCCTACCACCTACCGCCGGTGACGGCGAACACTTCCGTGCAATGGCACAACAGATAGAGGAGGAGGAAGGAGACGACGATGGCAGCAGCTCCTCCGGTAGCTGCAACGCTCCTACCAAGGCGACAGTAGCACTCCTACACGGCCGCCGGCGACAGCGGTAGCAACACAGCGAATGAGAGAGAGAGAGAGAGAGAGAGAGAGAGAGAGAGAGAGAGAGAGAGAGAGAGAGAGAAACTGAGAAACTGAGAGAGAGAGAGAACAGAGGGGGAGAGTCTCGGGGGAAAGAAGAAGATGGGGAGGAAGGGAGGGAGGCGGTGGCTTGCGGGAGGGGCAAGAAGAAGGGAAGGAGGGGGGGGGGGGGTTGCCCCTTCCGAAAATAGGCCAGGCGGCCTTTTTCGGAGCCCCTGCACATGATGCGCAAGGGGGAAAGGGGGGACCACTCCCCCTCCCCCCCAGGGGCTCACATCCTACCCCACTTAAAATAATTTCTTCCTCGAAATTACAAAAACAAAGCCGAAGCACGAAAGTAAAGCAGGGGTAGAAACAACTCACTCGAATCGATCTGACAACACGAGGGGAAAGAACACGGCAAGAAACAGTCAGCGTGTAGCAACTTTAAATTTAAAATTGTATAAATAGATTTAAATTTGAATAAAAGGTGAATAAATTTGAATAAAATGAAATTAAACTAAAACCCAATAAGCCAACTTAGGTAATGGGTTATACAAATGGTCCATACATGAGTTATTGTTGGATGGGAGATAAATAAATAAAAATTCGTACCTAAAATATTAATAATTAAAAAGGGTTAAGATAATCATTGTTTTAACTCAAAATTATCTTAAAAAGAGTCCTAGGCTTATCCTAATCCCTTAGCCACGAAATTGGGACTCTCCCCAAGCCAAATAGGTGGATAAAGGGTAGTAAATAGTGAGATAAATATAGAAATTCGGAGTTTGAAAGGAATGAGGAGTTTTAAGTGAATAGGGAATCTTAAAGCAAACAAATACCTCTCATCTCGTACAACCTCAACCCTAGACTTCTCTGAGGCTTGGAGCACGAAGGAAAAGAGGCTCTAGATAGGGATGCAAGGAGAAGGAGGCTTGGATCAAAGGGGATTTCGTTCTTCAACCTTTTGTTGGCCCTTTTGGTACGACAACAAGCTAACCTAGAGTAGGGGTGAATAGGTTTTTCTAAAATCTGAAATAGAAATTTAAACACAGAAAATTAACACTTGAAAGTTTGGTTAGTTGAGTGTGATAGAGAGTAGCAGTGTGGAAGCAAATAAACAATTACACAGAGGACACAAGGAATTTATCCTGGTTCGGCCCTTCCCACATGGAAGTCCAACGTCCAGTCCCCAAGCAACCTCTTGAGATTTTACTTACCAAGGGTACAGTCCCCCTCAAGGACAATACAACACCCAGCACCCCAGCTGGTCTTCTTCTCTTTCCCGGGCAAGAAGACAGTCCACTTCTTTTATAGGTCAAGAAGCCAACCTCTTGGTACAAACCCCAGTGTGGTTCTGCTAGACTTAAACCCCTAGCTAGGTTCTACACTGTATACAGTCCTACAGCTGGACAGAAGTCTTTCTTACAAAAGAAAGAACAAAGCTGAGAGTTGGAACAAATGAAAACCAACTAAAAGAACTCTCAGCGAAAAGACTCTCTCCCCTAGATTACAAAGATGCACACAGAGAGAGTGAAGAGAGGAGAAGGAGCTTGAAGCTTGAGTGCTTCAGATGCTTGAACAATTCTTCTTGGGCTCAGGCTCTTTCTCTCTTTTCCTTTGAGTGTATGTGGCGTTTAGGTTCTTCCTGAACGTACACTCTTTAAAAAATCTTCAGGAAAGCTCTTTTCTTCTTCTTTAGCCTTGCTTCATCTTTTATATGATCAACTTTGAACAAATCTGTTGGAGTTCTAGCCGTTTCTCATCTTCTCTTTTTTCTGATATTTTGTAGTCTACGAGGTTTGCAAGCATAGAAGAAAGTGTTTAGTTGAAAGAGTGTTTCTCTCAAAAGGTTCATACCTTTATGTTTCATGTTGTCTCCAAGAAGTGGTAAGTGACCACCTTTTTGTTGGCAGGAAAAGAGATTTAGAAAGATAAGCAAAAAGATCTTCTGACCAAGACATTTTTTGACTTTTCATTAGGTGCCAAACACATTTGAAACATCTGACTATAAAGAAAATCGATGTTTATATGAAGTCGATGTTTGGACAAAATCGATGCTTAAGTGAAAGCAAATCGTTATTATAACTATAGGTAAATCGATGTATGAGCAAATCGTTGTTTTCACTTATCGAATCGTTACAGCAATCAAATCGTTGTTTAACTTATGAAATTGATGTTCTAGTCAAATCGATATTTTACTTATCGAATCGATGTGAGACCAAATCGATGTTCTCACTTAAGAAATCAATGTGAGAGTGAAATCGATGTGAGACCAAATCGATGTTCTCATTTATGAAATCGATGTGAGAGTGAAATCGATGTTTAACGTAACGAATCGTTACATGATCAAATCGATGTGGCACTTTGTTAACTAAAATCGATGTAAATTGAATAGACATCGATTTGACTTTTCAGTGTAAAACACAAAGCGATAGTTCCATAAATTTATATTTATTAGGAAAACATGATATTAAATATATTTAATAATATTTAATTAATCATAAATTTTGTTATCATCAAAATATAAGGGTAAAATATAAGAGTGGTTCAACAATCTCCCCCTTTTTGGTGATGACAAAATTTTTGAGAATTTTCTAACAAAAAGACTTAAGGCATAGAAAATACAGAAAATTCATAGATAATGCATACTATGAATATTCTCCCCCTTTTTGTCACTAACCAAAAAGGAAGGATCTTACCATTTCATTTACTCCTTTTTTTGTGAAAATTTCTTACCATTAAGGGGTTCAACAATGATTGACATTAATGAATAACTCCCCCTTAGTCTGTGCTCCCCCTGAATGAGAGACTCAACCTGAATGAGACTTGCAAATAGTTATTAGTAATACTGAAATTTTAAAATAAATTAATGACTACTCCCTCTTCAGATATGAGTTGGATGAAGAGCTGGCAGTCACCAATGCCTTGAGCATCCTTGATCCTGATGCTCCATGGCTATCTTGTAAATAAACTACTCAGAAGTAGGTACCCAAATCTTTTTGGGTCCTTGATGGTTAGATGCATAAAAATATCATTTCGGGATCCATACTAGGTGCCTTATTGTGCAGGTGTTTATTGTGTGTCCTAATTTATTGCAATGAGAACAACAATGAATATAATCTATTTTGCAGTTCTTATTGTTTTCATGATGTCTGTTTAGAACATAATTTTTTAAAACTTTTTCTTTTACAGGGGCCTTTTTCTGAGGTAACTTGGTTTCTTTTACAAATTTTGGTAATGGATATTTTTCAGGAATTATGACTTGTTTTCCTTTTTCAGGAGGTTTGTATCCAAGACCTTGTTTATTGTTTCCAGATTTTGATCCTTTTAAGCATAGGGTTAAAGATGTTTTTCCTTTAGTTAATTTTCTAACTGATTTTTTAAATAAAGATTTTCTTCAGTTATAATTTTTAATTTTTCTTCTAACTCTAATTTTTCATTGTTCTTGCTTTTTAAGTTTTCATTCAAGAGATGATTATTATCTTTACATTTTTTAATTGTTCTTCTAATTGATCCATTTCTGATTTAAAATCCGAATTGGTGTTTTCTAAGTAAATAGTGTTGTTTTTCATATTCTTTAATTATTTTACAACTTTTTTATTTTTTCATATAGTTCATTAAATACTTCTTCTAAGTCTTCAGACTCTGACCCTGAATCAGTGCATGAATCAAAAAATTGGTCAAAATTTACCTCATCTAGTCCTACCACGAGGGCTAGACTTTCTTGCTCTTTTTCAGAATCTGAGCTTGATGATTCTGAAGTTCTGGCCTCTTCATTTTCCCAAGCAGCTGCCATGGCTTTTCTTTTGAACTTCTTGTGCTTCATTTTAGACTTTTTTGGTTGACCAGTCTTCTTTAGTCTAGGACAATCTGGTCTTAGATGCCTAGATTTTCTGCATTCATAGCAGACTGGTTCTTTTTCTTTTCTCTCTTTCTTTTGAATCCTTCTCGATCCATTTTTCTTCTTCTTGAGAATCTTCTGAAGTTTGGATAGAACTTCATGTACATCATTGTCTTCAGAACCTGCATTTTTTGAACTCGAAGAGGAATAAGAGGTGGAAGGAGTAGCTGCAACTTTAAGAGCATTAGTACATTTTTTCTTTGACGAGCTTTCAGATAGTCGCTCCATATTAATATCATGTGCCATGAGGGAACCTATTAAGTTATCAATAGAAACTTTGGTTAAGTCATGGGCTTCTTCAATAGCAGTTACTTTAGGTGTCCATGAAAGAGTTAAAGACCTACGTATCTTTTTATCAGTTTCTTCATTAGAAAGAGTTTTACCAAGAGAATTTAAACCGACTACTATGCTTGAAAATCTATTATACATAGTAGTAATATTTTCGTTTGGAAGCATTTTAAATTGTTCGTATTGTGAAACAAGAATATATATCCTAGTTTGTTTTACCTTATCTGTTCCTTCATAAGTTACCTGCAGTTTATCCCACATTTCTTTAGCAAATTTACATGCAGATACTCTACTAAATTTCTTTTTAGATAAAGCACAACATAAATAGTTCTTAGCCTTAAAGTTTAAAGATAATTTATTCTTATCAGCTACTGTAATGGCAGTAGTACCAGCAACAGAGTAACAACAAAATCACCTACCTCTATTACCCGCCACAGATCAAAGTCTGTGCCTCGAATGACGCATTCCATTCGCATCTTCCAATATATAGTCCTCTCCATCAAAGAATGGAGGTCTGGTGACTGATTAACCTTCAGCATATCCTTGAGCTGTCATGGATCTTCTCTATGATCGTTAGATCTTCTTGATTGATCAGAGAACCTCTCTCTGATACCACTTGTTGGCCCTTTTGGTACGGCAGCAAGCTAACCTAGAGGGGGCGTGAATAGTTTTTTCTAAAATTTGAAATAGAAACTTAAACATAGAAAATTAACACTTGAAAGTTTGGTTAGTTGAGTGTGATAGAGAGTAGCAGTGCGGAAGCAAATAAACAATCAATAGAGGACACAAGGAATTTATCCTAGTTCGGCCCTTCCCACATGGAAGTCCTACGTCCAGTCCCCAAGCAACCTCTTGGGATTTTACTAACCAAGGGTACAGTCCCCCTCAAGGACAATACAACACCGAGTACCCCAGCTGGTCTTCTTCTCTTTAACTGGAAAGAAGGTAGCCCACTTTTTTACAGGTCAAGAAGCCAACCTCCTGGTACAAACTCTAGTGCGGTTCTGCTAGACTTAAACCCCTAGCTAGGTTCTACACTGTATATAGTCCTACAGCTCGACAGAAGTCTTTCTTATCAAAGAAAGAAGAAAGCTGAGAGTTGGAACAAATGAAAACCAACTAAAAGAACTCTCAGCGAAAAGACTCTCTCCCCCAGATTACAAAGATGCACACAGAGAGAGTGAAGAGAGGAGAAGGAGCTTGAAGCTTGAGTGCTTCAGATGCTTGAACACTTCTTCTTGGGCTCGGGCTCTTTCTCTCTTTTCCTTTGAGTGTATGTGGTGTTTAGGTTCTTCCTAGATGTACACTCTTTAAAAAATCTTCAGGAAAGCTCTTTTCTTCTTCTTTATCCTTGCTTCATTTTTTATATGAGCAGCTTTGAAAAAATCTGTTGGAGTTCTAGCCGTTTCTCATCTTCTATTTTTTCTGATATTTTGTGGTCTACGAGGTCTGCAAACATAGAAGAAAGTGTTTAGTTGACAGAGTGTTTATGTCAAAAAGGTTTATACCTCTATGTTTCTTGTTGTCTCCAAGAGGTGGTAAGTGACCACCTTTTTGTTGGTAGGAAAAGAGATCTAGAAAGATAAGCAAAAAGATCTTCTGATAGATACATTTTTTGACTTTTCATTAGGCGCCAAACACATTTGAAACATCTAACTATAAAGAAAATCAATGTTTATATGAAGTCGATGTTTGGACAAAATCGATGCTTAAGTGAAAGCAAATTGTTATTATAAACATGGGCAAATTGATGTATGAACAAATCGTTGTTTTCACTTATCGAATCGTTACAGCAATCAAATCGTTGTTTAACTTATGAAATCGCTGTTCTGGTCAAATCGATGTTTTACTTATCGAATCGATGTGAGACCAAATCGATGTTCTCATTTATGAAATCGATGTGAGAGTGAAATCAATGTGAGACCAAATCGATGTGAGACCAAATCGATGTTCTCACTTATTAAATCGATGTTTAACTTAACGAATCGTTACATGATCAAATCGATGTGGCACTTTGTGAACTATAATCGATGTAAATTGAATAGACATCAATTTGACTTTTCAGTGCAAAACATAAAGCGATAGTTCCATAAATTTATATTTATTAGGAAAACATGATATTAAATATATTTAATAATAATTAATTAATCATAAATTTTGTTATCACCAAAATATAAGGGTAAAATATAAGAGTTGCTCAACACCTTTTAGCCCTAGGATTTTCACAGCGTGAAAAGGTAGGCAATCTCTCAAGCAAAACCTAATTAAATTTCCCTAGGTAGATCATGATCCCCTCTTACAAAGCCATATTAGTTCCCCAATTTCTATCGTGCCATGGATGAGTATTTCATGTTCAAAGTTCTGTCATGAACATATACTCGACTTGACTTGTTTGCCCAAATCCCATGTCCATGCTTAATTTCGGATCATGAAACTTTTACCGTACATACTACTCGATGTCTGGAATCCATTGATACCATTTTCCCCAATTTCCATCATGTGCCATCTTCGAATTAAATCAGATTCCATCACTGTGTATTTTTTTAGGTCACCAAAATGTAACCTAATTACTGCTTGTCCATACCATGTCTAATTTCTAATTACTCATTATTGTTGATACATTTGCATGTCTATTTTCGTTTAAAACTGGTTTCAAAATTTTTGGACATGTATACGATTTTATATTGAATTTTGAATGGTCCTGTATCAAGTCTATGGAGGACAAGCCCAAAATCCCAAGTGAACCAGAGAACGCGATGGCCTGACCCGTCGCGATTCTCATGAGGGTTGCGACGGACGAGCGTGTCGCGATATGAACGTGATGGATCGACTCATCGCATTCTCAAGGCCTCACCGATTGTCCAGAACGTGACAGACCCTGATGTCGCATTCATGGATCGATTGCCCTAATTTCGACCGTTCAGCACGTCGCGTTTAGAGCATCTATCAATTGGCCTGTTACCGTTATGATGAACGCGACTGACCTAACTGTCGTGATTTGAAACGCGACAGGTGCCCCCGTCGTGATTTCACTGTTGCAACCAGAACCATAATTCTTCATGCAATCTATGTTAATCATGTCAATTAACTACTGTTTAACCCTTAACTGATTCTGTTATGAACAATAACAACTTGTTTACACTACAAGAAATCTTAGCTCTGCTTACAAAAGTTTCTTACGGTTCAATATATTCGTAAGCTATTCGTATGGATAGACATATCTATACTTACGAACTATACATGTCGTAAGGATATCAGACGAACTTTGTTCTTAAACTTTTAAGATATACCTATCCGTATGGCGTGATACTGTAAGCATATAACAAAATCATATGCTTATGGAGCTAGTTACAGAAAGAATATAGTAAGGATAAACATCATCCGAAATTTTTTCTTATAAAAAAAAAAACTCAAAACACTGTCCAAAACTTTTCACATCGCGGAAAACTTACTCTCTAGACTCGATGCCAAACCTTCCCCCACCCCTAGCCGCCCACGCTGCTCATGATCTCCCCCCTCCCTTCCCGTCACCAACGCCACCGGTGATCTCCCCCTCATCGTGGCCAGTGCAATGTCACTGGCGATCTCACCCCTCTTGTTGGCTCAACTGATGTTGCATGCGATCTCCTCCCATCAGCCCATGCGACACCTCGATCTTCCCCTTGCCCACACTGTGATCTCCCCTCCCTTCTCCTTAGATCTTCTCGGATGGCTACCTTAAGCAGGGGAAAATGCGTCGTCTTCTCATCGACGACACATTACACAAGCATCCTGCTATGTCGTTCTAGCCCTCAATGCTCTCTCTCTCTCTCTCTCTCTCTCTCTCTCTCTCTCTCTCTCTCTCTCTCTCTCTCTCTCTCTCTCTCTCTCTCTCCGCGGGCAGCGAGATCTCAGATCGGCAGGGGAAGCGGAGGAGGATGAAGCGGCAGTAGAGATGAATCAGCGTGACAATCCCAACCCTTTCAACAAGGAGGACGTGAATCCATTCGCGGTAAGCTCGCGCGATCGCTCCCTCTCTCTCCCTGCACTGGTTTGTTGTCCCATTGCCCTAGATTCTCTTTGGACCGTGTTCTTCCACGTTGTTGTGGTGTTGCATGCAATGCGAGTGCCTTGGCAGTCGCGGATCTCACCCGTTCCTGTGATTTGAATGGCTGGCTGGGAGGGAGAGGCCTTCCCCAGGGTGACGGTCCCGATGTCTGCCCTTGCTTAGTGTGCTGTTTTCGGGGGCAGGCGTTTCTTGATGGATCTCATGGGTTCCTGATCGCCGGAGTAAATTAGGTCTTGGGATTTTCTGGGCCCTGTTTGATTCAGATCCAGGTGGGGATTTTTTCAGAATTGGGTTGCAGTCAGCTATTTTCAGACCCTCTTCAATCTTCACTTCTAGATTTGTTGTTTTTACCTATCATGAAGAGTAGGTGGTTAACTTGAAGGCATCTACTTTTTGTCTATGTATGTTGTTGTCTTTTTTTTCTTCCCTAATTTATTTGAAGAGGGGAGATAGATGGATTGGACGTGCGGAGAGGAGGGTGAGGGAAAAAACATTGTCAGTGATAACCATCCATAAGAACTAATTGAGCGTGAAGTGATTTTATAATGTAACACTAGAAACAAGGAAGCATAAAAGAGAATGGTTATCCAGGCCTCCTCCTAAAAAATAAACATGTTGCAAATATTGATTTGGACAGCTGTCTAACTTTAACAACAAATCTTTCTTTAAAACAATGCTTATGATTTATTTCTTGAAAATCTCTGTATCGTATCATTGATTATAAAAAGAAAAAACATTGTCAGTGATAACCATCCATAAGAACTAATTGAGCGTGAAGTGATTTTATAATGTAACACTAGAAACAAGGAAGCATAAAAGAGAATGGTTATGCATGCCTCCTCCTAAAAAATAAGCATGTTGCAAATATTGATGTGGACAGCTGTCTAACTTTAACAACAGATCTTTCTTTAAAATAATGCTTATGATTTATTTCTTGAAAATCTCTGTATCGTATCATTGATTATAAAAAGAAAAAACATTGTCAGTGATAACCATCCATAAGAACTAATTGAGCGTGAAGTGATTTTATAATGTAACACTAGAAACAAGGAAGCATAAAAGAGAATGGTTATGCAGGCCTCCTCCTAAAAAATAAACATGTTGCAAATATTGATGTGGACAGCTGTCTAACTTTAACAACAGATCTTTCTTTAAAACAATGCTTATGATTTATTTCTTGAAAATCTCTGTATCGTATCATTGATTATAAAAAGAAAAGTTGTTCATGTTCAATTTACAGCACCCTGTGCCCATTCCCTTTCCCTAAGAAGCAACCTGAGCCCTTATGCTGCTTGTGGTTCACTGTGGGACACTAGCAGACAAGGCAAAACAGTTATTGGTAAATTCACATTACTTTTGCTGCTCTGCTAGAAAGAGATGATAAAGCATTGTGTTCTTTCTACATATTTTCATGGGTGAGCGAATTTTAAAGTGGGAAATAAATGTCTTTTCTTTTTTAACCCGAGTTGCAGTTTTCTAGATATATACATTAGTAATGACTAATGACAACACATGAAATGTGATTGTCCTGCCTACATATGGCTATGTATGTAAAACTATACAGGTATATTACATGCATAGACATGTGCATGAACATATTCGTTCCCTCTTTCACCTCAGTCTCACTTGGTCCTCTCCCACTCCACCCTCCTGAGTCTGGAAAGCATAAAGGTGAAATGTGACCAGTCATACCAACCTATGGTTATATATATAAACAACGATATAGGTGCAGTACATGCATAGACAAGTGCATGAACAATTACTTCATCCATTGTGGTGGGCTAACAACAATCTGAAAGCTTGTTCATTATGGCATATGTATGTTTGAACTTTGCTTGTTCCATAAATTTCTTTATCAACCGAGTTTGGAAGTAGCTTGTTTGTTATTATGAAGATGATCCTGTTGCTTTTTATTTCCCTGGTTTGTCATTCACTCTTCAATGTTATCATTCCTTCTCCATATTTATAAATTATAAATAAAGCAAACAAAAACTTTCAGATCTCAGATGAAGCAGATTAGTCTTTTCTCTTTTGTTTTTTTAAGTTTCTTATTTACTGACAAAAACTTGTAGCAACCTGATTGATGGTTTATGTCTGTTTTTAATTTGTTTCCTTAGGCAAAATGCATCCTAGACATAACTGCGCTTTATTCCTTCCAGGTTGAGGGTCTTGTCCTTGATCATGGTTCTCGACATCCTGATATGAAAAGGAGGGCTGAGAACTGCTACATCTTGACATGCAATGTTTCCTTGGAGTATGAGAAAAGGTACGCAAATTATTATATGTTAGTTTATGCAAATATCTGACCTCAGTAAACTCCTAGTTTTCTAGAGGATTGAACCCGTGGAGACATGGAAATCACAGTGACAGATCATTCAGAATAAGTGGATGGATGTACAGCTAAATTGTGTATCAACATTTAGGGATGTTTCTGAGGGTTGTTAGAGAGTTTTATGATAATTACAGTTTTTCATTGAAGAGAAACAAGCAATCTAGGTGCTTTGTTTGTGTGTGATTTGGTTCTCTGGAAAAATGTTAGAGGAAGTTATAGTGTGTGCTTGCTTTGAAGGGTGTGCCAAGAGGCCTGGATGAAGAATCAATGGGAATTGGGGTTGGAGGTAGCATCTCGGGCCCACAACACACTAATGTTTAGCCCCTAAAGAAACTTTATCTCTAACAAAATAAAAAAGAGTGCCCTCTGTCTGCGCTTCCCTTTGATTAGTCTACTGTTCCTTTCATTCCACAAAGCCCAGATAGTGGCATGCAAGATGAGCCACCAAACCAAATTATCTCCCTTGAGTGTCCAACACCTATGCCACTTAAGAAGACCTAGGATAATTACATTGCATGCAGTGTACCATGGTTTAAGGGAGTCAATAAATCATGGCTATTGTTGGTCCGCTTTTGGTGATATGGCAAGAGAAACCACACATAAGTTCATCATATTTAAAAACCATATTGGATGCTCTCCACATTGGCATTTACTGTATATGAATTTAGGTGAACTTTTAGACTTTTAAGTGATTTAGTAATTGTTTTTGGTGGCATAATGCTAGAAAGCAAGGGAAGTACAGGTTTTTTGGTGAAATTTTGCAAGTTCCAAGCACAACAGCTTTCCCCATTTATGCAAGATCTGACCGTGCTAAGAAGATTATTAAGCACCTCTAGAAGGTGTTACCTAAGCCTCACTCCTCTCTCTGTGCATTCATGTGCAATTGCACATGCCTACATGAAACTGGACATAAAAGACATTTGCTTGTGTATGTCTCTGTTGAAACTGACATCCTTATAGTTGCAGGAGATGTTCTGTTCACTGTGACATTATGTTCATTTTCATGGCTTGACTTTACTAAAAACAATGCATGATTGTCTGTGAATTATGAATTTCCATCTAAACAATTCTCAATCAGCCAGTTACCTTTTTCATACTTCAGCTTGTATATCTACAGTGAAAAACACAACCTTTCAACTTAAAAGAATGTTTTTACCTGTTGGGACTAACTAATGTATGTGTTTTTCTGTCAGTGAAATAAATGCTGGATTCTTCTACTCAAATGCAGAGCAAAGAGAAAAGATGGTTGCTTCTGAAAGGCATCAAGTTGATGAGCGAGTTAAAAGAATTATCGAACTAAAGGATAAGGTAATGTCTTCATGTATAATATGCTATTTCTGTGATTCTTTTTGTGTTTTTCATTTATTTTACTAGTTTTTTTTACTGACTTGTCAGATTATGCTCCTGATTGGATGTCATGTAGAAATGGATCCCTATTCATCTGTGTGTTTTTTGTCTCAACATGTTGGAGTAGGACAGAAAGTGAATTTCTGGCGATCTGGTCCTTCTGATTGGCCATGCCAACTTTTCATTTGTTATTTGTGTGTGTGTGTGTGTGTGTGTGTGTTTGGGGGGAAAATCCAACACTCTTGCATTAATTATATTTCAAAAGAAAAAACATTGTTGCATTAATTTCTACAAAAACTTCCTATCAGTGCTACTGTAGCTTCAAAGAATGGATAGAGTAGAACTCAATGAAGGTGCCTTGTTCAGTGCTGATTCCATGACCATGTGTAAACCTGGTAATTTCTCATAACAGCCTTGTTCATGTTCAATGTGAAGACTGAAGAGGGTCGATTCTGAATTGTGTCTTTTTTATAAGTATGTAGGCATTTTCCTTGGCATTGAAAATCAAGATTTTTTTTACTGATCGTGTATCTGTGAACTTGGCAGAGGATGTTGGCTAATAAATTAAGCACAATTACTCTGATGAATTTTTGTTGGAGACCTTTCTTGAAGGTCATGTTAAGACTCTTGCAAAGCAAGGAACTTTGATGAAATTTTGATGAGTAATTATCATTTAATTTGCATAAGTCTATCTTGGATTTTCATCTAGAAATTGATAAATTGAGGGCAATTGCTCTTTGTTTTTCAAAGAAACTAGTTGTTAGCTTTCTTCTTTGCTTTTGTAACTTGCCTTGCTTAAAGGTCATACTTAGAGAAATGATGCATGTTGCAAGGAGGAAGAATCTCAGGTAGGTAAACTAGTTGTTTTTTCAAAGAAACTAGTTGTTAGCTTGTTTTTCAAAGAAACTAGTTGTTAGCTTTCTTGTTTCCTAAAACTATAATGTGTTTTATATTTTTAATGTGTTGTGTATTGTGAAATGAGTGGGTGTGAATATGTGGATGTGAATGTGTGGATGTCAATGTGAATGTGGATCCGAATGTTCTGTGAAGGTGGATACGAATGTGGATGCGGATGTGAATGTATGGATCTAAATGTGGATGTGTATGTGTTGATCCAAATGTAAATGTGACTATGGATCCAAATGTATGTAATGTGGATCTCAATGTATGTGAATGTGGATCCAAATGTATGTGATGTGGATCTTCAAATGTAGGTAATGTGGATATCTAAATGTAGGTGAATGTGGATCCATTTGAATACATTACTATTTTTTTTTTTGCTGAAAAAAGATGCTTAAGGTGTACGTGGCCATAGGGAAACATGCTTATGGTTTACATAGCCGTAGGGATGTATGCAGCCGTAAATGAGTCTATCCTTACAAAAACTATGACTATAGTTTACATAGCCGTAGGAGAAAGAGGAGATCCTTATGGTGTTACTTACGGCTACAAACACTGTGAGTAAAGTTCTATACTTACGACGTTTGAAACACCATAGTGATAGTCCTTTGCCGTCGGACCTTAGCCGACGAAACCCTATCGTAGGGTAACACCATAAGCGAAGGCTATGCTTACGATTTTTGGTTCTATACTAACGGTGTTTGACGTAAGTAAAGCCTGATTTTCTTGTAGTGTTAATAATAATGGGTATTAATATCATGATTTACCATTAAATAAAAGCTATGTGCATGATTATTCTTGCTATCATGATTACCTTACACTAGCACAAACTATACATAGATGCTTGCCATGAAACCTTATCATGTTACTCAATAATATATCTGGTAATTAGCTTGCCATGAAACCTTATCATGTTACTCAATAATATATCTGGTAATTAAGTGTAATTATTTATATAATACCCTATCTATTTTAATGAACTTGTCTTCATTTTATCCACGTGTTTGTATACCATTATTGCGTCCCTCTGCCTTCGAGCACTCGAGGCAAGACGGACAACATTTCATTACACACTTCTATCTTGGCTTGGACGACCTCTCCATTGAGAATACTCCTAATAGGACCAGGAACTCCTTGTCGAGGCCTCCGTAAGTCTCCTTAGCTTTGGCGGACGTCCATTATCGACGAGCGGGTTGTACAATCAAGACCTATTATACCCTTAGGGACCAGCATCATCCAACGGCCTTAGTGTGTTCTCTCTTACCTTGAGATCACGTCGGACCTCTGGCCTGTGTACATAGCATGACTATTGGGCGGTTGTAACTTCTACCAGACTGCGGGCACACGACCATGTGTGTTGTGCAACTGTTGTTATTGCCTGTTTATCATTGTTTTACGATTTTGACCCTATTCTCATCTACTAGCTCTATTCTCTCATATGTTCACATTCTCTCTATAATCTCATATATTCGTCTACTACTACTCTCATCGATTCTTGGTACTCTATTTGGCCATACACTTGATTGTCTAAGATAATGAACATAATCAATGCCAGGCAATAGGGCCCGATCTGGTCTTGGGAGGTGCGCCCGAAAAGTGCTATTTGCCCATAGGAGTTCAGTGATCAGGATGTCGGCATTACATCCAGTGCCATTTATACTATCAAGATTTAATCTATGACAATCAATCACTATACTATGTTCTCTGGGTTGACAAGAAGCTCGACCAAAAGTGCTATCTCTACTAGTGCACCTTTGTGCAAATGTTACATGCTATTTCGTTACATGGCCAATCCGTTAACATGCTTGTTGTGCTATACTCTCCTGAAAAGTGCTATTATTCTCTCATTATCATGCAACATTGCTCTCTAGACTATATATGATCGCTTTCTCTAGTTATCCTGCTTGTCAAGACATTAATCACTTAAAGCATGCCTGTTTATATGAGATATTAAGTCCTACTAGGCATTTATCGCTCATCTGCACTATTTATTTTCTATGTTTCAGGTGAGTCTGATGGGGACTACCACACAAACGAGGCTGGGACTGAGGAAGAGCAGGAGTGACCCCGTTTTACGACAACCAATACTTTTTAGTACTTAGTTAGTTCTTTGTTAACCAGTTTGTAATAGTTTGGATTTGAATAAAGTACTATGGACCCTAGTTTTGACTCTGATTAGTGAATGTAATAGTTGATTGAGGAGTTATTAATGAAGTTGGATTTTATTTGGTGTTATTCCAAATTGTGCAATGGTTTGATATCTATTTATCGCTTTGTACTATTTATTTAATTATAATATCACTCCGATATTCCACGTCGGGACGTTACACAGCGTGAAAAAGGCCATTGAGTCTCACCACAACTTCCTGGTGGCCACAACAACAACACAGCCATGCGTGGAGTGCTCAACCAGACAACCGACAGCCCACGCCGCACACCCCAGATGGGTATGAAGCACTCAATTAGATGCCGACAACTCCACAAGTGTGGCACACGCTAACTGACCGAAGACGAACGAAACCACTAGCCGAAAACCACGTGGCTGAAGTCATCAATAGACCATGCCGTTGAAACTAATCTGGTCAGTAACCCATTCTGTCACCAGCAAAACCTAACAGAAACCACAGTCACTAGCAACAACTCGGAAAAATACCTATGAGTCAACCATAGTGCTCAGAGGGATGGTCTCATGTAACGGCCCCGACGCCCAGATCCCCAATTCTCACTAAGGATCTGAACACCGGCATCACCGCCCACGAGTCCGGAGACTCGAAAGGGCTAACCGATCAGTCTAACAAGATATGTAACAGAAATAAATAACAACAAACGTACTAAAGTGCACCACAAGTGAATGAAGAGTGTCCAACACTAAGTAACAGTCTAGTACAGTCCCAAAGTAAATAAAGTACAAGTGCTGAAATAAACAGGAAGGAACACGTCCCTTAGGGGCATACCCCGAGGGTGAAGTACAATTTCTGGGGGAACACTGCCACTAGAGACGCCGACTACTGTGGGCCTATCTCCTCAGTCCACCACGAAGGGAGCTGCTGTGACGTATCACCTACAAAACAGGGAGTGAGCTTCACGAAGAAGCCCAGTAGGTACTACCAATCTCCCACTGGTTCTAACAGCCGAATAGAACTAATGTGCAATAATTAAATAAAGTAGTAAAGTCTATTCTACTAAACAGAGTCAAGTGTGGAAGCGTGAAAGAAACTACACGGTCGTCGGTCTAAGCTACTCAGCAGAACCGGAAAACCCGTGTACACCAAGGCACCACAAGAACCCAGCTGTAAACAAAAAGAGTAGAAACTGCCTGGACAAACACACTAGCTACATAATGCTACACTAGTCAGCCGGTCAGGTGCGCCATGCGCCTTACCCTCGCCCAACGGTCCATGTCTAGCACCTCCCGTCGGAGTGAGACGCGGAACTAAGAACAAACACAACTGCCATAGTCTGGCAAGACTACGGTCCCATGCCTGACCCCTCTAAATGGTTTCGGAACCACGTAGAGTGAGGCCATGAGAAAGGAGTAGCTGGTTCGCACCGTAAGAGCACCACACTACCTCGAAGAACCAGACCAGCTAAGAGAGCTCTACAAACGACTCCATGCCGCTGTCCCCACCGTTTTCCCCTTCTGCTCCAAGTCCGTGACCTGAGCACGCCCGTCGCCCGGAGAACTCCCTCTAACAGACGCGTGGGGCTGGGGGTCCCAGGTAGTGGTAACAACTTGTCTCGTAGACAAGCCCTCAACTGCCTAGCACCGGGCGAAGAGACTAGAGTAGCACTGCACTAGGAACAACACAGGTGCCAAGAAAATCGAGTCGCAGCGGAAGCGGAAACACAAACAGGTTGACAATCAGCTCTCAGTCAGAGAGGCGACTCATCGGTTCGTCACGACCAGAACGCGACGGTTCTGCCCGTCACGACAAGAAAACCGATGGTGACCCTTAAGCGCGTCGCGATAAGGTCGCGGCGGCTAAGAGTACCGCAACAAGCATGAGTCGACTGATTGCGACATGTACCCCATCGCGACAGAGACGGAGGTCGCAATCGGCAAGACCTCGAACACCTGAACGCCAGCCATGTACCCCTCGCATTAGCAAGATGCGGTGGGTCTGGGACGCATTCAAGAGAATGCGACGCACCGATACGTCGCGACCTGGTCGCGACTGAGAAACCCATCTTGACCACATCCGAGTGCCCAATAAGGCAACTTCTACCACTCCAAACCCCAACACAAGGTACAAATGGGGAAGGGACAACATGGAGACAGGAGAAACATGCTAATATCATCCAAACCACCCCAAACAACCCACATGCATGCAAGGAAAAGCCAACTACACTCACATAGTCTCACATGCACCAAGTACTCTCATTACAACCCATGCAACCCAAGCATGAATCAAGAATCACAGAACCATCCACATGAAAACCAGCACACAATTCACATCCTATTCATGGAGTCTAGACTTGGAGAAGGGGTTTGGCCCTAGCATGGTAGAACTAGGGGATGGTTTGGGGGTCCCTACCTCAATATGAATATCCACCCAAGATGGACCTTCTCATAGGCTAGCACCCCTCCACCTCCAAGCTCCAACGCTCCAAGTGCTGCCCACGAACCGAGCTCGACCTCCTCCTTCATGCACCAAGAGAAGAAGAACCACCATGTAAGAAGAAGAAGAGGAAGATGAGGAAGAAGCACAAACACACACACAACCATGCAATAGATCCATGCACTTACCTACACAATGCAAACACACCCCACAAGGCCTTCCCAAACACCCCACGGAGGCACCAGCCTTTGGAATCGCTGGAGGGAAGAAACACCAAAGGAAAGGCCAAAAGGTTTTCTGCTCTCGGCCAGAGCAACTTAAACACAGACATTGGGAACGCGACGGACCTGGCTGTCACATTACAAACGCTAATGCGACACCCACCTACGTTGCGATCTGGAACAGTTAGCCAGTCAACCACCCAATCGACGTGCATGCAAAACTGACAGCAAGATCGTGACGGCCGACCATGTCGCGTTCATGCATGCACTTCGACACGTGGTTCAACTGTCCCGACAGCAAGATGATAAGGGAATAGTCTGCTGTCAGGGTCCTGTCATGACAGGAGCGGCCGACGCGTTCCTAACCAGAACGTGACGGTCACTTGCGTCACCTTCAGAACGCGACGGGTCGCTACGTCACGACCATAGTTGGGAGAGCAACCCCTAAAGGTAACGGGATGTTACAATCTAACCAACAAGAAAAACAATTTGGTCCTCAAAATTAAGGGCGAAACTAGGGGGAACAAGGAGTAAACAAAGTACCTGTCACTCGAACAAGTAGGGAAATTGCTCCCACATCTCGTCCTCACGCTTCCAACTGGCCTCGCCACCGGCGCGGTGCTCCCAAACCACCTTGACGAGAGGGATCTGCTTCCTGCAAAGCTGCTGCACCCTGCGGTCCACCACGCTGACTTGGTACTCCGGCACGGACAGGTCGGGGGCGACCTCTAACTGTGAGTAGTCAAGTACATGCGACAGATCTGGCATGTACTTCCTCAGCTGCAACACATGGAAGATGTCGTGGACACCTGCCAACTCAGACGGAAGAGCCAACCTGTAAGCAACCTCGCCAACCCGTTCCAGGATGGGAAAGGGGTCAACAAACCTCGGGCTGAGCTTGCCCCTCTGTCCAAACCTGAGAATGCCCTTGGTGGGTGAGATCCGAAGAAACACCCCGTCGCTGACCTCAAACTCAAGTGGCCTCTTGCACGGTCGACCATATAGAGCCTCGTAGGGCGCCATCTCGACGCTGGAGTGAAAGCTATTATTATACAAAAACTCCACCATGGGAAGATACGACTCCCACGTGCCGCCCTAGTCTAGGCAACACGCTCTCAACAAGTCCTCGAGGGTCTGAATGGTCCTCTCCGACTGCCCGTCTGTCTGTGGGTGGTAGGCTGAACTAAACCTCATCTCAGTGCCAAGTGCCCGCTGAAAGCTGTGCCAGAAATGAGAAGTGAACTTCGGATCTCTATCTGAGACAATAGAGATCGGGCTTCCATGCAAAGATATTACTCTATCCACAAACAACCGAGCCAGTTTGTCTACTGACCACACTGCTCTGACTGGAAGGAAGCGAGCGGTCTTCGTCAGCCTGTCGACAATGACCCAAACATTGTCGTGCCCCTGAGAAGTGCGAGGTAAGCCAGAAACAAAGTCCATGGTGACGTGCTCCCACTTCCACACAAGAATGGGAAGTGACTACAGCTCACCACTAGGATGCTGGTGCTCTGCGTTCACCTGCTGACAGGTAAGGCAACGCAAAACAAACTCAGCGATATCTCTTTTCATCCCAGGCCACCAAAAGAGTATCCTTAAGTCATGTTACATCTTGGTGGAGCTAGGATGAATAGAGTATCGCGACTGGTGCGCCTCAGCAAGTACCTCCTCCCTGACGTCCTCTGGAACGTAGAGTCTGTCTCTGAACCGAACCTCACTGTCTTCGTCCAACACCACCTCAGGCAACGACAACACGTCTGCCAAGTCTACATCTGCACTCTACGCTTCAAGCACCTGCTGGTATATCAACGGGTGAACTGTCATGCTGGACAACACTACTCTCTCCCGGATGCTAGACGGTGTGAACACACCCTGAGTGGCATCCTCCAGAAGTCTCCAGTGTCTAACCAACAAAGAACTCAAGTGGGCTCTCCTACTCAAAGCATCTGCTATGACGTTAGCCTTTCCCGGGTGATAGGAAAGGGTAAAGTCATAGTCCTTCAAGTACTCGAACCACCTGCACTGCCTGAGGTTGAGATCTCTCTGCGTGAAGACGTACTGTAAGCTGCGGTGATCTGTGAAAACCTCAAACACCTCACCGTACAAGTAGTGTCTCCACAACCTCAACGCAAACACGACTGCTGTAAGCTTCGGGTCATGTGTCGGGTAGTGCTGCTCATGCTTCTTCAGCTGACGAGAAGCATAAGCAACTACTCGATCGTGCTGCATCAACACAGCACCCAAACCAGTACCTGACGCATCTGTGTAGACAACAAAGCCGCCGCTGTCAGAAGGTACCACAAGGATCGAAGCTGAAGTCAGCTGGCTCTTCAGCTCTTGAAAACTGCGCTCGCACTCTGTTGTCCACACAAACCGAGTCTCCTGCCTTGTCAACCGGGTTAAAGGCTCTGCAACTCTGGAGAAGTCCTACACAAACCTCCTGTAGTAGCCTATCAGCCCCAGAAAACTGTGAACCTCTGCAACTGTAGTGGGCTGGCCCCAAGAAACCACGACCTCAACCTTGGCGGGATCAACCGCCACACCTGCACCAGAAATAATGTGACCCAGAAAGCGCACCTCCTTTAGCCAAAATTCACACTTGCTGAATTTGGCGTAAAGTTGGTGACTCCTCAAAGCCTGCAACACCAGCCTCAAGTGGACCTCGTGCTCCTCTGCCGTCGCTGAGTACACCAGGATGTCGTCGACGAACACCACCATGAACCGGTCCAGGTACTCTCAGAAAACACTGTGCATCAGCTCCATGAACGCTGCAGGTGCATTCGTGAGCCCAAAAGGCATCATGACAAACTCGAAGTGGCCATAGAGGGTGCGAAAAGCTGATCTGGCAATGTCCGACTCGCGAATCCACAACTAGTAGTAACCCGACCTCAAGTCGATCTTCGAGAATACTGAAGCTGACTGCAACTGGCCGAACAAGTCATCGATCCTAGGCAAAGGATACTTGTTCTTCACGGTCACCTGATTCAGCTGCCGATAATAAATGCACATTTTGAGGCTGCCATCCTTCTTCCTCACAAACAGAACAGGCGCTCCCAACGGCGAATGGCTAGGATGAATGAAGCCCAATGCAAGAAACTCCTCTAGTTGGCGCTTTAACTTCCGCAGCTCCACCGGCGCCATCCGGTACGGTGCCTTGGACGCAGGCATCATCCCCGGAAGCAACTCAATGGAGAAGTCTACCTCCCGCTCAGGCGGCAAGCCAGGTAGATCCTCCGGAAACACGTCGGCAAACTCACAAACCACATGCACATCTGAAATAGAAATCTCACCAGAATCCGAGACACACATAGAGGCCAAGAAAGCAAGACAACCGTCTCCGATGAGGCGCCGAGCTCTACAGAAACAGACAAAGGGTCGGAAGACAGACCGGGTACCTCGGAAGCAAAGCACAGGTGCTCCAGGTATCTCGAACCTCACGGTCTTCTGCTGACAATCTACTAGTGCAGAGTGCGCCTCCAACCAGTCCATGCCAAGGATGGCATCAAAGTTGTGGAGCTGCAAGGCAAATAGTCTGGCTGGTAGCTGGTGGCCCTATACCTCGACGGTGACACCCTCCAAGTAACCAAGGGTACGCACAAAGTCACCCGTCGGCAGCTCAACTGCAAGGTCACAGGCCCGCTCCGGAGCAAACTCAGACAAGGAAGCAAAGAACTCCTCAGAAGAAAAACATTGTGTGGTACCCGGATCAATCAAAACTCTAGCAGCTCTACTAAGGATGGGAACCATACCGACGACTAGATTAGAGGCCTCCGCCTCCTCTCTGGTGATGTTCATCACCCGACCGCGACCACGTCCTCGCTGAGGCTCCTGCTATTGGCGCTGCTGGTACTGACCCTGGTGCTGCTGCTGCGGCTTCTGGTACTGACCATGGTACTGCTACTGGCGCTGCGCTGGCTGGGGTGAACGGTACTAAACCTGAGGTGCCTGCTACTGCCTCAACGAACACTCTCGCCTGTAGTGACCTGGCTGCTCACAGTGGTAACAACCCGAGTCCTGCTGGCTCTGCTCTGCTCCCTGCTGCACTGACTACTCCATTGGCTGCTGCTCTGACTGACGTCGCTGCTACTGATGCCTACCTCCATGAGCCAACAGCCTCTTCAACTTCGAAGTCAGGCCAGCACCACCTGTCCCCGAAGAATAAGAAGAGGAAACACTCCCTCGACTGCCCGAAGGGCGTTGGTACAAAAAAGACCTCCCTGAGCCCCTGCTCTGCTGTGGCTGAAACTGACACTCCCTCTCTAGGGCCGTAGCTCTCGTCACTGCCACTGCCAAGGTGTCACAGAGGTGACCAGCCATGGCCCACCTCAATTCTGAACGTAGCCCGCTAATGAACTGCTCGGTACGAGCCTGCTCACTAGCTGCCACGTGGGGAACATGTCGAAGTAGCTGCAGAAACCTCTGGTGGTACTGTCCCATGGTCAAGTCTCCCTGCACCAACCCGTGGAACAGGTCCCTCCTCTCACGACAAACGTATTCGGGGAGGAACTCACTGTGAAAAGCCACTAGGAACTCTGCCCAAGTGATCTAGTGCAGCCTCATGCCCTGAAAACTGGTCTGCCTCACTGCTCTCCACCACTCGTGGGCTGACCCCTTCAGCTGATACACTGCTAACCTGACCTGATCTAGCTCTGCGCAGTCCATGGTCTCGAAGGTGCGCTCGAGCTCATGGACCCAATTCTCTGCCCTGTCTGGATCACGGTCGCCAGAAAAAGTCGGAGACTGAAGATGAAGAAACCTCTCCCGAAGCGCAGGGCGGTCCTCGGGTGCTGCTGCTGCAATTGGAGTCTGCTGCCATACCACTGGGGGTACCTCTGGCTGAACCGGTGCTGCTTGCGGGGTCGGTGGTGGCTGCTCCTCTACTGCCATCTCTGCGAACTTCTGACCTCCTACCGGTATCTGCTGGTACGGATGGTACTGGGGGTACTGCTGGCACTGCGGGTACTGCCAAGGACCCTAGAACATCGCTCTCCACCACTGCTCCATGACGGCTGGTGGGGGCTGGGGCGGAAACCACTACTGCTTCTGCTGCTGCTGCTGTGGCTCTCCCTGCCGCAACGGAACGCCCTACGGCAACAGGTCCCCAGGCTGCTTGAACTGCCGGGGCTGAGCGTCGATCGGCACGTGCTCGGCTACAACCGACCAGTCTGACTCGAACTCCTAATGCTCCACCAGCTCACGAACCTGCCTGTGAGTGCGTGGAGGCATGTTCTACAAAACAGACACAATAAGAAGTTAACAGATAAACTCCAGTGGCTTAGCAGTGTTACATGTACTTCCTAAGGGACTTTACATTATTACTTATTTCCATTACAAATCTTGATAGACCCCTTGCTTTGATACCACTGTAACGGCCCCGACGCCCGGATCCCTGATTCTTACCAAGGATCTGAACATCGGCACCGCCGCCCACGGGTCCGAAGACCCGAAAGGGCTAACGGATCAGTCTAACAAGATATGTAACAGAAATAAATAACAAAAAATGTACTAAAGTGCACCACAAGTGAACGAAGAGTGTCCAACACTAAGTAACAGTCTAGTACAGTCCCAAAGTAAATAAAGTACAAGTGCTGAAATAAACGGGAAGGAACACATCCTTAAGGGGCATACCCCGAGGGTGAAGTACAACTAATGGGGGAACACTGCCACTAGAGACGCCGACTACTGTGGGCCTGTCTCCTCAGTTAGCCGCGGAGGGAGCTGCTATGAAGTCTCACCTACAAAACAGGAAGTGAGCTTCAGGAAGAAGCCCAGTAGGGACTACCAATCTCCCACAGGTTCTAACAGCCGAATAGAACTAATGTGCAATAATCAAATAAAGCAGTAAAGTGTATTCTACTAAACAGAGTAAAGTGCGGAAGCATGAAAGAAATTACTATTGCCCAGCTAGCAAGCCCAGAGGGGGGGGGGTGAATGGGATGCTTTAAAATTCAATTATCTAAACATGTGCACAAAAATGTTTAACACAACACACTACGATCGATTGTTAGCATTAGTAAAAGGATAAATAACAACCACAAATAGACATGCACACAACACACAGGTTTTATCCTAGTTCGGACCTCCTCTCCGCAGGAGTCCTACGTCCAGTCCCTGAGCAACAACTCAGGATTCCATTACCCAAGGGTACAATCCTCCTCAAGGACACTTACACATCCAGCCGCAGTTGACCTTCTCTTCTCAACCGGAATAGGAAAAACAACACCTTGATCACACAGGTCTTCCTTCTATACGAAGGGAATCCATCCATCTGTTACCAACAGGTCTTCTCTTCTCAACACGAAGAGGAACAACACAGAAAAGTGTTAAAGAGAAGACAAGCCCCTAGATCAAGCTAATAGAACAATGCTTGATCTGAAGCAAGACTGAGAGAGAAACATCTGCAAAGAAGAATTCTCTCAGTACACAAAGGCTCTCAAAGGCTAAGCTATGAATTCAGAGAGCTCAGAGCTACAACAAAACAATGGAGTGAGACCTGAGCACTTCTATGGTGCTTGCGGATTTTGAATTCTCAAGAGATAATCTTTATGTAGGCACCAATCTTCTATTTGTATCTTCTTTACAAAATGTAGTTGTTGAAGTATCGATTGTCTTTATGTTGGATGCTCGTTAGACTGCATGGTTTGACATGTACGTCAGGTGTTCTTGCAGTCATTTAATGTTTTCTGATCCATGCATGCAAGGAAAGAATTCTTTCTGATATTCTACAGTTTCTTTGTTGCCAACGTTAGAAAGTGGTTCTTTCAAGGATCTGTATATAATAAATACCAAACAGTGGACAGCTAGACTGTCTCTTGGCTTGTCAGTCAACGTTAGAAACCAGGCAGTAGGAATATACACCAGAATGGAAATACTTTCTACTATCTAAAAAGGTGTTTTCTATAGAAGCATAGGAATGGAAGATACCCAGATATTTATCGTCCAGTGAGATTTACAGATACATTAAATGCATGAGTATCGAAAAACACGTGAGAAGATTTTTGACTTTCAACATATTTGAATATCAAATCGATGTGATTCACAAAATCATTATGAGTACGACTTATGAAATCGTTATGTGAATAAGTCGTTGTTTATGTAAAATCGTTATTCATTCATAAGAAGATCGATGTGAATACAAATCATTGTACAGTCATAACCAAGTCGATGTAAGAGACAAATCATTATGAGAGTATAAGCAAGTCGTTATAAGTGAATCGTTATAACCAAATCCTTGCGATGTTGTTTAATAGTAAACAAATCATTGTGTACAGGCAAATCAATGTGAATAACCAAATCATTGTTTAATAAACAAATTGTTGTGCTCAAGCAAATCGATGTAAACAAATCGTTGTTTCACTTGTAGAGTTGATATAGTGATCAAATCGTTGTTTGCTTTATTGAATCGTTACACAGACCAAGTTGTTCTTGTGACTTATCGAGTCGTTACAGCAAGCAAATCGTTGCGTAACGTTTCGAGTCGGTATAGTGACCAAGTCATTATGTAACTTATCGAATCATTCTATCTTACTAAATCGATGTGAAACTTATTGAATTGTTCTGACGACCAAATCGATGTGAAACCGAATCGTTGTGAGAGAAAATTGTTGTTCTCACCTATCAAATCGTTGTGAGAGCAAATCGTTGTTCTCACTTACCAAATCGGTGTGAAACCGAATCGTTGTGAGAGCAAATAGTTGTTCTCACTTATCAAATCATTGTGAGAGCAAATTGTTGTTCTCACTTATCAAATCATTATGAGACCAAATCGTTATGCTCACTTATCGAATCGTTGTGAGACGAAATCGTTATGCTCACTTAACGAATCGTTGTAGAACAAAATCGTTGCGGTTACTTATCGAATCGTTGCGGAATGAAAGAAATCGATGTATACACTTAGCGAATCATTCTGAGATAGAAATTGATGTGATACTTATGAAATCGTTATGTAATGCAGTAACTTATGAAATCATTATGCTATGATGGAAATCGTTATGCTTTCAAAGCGAGTCGATGTGTACTTAGTCAAAATTCATGCTTTGAACTCTAAATACTTTAATGTAAGAAATACTTACATAGTTGCTTTATTTCGCCTGATTTACTTCCTGTGCCTAAGCTTCATGAAACTTGTTAGATAATACCTAATTGAAGTTTTGTTAATCACCAAAATAGATATATAATTCATGAAATTATATGGGGATGAGATGATCATCAATCTCCCCCTTTTTGGTGATGACAAAACATAACAAGGATACAGATAGTTCTTTTATAAAACCTAAGTAACTTTGTTAGTAAAAAATAAAGAGAATTCAATAAAGAATTCAGTTTCCCCCTTTATAAGTATTTCAAAAGTATGATATTTATATTTCTCCCCCTTTTTGTCATTAAGCAAAAAGATAAAGCAATGAGACAAAGACAGAAATAGAAAAGATAAATAGGTGAGCAAAGGAGAGGATTTGTATTAATCTTGAGGAGGTACAGGGAGATAGAAAGTAGGAGACAAAAGAGAGGCATGGTGAGTAATGACCTCCCAAGCCTTTAGTTCCTGCTCTTCAAAAAATTTCCTAAAAACACCACGAGCGATAGAATTGGAAGGCCCCATAACAGGAACCATCCTCTGAAGATAAAGCACTCGCTGGTCTTCTAAGAACAAGGCATACTGATCACGATCAAGGGAAGCTTTATAAAAGCTGGATTTCCCAAAACTGGCACAGGAGAGGAACTGATTAATTTTGATAGGATAGAAGTGCTACTTCTACTTCAGGTCCATTCTCATGGCAACATAGATCTTTTATCTCTCCAGCCATGTGTCATAAGAATTCCTGACAAGATGAATGGAATTTGAATCAAGGAATTCTGTAGCTGACAACAAGGGTTGATTGGATTGAGCCTAAGATGCATTGATAGCCTTGAGCTACTCAACAATGAAGAGGTAAGCTATTTCCATTCTTAAGGAGAAAGGCATTCACATTTAGATAAGATAGGGGCAAGAACATCAGACTTGATGTAGCCCCAATGATACTCCCTGAAGACAAATCTGTGAAAGGAAAGGGAGAGACCTTTCTCTACTGAAATCCTGGCCATAACTTGAGCAGATCTTTCAAAAATTAAAGACTCGACAGCTGATTCCATGATGAGAGAGTGGAGAGGAGGTAGGAATACCACATCTGGGATCTCCAAGGTGGCAAAATCCACTTGAATTGATTCGGTATGAGCAACACTTGAACCAAGAGCATGAATAGCTTACCGGAATTGGCCAAACTGAGCTTCAGGCAAGTTGTTGAGATAGCAGTAATCACTGTACATCTTGTAGTGCCAGATAAACTTAATTTCTTTTTGAACGAAGGGCCCCCAAGTGTCCTTGTGAAGGATCTGGAACCACTGTGAGCGAGTCTAGGGATGATCTCTGGGTGGATATCTGGCTGATTGAGCTCGAAGAAACTGACTGTAGAGAGCCTTTTGACCCCGGGCCCACTGCTCCTCAGATTTGGCCTCAGCCAAGGAAAAGATTTTGGCTTTTTCAGCCTTTGAGAGAGAGGTGAAAGGGAGAATGATATTTAAATGGTTAGTGAGGTTGAGAGAGGGAAGTCCAAAGATGGTAGCAAAAGTGATTTTCTGGAGATATTCATGATAGAGAGGCTTATTTATGATCATCAACTACACGGTCGTCGGTCTAAGCTACTCAGCGAAACTGGAAAACCCGTGTACACCAAGGCACCACAAGAACCCAGCTGTAAACACAGACAATAGAAACTGCCTGAACAAACACACTAGCTACAGAACGCTACACTAGTCAGCCGGTCAGGTGCGCCACGCTCCTTACCCTCGACCAACGGTCCATGTCTAGCACCTCCCGTCGGAGTGAGACGCGGAACTAAGAACAAACACAACTGCCGTGGTCTGGCCAGACTACGGTCCAACGCTTGACCCCTCTAAATGGTTCCGGAACCACGTAGAGTGAGGCCATGAGAAAGGACTAGCTGGTCTTCACCGTCAGAGCACCACACTACCTCAAAGAACCAGACCAACTAAGAGAGCTCTACAAACGACTCCACGACGCTGTCCCCACCATTTCCCCCTTCTGCTCCAAGTCCGTGACTTGAGCATGCCCGCCGCCCGGAGAACTCCCTCTAACCGACGCGCGGGGATGGGGGCCCCAGGAAACGGTAACAACCTGTCTCATGGACAAGCCCTCAAGTGCCTAGCACTGGGTGAAGAGACTAGAGTAGCACTGCACTAGGAACAACACAGGTGCCAAGAAAATCGAGTCGCAGTGGAAGCGAAAACACAAACAGGTCGACAGTTAGTTCTCGATCAGAGAGGCGACTCATTGGCCCATCATGACCAGAACGCGACGGTTCTGCCCTTCATGACAAGAAAACTGATGGCGACCCTTAAGCATGTCACGATAAGGTCACGGCGGCTAAGAGTACCGCAACAAGCATGAGTCGACTGATTGCGACATGTACCCCGTCGCGATCTCATCGCGAGAGAGATGGAGGTCTCAATCGGCAAGACCTCGAACACCTGAACGCCAGTCATGTACCCATCGCGTTAGCAAGATGCGGCGGGTCTGGGGCACGTTCAAGAGAATGCGACGCACCAATACGTTGCGACCTGGTCGCGACTGAGAAACCGGTTGCGACCACAGCCGAGTGCCCAATAAGGCAACGTCTACCACTCCAAACCACAACACAAGGTAAAAACGGGGAAGGGAAAACATGGAGACAGGAGAAACATGGTAATATCATCCAAACCACCACAAACAACCCACATGCATGCAAGGAAAAGCCAACTACACTCACATAGTCTCACATGCACCAAGTACTCTTATTACAACCCATGCAACCCAAGCATGAATCAAGAATCACAGAACCATCCACATGAAAACCAGCACACAATTCACATCCTATTCATGGAGTCTAGTCTTGGAGAAGGGGTTTGGCCCTAGCATGGTAGAACTAGGGGATGGTTTGGGGGTCCCTACCTCAATATGAAGATCCACCCAAGATGGACTTTCTCGTAGGCTAGCACCCATCCACCTCCGAGCTCCAATGCTCCAAGTGCTGCCCATGAACCGAGCTTGACCTCCTCCTTCATGCACCAAGAGAAGAACCACCATGTAAAAAGAAGAAGAGGAAGATGAGGAAGAAGCATAAACACACACACAACCATGCAATAGATCCATGCACTTACCTACACAATGCAAACACACCCCACAAGGCCTTCCCAAACACTCCACGGAGCCACCAGCCTTCGGAATCGCCGGAGGGAAGAAACACCAAAGGAAAGGCCAAAGGGTTTTCTACTCTCGGCTAGAGCAACTTAAACACAGACATTGGGAATGCGATGGACCTGGCCGTCGCATTACCAACGCTAACACGACACCCACTTGCGTCGCGATTTGGAATAGTTAGCTAGTCAACCACCCAATCGATGTGCATGCAAAACTGACAGCAAGATCGTGACGGCCGACAATGTGACGTTCATGGATGCACTTCGACACATGGTTCAACTGTCCCGACAGTAAGATGACGAGGGAACAGTTTGCTGTCAGGGTCCTGTCATGACAAGGGCGGCCGGTGCGTTCCTAACCAGAACATGACGGTCACTTGCGTCACCTTCAAAACGCGACGGGTCGCTACGTCGTGACCACAGCTGGGAGAGCAACCCCTAAAGGTAACAGGATGTTACATCTCACGTAGCTAGCCACAGCTAGTATCGGCCACACAACCAAAGGGAAGCCTCGCAAAGGAAAACCAAAGTCTAAGTGGAAACGAAGACGTGGAAAACCCCTCAACACGTGGAACGACATCCACAACACCACTCGGTCTCACCCAGACCTTCCTCGTGGTCTGACAAGGACACCAAACGAATGCAGAGTCACAAGAAAACCAAAAGCACATCTCGCTCCACAAGCACAACATGCAACAACAAAGGTCGAAAAGGCGTCTGAGGTTAGGTCAGAACCAAGCAACCCAAGATGTCAGTGACTCACGTGGTCAAGCACTAGCAAACCGATAGACCTCACTGCCACCAAGGACACAGACAGGAGTCCTGCTATCGGCTTCCGGACTTACCACCCAAAACACGATCGGAAAAACCCACAATGAGTTGGCAACACACCCACCATGAACTACGCAATGCCAAGCGCAAGTTCCACAAAGCCGACCACAGAAAAGCACTCAACCACCATAAAACTAGGCAACTGCAAGGGCCAAAAAACAGCACATTGACCTGAGTATTACTCAAACCAACATAGGGTACCACAACCCAACACACACAAGCGAGGAAGCACCAGACGCGGGCCACAACCAAGGACGGGCACACCACCACCAGGGCTACAAAACAACAAGGTAGCTACCACACTGCGGTACGGTACGGCCACAAGGAATAGGCCACCACACACGTCCTAGAGGCGGAGCAACTCAGCGCCCCGAGCACCTTGCAAACCGCAAAAATGCGCACAAAGCTCAATGCCAGCACACACGGGCACAACCACATGGTGCTACCACAAGCACCAAAATTTACCAAAGCACAAAGCGTACACCCATATCAATGGTCCCGAGATAGCATAGGGCCAATAGAGGGGACTCCCTCCCAGGGACCCACCAAGAAGAGAAATGCACGGAAGGCCACGAGCTTTGAAGAGCACAACAACCACGCTGGCTCTTAGAAGCACACCACACAAGGCATCGGCCCTACCACCACCGGTAGTGAGGGCCACACACTGAAAGGGTGACAAAAGCCTCTAAGAATAGAAAGAGGCACAAAGCAGAGCATACACGAACACAACGCCAACACGAGCACGCTAGGTGAGAGAACCGGGGCTACCTAGCACTAATCACATGGAAAGACATCATCCCACATTGACCAGTCAGGCAATGAATGCGCGACATAGTTGACTGTGCACTTTCGTTGTCTAGAGTTCCTCGCACAAGTCAATATGCGCACTTCCTCTAAACTGTCTCACAAACATGAAATTACAAAAGTGAACTAATAGAGTGGTGAGAACAGGTCATATCCACAGAGAGGTTGAATAGAATTTGAATTAAACCACTTTAACTTGACATCACTCTATCGACAATGCATTAAAAGTGAATATGAAAACAACACTGACCAAATCTCTCACAATCTTGACAGATCGAATTTAATGAAAGAACAAGTGGAATGGAGTAGAAAGGAAAATTGGTATCACTGTACCCTCTCAATTGAGGGAAGAAAAGAACAAATAAGAAACAAGTTGCACTAAGCTTCAGAATAGGAAGAAGTGTTGAACCACTCTATGGTTATCTGTGATCTTGGTATTTTGGTGATAACAAAATATATGATGCATTTAGATGATAACAAAATATATATTGCGGAGATAACAAAATATAGGTATTCATAAATATTTTTGCTTCATCTGTGTTGCATCAACCCCATTAACAGATGATAAGTCTCATTGAATATCATGCTTCATCTGTGTCGCATCAATCCCATAGCAAAATGCTAAGTCTTACATTGATGCAATATATGGCGCACTAAAATGATAAAATCGATGTTTAATCAATATACATCGATTTCTGTTTAAAGTGCCAAAGTATTAAGCGCAACGATTTGTTAAGAAATCGTTCCCATAACGATTTCATCTTTGAGCGCATTGATTTGATAAGAAATCGTTCCCATAACGATTTCATCTTTGAGCGCATTGATTTGATAAGAAATCGTTCCCATAACGATTTCATCTTTGAGCGCATTGATTTGATAAGAAATCGTTCCCATAACGATTTCTTCTATAAAGCGCAAGAAGTCGATGCCATAACGATTTCATAAGTGTTTGCAACGATTTCTTCTGTAAAGCGCAAGAAGTCGATGCCATAACGATTTCATAAGTGTTCGCAACGATTTCTTCTGTAAGCGCAACGATTTGTTAAGAAGTCGATGCCATAACGATTTCATAAGTGTTCGCAACGATTTCTTCTGTAAGCGCAACGATTTGTTAAGAAGTCGATGCCATAACGATTTCATAAGTGTTCGCAACGATTTCTTCTGTAAGCGCAACGATTTGTTAAGAAGTCGATGCCATAACGATTTCATAAGTATTTGCAACGATTTCTTCTGTAAAGCGCAAGAAGTCGATGCCATAACGATTTCATAAGTGTTCGCAACGATTTCTTCTGTAAGCGCAACGATTTGTTAAGAAGTCGATGCCATAACGATTTCATAAGTATTTGCAACGATTTCTTCTGTAAAGCGCAAGAAGTCGATGCCATAACGATTTCATAAGTATTCGCAACGTTTTCTTCTGTAAAGCGCAAGAAGTCGATCTCATAACGATTTCATAAGTGAGTGCAACGATTTGCCCACACATCGATTTGCTTGCATAACGATTTCATAAATGTTCGCATCGATTTGTTTATAAATGAGCAACGACTCTTCTCATAATGATTTCATAAGTCATGCTCATAACGATTTCTTCATGGATTCTGTTCAAACACAGATTGCCTTTATATTTCAAATATGCTTGGCGCTTAAATGAAAAGTCAAATATCTTCTGACAAAAAGCTGCATGCATATCTCAGAGTAGTCATTTGCAGGATAGTCTTGGGCATCAGGAACAAGGATGCTCAAGGCACTGAAGACTGCTAACTCTTCATCCATCTCATATCTGAAGAAAGAGTAGTCACAAAATTGAATTAGTCTTCATTACTAATAATTATTTACAAGTTTCATTCAGGTGGAGTCTCTCATTCAGGGGGAGCACAGACTAAGGGGGAGTTATTCATTTATGTCAATCATTGTTGAACCCCTCAATGGTAAAAATTTCTTTCACAAAGGGGAGAGAATGCAATGGTAAGAACTTTCCTTTTTGGATTATTGACAAAAAGGGGGAGAGTAAGTATGCTCTATGAATTTTCTGCCTAAATCCTTTTCATCCCATTCAGAAAATTCGCATAAATTTTGTCATCACCAAAAAGGGGGAGATTGTTGAACCACTCTATGGTTATCTGTGATCTTGGTATTTTGGTGATAACAAAATATATGATGCATTTAGATGATAACAAAATATATATTGCGGAGATAACAAAATATAGGTATTCATAAATATTTTTGCTTCATCTGTGTTGCATCAACCCCATTAACAGATGATAAGTCTCATTGAATATCATGATTCATCTGTGTCGCATCAATCCCATAGCAAAATGCTAAGTCTTACATTGATGCAATATATGGCGCACTAAAATGATAAAATCGATGTTTAATCAATATACATCGATTTCTGTTTAAAGTGCCAAAGTATTGAGCGCATTGATTTGATAAGAAATCGTTTCCATAACGATTTCATCTTTGAGCGCATTGATTTGATAAGAAATCGTTCCCATAACGATTTCATCTTTGAGCGCATTGATTTGACAAGAAGTCGATGCCATAACGATTTCATAAGTGTTCGCAACGATTTCTTCTGTAAGCGCAACGATTTGTTAAGAAGTCGATGCCATAACGATTTCATAAGTATTTGTAACGATTTCTTCTGTAAAGCGCAAGAAGTCGATGCCATAACGATTTCATAAGTGTTCGCAACGATTTCTTCTGTAAGCGCAACGATTGTTAAGAAGTCGATGCCATAACGATTTCATAAGTATTTGCAACGATTTCTTCTGTAAAGCGCAAGAAGTCGATGCCATAACGATTTCATAAGTATTCGCAACGATTTCTTCTGTAAAGCGCAAGAAGTCGATCTCATAACGATTTCATAAGTGAGTGCAACGATTTGCCCACACATCGATTTGCTTGCATAACGATTTCATAAATGTTCGCATCGATTTGTTTATAAATGAGCAACGACTCTTCTCATAATGATTTCATAAGTCATGCTCATAACGATTTCTTCATGGATTCTGTTCAAACACAGATTGCCTTTATATTTCAAATATGCTTGGCGCTTAAATGAAAAGTCAAATATCTTCTGACAAAAAGCTGCATGCATATCTCAGAGTCTTGTCAAAAAGATATGACCTCTATTTTCAGTATGTTAGCAGAAGCACAGTACCATGCATCGTTTATCATAAACACTCTTTTATGCTAACACTCTCTTCGATGTCTGTGAGCATAGAAGAGAGTGTTAGCATAAAAGAGTGTTTATGATAAACGATGCATGGTACTGTGCTTCTGCTAACATACTGAAAATAGAGGTCATATCTTTTTGACAAGACTCTGAGATATGCATGCAGCTTTTTGTCAGAAGATATTTGACTTTTCATTTAAGCGCCAAGCATATTTGAAATATAAAGGCAATCTGTGTTTGAACAGAATCCATGAAGAAATCGTTATGAGCATGACTTATGAAATCATTATGAGAAGAGTCGTTGCTCATTTATATACAAATCGATGCGAACATTTATGAAATCGTTATGCAAGCAAATCGATGTGTGGGCAAATCGTTGCACTCACTTATGAAATCGTTATGAGATCGACTTCTTGCGCTTTACAGAAGAAATCGTTGCGAATACTTATGAAATCGTTATGGCATCGACTTCTTGCGCTTTACAGAAGAAATCGTTGCAAATACTTATGAAATCGTTATGGCATCGACTTCTTAACAAATCGTTGCGCTTACAGAAGAAATCGTTGCGAACACTTATGAAATCGTTATGGCATCGACTTCTTGCGCTTTACAGAAGAAATCGTTGCAAATACTTATGAAATCGTTATGGCATCGACTTCTTAACAAATCGTTGCGCTTACAGAAGAAATCGTTGCGAACACTTATGAAATCGTTATGGCATCGACTTCTTGTCAAATCAATGCGCTCAAAGATGAAATCGTTATGGGAACGATTTCTTATCAAATCAATGCGCTCAAAGATGAAATCGTTATGGGAACGATTTCTTATCAAATCAATGCGCTCAATACTTTGGCACTTTAAACAGAAATCGATGTATATTGATTAAACATCGATTTTATCATTTTAGTGCGCCATATATTGCATCAATGTAAGACTTAGCATTTTGCTATGGGATTGATGCGACACAGATGAAGCATGATATTCAATGAGACTTATCATCTGTTAATGGGGTTGATGCAACACAGATGAAGCAAAAATATTTATGAATACCTATATTTTGTTATCTCCGCAATATATATTTTGTTATCATCTAAATGCATCATATATTTTGTTATCACCAAAATACCAAGATCACAGATAACCATAGAGTGGTTCAACAATCTCCCCCTTTTTGGTGATGACAAAATTTATGCGAATTTTCTGAATGGGATGAAAAAGGATTTAGGCAGAAAATTCATAGAGCATACTTACTCTCCCCCTTTTTGTCAATAATCCAAAAAGGAAAGTTCTTACCATTGCATTCTCTCCCCTTTGTGAAAGAAATTTTTACCATTGAGGGGTTCAACAATGATTGACATAAATGAATAACTCCCCCTTAGTCTGTGCTCCCCCTGAATGAGAGACGCCACCTGAATGAAACTTGAAAATAATTATTAGTAATATTAAAATTTACAAATAAATTAATGACTACTCCCTCTTCAGATATGAGATGGTTGAAGAGTTGGCAGTCACCAGTGCCTTGAGCATCCTTTGTTCCTGATGCTCCAAGGCCATCCTGCAAATAAACTACTCAGAAGTAGGTACCCAAATCTTTTTGGGTCCTTGATGGTTAGATGCATGAAAATAACCTTTAGGAATCCAAACTAAGTGCTTAGTTGTGCAGGTGTTCACAGTGTGTCCTAGTTTATTGCAATGAGAGCAGCAATGAATATAATTTGTTTTGCAGTTCTTATTGCCTTTGTGATGCATGATTTGAACATAATTTTTAGAAACCTTTTTCTTTTGATAAAGCTTGGTTGTTTCAGGTTCCTTTTTCTGAGGCATTTTGGTTTCTTTTACAAATTTTGGTAAAGGATATTTTCCTGAGTTTATTACTTGTTTTCCTTTATCTGGAGGTGTATAACCAAGACCTTGTTTATTATTTCCAGATTTTGATCCTTTTAAACATAGGGCTAAAGATGTTTTCCCTTTAGTTAATTTTCTAACTGATTCTTTTAAATAAAGATTTTCTTCAGTTAGAGTTTTCAATTTTTCTTCTAACTCTATCTTCTCATTATTCTTACTTTTTAAATCTTCATTTAAAAGATAATTATTATCTTTACATTCTTTTAATTGATCTTCTAATTGTTCCATTTCTGATTTAAGATCAGAATTAGTGTTTTCCAAACAAGTAAGGTTGTTCTTGATATTTTTCAATTCTTTTACAACAACCTTGTGTTTATCATAAAGTTCATTAAAAACATGATCTAAATCTTCAGATTCTGATCCTGAATCTGTGCAAGAATCAAAAGATGAGTTAAGATGTACCTCATCTAGTCCTACCATGAGGGCTAGATTTACCTGCTCTTTCTCTGATTCTGAGCTTGATGATTCTGAGCATGTGGTCTCTTCATTTTCCCAAGCAGCCGCCATGGCTTTTCTTTGAATTTCTTGTGCTTCATTTTGGACTTTTCTGGTTGACCAGTCTTCTTTAGTCTAGGACAATCCGGTCTTAGATGTCCAGGTTTTCTGCATTCATAGCAGACTGGTTCTTTTCCTTTCTCTCTTTCTTTTGAATCCTTCTTGATCCATTTTTCTTCTTCTTGAAAATTTTCTGAAGCTTGGACAGAACTTCATCTACGTCACTATCTTCAGAATCTGCATTTTTGGAGCTAGAAGAAGAAGTGGAAGGAGCAGCTACAACCTTAAGAGCATTAGTATATTTCTTCTTAGATGAGCTTTCAGACAATCGCTCCATATTTATTTCATGTGCCATGAGAGAACCTATTAAATTATCAATTGACAATTTGGTTAAATCATGGGCCTCTTCAATAGCAGTTACTTTAGGTGTCCATGAAATAGTTAAGGACCTAAGTATTTTTCTAACGGTTTCTTCATTGGAAAGAGTTTTACCAAGAGAATTTAAGCCTACTACTATGCTTGAAAATCTATTATACATAGTAGTAATGTTTTCGCTTGGAAGCATTTTAAATTGTTCATATTGTGAAACAAGAATATCTATTCTAGTTTGTTTCACTTTATCCGTTCCTTCATAAGTTATCTGCAGTTTATCCCAAATTTCTTTAGCAGATTTGCATGCAGACACTCTACTAAATTCTCTTTTGGATAAGGCACAACATAAGTAGTTCTTAGCTTTAAAGTTTAAAGATAATTTACTTTTATCAGCAGGTGTAATGGCAGTAGTGCCTTCAATAGGAACAATAACAAAATCACCTACCTCAATTACCTGCCACAGATCAAAGTCTGTGCCTCGAATGAAGCATTCCATTCTCATTTTCCAGTATTGATAATCTTCTCCATCGAAGAATGGAGGTCTGGTGACTGATTGACCTTCAGCATATCCTTGAGCTGCCATGGATCTTTGCTCTAAGATCGTTAGATCTTCTTTGAATGATCAGAGACCCGCTCTGATACCACTTGTTGGCCCTTTTGGTACGGCAGCAAGCTAACCTAGAGGGGGGGGTGAATAGGTTTTTCTGAAATCTGAAATAGAAACTTAAACACAGAAATTAACACTTGAAGGTTTGGTTAGTTTAGTGTGATAAAGAGTAGCAGTGCGGAAGCAAATAAACAATCACACAAATAACACAAGAGATTTATCCTGGTTCGGCCCTTCCCACATGGAAGTCCTACGTCCAGTCCCCAAGCAACTTCTTGGGATTTCACTAACCAAGGGTACAGTCCCCCTTAAGGACACTACAACACCCAGCACCCCAGCTGGTCTTCTTCTCTTTCCCGGGCAAGAAGGCAGCCCACTTCTCTTACAGGTAAAGAAGCCAACCTCCTGGTACAAACCCCAGTGCGGTTCTGCTAGACACTAACCCCTAGCTAGGTTAACAACTGTATACAGTCCTACAGCTGGACAGAAGTCTTTCTTAGAAAAGAAAGAACAAAGCTGAGAGTTGGAACAAATAAAAACCAACTACAAGAACTCTCAGCAAAAGACTCTCTCCCCCAGATTTACAAGATGCACAGAGAGAGAGAGAGAAGAGAGGAGAAGGAGCTTGAATGCTTCAGTGCTTCAGATGCTTGAACACTTCTTCTTGGGCTCAGGCTCTTTCTCTCTTTTCCTTTGAGTGTATGTGGAGTTGAGGTTCTTCCCGGATGTACACTCTTGAAAAAATCTTCAGGAAAGCTCTTGCTTCTTCTTTAGCCTTGCTTCATCTTTTATATGAGCAATTTGAATAAATCCGTTGGAGTTCTAGCCGTTGCTCATCTCCTCTTCATTTGTCTTAATCAAACTCTGATGGTCTTCGATGTCTGTGAGCATAGAAGAGAGTGTTAGCATAAAAGAGTGTTTATGATAAACGATGCATGGTACTGTGCTTCTGCTAACATACTGAAAATAGAGGTCATATCTTTTTGACAAGACTCTGAGATATGCATGCAGCTTTTTGTCAGAAGATATTTGACTTTTCATTTAAGCGCCAAGCATATTTGAAATATAAAGGCAATCTGTGTTTGAACAGAATCCATGAAGAAATCGTTATGAGCATGACTTATGAAATCATTATGAGAAGAGTCGTTGCTCATTTATAAACAAATCGATGCGAACATTTATGAAATCGTTATGCAAGCAAATCGATGTGTGGGCAAATCGTTGCACTCACTTATGAAATCGTTATGAGATCGACTTCTTGCGCTTTACAGAAGAAATCGTTGCGAATACTTATGAAATCGTTATGGCATCGACTTCTTGCGCTTTACAGAAGAAATCGTTGCAAATACTTATGAAATCGTTATGGCATCGACTTCTTAACAAATCGTTGCGCTTACAGAAGAAATCGTTGCGAACACTTATGAAATCGTTATGGCATCGACTTCTTGCACTTTACAGAAGAAATCGTTGCAAATACTTATGAAATCGTTATGGCATCGACTTCTTAACAAATCGTTGCGCTTACAGAAGAAATCGTTGCGAACACTTATGAAATCGTTATGGCATCGACTTCTTAACAAATCGTTGCGCTTACAGAAGAAATCGTTGCGAACACTTATGAAATCGTTATGGCATCGACTTCTTAACAAATCGTTGCGCTTACAGAAGAAATCGTTGCGAACACTTATGAAATCGTTATGGCATCGACTTCTTGCGCTTTACAGAAGAAATCGTTGCAAACACTTATGAAATCGTTATGGCATCGACTTCTTGCGCTTTATAGAAGAAATCGTTATGGGAACGATTTCTTATCAAATCAATGCGCTCAAAGATGAAATCGTTATGGGAACGATTTCTTATCAATCAATGCGCTCAAAGATGAAATCGTTATGGGAACGATTTCTTATCAAATCAATGCGCTCAAAGATGAAATCGTTATGGGAACGATTTCTTATCAAATCAATGCGCTCAAAGATGAAATCGTTATGGGAACGATTTCTTAACAAATCGTTGCGCTTAATACTTTGGCACTTTAAACAGAAATCGATGTATATTGATTAAACATCGATTTTATCATTTTAGTGCGCCATATATTGCATCAATGTAAGACTTAGCATTTTGCTATGGGATTGATGCGACACAGATGAAGCATGATATTCAATGAGACTTATCATCTGTTAATGGGGTTGATGCAACACAGATGAAGCAAAAATATTTATGAATACCTATATTTTGTTATCTCCGCAATATATATTTTGTTATCATCTAAATGCATCATATATTTTGTTATCACCAAAATACCAAGATCACAGATAACCATAGAGTGGTTCAACAATCTCCCCCTTTTTGGTGATGACAAAATTTATGCGAATTTTCTGAATGGGATGAAAAAGGATTTAGGCAGAAAATTCATAGAGCATACTTACTCTCCCCCTTTTTGTCAATAATCCAAAAAGGAAAGTTCTTACCATTGCATTCTCTCCCCTTTGTGAAAGAAATTTTTACCATTGAGGGGTTCAACAATGATTGACATAAATGAATAACTCCCCCTTAGTCTGTGCTCCCCCTGAATGAGAGACTCCACCTGAATGAAACTTGTAAATAATTATTAGTAATGAAGACTAATTCAATTTTTGTGACTACTCTTTCTTCAGATATGAGATGGATGAAGAGTTAGCAGTCTTCAGTGCCTTGAGCATCCTTTGTTCCTGATGCCCAAGACTATCCTGCAAATGAGCTACTCAGAAGTAGGTACCCAAATAGTTTTGGGTCCTTGATCGTTAGATGCATAAAAATAGCCTTTAGGTATCCAAACTAGGTGCTTAGTTGTGCAGGTGTTCACAGTGTGTCCTAGTTTATTGCAATGAGAGCAGCAATGAATATAATTTGTTTTGCAGTTCTTATTGCCTTTGTGATGCATGATTGGAACATATATTTTAGAAACCTTTTTCTTTTGATAAAGCTTGGTTGTTTCAGGTTCCTTTTTCTGAGACATTTTGGTTTCTTTTACAAATTTTGGTAAAGGATATTTTCCTGAGTTTATTACTTGTTTTCCTTTTTCTGGAGGTGTATAACCAAGACCTTGTTTATTATTTCCAGATTTTGATCCTTTTAAACATAGGGCTAAAGATGTTTTCCCTTTAGTTAATTTTCTAACTGATTCTAAAAGATTTTCTTCAGTTAGAGTTTTCAATTTTTCTTCTAACTCTATCTTCTCATTATTCTTACTTTTTAAATCTTCATTTAAAAGATAATTATTATCTTTACATTCTTTTAATTGATCTTCTAATTGTTCCATTTCTGATTTAAGATCAGAATTAGTGTTTTCCAAACAAGTAAGGTTGTTCTTGATATTTTTCAATTCTTTTACAACAACCTTGTGTTTATCATAAAGTTCATTAAAAACATGATCTAAATCTTCAGATTCTGATCCTGAATCTGTGCAAGAATCAAAAAATGAGTCAGAATGTACCTCATCTAGTCCTGCCATGAGGGCAAGATTTACCTGCTCTTTCTCCGATTCTGAGCTTGATGTTTCGGAGCTTGTGGCCTCATCATTTTCCCAAGCAGCTGCCATGGCTTTTCTTTTGAATTTCTTGTGCTTCTTTTTGGACTTTTCTGGTTGACCAATCTTCTTTAGTTTAGGACAATCTGGTCTTAGATGTCCAGGTTTTCTGCATTCATAGCAGACTGGTTCTTTTTCTTTTCTCTCTTTCTTTTGAATCCTTCTTGATCCATTTTCTTCTTCTTGAAAATTTTCTGAAGCTTGGACAGAACTTCATCTACGTCACTATCTTCAGAATCTGCATTTTTGGAGCTAGAAGAAGAAGTGGAAGGAGCAGCTACAACCTTAAGAGCATTAGTACATTTCTTCTTAGATGAGCTTTCAGACAATCGCTCCATATTTATTTCATGTGCCATGAGAGATCCTATTAAATTATCAATTGACAATTTGTTTAAATCATGGGCCTCTTCAATAGCAGTTACTTTAGGTGTCCATGAAATAGTTAAGGACCTAAGTATTTTTCTAACAGTTTCCTCATTAGAAAGATTTTTACCAAGAGAGCTTAGACCAACTACTATACTTGAAAATCTATTATACATTTGAGTGATATTTTCATTTGGAAACATTTGAATTGCTCATATTGTGAGACAAGAATATCTATTCTAGTTTGTTTTACTTTATCTGTTCCTTCATAAGTTATCTGCAGTTTATCCCATATTTCTTTAGCTGATTTACATGCAGATACTCTACTAAATTCTCTTTGGATAAAGCACAACATAAGTAGTTCTTAGCTTTAAAGTTTAAAGATAATTTACCTTTATCTGCTGCTGTTATGGCAGTAGTGCCTGGAATAGGAACAACAACAAAATCACCTACCTCTATTACCTGCCACAGATCGAAGTCTGTGCCCCGAATGAAGCATTCCATTCGCATCTTCCAATATTGGTAGTCCTCTCCATCAAAGAATGGAGGTCTGGTGACTGATTGACCTTCAACATATCCTTGAGCTGCCATGGATCTTTACTCTAAGATCGTTGGATCTTCTTTGAATGATCAGAGACCCGCTCTGATACCACTTGTTGGCCCTTTTGGTACGGCAGCAAGCTAACCTAGAGGGGGGGGTGAATAGGTTTTTCTGAGATCTGAAATAGAAACTTAAACACAGAAATTAACACTTGAAGGTTTGGTTAGTTTGGTGTGATAAAGAGTAGCAGTGCGGAAGCAAATAAACAATCACACAAAGGACACAAGAGATTTATCCTGGTTCGGCCCTTCCCACATGGAAGTCCTACGTCCAGTCCCCAAGCAACCTCTTGGGATTTCACTAACCAAGGGTACAGTCCCCCTTAAGGACACTACAACACCCAGCACCCCAGCTGGTCTTCTTCTCTTTCCCGGGCAAGAAGGCAGCCCACTTCTCTTACAGGTAAAGAAGCCAACCTCCTGGTACAAACCCCAGTGCGGTTCTGCTAGACACTAACCCCTAGCTAGGTTAACAACTGTATACAGTCCTACAGCTGGACAGAAGTCTTTCTTAGAAAAGAAAGAACAAAGCTGAGAGTTGGAACAAATAAAAACCAACTACAAGAACTCTCAGCAAAAGACTCTCTCCCCCAGATTTACAAGATGCACAGAGAGAGAGAGAGAAGAGAGGAGAAGGAGCTTGAATGCTTCAGTGCTTCAGATGCTTGAACACTTCTTCTTGGGCTCAGGCTCTTTCTCTCTTTCCTTTGAGTGTATGTGGAGTTGAGGTTCTTCCCGGATGTACACTCTTGAAAAAATCTTCAGGAAAGCTCTTGCTTCTTCTTTAGCCTTGCTTCATCTTTTATATGAGAAATTTGAATAAATCCGTTGGAGTTCTAGCCGTTGCTCATCTCCTCTTCATTTGTCTTAATCAGACTCTGATGGTCTTCGATGTCTGTGAGCATAGAAGAGAGTGTTAGCATAAAAGAGTGTTTATGATAAACGATGCATGGTACTGTGCTTCTGCTAACATACTGAAAATAGAGGTCATATCTTTTTGACAAGACTCTGAGATATGCATGCAGCTTTTTGTCAGAAGATATTTGACTTTTCATTTAAGCGCCAAGCATATTTGAAATATAAAGGCAATCTGTGTTTGAACAGAATCCATGAAGAAATCGTTATGAGCATGACTTATGAAATCATTATGAGAAGAGTCGTTGCTCATTTATAAACAAATCGATGCGAACATTTATGAAATCGTTATGCAAGCAAATCGATGTGTGGGCAAATCGTTGCACTCACTTATGAAATCGTTATGAGATCGACTTCTTGCGCTTTACAGAAGAAATCGTTGCGAATACTTATGAAATCGTTATGGCATCGACTTCTTGCGCTTTACAGAAGAAATCGTTGCAAATACTTATGAAATCGTTATGGCATCGACTTCTTAACAAATCGTTGCGCTTACAGAAGAAATCGTTGCGAACACTTATGAAATCGTTATGGCATCGACTTCTTGCGCTTTACAGAAGAAATCGTTGCAAATACTTATGAAATCGTTATGGCATCGACTTCTTAACAAATCGTTGCGCTTACAGAAGAAATCGTTGCGAACACTTATGAAATCGTTATGGCATCGACTTCTTAACAAATCGTTGCGCTTACAGAAGAAATCGTTGCGAACACTTATGAAATCGTTATGGCATCGACTTCTTAACAAATCGTTGCGCTTACAGAAGAAATCGTTGCGAACACTTATGAAATCGTTATGGCATCGACTTATTGCGCTTTACAGAAGAAATCGTTGCAAACACTTATGAAATCGTTATGGCATCGACTTCTTGCTCTTTATAGAAGAAATCGTTATGGGAACGATTTCTTATCAAATCAATGCGCTCAAAGATGAAATCGTTATGGGAACGATTTCTTATCAAATCAATGCGCTCAAAGATGAAATCGTTATGGGAACGATTTCTTATCAAATCAATGCGCTCAAAGATGAAATCGTTATGGGAACGATTTCTTAACAAATCGTTGCGCTTAATACTTTGGCACTTTAAACAGAAATCGATGTATATTGATTAAACATCGATTTTATCATTTTAGTGCGCCATATATTGCATCAATGTAAGACTTAGCATTTTGCTATGGGATTGATGCGACACAGATGAAGCATATTTTCTGCCTAAATCCTTTTTCATCCCATTCAGAAAATTCGCATAATTTTGTCATCACCAAAAAGGGGGAGATTGTTGAACCACTCTATGGTTATCTGTGATCTTGGTATTTTGGTGATAACAAAATATATGATGCATTTAGATGATAACAAAATATATATTGCGGAGATAACAAAATATAGGTATTCATAAATATTTTTGCTTCATCTGTGTTGCATCAACCCCATTAACAGATGATAAGTCTCATTGAATATCATGCTTCATCTGTGTCGCATCAATCCCATAGCAAAATGCTAAGTCTTACATTGATGCAATATATGGCGCACTAAAATGATAAAATCGATGTTTAATCAATATACATCGATTTCTGTTTAAAGTGCCAAAGTATTAAGCGCAACGATTTGTTAAGAAATCGTTCCCATAACGATTTCATCTTTGAGCGCATTGATTTGATAAGAAATCGTTCCCATAACGATTTCATCTTTGAGCGCATTGATTTGATAAGAAATCGTTCCCATAACGATTTCATCTTTGAGCGCATTGATTTGATAAGAAATCGTTCCCATAACGATTTCTTCTATAAAGCGCAAGAAGTCGATGCCATAACGATTTCATAAGTGTTTGCAACGATTTCTTCTGTAAAGCGCAAGAAGTCGATGCCATAACGATTTCATAAGTGTTCGCAACGATTTCTTCTGTAAGCGCAACGATTTGTTAAGAAGTCGATGCCATAACGATTTCATAAGTGTTCGCAACGATTTCTTCTGTAAGCGCAACGATTTGTTAAGAAGTCGATGCCATAACGATTTCATAAGTGTTCGCAACGATTTCTTCTGTAAGCGCAACGATTTGTTAAGAAGTCGATGCCATAACGATTTCATAAGTATTTGCAACGATTTCTTCTGTAAAGCGCAAGAAGTCGATGCCATAACGATTTCATAAGTGTTCGCAACGATTTCTTCTGTAAGCGCAACGATTTGTTAAGAAGTCGATGCCATAACGATTTCATAAGTATTTGCAACGATTTCTTCTGTAAAGCGCAAGAAGTCGATGCCATAACGATTTCATAAGTATTCACAACGATTTCTTCTGTAAAGCGCAAGAAGTCGATCTCATAACGATTTCATAAGTGAGTGCAACGATTTGCCCACACATCGATTTGCTTGCATAACGATTTCATAAATGTTCGCATCGATTTGTTTATAAATGAGCAACGACTCTTCTCATAATGATTTCATAAGTCATGCTCATAACGATTTCTTTATGGATTCTGTTCAAACACAGATTGCCTTTATATTTCAAATATGCTTGGCGCTTAAATGAAAAGTCAAATATCTTCTGACAAAAAGCTGCATGCATATCTCAGAGTCTTGTCAAAAAGATATGACCTCTATTTTCAGTATGTTAGCAGAAGCACAGTACCATGCATCGTTTATCATAAACACTCTTTTATGCTAACACTCTCTTCTATGCTCACAGACATCGAAGACCATCAGAGTCTGATTAAGACAAATGAAGAGGAGATGAGCAACGGCTAGAACTCCAACGGATTTATTCAAATTGCTCATATAAAAGATGAAGCAAGGCTAAAGAAGAAGCAAGAGCTTTCCTGAAGATTTTTCAAGAGTGTACATCCGGGAAGAACCTCAACTCCACATACACTCAAAGGAAAAGAGAGAAAGAGCCTGAGCCCAAGAAGAAGTGTTCAAGCATCTGAAGCACTGAAGCATTCAAGCTCCTTCTCCTCTCTTCTCTCTCTCTCTCTGTGCATCTTGTAAATCTGGGGGAGAGAGTCTTTTGCTGAGAGTTCTTGTAGTTGGTTTTTATTTGTTCCAACTCTCAGCTTTGTTCTTTCTTTTCTAAGAAAGACTTCTGTCCAGCTGTAGGACTGTATACAGTTGTTAACCTAGCTAGGGGTTAGTGTCTAGCAGAACCGCACTGGGGTTTGTACCAGGAGGTTGGCTTCTTTACCTGTAAGAGAAGTGGGCTGCCTTCTTGCCCGGGAAAGAGAAGAAGACCAGCTGGGGTGCTGGGTGTTGTAGTGTCCTTAAGGGGGACTGTACCCTTGGTTAGTGAAATCCCAAGAAGTTGCTTGGGGACTGGACGTAGGACTTCCATGTGGGAAGGGCCGAACTAGGATAAATCTCTTGTGTTATTTGTGTGATTGTTTATTTGCTTCCGCACTGCGACTCTTTATCACACTAAACTAACCAAACCTTCAAGTGTTAATTTCTGTGTTTAAGATTCTATTTCAGATTTCAGAAAAACCTATTCACCCCCCCCTTTAGGTTAGCTTGCTGCCGTACCAAAAGGGCCAACAAGAAGAACACAACACTGTACCGTCACAGCTCGAGGGATGAATTAGTAAGAAAACAGTAACCGGAATTTGAAGTGTAATGTCAAACTTCTGAGATATCGAATGCTCTCTTCACTTCCCCCTCCAGCAGTAAGAAGAAAAGCAGAATGCCAAACTAATAACAACAGCTGAATTGAAAAAGAAATGGGCAAAGCAATTGGACCAAGCAAATCAGAAGAACTGAACCAAAATGTCAATGCTACTGGATCGAACTCACCAACATAGATCAATTAGAAATAAGCAGATGTACTGGATTGAATCATCTATGCACATAAGAAATGAAGAAATTCACACAGACGAAATAAGTAATAAAATGCCACTGGATCGCCTTCTGGAACACTAAGAAATGGGAAAGTTGACTGGAATGATTTCATAAACACTGAAGAATTGTAAGAACACTCGATCTCCCCCAACACAGCAGCACAAACTGATGACCAGTCTGTCCCCATGTAATTTTAATTAATTACATATATATTTTGATGATTAACAAAACCAAACAAAAGTTTATCAGTTATATCTAATGAATATTTCATAAGTCTTAAGCACAGAAAAATACCAAGGTCAAACAAGCCAATAAAGGTATGCATTACTTCTCTGAAGCCTTAATCTTTTCAACATGATATTTCTCTAAGTCCATATCGACTTCTGTTGAAGGCCATAACGATTTCTTTATAAGCATATCTATTTCAATAGAATTATCATAACAATTTCCCTTCTGGCTGAAAAGTCATGTTGTTTCAAACAAATCGATGCCGTAACGATTCTATAAGTGATCGCAACGATTTCCTTATAAGACTGAAAAGTCATGTTATTTCAAACAAGTCGATGTCACAACGACTCTATAAGTTACCGTAACGATTTCTTTAGAGCCCGTAATGACTTACTAGTCACAACGACTCTATAAGTTACCGTAACGATTTCTTTAGAGCTGGTAACGACTTGCCTGTCGCAACGACTCTATAAGTTGTCGCAACGATTTCTTTAGAAACTCGTAACGACTTTCCTGTCATAACGACTCTATAAGTTATCGTAACGCTTTCTTTAGAAAGCGCAACGACTTGCTTGAAGTAACGATTTCATAAGTTACCGTAACGATTTCTTTAGAAAGCGCAACGACTTGCTTGTTGTAATGATTTCATAAGTTACCGTAACGACTTCTTTAGAACTCGCAACGACTTGCTTATTGTAACGACTTCATGTTACATAACGATTTCTTTAGAGTTCATAACGACTTGACAAGTGTTCACAACGATTTGTTTTGTATAACGATTTGTTAAGTGTTTCATATCGACTTCTTCAGAAACACAACGATTTGCATCTCATAACGATTTGTTAAGTGTTTCACAATGACTTCTTCTGTATCACAACGACTTGGTCAACCTAACTTATTCATAATGATTTCATAAGTCATATAGTCATCGATTTCATATCTTGATATCTTATTCATCTTAAAAGTGTTGACTAGTCAAAGTCCACGTAGACATCTCTCTGACACACCTGCATTTAATGAGACCTGAACGTATCTCTGCATGCATGCAGACCATATCGTGCCTACTCTGATAACGTCCTTTAAACTTAAGCTATTTGGCATTACTATTTCCATGTCTATTGCTACTAACGTTGACTGACATCAGACACAGCTTAGCTGTCTGCTATTTGAGTTTGACATTTGTGCAGACCTCTGATCCAGCTTCACGGTACAACGTTAAACAAATAGAAGCCAATGGATATCTTTGAAGATCTCATCTCTTTGCGTGCTCAAGTGATCAAAAGACTGTTGACAGGAAGCTTCCAAGACTCCAGATGTCATTTAGTCTAACGACTACTCAAAAGAGATACAACGGACACTTCAACGTCTACATTTCAAATTGAAGATATAAATTCAAGTCAGAAGAACAGAAGAAAACAGATCGTGCATTCAAGCATTCAAATTCTTCTGAAGAAAGTTTAGAGCCAAGAACCTTCATTCCACTTAGATTTTGCTCTTTTGCTCTCCACTAGTTTGTGAAAATCTTGAGAGAGCCTGTATAGTTCTGAGAGTGCGCCTTGTCTAAAATCTCTTTGCTCTCAGTTCTAGTTGCTTCAGATCCTTGCTTATCAAAAGCTTGATCTAGGGGCTTAGATTTCATTCACTCTCTTTGTGTTGTTCCCTTCGGGTGTGAAGGAAGACCTGGTGGTATCCAGGGTGTTGTTCCCTTCGGTTGTGAAGGAAGACCTGGTGTGGTATCCAGGGTGTTGTTCCCTTCGGGTGTGAAGGAAGACCTGGTGTGGTATCCAGGGTGTTGTTCCCTTCGGGTGTGAAGGAAGACCTGGTGTGGTATCCAGGGTGTTGTTCCCTTCGGGTGTGAAGGAAGGCCAGCTGAGCTGGGTGTTGTAGCGTCCTTAGGGGGACTATACCCTAGTTAGTGAAATCCTGAGTTGTTGCTCAGGGACTGGACGTAGGACTCCTAAGGAGTGGTGGTCCGAACCAGGATAATCCTTGTGTTGTGTGATTGTCTTCTTTGTGTGTTTGTTATTTCAACTAACTGTCACTAACCTACTTCGAAGAACGTTTGTGTGAATATTTTTAGTTACAGGTGTCTTCTAGATTAATTTTTAAAGACCCATTCACCCCCCCTCTGGGCTCGTCAACTGGGCAACAAGTGGTATCAGAGCGAGTCTCTTTGACAAAGAAAGAAGATCCAACGATCTGAAGAGTAAAGATCCATGGCAGCCCAAGGTAGCATTGAAGGTCAGTCTGTCAACCGACCCCCTCTCTTTGATGGTGAAGACTGCCCTTACTGGAAGACAAGGATGGAATACTTTCTACAAGGCCACGTCTATCAAATTTGGTCAATAGTAGAAGAAGGTGACCTGGTTGTCACAAATGAGAAAGCTTAATGGACAGATGATGACAGGAAGAAAATCTCCTTGAATTGCAAAGCTAAGAGCATCCTTTGCTGTGCCTTGAGTAAGAAGGAATTCAATCGAGTTTCAGCCTGCAAATCCTCGATGGAAATGTGGGAAAGGCTCAGGATTACTTATGAGGGCCCAGACAAAGTAAAGGAGACAAGAATCGACATTCTTGTCACTCAGTATGAAAGATTTCAGATGCAGTCAGGTGAGTCAATTACTCAAATGTTTAGCAGATTCACTAATATCACCAATGGTTTAGCCAGTCTAGGGAAGACGTATGAGATTACAGATATGGTAAGGAAAATTCTTAGATCCTTGCCATCATCATGAACACCCAAGGTCACAGCTATAGAAGAAGCTAATGACCTGAAAAGAATGTCAGTAGAAAAGCTCATTGGGTCCCTCATGGCCCATGAGATCAACATGGAAAGGCTAGGAGAGCCATCTAGCAGAAAGAAGCACTCAAATGGCTTGAAAGCAGAAGAAGACTCACCAGAAATCAGCTCAAATGAAAGTGAAAGCGATGAGGATAGTGAGAATGAAGAAGTAATGCTCTCTAGGAAATTGTAACGGATCTTGGCCAAAAAGAAAAAGTTTCAATCCGGCAGAAGGCACTTTAAGAAAAACAAGGACTTAAAAAGATCAGATGGTAAAGAAATGAAGAAAGGAGAAACCATCTGCTACGAATGTAAGAAGCCTGGACACATCAAAGCTGATTGTCCAAAATTTAAGAAACCAGAATTCAGAAAGAAAGAGAGCTCCAAGAAGTTCAGAAAATACAAGAAGAAGGCAATGATAGCAGCATGGGAGAACAATAGTGACTCAGACAGTGAATCAAGCTCATGCAGCGATGAAGAAGAAGCCAACTTGGCCTTCATGGCAGATGTTGATGAAAAGGTTAACCCTCGAGCATCCAAATGGTACTTTGATAGTGGGTGCTCAAGACACATGTCAGGTAACCAGAAATTATTCTCTCATCTCCAAGCTAAGAAGGAACAGTCACTTATGGAGATAATGGGAAAGGAACAATGATAGGCAGTGGGTCTGTGAATAACAAAGGAAAAACTATCATAGAAGATGTGTTATTAGTTAAGGGATTGAAGCACAATCTCATCAGCATCAGCCAGCTGTGTGACAGAGGCCATCAGATCAAGTTTCAAGAGTCAAAGTGCAGCATAGTGAAGGATGGAGCAGTCATCTTTGAAGCAAATAGAGAAAAGAATTTTTATGTGCTCTATCTTGAAGAACTCAAAGAGCAAAATGTTTGTCTGGCAGCAAGTAAAGACAAATCTACTGAATTATGGCACATACGACTTGGATATTGCAGTTTAGATGGCATGAGAAAAATGCTAAAGAAAAATCTTGTAGAAGGTCTGCCAAAGGTCAGTGCAAAATGGAAGGTGTATGCGGACCCTGTGCTAAGGGAAAGCACACTAAAAGCTCCTTCAAGTCAAAGATGGTGGTGACCACCTCAAAACCCTTAGAGCTCCTACATATGGATCTATTTGGGCCAATGAGGACTACCAGTCTTGGAGGAAAGAACTTTGGATTTGTCATAGTTGATGACTATTCAAGATTTACGTGGGTATCATTTCTAGATCATAAAGATGACACTTTTGAAAACTTTGTTAGTTTCAGCAAGAAGGTGCAGAAAGATCAGAAGTTCAGCATTGTGTCTATCCGATCAGATCATGGTGGTGAATTTCAAAATGAAAGGTTTGCTAGATTCTGTGATGATCAGGGAATTGAGTATAATTTCTCAGCACCAAGGACATCACAGCAAAATAGTATTGCTGAGAGGAAGAACAAAACCCTACTGGATATGGCAAGAACTATGCTCTCAGAATATGATCTGCCAAGATATTTTTGGGCTGAAGCAGTCAACACAGCAAGCTATATTGTCAACCGAGTGATGATCAGGCCAATCCTGAAAAAGACTGCATATGAACTGTTCAAAGGGAAGAAGCCAAAGATCAGCCATTTCAGAACCTTTGGATGTCCCTGCTTCATTCACAACAATGGAAAAAGGGACATTGGTAAGTTGGATGCCAAATCAGATGAAGGCATCTTCATGGGGTACACTTCTAAACCCAAAGGCTATAGAGTGTTTAATAAACGTACCTTATTGATTGAACAATCTGTGCACATTATTTTTGATGAAACTAACCCTTCTTTGAGAAAGGAAGTAGATAGTGACAATGATGATGCAAATGAATTGTCCAAGAAACTAAAAGATACATCAATTGAGGATAAGGATGATCCGCCTCTGGAAGAATTGCAACAAGAAGAAATCACTCATGAAAATCTTCCAAAGGAATGGAGATACAAGAAAGATCACCCACCTGAAAACATCATTGGTGATCCATCCATAGGGGGAGGAACAAGAGGTAATGTTATTCCTTGTGATTATCTAGCTTTTGTTTCTCAAATAGAGCCTAGGACAGTCAATGAAGCTCTTTCTGATGAATCTTGGATAGTAGCCATGTAAGATGAATTAAATCAATTCAAGAGAAACCAAGTATGGTCACTTGTTCCTAGACCATCAGACCATCCAGTCATTGGCACCAAATGTGTGAGGATTGGGAGGGGAGGGGAGTGGTCCCCCCCCCCTTTCCCCATGCACACAACGTGCAGGGGAGCCCGGAAAGGCCGCCTGGCCATTTCCGGTAAGGGGCAGGCCCTCCTCCCCCCCCCCCTCTCTCTCTCGGTTCCCCCTCCTCCTCGCCCTCTTCCTTCTCTCCCTCTCGCGTTCCTTCTCCCTCCCTCTCTTCTCTCCTCCTGCCTCGCCATGCTGCTGCCGCTGCTGCTGCTTCGTCGTGCCGCCCGGAGGAGGAGGCCGCCCTGCCTCGCCGCGCCGCCGCCGCCCGGAGGAGGAGGCCTCCACCGCCGTGCTACCTGGAGGAGGAGCCGCCACGACGTCGCCGTCGCCGCCGCCTGTGGAGTTCGCCGCCGCCGCTGCTTGGGGTCGCCGCCGGCGGGTCCTACCGCCGAGGTAGGGACCCCCTCCACCCTCTCCGCGTCGGCCGGAGCTCCCCCTCCCCCTGTGCGCCGTTGTGCCTCCTCCCCCTGCTCCCGTTCTCTCTCTCTCCCTTTCTCTCTCTTCGGTATGTTGCTCCGGGTCGGGGGTGATTCCGGCGACAGGAGACCGCCGGCGGCGGCCGCGCCGTCCGGCGACCCCCCTGCCGTCGGCGCCGGCGCCGGCGCTGGCCGGCCGGCCGGCCCCTCCCCTCCTCCTTCCCCTCTCCTCCCTGTGTTGCAGAAGAGATGTCGGGAGGAAGGAGAAGGTGTGGCGCAGCGCGCCCAGATCTGCCTGAGATCTGGGCGGCGCATTGCGCCCCGCGCCCTGGCGCACTGCGCCGGGCGCTGGCCTGGGCTTTCCTCTGCGGCACATTGTGCCGGCAGACCCCCTTGTGTGGGCCTTTTGAGCTCCGTTTCGCGTGGTTTTTACGCCGTTTTCGTGGCGTTTTCCGTGTGTCGATGCTCCAGTTGTGTTTGTGGGCCTGCTCGGGGTTGGTGGCCATTTCTCGAACCACGTGGTGGTCGGGCCCACCCGGGTCGGCTCCGACCGGACCGGTAGTGCTTGTTGACCGGTGACCCGGGGACAGTCGTGCAGTGTTTCCGGCACCCGTCGGGGGTGTTCCGAGGTCGACTGACTGTCTCGGGTAGTAATATTTATATATTTGAGTCGTCATACCGCGTTCCTCGGTTTCTGGGCCTGCCTGGGTCGGCTCCGACCGGGCCGTTGAGGGCCGTTTGACTGTTTGACCCGAATAGTCGTGTTGGGGTTTCCGGCACCCGTGGGGTGAGTTCCGAGGGCCGACCGACTGTCTGGGTGGTAATTCTAGCTTTCCATGGTTGACCGTCAATCAGGTACTTTAGCGGATCCGTTTCCGCATCGAGTTTCCGTTCCGTACTCGTGACGCTTGTGCTGACTCCCTAGCACTGCGCCTTACTAGTCTTCGCCCGGTGCTGTGGCACTTGAGGGCTTGTCCCAGCGCACGGTGCGCGTTTGGGTTGTTACCGTTCCCCGGGACCCCCATCCTCGTGGGCCCGTTGAGGGTGGTCTCCGAGCCACGAGTGCGTCCGTCGAGCGTTTCTCCGGACGAAGGGGAAAACGGTGTTGGACAGCGGCGTTGAGTCGTTTGTTGAGCTCACTTAGTTGGTCCGGGTCCCGCGGAGTTTGGAGTGTCGCGGTGCGGGCCAGCTAGTCCGTTCTCACTGCCTCGCCTTACACGGTTCCGGAGCCGTGTCGGGAGGACAGGCGTGGGACCGTAGTCCGGCCAGACTACGGCTTGTGGTTGTGTTTGTCCACGCGTCTCACTCCGACGGGAGGGGAGACCTGGACTCGTGGTCGAGTGGTAAGACGCCGGTGGGCGCAACGGACCACTGACTAGTAGAGGCTGGGTTGTGGCTAGTGTGTCTTGTCCAGACGAGGGTTTTACCGTCTGCTTGTGTTGGGTTGTGGCTTTGTCTAGACGAGGGTTTTACCGTCTGCTTGTGTTGGGTTGTGGCTTTGTCTAGACGAGGGTTTTGCCGTCTATTTGTGCAGTTGTGTGGCGTGCCCGGGGCACGTTTACCGAGGTTGAGACGGTGTGCTGTTGTGCCGTGTGGCGATACTTGTGGACCTGTGTACTTTCCGTTTAGTTATTTCAGTACTTCCTCAGTTGTGTTTTTATTTTATTATATCTCCTGCTCAGTTAGTAATCTTGTTGCTTGAGTTACCGCCGCCCTTCCGCTTGGTGTAGCTAGCTTGTTTCCTTCAGTAGCACTGCTCTTCCTGTCTAGTTTAGTTGTGTTGTTCTTGTTTCCGCTGTCGAACCGGTGAGGGGTTGGGTTCCCTGCTGGGCTTCGTTCGCGAAGCTCATTCCCCCCTTACTTCCTTCCAGGTTTGAGCTCGAGGGAGCTGGTGCTTGTGTTCGGTCGGTCTGCGTTGTGCCGCCTGTGGTCAGCATCGTTAGCAATAGTAAGTATTTATTTTCTTTTGCACTTGAATTATTATCTGGGACATTGTGTATGTTATCTCTTCCGCTGTTGTATTTCTTTAATTGTTTAGCTATTGTAACTTGTTGTATATCTCACTAGACATATTTCTAACCCTTCCGGGTCTTCGGATCCGTGGGTGGCGGCTCAAGGGTCAGGTACTCGGAGGGTTCCGGGCATCGGATTCTTGGGTCGTTACAGTTGGTATCAGAGCAAATGTCTTCTGAGATTTACAATGGGTTAATGGCTATGGTATCCCAGAAAATAGTTCAAGTGCGTTGCTGGCACCGTTCGTGGTGTGTTAGTGTTAGGCTTGTGTCTTGATCATGTTTTGCAGGTAGGTTGTGGTTCAACAAGATTCTAGTGGGGGTCGTAGAAGGGTTGCTGTCGTTGCAGTGTTGCGTGCATGGTGCGTGATCGCTAGTTGGTTCGTGCCGTTGGTGCTGTTGATGATGGAGTTGCTGGTGGAGGTCTTCCTTGTGAGGAGGATTGTTGCAAACAGGTCCGATGCGGTGCTCTTGGTCGTCGTTGGCTGCGCTTTCGGCTGCATGTGTTCTGGGGTGGCTGAGAGAGTCTGTTTGTGGTGTGGCTTCCACTGGTGCAGATTTGTTGTATGCGGGTCTAGTGGAAGGTGCCCTTATTTTTCCTACTTATGTTTGCTCTTGGCTTTGTTGTGCTTTGGTTGCTTGGGCACGTTGCCTCACCTGTTAGGTGAGTTATGGGTGCCCTGTGTTCTGCTAGGTTGGCATTGTTGCTCGGACTTAACAGTTGCTCTGTGTGTGCTTGTGATGTTGCTGGTTGCGTGTTATGTCACTTGTTGTGTTTGCTTGGTGGCCTTGTGCTAACTGGTTGTGAGTTCTGGATAGGTGTTCCCAGAGCTCTTTCTTACTTGTTCTGGTGGAGGGTTCTCCCAGAACTTCTTCGTGCTCGTTTCTGTTTTGTTGCCCTCGGGGTTGAGGTGCGTTGTTGGTTGGCCTTGTGTTCTGGTGAGGTCTCCCAGAACTGTTTGTTGTTGTCGTGGTGTGGGTTTCTCCCAGGACTGCTCCGTGCTCGTTTCTGGTTGTTGTCGTGCTATCTCATGGTCGAGGTGTGCTGTTGGTTGATTGCGTTTTGGTGAGTTCTCCCAGAACGATGTCTTGGTCGTTCTGGTGGAGGCCTCTCTCAGGACTGTCTATGTTGCATTTGCTTGCTGCTGTGCTCTCTCTGAAGGTCTATGTGGATTGGTTGTTTGGGCTGTTTGTTCTGGTGAAGTTCTCCTTGGACGACTCTGTCGTTCTTAGTGGAGGTCCTTTCCATGGTTGCTTAGTGTTTGATTTGGTTGTTGTTGCTCTCTCTCTGTGGAGATGAGCTGTCTTTGTTGCCGGTTGGACTGTCTGTGCTACAGTCTGTTTGGGCATTGTCGGTCAAGGAGTGGTGCCTTTGACCGTGTGTCTGGCTGCTGTGTTGGCTAGTTGCCTTGCTGTTGTTTCCAATTTTCTTGGCTGCGTTGGTGGTGCGTTGGTGGGACTGTATGTGTCCCCGTAGCTCATATGGTTTTGCTTCGTTTTCCTGTGCCCAACTTTCTCTCGCAGTTGGTGATGTGGTGTGTGCCGTGGCCATGTGGTTGGCGGTACTTCTTGTGGAGGTGCTGGTTTTGTGTTTCGATCCCCTTTCTTGCATGTGGGAGAGGCCTGTTGTGCTTTTTCGTCCTCTATTTTGTGGGTTGCTCGGGGTGGTGGTGCTCCGCTTTTGTGCGTTGGCGTTGTGGTGCATGCTGTTGTGGCCTTCTTGGTGAAGACGTTTTACCTCGAGTTGTTTTAGGGTTGAGTGGGTTGCTCCCCTCGTGTCGTCGTTTCTGTTTGGCGCTGTAGGTTGGTGAACCTACTAGTCTGCTGCGTCTTGGTTGTAAGGGCTTGTGTGTTGCCTGACTGGTCGATGTGGGACAGTGTGTTTCCACTTGATCAGCTCTGGGTTGCCCCGATTCTCTCGCCTAGCTTGCTCGTGTTGGGGTTATGTTCCCATGTGCTCTGCTTTGTGCCTCTTTCTGCTCTTGGAGGCTTTTGTCGCCTTTCAGTGTGTGGCCCTCACTACTTGTTGTGGTAGGGCCGATGCCTTGTGTGGTGCGCTTCTAAAGAGTCAGCATGTTTGTTGCGCTCTTTGAAGCTCGTGACCTTCCGTGTGTTTTCTCTCCTTGGTGGGTCTCTGGTAGGGAGTCCCTTTAGTTGGCCCCGTGCCGTTTTAGGGGCTGTTGGTGCGACCATGTGCACCACACCTGGGGTTCTGGTGCTTGTGGTTGCGCCGTGTGCTTGTGCCCGTGTGTGATGACCTTGAGTTGTGCGTTGTTTTGCGATTTGTGAGGTGCTCGAGGCGTTGAGTTGTTCCGCCTCTGGGGCGCGAGTGGTGGCCTGTCCCTTGTGGTCGTACCTTACCACAGTGTGGTAGCTACCTTGTTGTTTTGTAGCCCTAGTGGTGGTGCGCCTGATTTTGGTTGTGGCCCGCGTATGGTGTTCCCTCGCTGTACGTGTTGGGTTGTGTTACCTTGTGTTGGTTTGAGTTCTACTCGGGTCAGTGTGCCATTTTGGCTCCTGTGTTCTCCCCATTTTTTCTGGTGGTTGAGTGTTTTTTCTGCGGTTGGTTTTGTGGCACTCGCTCTTGGCATTGCACATTTCGTGGTGGGTGCATTGCCAACCATTGTGTGTTCGATCGAGTTTCGGGTGGAGAGCCCGGAAGCCGATGGCGGGACTCCTGTCTATGTCTGTGGTGGCAGTGAGGCCTATCGGCTTACTGGTGCTTGACCGCGCGAGTCGCTGACGTCTTGGGTTGCTTGGTTCTGACCAAACCTTAGACGTCTTTTCGACCTTTGTCGTTGTGTGTGTTGTGCTTGTGGAGCGTGTTCTGCTTCTGGTTTTCCTGTAACTCCACATTCGTTTGGTGTCCTTGTCGGACCACGAGGAAGGTCTAGGTGAGACCGAGTGGCGTTGTGGATGTCGTTCCACGTGTTGAGAAGTTTTCCACGTCTCTGTTCCGCTTAGACTCTGGTTTTCCTTTACGAGACATCCATTTGGCTGTGTGGCCGATACTAGCTGTCGCTAGCTGCGTGAGGCCATTCCTCTGAGCCATGTGGTTGACTCGTAGGTCTTCTTCCGAGTTGCCACCAGTCACTGTGGTTTCTGTCGGGTTTGGCTGGTGGCAGAGTGGGTTGCTGACCGGATTGATTTTAGTAGCAAGGTCTGTTGAGGACTTCAGCCACGTGGTTTTCGGCTAATGGTTCCGTTCGTCTTCGGTTGCTTGGTGTGTGCCACGCTCGTGGAGTTGTCAGCATTTGATTGAGTGCTCCGTCCCCGTCTGGGGTGTGCTGTGTGGGCTGTCGGTTGCCTGGTTGAGCACTCCACGCGTGGTTGTGTCGCTGTTGTGGCCACCAGGAAGTCGTGGTGAGACTTAGTGGCCTTTTTCGTGCTGGCCGTTTTCTTCTCGTGATCTTTTCCCTCGAATTGTCGGATCAATTCGAGTGAGTTGTTCCTGCCCCTGCCTTACTTTCGTACTTCGGCTTTGTTTTTATAATTTCGAGGGCGAAATTGTTTTAAGTGGGGTAGGATGTGAGGATTGGGAGGGGAGGGGAGTGGTCCCCCCCCCCTTTCCCCATGCACACAACGTGCAGGGGAGCCCGGAAAGGCCGCCTGGCCATTTCCGGTAAGGGGGCAGGCCCTCCTCCCCCCCCCCCTCTCTCTCTCGGTTCCCCCTCCTCCTCGCCCTCTTCCTTCTCTCCCTCTCGCGTTCCTTCTCCCTCCCTCTCTTCTCTCCTCCTGCCTCGCCATGCTGCTGCCGCTGCTGCTGCTTCGTCGTGCCGCCCGGAGGAGGAGGCCGCCCTGCCTCGCCGCGCCGCCGCCGCCCGGAGGAGGAGGCCTCCACCGCCGTGCTACCTGGAGGAGGAGCCGCCACGACGTCGCCGTCGCCGCCGCCTGTGGAGTTCGCCGCCGCCGCTGCTTGGGGTCGCCGCCGGCGGGTCCTACCGCCGAGGTAGGGACCCCCTCCACCCTCTCCGGCGTCGGCCGGAGCTCCCCCTCCCCCTGTGCGCCGTTGTGCCTCCTCCCCCTGCTCCCGTTCTCTCTCTCTCCCTTTCTCTCTCTTCGGTATGTTGCTCCGGGTCGGGGGTGATTCCGGCGACAGGAGACCGCCGGCGGCGGCCGCGCCGTCCGGCGACCCCCCTGCCGTCGGCGCCGGCGCCGGCGCTGGCCGGCCGGCCGGCCCCTCCCCTCCTCCTTCCCCTCTCCTCCCTGTGTTGCAGAAGAGATGTCGGGAGGAAGGAGAAGGTGTGGCGCAGCGCGCCCAGATCTGCCTGAGATCTGGGCGGCGCATTGCGCCCCGCGCCCTGGCGCACTGCGCCGGGCGCTGGCCTGGGCTTTCCTCTGCGGCACATTGTGCCGGCAGACCCCCTTGTGTGGGCCTTTTGAGCTCCGTTTCGCGTGGTTTTTACGCCGTTTTCGTGGCGTTTTCCGTGTGTCGATGCTCCAGTTGTGTTTGTGGGCCTGCTCGGGTTGGTGGCCATTTCTCGAACCACGTGGTGGTCGGGCCCACCCGGGTCGGCTCCGACCGGACCGGTAGTGCTTGTTGACCGGTGACCCGGGGACAGTCGTGCAGTGTTTCCGGCACCCGTCGGGGGTGTTCCGAGGTCGACTGACTGTCTCGGGTAGTAATATTTATATATTTGAGTCGTCATACCGCGTTCCTCGGTTTCTGGGCCTGCCTGGGTCGGCTCCGACCGGGCCGTTGAGGGCCGTTTGACTGTTTGACCCGAATAGTCGTGTTGGGGTTTCCGGCACCCGTGGGGTGAGTTCCGAGGGCCGACCGACTGTCTGGGTGGTAATTCTAGCTTTCCATGGTTGACCGTCAATCAGGTACTTTAGCGGATCCGTTTCCGCATCGAGTTTCCGTTCCGTACTCGTGACGCTTGTGCTGACTCCCTAGCACTGCGCCTTACTAGTCTTCGCCCGGTGCTGTGGCACTTGAGGGCTTGTCCCAGCGCACGGTGCGCGTTTGGGTTGTTACCGTTCCCCGGGACCCCCATCCTCGTGGGCCCGTTGAGGGTGGTCTCCGAGCCACGAGTGCGTCCGTCGAGCGTTTCTCCGGACGAAGGGGAAAACGGTGTTGGACAGCGGCGTTGAGTCGTTTGTTGAGCTCACTTAGTTGGTCCGGGTCCCGCGGAGTTTGGAGTGTCGCGGTGCGGGCCAGCTAGTCCGTTCTCACTGCCTCGCCTTACACGGTTCCGGAGCCGTGTCGGGAGGACAGGCGTGGGACCGTAGTCCGGCCAGACTACGGCTTGTGGTTGTGTTTGTCCACGCGTCTCACTCCGACGGGAGGGGAGACCTGGACTCGTGGTCGAGTGGTAAGACGCCGGTGGGCGCAACGGACCACTGACTAGTAGAGGCTGGGTTGTGGCTAGTGTGTCTTGTCCAGACGAGGGTTTTACCGTCTGCTTGTGTTGGGTTGTGGCTTTGTCTAGACGAGGGTTTTACCGTCTGCTTGTGTTGGGTTGTGGCTTTGTCTAGACGAGGGTTTTGCCGTCTATTTGTGCAGTTGTGTGGCGTGCCCGGGGCACGTTTACCGAGGTTGAGACGGTGTGCTGTTGTGCCGTGTGGCGATACTTGTGGACCTGTGTACTTTCCGTTTAGTTATTTCAGTACTTCCTCAGTTGTGTTTTTATTTTATTATATCTCCTGCTCAGTTAGTAATCTTGTTGCTTGAGTTACCGCCGCCCTTCCGCTTGGTGTAGCTAGCTTGTTTCCTTCAGTAGCACTGCTCTTCCTGTCTAGTTTAGTTGTGTTGTTCTTGTTTCCGCTGTCGAACCGGTGAGGGGTTGGGTTCCCTGCTGGGCTTCGTTCGCGAAGCTCATTCCCCCCTTACTTCCTTCCAGGTTTGAGCTCGAGGGAGCTGGTGCTTGTGTTCGGTCGGTCTGCGTTGTGCCGCCTGTGGTCAGCATCGTTAGCAATAGTAAGTATTTATTTTCTTTTGCACTTGAATTATTATCTGGGACATTGTGTATGTTATCTCTTCCGCTGTTGTATTTCTTTAATTGTTTAGCTATTGTAACTTGTTGTATATCTCACTAGACATATTTCTAACCCTTCCGGGTCTTCGGATCCGTGGGTGGCGGCTCAAGGGTCAGGTACTCGGAGGGTTCCGGGCATCGGATTCTTGGGTCGTTACAAAATGGGTGTTCAGAAATAAACTGGATGAAACTGGTACAATTTTAAGAAATAAGGCCAGATTGGTAGCTCAAGGCTATTCTCAAGAGGAAGGCATAGATTTCGATGAAACCTATGCACCTGTAGCTAGACTTGAGACCATTAGAATATTACTTGCATATGCATCTGCTTTGAACTTGACATTATTTCAAATGGATGTTAAATCCGCATTTTTAAATGGTTTTATAAAAGAGGAAGTTTATGTGGAACAACCTCCGGGTTTTGATGACACAGAATTTCCCAATCATGTTTTCAAACTTCATAAGGCATTATATGGTTTAAAACAGGCACCTAGAGCCTGGTATGAAAGGCTTAGCTCTTTTCTTTTAAACCATGGTTTCAGTAGAGGTCAAGTAGATAGTACTCTTTTCATAAAATCAAAGGTCAAACACATTCTATTAGTCCAAATTTATGTAGATGATATTATCTTTGGATCTACTGATGAATCCCTTTGCAAGTATTTTGAAAAGTTGATGCAGGGAGAATTTGAAATGAGCATGATGGGAGAACTTAATTACTTCCTTGGATTACAAATCAAACAAGGAAAGGAAGGAACTCACATCTGTCAAGCAAAGTACATAAAAGAACTCTTAAAGAAATTTGGATTCGAAAATACCAAGCCACTGTCAACACCAATGAGCACATCAACAAGGATGGACAGTGACAAAGATGGTAAGAAAGTAGATCAAAATATCTACAGAGGTATGATTGGTTCACTACTTTATTTAACAGCTAGTAGACCATATATATTATTTAGTGTATGCATGTGTGCTAGATATCAAGCTGATCCTAAAGAATCACATTTAATTTCGGTAAAAAGAATATTTAGATATTTAGCAAGATCTTATGACTTAGGTTTATGGTATCCAAACTCTTGTGGAATCAATTTAGTAGGGTATTCTGATGCTGACTATGCTGGATGCAAATTAGATAGAAAAAGCACCAGTGGTGGTTGTCAATTTCTTGCAGGATGTTTAATATCTTGATCTTCAAAGAAATAAAATTCAGTAGCACTATCCACTGCTGAGGCTGAGTACGTAGCTGCTGGAAATTGTTGTACGCAACTCTTATGGATAAAGCAACAACTTGAAGACTTCGGATTAAACATTAAATCCATCCCACTGCTGTGTGACAACACCAGTGCCATTAATCTCACCAAGAATCTAGTTCAGCACTCAAGGACCAAACATATTGAGGTTAGATATCATTTTATTCGTGATCATGTTGTAAATGGAAATATTGAAATATCTTTTATTGATACAAATGGCCAATTAGCAGACATTTTCACAAAAGCCTTACCTGAAGAGAGATTTACATCTCTTAGAAGGGAATTAGACATGTGCAATTTGTGATAAAAGTTTGCTTACAAATGGCACATTAAATTTCAGAATTAAGTACTTTTTCCCTCCATGGCATTAAGCAAAAGAAATTCAAATTATTCTTTGTAACCGCTCTCTCATTGAAGTCAGTTTGAATAGTCAACACCTTTTGTCCTTTTCCACCGCCTTTTGGCGCCTCACTTTCCACATCGCATTAATTTATTCATAAAATCAATGGCAGAATGATTTGTATCTCATTGTCTACCTTTCCCCCCTTTTTCATCTTGTCGCATGAGCCGATGCCCTAGCAACTCCAATCTTAACCCTCTGCAAATTTGAACCTTCCTCCTCCTTCCCGCAAAATTTCTTGAGGGTTCCTTCTCTTCACCTTCCGTCTCAACCCTCCAGCGCCTTTCCCACCTGAATCCATGGCCGCACCAGTCATCGCCGGCTGTTTGGGTGGCTACAGCGCCGAGTTTCTCACTCCTGAGCAGCAGGAGAGGTTTACCTTTGTGAAGACGAAGCTTTGTGGCCATAAAGAAGTCGATGTCGCTAATCTGAAGAAAAGTGGAATGAGCAGCGTGGTAGATTTGATCAATCAAATGCAGTGGACAGAAATTTCCACCTTTTCAGAGGTCAGTTATCTGGACTTGGTAAAAGCTTTCTTCATGTGTATGAAAATAGAGGAAGATGGGTCTCTAGTTTCTTCAGTGAAGGGAATCATGATTAGGATAGACCCTGAGTTGTTGAAGATGTTGTTTAATGTGAAGACCTCCGGATTTAGTGCGGTTCACACGGTGGACGCCCAAGTGAAAGGTTTGGGAATTATCGGGCCAGGATTCAAGCTGAGGGATGGCAAGATCGATATAAATCAACTATCTACCTTCAATCGCCTCCTTCATTTTATTGTCTGTCAAATCTTAGTTCCCAGAAGTGCAACTTTTTCATCTTGCATAAAGGCCGACTCAGACATGATGTACTGGGCCATTCAAAATAAGGAGATAAATATGGCCGCAGTGATAATGGAAAGAATGAAATTTGCCAGAGATCAGATTTGGGACACCAAGAGTAAGTTCAATGTGTCCCTGCCTTATGCCCATCTACTTACCAAGATCTTCAAACACTTCGGTGTTGATCTTTCTGGGGCAGTTGTAGAGAAAATGGGCCAAGCAATCAGGTCCAGGAACTTGAAGAAGAGTGGCTTCTCTGTGGAAAATGGTGTCTGGGTCAAGGCTTCAGTTGCTGAAGGCGAAGCCATCATTGACGACACCTCAGTTGTTCATCAGGAGATGGGATCAGCAGATATGATTCCAGAATTGCCAGTGGAATCAGTTTCAGTGCTAGTAGTTGAAGCAGCAGAATCATCAGGCCCCTCTTTAACAGAAGTTCAGTCTGAAAGTGCAATAGAAGAAGAAAGAGTGTCTGTAGCAGCTTCAGAATTTCCAGAAGAATCAGTTCAAATCCTTGCAGAGAGGAGAATTGAGGATATTCTCCCAGAAGACATTATTCCAGTTGAGGACCCACTACCCTCAACTGTAGTTGCATCTATTCTTTCAGACATCATTGATTCTATTCCTTTCACCTCAAGTGCTCCTGAAGCTTGTGGGAGTGTTGCTGAAGAGGCTGTGGCATCAGGCCACTTTGATGTTCAAATGGAAGATGTACCAGTAGAGTTAGAGCACCCAGATGGTCAGGGTGACTCTGTATTGGCGGATGCTCCCATTCAGGGGGAGTAGGTATCAAATGAAGAAGAAGCTCCTGCTCAGGGGGAGCAGTCAACGGACATTGAAGCAGAAGAAGGAGATCACATTGATCAACCAGTGGGCTCTGCACCAGAAAATGATAATATCCCTCGTGGCTTAGAAGATGTCAGAGAAGGGGAGACAGCCAGCTCCTCCAGTTCAAATGATGATGAGCCTTCTCCAGCTTCAGAGGCTCAGAATAAAGGGAAAGAAGTAGAATCTAAAATTCCAATGTTGTCAAATACTCCCTTTGAAAGGCCAATAAAGCAGAAGATTATAATCAACCTGAAGCCTGTAATAGAGAGACTTGATGCTCAAGGACAAATCCTATGTTCTCTTCAAGCAGACAGCAATTCAATCTTCATGAGCCAAGCTTCAACCTCCAAGGAATTGGCGAGTGTCAGAAATGCCATGAAGTGGTTTAATAAAGAAATGGGCACCATGAAGGAGATGCTAGAGAAAATTCTGAAGGTGGTTGGAGATCACATTCCTCCTCCTCTTCCTCCTGACCAAGCCCAAGAATCAGGGCCATCCGGGCCAGCACCAGAAGCAGTAGCAGCAGCAACAGAACCAGAAGTGCCAGCTGATCAGGTTGAAGGGCCAACAGGGCCATCTGAGCCAGGATCAGGGCCATCAGGGCCATTGGAGAGTGAGTCTGTGCAGATAGAGGCAGAAGAGTTCTTGGCACCCAAGCCCCCAGCTCCCTCTTCCCCCTCTCACACACCTATTCCTCCAACTCCACCATCAGCTCCTACAGCACCTCCTGCTCCTCAAACATTCAAGAAGCCTCAATCTAGACCAATTTCTTCTCCTACACCATTTTAGTCCACCATTCCTTCTCCTTCTCCTATACTTGAGGCCCCTCCAGCATCCTCAGCTGGAGCATCCTCCTCCTCCTCTGGTCCCTCCCTAGGACCAGCTGATGATCTCCAAACTTCTTCACACTCTTTTCTTCATCCTACTCCTCCACCATCTTTCATCACTATCATACCTGAACAAGCTCAACTCAACTCTCCCTTTATTGAAAAAATAAAGGATGAATTTGAGGAAGGGATCCTCAGGTCTGTGTTGAAAGTAGGAGAACATATTCACAGGGCAGATCCTTCTAGTCCTGCCCCCAAGAAGAGGAAACTTACTTCTACTTCTTCCTCTTCCTCTGAACCCAAAAACCCACCTTTGTGGTTTTCTCTCATAGTGGACAACAAACATAACCCACTGTATAGGGAATACCTTTCCAAAGTTGTTTTTGCCACCATCATCAACCTTCCCTTTCAAAATCTCACAGATCATTTGAACACCATTCTACCCTACACTTCTCTTTCAAATCTGAAAAGTCCAAAATCTTCTCTCTTGCTCACTCCAAATCTGAAGAGCATGGGGCAAAAGTCACAAGGATCTCCTAAAGAAATTCATTCTTGCCAAATCTGCCAGATTTCCTCCAAGAGACCACTCCCTGACCCTATCTGAGTGGTTCAGGATGTATCACCAAGAGCTTTGGGCTCCCTTCATTCAAAAGGAAATTAAGATGGTCAGGCACTCTGTGTTGTTCAACAACTACAGATATGTCCATCGTCTTTCTGAAGTTCAGCTCTGCCAGTTCAAAAGGGCCATTTCAGCTCTCTCTCTAGATATCTCTCATACTTCAGATGTCCAGGTAGATTTTGCTACCCTTCAAGTACCAGAAGAAATATCTCTTCCGCAAATTCATTTCCTTGTCATGGAGTCCTCTGTAGGATCCATTATCTTTGAACGGTTTGCCAGAGTAATGGGCAGAATTAAAGTGCAGAAGGGCTGCCTGGTTGTTTTTCCTAGATTCTTATTTAGGGAATATCATCAGGGGCATGTAAGTGCTGAAGTTCTAGCCCCTATTCTGTCTGAATGTGAAAGACTCACATCTTCTGAATGGTCCAAGTTCTACCCCCTGTCAGCTCAGCAGCTGTTTGACATCAAAGAAGCTCAGGCCAGGGAAGGCAAACTCGCCATTTCTCCACCTATTTTCCTCGATATGAACTCCATTCATCTTGTTGATGACCCCTTCAAAGTCTGAGAGGAAAGATACAAAGTCTATGTGGCTCTTCACAAGGCTCTCAGAGATAACTTATCCTGTAACAATGGACCAATTCCTCTCCTGTGCCAGCTTTGGGACTCGACGTTTCCTCAAGATGAACATGGACAAGGATGCATATGCTGATCTTCTCTACCAGCACCTAGATCTTCATCTCAAACGGGTGGCTTCCACTATGGGACCATCCTACTCTATATCTTTTGGAGTTTTTAAAACCTATTTTGAAGAACAGGAAGCACAGGCATGGGAAACCATCTCCCATTTTGCCTCTCTTTTGTCTTCTGCTTTCTACTTACCTGTACCTCCACAGAATTAATAAAATCTCTTTGCTTATGTGGACCAATCTTTCTCTTCTTTTCTTTGTCTCCGTTCGCTTTTTGCTTAATAACAAAAAGGGGGAGAAAATACTTAGCATGTCTGAAATATTAAAGAAAACTAGCATGTCATTTCTTTAGAACAAATTTCATATACTTTTTATCCATGCTTATTGTTCAGTTTTGTCATCACCAAAAGGGGGGAGATTGATGACCAGTCTGTCCCCATGTAATTTTAATTAATTACATATATATTTTGATGATTAACAAAACCAAACAAAAGTTTTTCAATTATATCTAATGAATATTTCATAAGTCTTAAGCACAGGAAAAATACCAAGGTCAAACAAGCCAATAAAGGTATGCATTACTTCTCTGAAGCCTTAATCTTTTCAACATGATATTTCTCTAAGTCCATATCGACTTCTGTTGAAGGCCATAACGATTTCTTTATAAGCATATCGATTTCAATAGAATTATCACAATGATTTCCCTTCTGGCTGAAAAGTCATGTTGTTTCAAACAAATCGATGCCGTAACGATTCTATAACTGATCGCAACGATTTCCTTATAAGACTGAAAAGTCATGTTATTTCAAACAAGTCGATGTCACAACGACTCTATAAGTTACCGTAACGATTTCTTTAGAGCTCGTAACGACTTGTCTGTCGCAACGACTTTATAAGTTGTCGCAACGATTTCTTTAGAAACTCGTAACGACTTGCCTGACATAATGACTCTATAAGTTATCATAACGATTTCTTTAGAAAGCGCAACGACTTGCTTGTTGTAACGATTTCATAAGTTACCGTAACGATTTCTTTAGAAAGCGCAATGACTTGCTTGTTGTAACGATTTCATAAGTTACCGTAACGATTTCTTTAGAAAGCGCAACGACTTGCTTGTTGTAATGATTTCATAAGTTACCGTAACGACTTCTTTAGAACTCGCAACGACTTGCTTATTGTAACGACTTCATGTTCCATAATGATTTCTTTAGAGTTCATAACGACTTGATAAGTGTTCACAACGATTTGTTTTATATAACGATTTGTTAAGTGTTTCATATCGACTTCTTCAGAAACACAACGATTGCATCTCATAACGATTTGTTAAGTGTTTCACAACGACTTCTTCTGTATCACAACGACTTGGTCAACCTGACTTATTCATAACGATTTCATAGGTCATATAGTCATCGATTTCATATCTTGATATCTTATTCATCTTAAAAGTGTTGACTAGTCAAAGTCCACGTAGACATCTCTCTGACGCACCTGCATTTAATGAGACCTGAACGTATCTCTGCATGCATGCAGACCATATCGTGCCTACTGTGATAACGTCCTTTAGACTTAAGTTATTTGGCATTACTATTTCCATGTCTATTGCTACTAACGTTGACTGACATCAGACACAGCTTAGCTGTCTGCTATTTGAGTTTGACATTTGTGCAGACCTCTGATCCAGCTTCACGGTACAACGTTAAACAAATAGAAGCCAACAGGTATCTTTGAAGATCTCATCTCTTTGCGTGCTCAAGTGATCAAAAGACTGTTGACAAGAAGCTTCCAAGACTCCAGATGTCATTCAGTCTAACGACTACTCAAAAGAGAGACAACGGACACTTCAACGTCTACATTTCAAATTGAAGATATAAATTCAAGTCAGAAGAACAGAAGAACACAGATCGTGCATTCAAGCATTCAAATTCTTCTGAAGAAAGTTTAGAGCCAAGAACCTTCATTCCACTTAGCTTTTGCTCTTTTGCTCTCCACTAGTTTGTGAAAATCTTGAGAGAGCCTGTATAGTTCTGAGAGTGTGCCTTGTCTAAAATCTCTTTGCTCTCAGTTCTAGTTGCTTCAGATCCTTGCTTATCAAAATCTTGATCTAGGGGCTTAGATTTCATTCACTCTCTTTGTGTTGTTCCCTTCGGGTGTGAAGGAAGACCTGGTGGTATCCAGGGTGTTGTTCCCTTCGGTTGTGAAGGAAGACCTGGTGTGGTATCCAGGGTGTTGTTCCCTTCGGGTGTGAAGGAAGACCTGGTGTGGTATCCAGGGTGTTGTTCCCTTCGGGTGTGAAGGAAGACCTGATGTGGTATCCAGGGTGTTGTTCCCTTCAGGTGTGAAGGAAGGCCAGCTGAGCTGGGTGTTGTAGCGTCCTTAGGGGGACTGTACCCTAGTTAGTGAAATCCTGAGTTGTTGCTCAGGGACTGGACGTAGGACTCCTAAGGAGAGGAGGTCCGAACCAGGATAACCCTTGTGTTGTGTTATTGTCTTCTTTGTGTGTTTGTTATTTCAACTAACTGTCACTAACTTACATCGAAGAACGTTTGTGTGAATATTTTTAGTTACAGGTGTCTTCTAGATTAATTTTTAAAGACCCATTCACCCCCCCTCTGGGCTCGTCAACTGGGCAACACAAACCAACTCAAATGCGATGCATAAGAAAAATTGCAGTAATGCATAAGAAATGAACAAAGCAATTTAGACGAAATGGGCAAAGCAAGTGCCCCTGGATCACTTAACAATAGCCAAAATATCACAACTCAATACTGAATAAGAACGGATGCTAAACCCCGGAAGAATAGAACCTAGAACAACCCTCCCCTGCTCTACAGAAAATAGAAATGGCCCACTTTGTCTCCCTCCCCTCCAATCGAACCTAGAACAAGAAAACACTCAATTCAAATATCACATCTGAAATATCAAAAAAAAAATGTTGAACAATTGGAAGGAGTCAAGAAGAACACTCTGATCCTCTCAGAAATTAAATAGAAATCAAATACAGAAGAAGAAAAGAAAATAGCACTTGAACCTTTCAGATGTCGACCTCCTTTCCATCAGCTCTACAACAACAACTAAATCACCCAGTCCCGGAATGCTGAACAAAACAAGATGAACAAAAGAGAGAAAATAATCCAACACAAATTGCAATCACCTTCTGCTTGCAGCCGAACAGTAGAAATGGAAGAAAAACAAATTGACAATTGTATTCCTCTCCTTCCCTTCAATTCACAGTAGCCATAACGGAAGAAAACACAGTAGTGATGAAATAAACTCCCTGGATCGCTTGTATTGCACAGAAGAATTGAAACTAACGCAGAAGAAATAGATGAACCAACACCAAGGAAATGGAAGTAAACAATTCTGAACTCTCCAAATCTCCCACAGTTCTGCTGAAAGAAGAAAGGGCAGAAGAAATCTCTAAAAACATGACTGGCTAACCCGTCTCCCTCCTATGCTCTACTAAAAGGAAAAATACAGGAAAAGGGAAGCTAAGAATCCTCCAAATTGAACCCCCAAACCCTCATAGCTCTGCAGAAAAGAAAATAGAGGAAAAAGGAAACTAAAAAATCCTAAGAAAATTTGAACTCTCCAACCTCTGCTGAAAGAAAGAGTACATAAAAAAACTGGAAGAACAAAAGAAACTAAAATTTCTAAAAAAAAAATCGAACTCCTCCTGGCAAAAAGCCCCCCTGAAGAGGACCGTGGGGTCCCTTTTATAGGCAGCCTCGCCCAGTTTCGCACCAGGATCGCCATCCGCAGCAGCACCAGCTCTCACCTGGATCGCCAGCTCTGCTTCACACCTCAACATCCTCATCGCACGGGCTCCATCCGCATGCACAACACCGCTTCCTGACCAAGCCGTACAGCTGGCCGCCTCCATCGCTGCGCACGGGACCCATCAGATCCGCTTCCAGCTCAACACCGCCTCAGTCGGATCGAGCAGCCGCCTGGTCAGCCAACCACATATCGCACGCCATCGCACCACACCCCAGCATAGCAGTTCCGGCCCCTGGCTCCATCTGCCTGCCAGCCACATCCGCTCCCATCAATCGCCATGCCCGCAGTGCCTTGCCCAGGTCTCCACGGCCAGCCAACCTCTGGTCCAGCACACACCGCCAGAGCAAACCCCAAATCTGCTTCAGCTGAGGAAGAAAGGTTTAAATCAGATTTTAAGTGGCCAATTTTTTTGGTTGGATAAAAGGGAAATGGCGAAATGGACTTAGGGGGTATGTGTTCACTTATGGTGAGATGAGGGAAATAATATGTAATGGATTTATGAGGGGGTGGGGTATGTGTCATGATAGGATTAGATATGGTGGAGTATTTATTTACAAACTCACACTTACTAAAAAATATTTACAAAAGTAACAAACTTTATTTATATACAAGAATTATTTAAAAATCTTTTATTTCTTAAAATAAACCTAATTAGTTATTCTGAAAGGAAATGATTAAATGCAAATCTAACATGTTTTCTAACCCCAAATATCAACTAACATGTTCAAAAAAAATTATTTATGGATGAAATAGAAATTAAAGTCAATGTGCACATTATTTATAGACAAAGAATATCTAAAATTCACTATATACATGATGTTTAACTCAAAAAATTATGTAGTTATCACTCCCCCCTACTTAAACATTGCTAGTCCCTTAGCAATGAAAACTACTCCAAATGTAGGACTAGAAGATGCAATGTCTCATGCTAAATAGCCATCATGTAAGAGATTAATGTAGAGATATGCCTGTCCTAATTGTAAGGGCTTATGGCAAGAAATTAGTGCACAAATGATAGCTTACTTAAGAATTCACATCAGCCCTTCTGAAGCTCCTCTGCTTCAGCAGTATTTGAGATTAGATTAATTCGAGGGAGAAGAAAAGAATTGTGGAATAAGATCTTTACTCAGTCAGATTAGGTTGTTTCTCTCAGTTCCATTCTGCCCAACTTCCTTGAGGATTATTTCTCTGAGTTGAGGACTTTGCCTCTTTATTTGCACTTTGTGCACTCAGAATTTTTTCTTTTTCATCCATAATGCTGCACAACCCATCACTTTTCAAGAGTGGCGAGTCCAACTTTACTCAGATCCGGGGCATTTTTCATAGATAAATTTTTTCTTTTGCTTTTGCTTTTTGCTTCTTTTTTTTTGCCTTTTCTTTTCTTTTCCTCTTTACGGAAGGATGAACAGTCAGGTTCCTTGATCACATGCCTTCACTTCCTTCGCAATTCACTTAAGGGGAGGGGAGAAAACCAATCACCTCTCTCCTACTAGCCTTAGCAAATTGCTTCATTCAGGTTCAGCTAGTCTAAGTGGCTGTGTAGTGTGTGTATGAAAACTTCTTGCCATAAATCCTTACATAAGGTAGACAAGAAGTACATGTAATCCTTTACTAGAGGCTACCTAACATGGATGTTTGCAAAGGAGTGTGACAACTACAAAATATTAATGGTTAAAGATCAGACACATAGTCTGGGTTGCGCAATGTCACGTATTTTTATTCGAAGATGAAATATTGTGAAATTTTTATTTGCATATGTACAAGCTCAAAAGAAAGAAAATGAAGCAATGGTTGGGATGAGGATTATGAATGCATGCTTATTCTACCTCTCCCCCTACTTATTTACAAGAAAGGAAAGTAAGACAGAGAATTACCTGATGAAGGAAATATGTACACTTGGGTTGCCTCCTAAGAAGCGCTAAGTTTATCATCTTCAGCCGGACGCCATTAGGCTTCATTTGGCTCAGCTAGCTTGGTAGAATCAATTTTCAAGGAAGATGGGCTTTCAAAGAAATGCTTTAACCTTTGCCCATTAACAGTGAATGATTGCCCAGTTTTAGGGTCAAGAATAATGACAGCACCATTGTCGTAAGCTTTGACAACAGTGTAAGGACCATCCCATCGAGACTTCAATTTTCCCGAAAATAGATGAAGCCGAGAATTGAATAGCCAAACTTTATCATGCACTTGAAATTTTTTCTATGAATGTGTTTATCATGGAATGTTTTGTTTTTGGATTTATATATTTTTGGCTTTGGCTTTGGATTATTCTCTCCCTTAAACCCTAGAGCACAGGGTTGGTCTACTGCTTTTTTCACACAATATTCTTCCAAGGAGTCTACCACTTAGACAACTCTCTCCTTGATCATGGTGCCCAGATGTCTTAAAAATGTTGATACTAACCCGCTCATCCCCAAATGATATATTCATCATCCCGGTAGCACAATCAATGTTAGCTCTAGCAGTGGCCAAAAAGGGTCTACCAAGGATGATGGTGGACTGAGTTAAATCTTGAGGAGTGTTCATGTCCAAAATGATGAAATCAGCAGGGAAGTAACAATCATTAATTTTTACAATAACGTCCTCAACTAAGCCTTTAGGAGTGGTGACAGAACGATCGGCTAGTTGAAGGACAACAGAAGTGGGTTTCAACTCTCCTAGCTTGAATTTCTCAAAAATGGCAGAAGGTAGGAGATTGACACTGGCTCCCAAATCCAAAAGGCTGCTCTCAAAAGTGACTCCACCGATGGTGCAAGGAATTAGTGGAGTGCCTGGATCTTTAAGCTTTTTAGGGAGCTGGTTCAAGATAACGGCACTCACAGTTTCTGGAAGAATGATTGTTTCAGTTTTATTTCTCATTTCACGTTTTGGAGTGCACATTTCTTTTAAGAATTTGGCATAAGCAGGCACATGCTTTATGGCATCAAGGAGAGGAATGTTGATATGAACTTGCTTAAACAGTTGCAAGAGTTCATCATTACTAGTTAGTTTGTTTTTGGATTTTGGCTTCAAAGCTTCAGAAAAAGGAACTCTTGGAATGTAACAGCTTGGGTCTTCATTCACTTTGATTTTGTCTAGAGGTTCTTCAGTAATTTTCTCTTTTTACCTTGGATTTTTCTTTTTCAACATTTTCTTCAATCTCTTCTTCAATTTCATTTTCTTTATCCTCATTCAATGTTGACATGTGTGGGTGAGAATTTATCAAGATTTTTCCACTTCTTAAAGTTGACACAGTTTTGACATTTTCCACTTTAACATTTTCCACCATCCTCCTGCCCAACACAGTTGTTGAAAATTTTGATTTTGAGTTTGATATTGATTTTGTTGTACTTGCACAGTTTGACATAGAATCGCCATCATGTCTTGGAGTTGATTCATTTTATCTTCCCAAATAGGCTGAGGAGGTGGTGGTGGATTATATGAAGGTTGCTGGAAATTTGTGTAAGAAAATTGATTTGAAATTTGATTTTCTTGGACTTGTGGATGTTTGGAATAAGAAGATTGGCCAAATCCTGAATTCTGATTGGGATAGGATTGACCGTACATGGATTGCTTGAAAGAAGGTTGAGAAACTTGTTCAGATTGATTTTTCCAAGAAAAGCTCGTGTGATTTCTCTAACCATGGTTGTATGTGTTAGAATATGGATCATGAGAGGGTTTGTAGAAACCTTGTGCAGCTTGGACTTGTTCTTGAATGAAAGGAGGTAATTGAGTAGTAGTGGGAGAAGCATTGGTAGGATGAGTTGGGCTAGCACACATAGCACAAGTTTCATGTGGTTGAGAAAATTTAGGTGTGGCTTGCCCAGTTAGAGATAACATTTGATCAAATTTTTGTCCAACTTCTGCTTCAATCTTTGATCAAGTCTAGCTATCAGATCTTCTACCCTAGAATCTGATTCTCCTCTCTCTCTTAATTCATACAACCTTGCCTTCCTTACAGGTCCTAGTGCTCTCTCGTAAGAGTGGAGTGAGGCATGATTTATGGAATTCTCACTCAATGTATCAAACAAACTATATGGCTCATCCTCGCTCTTCGTCATGAATGCTCCTCCACATGAGGCATCAACCATTTGCCTATTTGATTCAGTTAGACCTTCATAAAAAGCTTGGACTATTTGCCACCTCGACAGACCATGATGGGGGCATTTTCTAAGCAACTCCTTTAATCTCTCCCATGATTCATGCATTAACTCTCCCAGGTGTTGGGAGAATCCAGTGATTGCTCTTCTCATTGTGTTAGTAAGGCCAATAGGGTAAAATTTCTTCAAAAATTTCTACTGCATTTCTGGCCATGTTGTGATGGTTCTCCCTATGGTTCCTAACCAATGTTTGGCTTTGTCTTTTAAGGAGAACGGAAATAGGGTCAATCTTAAGGCATTTTCAGTGAAATTTTGGATCCTAACAGTGGAACAAATCTCTAGGAACTCATCTATATGCCTATAAGGGTCTTCATTGGGATTGCCATAAAAAGATGGCAACATCTGAATGGTTCATGGCTTGATCTCAAAATGATTTGCTGGAATTTCTGGCCTGATGCAAGTGGCAGGTTGATAATTAGAAGGAATAAAATACTCCTCCATCTGTCTGGGTGCAACCTCCTCCATATTCCTAGCAATTTAGTTTTGATCTTGGTTGGCCATCCTAGTTTTCCTATGAAAGAATCTTTCAATCTCGTCTATAGGTTGGGCCAAATCTATGTTCAAGGATTGTCTACTAAGCATGCACAGATGAAAAGCCCTTTATTTATGATTTTTGAATTTTTAGATTTTTATTGATTTTTGAAATTTTATGAACAAACACAAACAAGCAAACACTTTTAAAACAAATTAACCTAAACACTAAGTGTTCCTTGGACCTATGTTATTTTTCTCAAAATCAGATTTATGCTTGCTTAAATCCAATCCTAACTCTTCTTGTACCGGCCAGGTAAGAGGTGGAGTAGAGGGAGGCCCCCCTTGCTTTCTCAAGGACCCAATTAAATAACCTCTAACTCACTTAAGCATAAGCTTTTTAACCTCTAATCCTAGTCACCAGACTTAAAGAGAAGTTTTGAATTCAAGAAAGGACAAATCTAATTATGATCCCTAGGGCTAAGTCTACTGATTTTTATTAAAAGTTTAGGACAAATGCAAGAATGTGAAATTTTTTTTGTGATTTTTGGGCAAAGGAAAGGGTGATGAAATCCCTCACCTTATCTTTTTATTTTTAATGGGTTAAGCCCTTAAGCAGTCCCATTTTCAAATGTGATGTGCACAGATCAAGTTTCAAACAAGAGGTTGTCTAATGCTAAGTCTAATGCATGAAACGAGCGATGGAAGTCTTACCTTTCCCCCGCACTCTTCAATGCAAGAAAGAAATGGAATTCAAATGACTATTAAAATGGTGAATGTCCTAAAACAAGTGTTTCTAATCTTGAGAAATGAAATTTTTATTTACAAACAAACGGCTAATATGAAAGAACGATTTGGAAATTTTTTTAGACTTTTGATTTTTTTATTTTTATTTGGTTTTTTTGAATTAAATGAAATGAAACTAAGAAATATAAAGTGATATTACAGACTACTTTCAAACTAATCAAACCACCAAAAGTCCAATTATTACATGCCAATAAGAAGGAAATCTCTGTACATGCACAGAGAGTATATGAAAACCTCACTACAAATTTCACTCCTCTCTTCTATCTAAAAGACTGAATTAAAAGCAAATGGGAAAAGAAATCAGCAAGCTCCTCCTCCAATGGGCCTCAAAGGTAAAGCCCAATCTCCATGTTCCACTCCTTATGCAAATCTGAAATAAGAAGCCTAATAACAAGTCAATATAAAGCCCAAAGCAAATGAGATCAAATGAAAGCAGATTAAATCAAACTCTAATGCCTCCCCGGCAACGGCGCCAAGATGAACGCGCGACATAGTTGACTTTGCACTTTCGTTCCTCGCACAAGTCAATATGCGCACTTCCTCTAAACTGTCTCACAAACATGAAATTGCAAAAGTGAACTAATAGAGTGGTGAGAATAGGTCATATCCACAGAGAGGTTGAATAGAATTTGAATTAAACCACTTTAACTTGACATCACTCTATCGACAATGCATTAAAAGTGAATATGAAAACAACACTAACCAAATCTCTCACAATCTTGATAGATCGAATTTAATGAAAGAACAAGTGGAATGGAGAAGAAAAGAAAATTGGTATCACTGTACCCTCTCAATTGAAGGATGAAAAGAACAAATAAGAAACAAGTTGCACTAAGCTTCAGAATAGGAAGAAGAACACAACACTGTACCCTCACAGCTCGAGGGATGAATTAGTAAGAAAACAGTAACCAGAATTTAAAGTGTAATGTCAAACTTCTGAGATATCGAATGCTCTCTTCACTTCCCCCTCCAGCAGTAAGAAGAAAAGCAGAATGCCAAACTAATAACAGTAGCTGAATTGAAAAAGAAATGGGCAAAGCAATTGGACCAAGCAAATCAGAATAACTGAACCAAAATGTCAATGCTACTGAATCGAATTCTACAACACAGATCAATTAGAAATAAGCAGATGTACTGGATTGAATCATCTATGCACATAAGAAATGAAGAAATTCACACAGACGAAATAAGTAATAAAATGCCACTGGATCGCCTTCTGGAACACTAAGAAATGGGAAAGTTGACTGGAATGATTTCATAAACACCGAAGAATTGTAAGAACACTCGATCTCCCCCAACACAACATCACAAACCAACTCAAATGCGATGCATAAGAAAAATTGCAGTAATGTAGAAGAAATGAACAAAGCAATTTAGATGAAATGGGCAAAGCAAGTGCCCCTGGATCACTTAACAATAGCCGAAATATCACAACTCAATATTGATAAGAACGGATGCTAAACCCCGGAAGAACAGAACCCAGAACAACCCTCCCCTGCTCTACAGAAATTTGAAGTGGCCCACTCTGTCTCCCTCCCCTCCAATCGAACCTAGAACAAGAAAACACTCAATTCAAATATCACATCTGAAATATCAAAAAAAAAATGTTGAACAATTGGAAGGAGTCAAGAAGAACACTCTGATCCTCTCAGAAATCAAACAGAAATCAAACACAAAAGAAGAAAAGAAAATAGCACTTGAACCTTTCAGATGTCGACCTCCTTTCCATCAGCTCTACAACAACAACTAAATCACCCAATCCCAGAATGCTGAACAAAACCAGATGAATAGAAGAGAGAAAATAATCCAACACAAATTGCAATCACCTTCTGCTTGCAGTCGAACAGTAGAAATGGAAGAAAAACAAATTGACAATTGTATTCCTCTCCTTCCCTTCAATTCACAGTAGCCATAACGGAAGAAAACACAGTAGTGATGAAATAAACTCCCTGGATCGCTTGTATTGCACAGAAGAATTGAAACTAATGCAGAAGAAATAGATGAACCAACACCAAGGAAATGGAAGTAAACAATTCTGAACTCTCCAAATCTCCCACAGTTCTGCTGAAAGAAGAAAGGGCAGAAGAAATCTCTAAAAACTTGATTGGCTAACCCGTCTCCCTCCTATGCTCTACCAAAAGGAAAAATACAGGAAAAAGGGAAGCTAAGAATCCTCCAAATCGAACCCCCAAACCCTCATAGCTCTGCAGAAAAGAAAATACAGGAAAAAGGAAACTAAAATTCCTAAGAAAATTCGAACTCTCCAACCTCTGCTGAAAGAAAGAGTACAGAAAAAAAACTGGAAGAACAAAAGAAACTAAAATTTCTATAAAAAAATCGAACTCCTCCTAGCAAAAAGCCCCCCTCAAGAGGACCGTGGGGTCCCTTTTATAGGTAGCCTCGCCCAGTTTCACACCAGGATCGCCATCCGTAGGAGCACCAGCTCTCACCTGGATCGCCAGCTTTGCTTCACACCTCAACATCTTCATCGCACAGGCTCCATCCACATGCACAGCACCGCTTCCCGCCCAAGCCGTACTGCTGGCCGCCTCCATCGCTGCGCACGGGATCCATCAGATTGGCTTCCAGCTCAGCACCACCTCAGCCGGATCCAACAGCTGCCTGGTCAGCCAACCACGGATCGCACGCCATCGCACCACACCCCAGCAGAGCAATTCCGGCCCCTGGCTCCATCTGCCTGCCAGCCACATCCGCTCCCATCAATCGCCATGCCCACAGCACCTTGCCCAGGTCTCCACGGCCAGCCAACCTCTGGTCCAGAGCAAACCCCAAATCTGCTTCAGCTGAGGAAGAAAGGGTTTAAATCAGATTTTAAGTGGCCAATTTTTTTGGTTGGATAAAAGGGAAATGGCGAAATTGACTTAGGGGGTATGTGTTCACTTATGGTGAGATGAGGGAAATAATATGTAATGGATTTATGAGGGGGTGGGGTATGTGTCATGATAGGATTGGATATGGTGGAGTATTTATTTACAAACTCACACTTACTAAAAAAATATTTACAAAAGTAACAAACTTTATTTATATACAAGAATTATTTAAAATATTTTATTTCTTAAAATAAACCTAATTAGTTATTTTGAAAGAAATGATTAAATGCAAATCTAACATGTTTTCTAACCCCAAATATCAACTAACATGTTCAAAAAAAGTTATTTATGGATGAAATAGAAATTAAAGCCAATGTGCACATTATTTATGGACAAAGAATATCTAAAATTTACTATATGCATGAAGTTTAACTCAAAAAATTCTGTAGTTATCAGGCAACGCAAAACCCACACAATAAAATGCAACAGACCGATAGGTCCACCAACCAATGGCGCCATGCGAAAAAGACGACACGAGGGGAGCAGCCCGCTCAACCCCAAAACTACTCGAGGTAAAAGACCTTCACCAAGGAGGCCACAACAGTGCCCACAACGCCAGAGTGCTATAGTGGAGCACCACCACCCCGAGCAACCACAAAAACCAGAGGACGAAGACACAACAAGCCTCTTCCACACGCAAAAGAGGGAACCGAAGCACAAAACTAGCACCTCCACAAGAACTACCGCTAGCCACATGGCCACGGTACACACCACATCACCAACTGCGAGAGCATGTTGGGCATAGGAAAACGAAGCAGAACCGTCAGAGCTACAGGGACACACGCAGTCCCACCAACGCAATCGAGAAAATTAGGAATGAACAACAAGGCAAGCTAGCCAATGTAGCAGACAGACAGATGGTCAAGGTCACCACACCTTAACCAGAAGTATACAAGTAGACTGTAACACCAACAGTCCACCCAACGAGGCAATTCAACTCCACGGAGAGAGAGAGGGGGGCAGCGACAATAAGGACAAGCACAAGGCGGCTATAGGAAGGACCACTTCCAGAAGTGCCAAAAGAGCCGTTCTGGGAGAACTCCACCAGAAAAGACAACCCAACCATAGGAAACATAGAAACAACCCGAAGCGAGCATGGAAAGCTCCACCAGAAACAACAAAAGGGCAATCTTGGGAAAACCTCACCAGAATACACAGCCTAAACAACCAACAATACAAACCCCAGAGATAGCACAATAGCAAATAGAAGCAAGCACAAGACTGTTCTGGGAAGGACCCTCACCAGAACAAGCAAAGGATTGTTCTGGAAAACCCCACCAAAATGCACAACCCAAACAACCAAACAACACAGTCCTTTAGAGAGAACATAATAGCAAATAGAAGCAACGCAAGATAGTTCTGGGAGAAACCTCCACCAAAACGACCAAAACTCTGTTATGAGAAAACCCGCTAGAATGCACCAGCCAATAAATAGCATACCTTAAACCCTGAGGTAGCACGACAGCAATCAGAAAAGAGCACGAAAAAGTTTTGGGAGAAACCTCCACCAAAACAAGCAAGGAAGAGCTCTGGGAACACCTCACCAGAACTCGCAACCAAGCAACACAGGGCCACTAGGCAACACAAACAAGTGACACAACACACAACCAATGACATCACAAGCACACATAGAGCATCTGCTTAGTCCGAGCACCAATGCCGACTCAGCAGAACATAGGGCACCCACAACTCACCGACAGGTGAGGTAACATGCCCAAGCAACCACTGCACAACCATAGCCAAGAGGAAGCCACAACTAGGAAAAATAGGGTCGCCTTCCACCGGACCTGCAGACAGCAAGTCTGCATCGGTGAAGGCCACACCGCAAATAGGCTCTCTCAGCCACAACGGAACACATGCATCCGAAAGCGCAACCAACGACGACCAAGAGCACCGAACCGAACTTTCCTGCAACAATCCTCCACACAGGAAAGACCTCTGTCAGCGACGCCATCAAACGCACCACCAGTATGAGCCAACTAGGGACCACACTTACCATAAGCATGATACTACAACAGCAGCTCTTGCAACATCCACTTGAATCCCACTGAAACAACAGCCCACATGCAAAACATGATCAAGGCACAAGCCTAACACTAACACCTCACAAACAGTGTTAGCAACACACTTGAACTATTTTATGGGATTATCATAGCCATTAACCTATTGTTAATCACAGAAGACATTTGCTCTGATACCAACTGTAACGACCCAAGAATCCGATACCCAGAACCCTCCAAGTACCTGACCCTTGGACCGCCACCCACGGATTCGAAGACCCGGAAGGGTTAATAAAATATGTCTAGTGAGATATACAACAAGTTACAATGGCTAAGCAAATAAAGAAATACAACGGTGGAACCCAAATAATAATTCAAGTGCAAAAAGAAATACTAACCATTGCTAACGCTGCTGACCACAAGCGGCACGACGTTGACCGTCCAAACACGAGCACCGGCCCCCTTGAACTCAAACCTGGAAGGAAGTAAGGGGGGAATGAGCTTCGCGAATGAAGCCCAGCAGGGAACCCAACCCCTCACCGGTTCGACAGTGGAAACAAGAACAACAAGGCTAAACTAGGCAGGAAGAACAGTGGTACTAAAGTAAACAAGCTAACTACACCAAGCGGAAGGGCGGTGGTAACTCAAGTAACAAGACTACTAATTGAGCAGATAATATAATAAAATAATAACACAACTGAGTAGGTATTGAAGTAAGTAAATAAAAAGTACACTAGTTCACAAGTACTGCCAACTCTACGCAATAACACACGATCTCAACCTCGGTAAGCATGCTCCGAGCATGCCATAAAATTGCACAAGCAGACGGTAAAGCCCTCGTCTGAACAACAACGTCGGTGAGCGCACTCCAAGCATGCCACCAAACTGCACAAGCAGACGGTAAAACCCTCGTCTGGACAACACATACTAGCCACAACCCAGCCTCTACTAGTCAGTGGTTAGAGGCTCCCACCGGCATCTTACCGCTCGACCACGAGTCTAGGTCTCCCCTCCCGTCGGAGTGAGATGCGTGGACAAACACAACCACAAGCCGTAGTCTGGCTGGACTACGGTCCCACACCTGTCCTCCCCACATGGCTTCAAAATTGTGTAAGGCGAGGTAGTGAGAACGGACTAGCTGGCCCGCACCACCACACTCCAAACTCTGCAGGACCCAGACCATGTAAGTGAGCTCTACAAACGACTCAATGCCGCTATCCAACACCGTTTTCCCATTCGTTCGGAGAAACGCTCGACGGATGCACTCGTGGCTCGGAGACCACCCTCAACAGGCCCATGAGGATGGGAGTCTCGGGGAATGGTAACAACCCAAAAGCGCACCATGCTCTAGGACAAGCCCTCAAGTGTCGCAACACCGGGTGAAGACTAGTAAGGCGCAATGCTAGGAAGTCAGCACAGGCATCACGAGTACAAAATGGAAACTCGGTGCAGAAATGGATCCGCTAAAGTACCCGATTGACGGTCAACCTGGAAAACCATATATTACAACCCCGGACAATCGGTCGGCCCTTGAAACTCACCTTACGGGTGTCGGAAACCCCAGCATGACTGTCTGGGTCAATCGGTTAAATGGCCTTGACGGCCTGATTGGAGCCAACTCGGGCAGGCCCAAAAATCAAGGAATCCGACACGGTAGTCGTTAACCCCGGACTGGCCCACTAGCGCAGCCAGGATGACCCCAATGCCGAAAATGGCATGAAAAATGGACTATGGAAGGCCCAAAAAAGGGGGTAAGAACCCTAACCGGCACATTGAGTCGCAGCCAGGGCTGCCTAGGCCCCCGATGCAACGCGTCGGTAGGGCAACGGTTGGCACAATGCGCTAGCCAGGCCACGGGCTAGCACACTATGTCAGCTCCCCCCCCCCCCCCCCCCCCAATCCCATCCCTGCACCGGCCCCCTGTTTCGCGATAGGGGGAGGAGGAAGAGAGGGAAAGGGGATCCCCGCCGACGGCCGGTCGGACACGGCACGCTAGTGGCGGGGGAGGGCATCGGCCACTATCGGCCCCTCTCCGGCCAGGAGAGGGAAAGGGAGACAGAGAGAGAGCGGGAGCAGGGAGAAGAGGGGGGGGGGGGGGGCACGACGGTACAAAGTGGGAGGGGGAGGTCCGGCCGACGCCGAAGAGGGAGGAGGGGCTCCCTACCTCGACGATAGGACCCGCTGGCGGTGACGAAGGGCGGCGGAAAACACTTCTCGACAGCGACACAACAGACAGAGGAGGAGGAAGAATACGACGATGGCGGTAGCTCCTCCGGCAGCTGCGGCCCTGCCACCAAGGTGGCAGCATCACTCCTCCACGGCGGCCGGCAATGGCGGCAGCAACACAGCGAACGAGAGAGAGAGAGAGAGAGAGAGAGAGAGAGAGAGAATAGAGGGGGAGAGTCGCAGGGGAAAGAAGAAGATGGGGAGAAGAGGGAGGGAGGCGGTGGCTTGCCGGAAGGGGAAGAAGAAGGGAAGGAGGGGGGGTTTGCCCCTTCTAAAAATAGGCCAAGCGGCCTTTTTCGGAGCCCCTGCACACGATGTGCAAGGGGGAAAGGGGGGACCACTCCCCCTCCCCTCTAGGGCCTCACAGTAAATGTTATTCTCTATTATAATATATGTGTGTTCTCTATTATGGCCTATGTTAAGCCTCGTTACAGTAAATATTATTCTTTGTTATAGTATACATTAAGTTCTATTATAGTCAATATCATTCTTTGTTACAATATACATAAAGCTCTATTACAAAATAACATAGGTTAATATATGTTAATGAATGTTTTCTATAGGTTAATGTATGTATGTTAATGTATGTTATTAATGTAGGTTAATGTATGTTACAGACAAAAGGATTGTCGATATGTACACTTACTGTAATGAATATAAATCTACATAGGAAAAGATCAGAAGAAGGAAGGGTAAAATAAGAAAAAGTTGATGTTAAAAGGACAACTCATCTCAGAAGACTCATAAATCCTGAGAAATTAAAAGTAGGGTTTAAAAATTAAACAACACAAAAAAGAAATGACTATTTAATTTCTGATCTTCTGATAGAAATTATACATTAAGTCAAACCCTTTGACAAGGACCTCTAATTAATTTTCTCTTAATTTTAAGAAGATTTTGTTCGTATATATAGCTAGGGTCACAAATTTTCTATGAATTTATTGATATATGTTACGGAGAGCCACATTTTTTCTTATTTTTTTTATCATCTACTAAAACCAAACACTTCCACCCATAGAGAGAAGGTGGTGTGACATTTATGTTTCCTAAATGATGAAAAATTAGATGTCACTAAAAAGTGGCACCCTAATAGTTCTGTACTACTTCATTTGCGACTCTCACTTTAGAGATCAGATGATTGTCATTTAGGGAGCAAAACTCAATGTTTTTCATATTTGAAAGTATCAAATTAGCTTAAATTATTTTTTGTTTTACATGGTAATAGCATGAATTTACGTACAAAATCTTAGCCTATAACCCTCTTTACAAAATTTCCATGTTTTTAAACAGTGCTAATTAATTAAGACGCATGTAGAGCGATGCCTTCCAACGGTCCAAGAGGCAGGTTGATCCATCAGGCCTCTTGTGCTGCCCTTTATTTTGTCGTCGAAGGGGCCGACGATTGCCCTAGTTCCAGTCTTTCTTGTTCATTCGTTTCCCAAGTCTGTCACATATCATTGGCAACAAAATAGGATGGCAAGAAATAGATCATATTTTCTTTTCATTACTTAGTTATGTCACAAATATTTAGATACAAAAGAATATTCTTAAAATTTATAAAAGTACGGATGCATGGACGCACTACAAGAAAAGAGGTTATTGGGGACGGCTGTCAACCGTCGCCAATATTCAGAAAATCGTCCCTAATGATTATTAGGTACGGCTACAAGGCCGTCGCTAGACCGTCCCTAATAAGCCTGTTGCCAATAGTATTGGAGACGGCTAGGCAACATCCATCCCCAATAACATTATTGGGGACGGATAAATGTCCGTCTCCAATAACTTTAATTGAGACGGATAATACCATGTCCTAATTAATTTATTAGCGATGGGTACAAAGTCGTCTAAAAAATGTGTATTAGCAACGAATATGAAGCCGTCTTTGATAATATTATTGGAGTCAAATAAAACACCATCGCCAATAATATTATTGAAGACGGACAAGAAGCCGTCGCCAATAGCATTATTAGAGATGGGTTTGAAGCCATCTTTAAAAAACTTATTAGCGACGGCTATGGAGCCGTCTTGAATAACATTATTGGCTACAACGATGAAGCCATCGCCAATACATCTATTAGAGTCAGTTTAAAGCCGTCAGAAAAAAACGTATTGGCGACAGCTTTGGCGCCATCGGGAATAACATTATTGGAGACAAGGAGGAAGCCGTCGCCAATAGAGTTATTGGGGACGGATTCTCACCAGTCTCCAATGATACTATTGAAGACGGAGTGCAGTCGTCTCCAATGAGGCTATTGAAGATGGCTCCATCCGTCTTTAATAGTATTATTGGAGACGGCATGAGTCGTCCTCAATAGTATTATTGGAGAGGGCGGGAGCCGTCGCCAATAGTTTTATTGGAGACGGCAGAAGCCGTCCCCAATAGTTTTATTAGAGACGGCTGCAGCTGTCCCCAATAGTCTATGACAAATTAAAAAAATTCTAATAAAAAAATATTTTTTCACAAAGTTACAACCTGTTATACAAAAACTACATTAACAAAACACATTCCAAAATAACTAAAAAACTCTAAATTTAAATGTATTACATGAAAAGTTACATACATAAACCATTCACAATCCTCTTTCTAAAACAACTATAGTACTTCAAATTGAAATCCATTACATCACACTTATTTCAAATTTTAATTTATTACATCATAAAATCATGATCATAAATGAATAGTCAAGTCTCACTCATCCTCACCAAAAGAACCCTCATCCTCTCCATCTCCCTGATCTCCCTCTCTCTCATCCTCAGGTGGCACAGCTGGTGCACCACTTCCAGACATACGAGTACGAAAATACTCTTGCAATTGTTTATCCATGCTTTGAAGCATCTGTGTCTGTAGCGCAGCAAGTCGAGCCTCCAATTGAGCCTCCACTTGAGCTTCCACTTGAACATCTATATCTGTGTTGTGTGCTGCTATTCTCTTCTCCTAATCTTCAATGATTTTTTCATTCTTTCAATCTCAGACTTCTACTGAGATTGCTCCTATAGGAGACGCTGATATGCAGTGTTGCTACTACTACCACCCTCAGATGGCCTGTACCAACTCCTCAAAGTCTGTCCTCGACCACCGCATCGGATCCGTCTAGGCCTATCCCTCCCAAACACCTGACGGAAGGCCTCCTTTGGACTAAGTATTGCAAGATGAGTTGTGCCATCTGATTCATCTGAGGGAGTGGGATTCATCAACTGGGTCATCTGATCCTGTAATTAATATAAGATAATTAGTACATAAATAAGTTGAATGTATGAATTAATATTATGATTTATAATCATCATTACCATCACTTGACGACTTTGTTCATTGCTCCACATGACAATGCCATCCGGTGTTGTCCTAGCTTGCGTCATTTGAAACATTTCCGAACACGTGGGATGACGACCTTCGTTTTGCACCTATTTAACACTTAAATGTTATAATTAGACTATCATAATGTCAAATCAATTAATAAAAGTAATAATTAAAATCAATACTTACAAAATCATTACTTAATTGATGAATATTCATCCGCCCTCTTCGATAAGGCATTAATAAATGAGATCGATTAGACTTATTTCTTTCACTAACTCGTTGCATTCATGAGGAAAAAAAATTAGTGATATCCTAAATAATTGAATCCACCCAATAATAGGATTTGACAAAATAATACCTTACTATCTTGTCGATCCCATATCTTACACATGTGCCACCATTGACTGGAATCATAACTTGGTGGCAAATTATTAAATGCATCCTCAAATGGTCGTCTTGCAAAATACTATCATACACAAGCACAAGTTACATAAGAATGTGTGTGCAATAATACTACATAATAGTAAAAAATCTTACTTTTCTTTTCAAGTGGGACCTTTGCTTCCTTTGCATTTCTCCCATATGCCGAAGAATGTCGGCGTCTATGGCTCGAGACTGCAGAAAAGTGAAATATTGCTGCATATTCATCATATATGATCAATGTCATTATAACTGTAGAAATGAACAATTATATAACCTAAATAATTATTTTTTTTTTTACCTATCTCTCAAAATAGCCTCCTTCTTTCAGGAGGAAGGGTCATGTAGTCTTGCTGCCATAGGTTGCAATGCACTCTATTACAAACTCCAAGATATGTAGTAAATTGCTGAGCATATGGACCAACTGAAGATCCCCATTCTAGACCTATAGGAACGGTCTTGCCTGGAGGTAGGATCCTGACGCTGGTCACCCTAGAAGGACCTCTCCCACGTCTAGTGGTATCAACTAAATGAAAATAAAAAAGATGAAGTGAATGCAATTATACAAATAAAATTAAAGAAATAAAAAACATTGTAAACTTGAAGCAACTGAAGATGCACTCCCAAGAGTCTGAGGACTGATGGTTGCATGCTCAGAGATGTTTGCGGCATCTGGTAAGGAATGAGGTGTATGTAGCCCTCCTAATTGTGAAGTCCCTGCTTGTGAATGTACAGACTGTGAGACTGAAGCTCCTACCTGTGAAGTTGATGCCTGTGAATGTACATGTGTAGACTGTGAGGCTGAAGCCCTTGCCTGTGTTGGAGCCCGCCTTCCTGTGAATGGGAAGCCATCCCCTGTGCATGGGATGACTCCCCTAGGCTAGTTTGCTGGGCCGACCGACGGGTCTTGCTGAACTTATTAAACATCTGTTGAATGAAGGATATTTAATAATAATAATAATAATATATGAGGTTTGTGAAATCATCTTTAATGTACAAAAATGAAACCCTATTAGCTAAGTGAAGAAGCAAAAAAGAAATGAGGTCTGTGAAAAAGTGAAAAAGAAATGAGATAAATAGACATGCATTTAAGAACAATCCCCTTGCCATGACCATGTTTTCTTCTGAGGTCGACCTCAGTTGAAACATGAGGTCGACCCCATTTCCTAGAACCAAAACTGAGGAATGGAAGGTCGACCCATGAGGAACCATGGGGTCGACCCCACCACACCATGTTTTATTCTGAGGTCGACCGCAGTTGAAACCTGAGGTCGACCCCATTTCCCAGAACCAAAATTGAAGATTGGAGGGTCGACCCATGAGGAACCATGGGGTCGATCCCACTACACCATGTTTTCTTTTGAGGTCGATCTCAGTTGAAACATGAGGGCGACCCCATTTCCCAGAACCATAACACAGGAATGCAGGGTCGACCCATTAAGAACCATGGGGTCGACACCACTAGACATGAAAAAATTAAATACTTACAGAATATCAAAAATTCACGTGTATATATTCTTCACTTTGAAACTGTACATGGATATCTACATCATTTAACATCACAGGCACATCAACAAGGCCTTCTTGATAGGGCTCTTCATCATCATCACTTGCACCGCTAGACATATTATAATAACTTCTAGGTGGTGACTTAACAGCTATCACCCACCCTACAGCATTGTTGTCATCTACATAGAAGACTTGCTCAACTTGACTTGCAAGTGCAAATGGTTCATTAGTCCCTAATTTGCGATGTGTATTTAAAGATACAACTACATGTTCATCAACTTTGAAACCTCGGTCCTTATTATACACATCACACCATTCACATTCAAATAAGACAATTTGTTTGTTTCTCTCAAAATATATTTCAATAATATCAATTATTTTCCCATAATAACCATCGCATCCAGATTGAAGCTCAGCATTGACAATAACACCGCAAAGTTGTGTGGATTTGGTAGAGTCAGTTAAGCTTGTGCGGAATCTGAAGCCATTTGTAATATACCCAAAAAATGATGTTGCCAATCTTGATGGACTGAGTGATAAAATTTCGAGTTCCTCAGTGTCGCGTGGGTCATGTAAATTCTTCAGTTCTTGGACACGTGATGGAAACCACATGAGGAAATTATCATTTATATTCCTTCCACTTGCAAGTGCATCTTCATGTTCCCGCCGAAAATGTACAATATCGTCAACTTGATTTAACACATATGTATGTGCTAAATCTCTTTCGGCTTCTGACAATGTTCTGGGTACTCGTCTGCACTTTATTGGATGACCAACTACTGTAAACATAGACACTTCTCCATCAAGAGTGCCAAATGGACCACCATCATAATTTCTATCTTTAGTATTGTGATCATCCATTTCTTGCATGTACATCGAAATAAATAAACTGCATTCTTCCACAAGATATTCTTGTGCAATTGAACCTTCCACTCGAGCTTTATTACCCACATAATCTTTCAATTTCTTCAAATATCTTTCAATTTGATACATCCATTGATATTGAACTGGACCACACATCCTTGCTTCGTATGCCAAGTGCACTGTAAGATGTATCATAACATCAAAGAACGACGGTGGAAAAATTTGCTCCAGCTTGCATAAGATAATTACAATATCGGCCTCCCATCTCAACAAACTTGCTTCGTCCAACACTTTTGAATAAATAGCTTTAAAATATTGACTAAGCTGAATAATTGGATCTGCCACTTCTTTAGGAATGATACCACGAAGTAGTAAAGGAAGCAACACTTGCATGTACACATGACAATCATGACTTTTCAGTCCTGCGATTGTTTTGCTACCCATATCAACACATCTCGAGAGGTTTGAAGAATAGCCATCTGGAACTTTCAAATTCATGATGAAGTTGCATATACGAGACTTTTGTGCATTGTTCAACTTATAAATAGCATCTGGAAAGCGCATTGAATTCTCGTAAGGATGTAGTTCTGGACGAATTTTCAACACTTGTAAATCTTTTCTTGAGTTGAGGTTGTCTTTCTCTGTCCCCGACAAATTGAACATGTCAAGAATATTGTCACAAACATTTTTTTCAATATGCATGACATCTAAATGATGACGAATGATCAGAGATTGCCAATACGGAAGAAATCTGAAGAAAATGCTTTTCTTCTTCCAGTTTTTGTTCTTTTCTAAAGTTTTTCTTAACTTCTCTAACTCTTTTTTGAAAGGCTTACCAAACCTTACTAGGTCCATCTCTTGTTGTTGTCTCCACAATTCATAACCTATCTTCATTATTAACTTTCCTTTATCACAACATCGACCATCAAATTTATCTTTGTACTGATGTTTTCTCCATCGGTGTGTTATTAGAAGAAAACAACGATGCCCTAAATAACTTTATTTTTTGCTGTGAGGAAGACGGAGAGAATAAGTTTGATCATTGCAAATTGGACATGCGAGCTTCCCTTTAGTACTCCATCTAGACAAGTTTGCATAACCTGGAAAATCATTTATGGTCCACAGCAAGGCGGCTCGCAAAGTAAAGTTATGTTTCTTTGCAGCATCATATGTCTCGATCCCATTATCCCACAAGTCCTTTAACTCTTCTACTAATGGTTGTAAATAGACATCAATGTCATTTCCTGGAGCTTTCGGACTGGGAATCAATAATGACATCATCATGTAAGCTGACTTCATACACATCCACGGTGGCAAATTATATGTCATCAGTACAACTGGCCATACACTGTACTTTGATGACATGTTCCCAAAGGGATTAAACCCATCACTGGCTAAGCCAAGACGAACATTACGGCTTTCGGAAGCAAAATCTGGGTACAGCTGATTAAAGTCCTTCCATGCCAGAGAATCAGCAGGATGACGCATCTCACCCTCAGATTGGTAAGGACAGCTGCTATTATGCCATGTCATCCATTGAGCTATCTTTGATGAGATAAATAGGCGTTGCAATCTATCCTTTAAAGGAAAATAGTGTAACACTTTTCTTGGCACCTTCTTACTACTTTTTGAGGTATTATCTTTATATCTTGAAGTACCACACTCTGGACATTGAAATTTATCTTCATTTTCTTTCCAAAATAACACAATCATTTTTACATGCATCAATCTTTTCATAACTAAGTCCCAATTCTTTGACAATCTTCTTTTCTTCATACTAATTTTCAGGTACAAATGCATAACTAGGCAAAACTTGTTTAAACAACACAAGTATCATATTCATACATTTGGTTGTAAGACCATTCAAAGATTTCATGTGTATCAACTTCAAAATAAACTTCAACTTAGACATATCTTTGCACCCAACATACAAAGGAGTTTCTGCGTCTTCTAATAACTTATAAATTTTTTGTGCTTTTGGATTCAGTTCTTTCTCATCTTCTCCAACAGACACAATATCCCTTTGAAAATCATGTAGCATGTCCATGACTTCATCGAATTCTAACTCATTTTCTAATTTGACAAGTTGTGTCTCTTGTGTCGGGTTATCATCGTGTACTTGCTCACCGTGTGACAGGCAAGTTGATAATTTAACCATGTTCCGTCACATATTAGGTGCTCATGCACATGGTCCCTTCTAAATATGAAGCCATTGCAACATCTTCGACACGGACATTGAATCAACTATTTGTCTTCTCCATGTCTAAATCCTATTCTGTCATCATGATATGCAAACTCTAAAAATTCTTCAACTCCATTGACATACCTAGGGTCTAGCCTATTAGGAATATCCATCCAACTCTTATCCAATTCAGCCATTTTGTGACACAAACATATTTTGCACACAAAGCAAACTGTCAAGTAAGAAATAGACATCATTTTCGTATAATCATACACAATCACAATACATAATATTTAACATACATGTACACACATACATGTCACTAAAAAATTTGGCAACATTCACATAACCACACAACATTTCGGTCTATATGCATTATACAAGTGAGCCACCACCCAGCTCGCTGGATCACATTCACATAACCACACAGATTATAATGTCAATATGCATTATAAAAGTGAGCCACCACCCAGGCTCGTTGGATCACATACCTTTCTTGCCAACGGTAAAGATAGTGGCCAATATAAGTTCAGTTATGTGGGAGAAGGTCAAACTACATGCAAAAAAATAATATCATAATGTGAGACATTATAATTTAAATATAAATTTAGAATGAAGTTACAAAGGGAAGGGGTACTTAAGGGCTAACTGTTACAAGACCTCTCATGAGGTGTGTGCAGTGATTAATTACTATACATGCATAGATCAAATTTAAAAACCACATAAATATGAAAGGAAAATGAAAACAAAGGGAAGGGGTACTTAAGGACTAACTGGTATATCAAGAGACCTTTTTCCAGACTCATCTGAACCCCAGGTATAAACCTACTCCAAGATCCATGATTCTACTCTTGCAAAGATAAGAAATCCTAGGACAAGATGAAGAAAGAGCATCCTATTGGCAAAGTTAACCAATTGTTTCAACTCCGAAAATAGCATGTTCTCCTACTCTCAAAGAAAATTTGAATAGTAAAATAGATGATCTGGTGCTCAGATCCCAATACTGTTCCTGTCCCCCATCCCTACTTTGTGCTTCTAAGCTAGTCATAGCAATAGAGGGGAAAGGACCCAAGTCCAAATATTAATGCAAGTCGTTTTCTTCCGTCCATGTCTTTTGAGAATTGTTCGAAGATTTTCTCCGAACTATTGGATGGCCGAAATTTAGATTTGCCACATGAAAATTCATCACATTTTCCAGTCTACTAAATCTCTAGCCTATAAAAATTCCGTTTGGAAAACATCAAACTTTACACAACCAAAAGAATACCCGAAACGCATGCGAAAATAAATACGACCACAAATCTGCAACACAATAGCAAAATGGCACAGTTTTACACAGTCCTCAACCAAACCAGCTCAAAAACCAGGTTAAATCGTTAGAGGAAACTAAAAATAGATTCTGACTGAAGAACCACCCACAACATCAACTGGCACAATCTGCATCCCGCATAGTCCACATTAACACCACCATGAACTCGGAAAAGAAACCTAACCTGCATCCAAGATCGACGGACCGCCAAGGCAAGATCAAGGAGGTCAAAAATTCCTCGTCTCCAATTAAGAACCTGCCCAGCTTCTCGGAGAGAGTGAGTGAGTGAGAGAGAGAGAGACTGGGTCAGGTTTGGATTGGAACGGTTATATAGGGGCGGACGGGGGAGACTCTCTCTCTCCCTCCCTCAAACGGTTATATAGCTACATTCCAGCTGAAAGCTATTCCGCCTAAGAAAAACCCAAACTTTAAATGGGGGACGGGGAGAGGGAAAATGATAGTGGCAAAGTTAGGGGGAGGGGTTGCATAGGGGTCGAGGGAGGGGGGAGGGGCCAAATGGGAAGGGGGAGAAAAGTTGAGGATTGTTGTCTGGGGGAGGGGATGGAGACCGGGGTTGGGGAAATGCTGGGCATAACTCCACCGTCGGTGGGGGGAGCAGAGACCGGGGTTGGGGGAGGGGATGGAGACCGGGGTTGAAGACACGAGTTCCACCATCTTCCAGAGGCTGAACTCCACCGTCAGTGGGGGGAGCAGGGAAAGAATAGGCATGAGGAGGAGGGGGAGGAGGAAGAGGAGAAGGAGGAGGCAGAGCCGAAGGGAGTCACATACCTACGGAAGCAGCGGTGGAAGGCTCCCAGTGGTGGCGCTTCGGCGGTGTGAGCTCAGCAATAGCTCGGAGGCGATGGCGGGGGGAGAGATTATCGCGGGGTGTTTCAAGGGGGGAAGGGAAGGAGGGGGTTTAAAATGTCGCCCTTTATTTCAGGAGTGGGGGGGAAGCACGGGGTGTTTCAAGGGGGAAGGGAAGGCAGGGGTTTAAAATGCTGCCCTTTTCTTCAGGAGAGGGGGGGAAGCGCGGGGTGTTTTAGGGGGGGGGGGGAAGGGAGAGAATATTAAAATTTAAATATTCTTATTTTTGAATATTAATGATTTTATTATGGAAAAAATAGAAATATAATTTTTTTAAAAATAAAGTTTTATTACATTTTTATTCACTAACATTTCAGTCGATGTAGCCGCAACAATACTCGTAGAGGAATAAAATGGTTTATCTGGATCTGTTTACAGCCGTACTCGTAGAGGAATAAAATGTTTTATCTGGATCCCGGGTAAAAAATGAGATAATATTAAGAGATATATAATAAAATAACATTTAAAATTTATTGATAAATTTTTCAAAAAATTTTATTTTTAAAAAAAGTTATCCACCCTGCCCCACCTCTTGAGGTGGGTCAAAGTTACCTAGGGTAAGGGGTACTTACCCAGGTTACCCTCACTTGTGTCTCGAGTAAGGGGTGGTAAGGGGTACTTATCCAGGGGTAAGGGTACTTACCCAAAGTAAGGGGTACTTACCCAGGTTACCCTCACTCGTGTCTGGGGTAAGGGGTACTTACGCAGGGTAAGGGGTTCTTACCCAGGTTACCCTCACTCGTGTCTGTGGTAAGGGGTACTTACTTAGGGGTAAGGGGTACTTACCCAGGGCCTAGGGGTAAACTCCTCCCCTTACTTTAGGGAGGAGGGTGACGGTAACATGGGTAAGTACCCCTTACCCCTGGGTAAGTACCCCTGGCTCCTGGGTAACCTTGCCCCACCTGAGAAGAGGGTAGACTACCCCTTGTAGGGTTGCAAACGAACCAATACACTCGACAAGTAGTTCGAAACTAGGCTAGATAAAAACTCGACTCGACTCATTTATTAGATAAACGAGCCCAGCTTGAACAAAAATATAAGCTCGATTCATAAACGAGTGAAGCTTGAACAGAGATATGCTCGACTCGAATACGTTCGCGAACAGCTCGTTAAGATACTCGATAATATGCTCGTTAAAATACTTGATTAATTACTCGTTAATATACTCGAACTATATTAATTTCTTATTATAAATATGAAAATATTAATATTTTTTAAAAGAATTTTTTTTAAGGTACGAAATACTTATGAGTACTAAAATGTAAAAGATTAAATATGTGGGTGTAAATACACAAATTATGAAAGGAAGGGTTGTAGACGAACTAATACACTCGACACGTAGCTCGAATTCGACTCGGATGTTACTCGAATTCAGCTTGTTTAATAAAGCAAACGAGTCAAGCTAAAAAAAAGATTTAAGCTTGTTTCATAAACGAGCCGAGTATAAGCAAATACCTACTCGGTTCGTTTAAGCTCGTGAAGTTCATTTATTTTTTTAATTATAAAAATTATAAATATAGTTGTTAAATATTTTAAACATTATACTAAAATAATTAAACAAGTAACTTATGAAGGATCTTAGAGTATGCCCTTGAAATAAGATAAATTTGGGTCTTATAAACAATTAATTTTTTACTTGTAAATTGAATTGGGCTTATATATATACATAATATAGATACATATATATAACTCGCAAATTCAATTAGGCTCGTTAAGATACTCGTTAAGGGCTCGAACTCGAGAGTATTTAAATGAACCAAGTTTGAACGATCATTTTCAATACTCGATAAAGCTCGAGCTCAATTACAAATTAACGAATAGAGTTTGAGCAGCATAATACTTGACTGGACTCGTTTACACCCCTAACCCCTCGGTAACCTTGCCCCACCTGAAGAGGGTAGACTACCCCTCAGTAGGTTAACTAGGGGTCCTCTAACCCAACCTAGGAGTTTGGGATGGGGTTTACCCCTGGATAACCTTGGTTTAAATATTATTTTATTATATATGTCTAAATATTATCTCTTTTTTTATTTTTTAAAGAAGATAAATTTAGTCAAAGTGTTTAGTTGATTAAAAAAAAATAAAAAGTGGGTACTCTACCCTTGGTTAGTAGAGTAAGATAGAAATACATGTCAAAGTGTTTGGGTTAGAGGACCTCTGGTTAAACTACCCAGAGATAGTCTACCCTTGTGTCAAAGTGGCCTGGCGCAAGGTTACCTAGAGGTAAGGGGTACTTACCCAGATTACCCTCACTCGTGTCTGGGGTAAGGGGTACTTACCCAAGTTAGAGGACCACTGACTAAACTAACCAGGGGTAGTCTACCCTTGTGTCAAAGTGGGGTGGGGTAGAGGGGGTAGCTTTTCTTAAAAAAATTGAAAAAAAAAATCACAAAATTGTAAAATTTTCTTAAAATTAAGTATAATATTTTAAGTATATATCTTAAAATCAAAATTTTTAAAATTTTTCTAATGAAGATAATTAGAGTCAAAGTATGAAGTTGATTGACGGTTACCCATGGGTAGAGAGGGAGGCGTGAGGGGGGGGGGGGGGGGGGGGTAACCCAAAACTTCACTTACCGCGGGCAACCCCACTTACCTCCTTAACCTAGGGGCTAACTCTGCCCCACCTCTTCAGGTGGGGCAAAACGTGGGTAAGTTTTGTTTTCATATATATATTTTTTTAATTTAGTATAATATTATAAATAATATTTTATTATTTATCTCTTAAAAGCAAAACTTTTTTAATTTTTTTGATGAAGATAAATAGAGTCAAAGTAGCCCTACCATATTGCCTGTGTGAAGTGAGGTCGACCCCAGAAGACTTCTGAGGTCGACCTCATCATAAACGGGGTCGACCCCGCAACCCTAGGGGGATTTAAAGGGTCAGCCTTCCCCTTTTTTGTTCCCATTGGAACTGCCGCTGCGATCTCCCTTCTCCTCTCTTCTCTTCTTCCTTGCGCCAGTAGACCCCTTCTGTTCCTCCCTCGAGTGCAGACGACCTCCTCCTATTCTCCTTCCTCTTTGCACTGGTCGACCCTTCTTCCTCTTTGCACTCCTCTGTTTCCTCTTCCCCTATTTCTTCTTCTTCCAAACTCTTGTTGTGTGTAGAAAGATTATCTAGAGGGGGATGAATAGAGAATCTTGAGAATTTTATGCCATTCAGAAATTAAAGAGAATTGATATGTTAATATCAATTACACAAACAGTTTACGCAGCAAAGGAGAGATCAAACCACATAAGAGAGAGGGAAATTTGAAGGTGGTTCGGCTCCAATGAGGAGACCTACATCCACCCCTCACTAAACCAGTGAGGTACCACTATGAGATCCACTGAGACAAAATCTCAAAAACTTGCTGATTCACAACTTCTACACATCCGCTGACTCACAGCTTGAACAAATCGCTGATACACAGCTTCAACCCAATTGATCCAATCACAGCCCGTGAATGATCAATTCAATCTACTTCACAGAGAAGCAGATTGCCCACAGTTCAAAGAACATAGAAGAATCGAATAGAAACCAAAAAATGAAGGGATGCCACAATTAATTTGGGGATCATCGAACTCCCTGCTTAGAATCCAGATTCAAATTGCAGCACTTCTGGTCTTCAGATTTGATCCATCCTCCAATGAATTCCACCAGGAATTGGTTCCAATCGAATCACCCAGAGCAGCGTTGAAGAAACTTCTCGATCCTCTGCTCACGAACGCTCTGCTCTTGCTGTTCTAAGCTTCAATTCTTGCTTGCTTCAACATCGCATCCACCAGATCTGAGCTCTGATCTGAAATCACCTCTTCGAGCTCCTCACAGAAAAACTCTACTCTTCCTCTCTGAGCTCCAGTATGTTTTTCCCTCTTTTTCAGCTCGATTTGTCGCTCACGCACCTTTAGAACACTTCACCTTCGAATCTATTATTCATGATTCCTCAGGTGGGCCCCTCAACAGATTCCTCAAAAATGATGGTGGGAATGTTTTTCCCACCTAAGAATTAGCATCTTCCAGAAGCAGTGACGTGTATACATGGTCTCAGATGTTGAATCTGGGATCACGTGCCAATTTGATTATTGACTGGCGGCGGCAGCTCTGTTAGAAAAATTCCAAGTGTGATAGTGTTGACACTACCAGGATGTAGTGTCGACACTCATATAAGAGTTTAGACAGAATGAGATCAAGATCATGGAGATTCTTGATTAAGATTCACAACATAGTGACACCGATGTTTTGTCAGAGAATCTGAAAAAAATCAGACATATAGTGTCGACCTTATCTGAGTATAGCATCGACCTATCTGATGACAGTGTCGACCTTATCTAAAGACAGTGTCGACCTTATCTTCATCTTTCTTTGCACAATACCTTGATGCCAGAGAAGTGTTGACCTTATCTGTGCTTAGTGTTGACCCTACCAGAATACATCCTTTGAGTGGGACTTTGAGAAGTCACAAGCGTCGACCTTCCTTCTAAGTAGTGTCGACCAATTCTGATCATATCTCTTCAGCGCAACTTGATAAGATCAATAGTGTCGACCTATGTAGCAAGTAGTGTCGACCTTATGGATGAAACTGATTTTCTTCACTTGAAGTATATACTTTTCCTGTGGACCATACATCACAAGTCAGATATCTATGATTTGTTATTTGAATTATGACATCATCAAAACCAGGGACACAACAATCTCCCCCTTTTTGATGATGGCAACAATTGATCATAGGGATTTGGACAAGGATTGTTCAAGAATTACAAGTAATATTCCATTTAACCACTCACACATGTAAACAAGCCATGCACATAAGAATAATAACAAGCATGCTTAGATGATTTCTATTCATGAGACATGAAGCTTGCAACAAGTACATTCACCAATACAACTTAAAAAGACAATCATCAAGCACCAAAAATCACCAAAAAGCATGTTTCATCTATGACTTATGACTGTTCACATTTTCTCCCTCTTTGACATAATCAAAAAGAGGAGATCACTGAGCAGGAGGAGGAGGAGGCTGCGGTGAAAATAACCTGTTCTCTATCCGACACAGTCGAAAATGCAGATCTTCATAGTTATCCTTCAGGTAAAACTGAACTACATTAAATCTTGTGTTCAGAAAGTCTGTCAGCTTTGCGAATTGATGATCAATAACTACTGGTACATTATCAACACCATGTGACATGGTAAGAGCGATTGCTGAAGAAGTGGCTTGATTACTATCAGCTGAGTGATTGACATCATGTAACCTCTAGACTTGGTTGAACTCATCCCTTACCAGTTGAATTTGTTTCAAAATATCTTCATTGTAGCCTCGTAAAACATTCATTCTCTAACTGATCTGTTGAACTGATTGAAGTAAGCCAGAAAATTCATTGACTTTGTCAGCTCCTTTCTTTAGATCTTCTTCAATAGACTGGATTTTATCAAAGATCTGTGCCTGAGTGTAATCAACTTTATTGAAGACCATTCCAATTGATTAAACAAGCTGATCAGATCTAACAGCAGTGAACCTCTGGATTGTTTCCTGCCTATCAACATTTTCAGAGAGCCTCTGTTCAATAGATTCTAGTCTGCTCTCAAACATCATGGTTTGCTGCTCAACCTTTGTGTCCAATGCAGTAATGGAACTGTAAAGAGTAGCAAAATGACCTTCAAGCAAATCTCGTAGACTAGATGGGATTTGTGCTTCTACAGAAGATGAAGAAGGCATATCATAATGATGAGGAATTGGAGGAGGTGAAGGATGAGGAGGATAAAAATCATCAGCTCCTGCTGGAGAGATCCGTGGCACGACTTTTGATGCGTCGACCTTTTCAGATGATGCAGATGTCCTGCATGGCATCGTAAGCATAATGGATTCCCCTTCAACACATGGAAGTGTCGACTCTAAAGTGAATAGAATCAACGCAGAAGAACTAGGATCAAGTTCAAAGAACGGAAAACCTTCTGAGGAGATGACATATCATCATAAAAGGTTGAGTTTCTAGGGAAAAACCATGAGTTAGTTAACTTTTCATTTATACACCTTTCTATTCTTTTCACATTGATTGAGCAGATATTGATTTGAAGATCATGACCTGTAATTTAACCAAAATGAACTCGTTGAATTATTCTCAAGGAATTATAATATATAGGAACATTATCCTCAAGCAAAGTTTGCTTAGAAGGGCAACAAAGCAATCTGAGAAATATTGAATTAGAACAAAATTTCTAGCTTGACATTTTTCAGAACTCCAAAGCTTAATTTAGGAAACTTTGTATTTTTATTTTTATCATCATTAATGAACAATCTGATTTCCAATACTCTTTCATGCAAGAGCCCATATTTTTTACACACCCGAGCTCCTGATTACTTGAGTAAAGGAATCATTTTTGTCTCAGGGAAATAAAATGTGCATCTTTTCATGTGAGGATACATGTTTATCAGACACCAGTATCCCCAGTTACTTGGAATACACATACAGAAATTTTAATTGCCCTAAACAGAATTAACTACCTCATCATGACATACAATTCACTCATTGATTTTATCAATGATTTGCAGTTTCTCAGAGCATAGTCAGTGTTCTGCCATTAAAGAAAATTTGACTTTTGACAGTTCATGAGCTTTGACGCTAGAAGATTTTTCACTTAAAGATTTTTCAAAAGCTTTGAAAGCCAACCAAGAAAGCCAAATTACATGAAGGATTTCAGGGTTTGATAAAATCAACCATCTTTTCTTGAAGTAGAAATTTTCCATACTTATAATATCATTTGAATTTTTCAATGTGTTCAAAACGGTTAGACTAGAAGATCTTAACTTCCAAACCATAATCTTTCCAATTTGAGATGCAGGAGTTTAGAAAAAAAATTAAATGAATTTTAACTCCCCCTGAGTGAATGCCTAGAAATAAAGCTTTTCACAATGAATTGACTCCCCCTCAGAAAGTGAATTCTTGACCCAAGGAATGAACAAACAAACAGAAGAGGGTCTCCCCCTCATCAAATGCATAAAGACTCTTGGTACTTGGCGGCGACATATACTCACGCATAGTGAAATATTTCAGACAAGCTTAACTTGTCCTTCTTCAAGTCACTATTTGATATACCACAAGATCTAATACATTGAGAGAGAAGAACTTATTTGAAAAAGAAAGGTGATATTTATATACAGTGGAGCTGAAAGATAATTATCAATTTTAGAAACATGGCATCCAGCTGGAAGAAGAGAAGTATAGTGTCAACACACTCACCAAGAGTGTCGACACACTGACAAGCAGACAACAGAGATTACATAGAGCACTCTTCTTTACAGATTGCATGAGGACTCAACCACTTCATCAAGCCATGCTAGACCACTAAGCATTATTATCCACAGTCTTCTATCACTTTGACCAAAGAACACATTTATTTTAAAACTGACAGTTTCGATGAATTTGCAAACACATGAAGGCATTTATGACAGATTTTCAGAAACAAACAATCATGAATCCATTACACAAAGACCAAGTTCTCTTCTTAAACATGAAAATCTATCATTGCACAATGGTTTAGTGAAGATATCAGCAATTTGCTTCAAAGTATCAACGAAGTGCAATTCAAAAGATTTTTTGCTCACTTCATCTCTCAAGAAATGATGTCTGATTTCTATATGCTTTGTCCTAGAATGCTAGATTGGATTTTTTCCAAGCAAATTGCACTAGTGTTATCATACAAGATTGGGACACATCCAAGATCTACATGGTAGTCTTGAAGTTGATGTTTAATCCATAAAACTTGTGTGCCACAACTCCCTGCAGCAACATATTCTACTTCTGCAGTAGAGAGAGCAATAGAATGTTGTTTCTTGGAAGCCCAGGAAACTAAACATCCTCCCAAAAATTGGCAATAGCCACTAGTGCTCTTCCTATCTAACTTACAACCAGAAAAATCCGCATCAGAGCAAGATATTAAATTAAAATCACTAAATGCAGGAAACCACAATCCCAATTCCTGAGTTCCTGCAAGATATCTGAAAATTCTCTTTGTAGCACTCATATGTGATTCTTAAGGACAAGCCTGAAAATGAGCGCACATGCATACTGAGAATTGGATGTCCGGTCTAGATGCTGTTAAATAGAGTAAAGAGCCAATCATACCTCTGTAAATTTTTAGATCTACGAGTTACCTTTCAGATCTGCATCTAGACTCACAGTAGTGCTCATGGGAGTTGACATTGCTTTAGTATTTTCCATCTTGTATTTTTTCAACAAGTCTTGAATGTATTTGGACTGGTTATGAAATTCCTTCATTTGATTGAACAACTTGCAGTCCAAGAAAGAATTTTAGTTCTCCCATTAGACTCATTTCAAATTTATTTGTCATCAATTCTAAAAATTCCTTACACAGGGAGGACTTTGTTGATCGAAAAATAATGTCATTGACATATATTTGGACCAACAAAATATCCTTTTCTTGAATTTTTGTAAAGAGTGTTTGATCAACATTACCTCTTGTATACCCTTTACCTGTAAGGAATGAGCTCAACCGATCATACCATGCTCGGGGAGCCTGTTTCAGACCATATAAAGCTTTGTCTAATTTAAATACATGGTCAGGAAGGTTAGTGCATTCAAAACTAGGAGGTTGTTCAAAAAAAACTTCCTCCTTAATTAAACCATTAAGAAAAGCACTCTTCACATCCATCTGTTGCAATTTGATACCATGAGCACAAGCAAAGGCAAGCAAGATTCTAATTGCTTCAAGCCTAGCTACTGGAGCAAAAGACTCTTCAAAATCTATACCAAATTCCTGATTATAGCCTTTTGCTACAAGCCTAGCCTTATGTCTTAGTACTTTCCCATCCTCACTGGTTTTATTTCTGAAAACCCATTTAGTTCCAATGACTCCTTGAGCAGAAGGTCTTGGAACTAAATGCCACACCTTATTTCTCTCAAATTGATTAAGTTCTTCATGCATTGCATTTACCCAAGACACATCTTTTAAAGCATCATCTACGTTCATAGGTTCAAGTTGAGACACTAAGGCCATTTGATCAAGTTCAGAAATTGCTTTAAAATGAGACCTTGTCCTAGGGGGGTCAAGTAAGTTACCAATGATGCTCTTCTGTGGATGTTCTCTCAGCATTCTTATGTTTATTTGATCTATTTTCCTGACTTCATTTGCTGACCTCTGTGCTTCACTGGGGTCTGTACTCCTTTTGATTGGTTCTTCCTTTTCTTCTTGTACTTTAGAGGTTTCTCCTTCCAGAAACTCCCCATCTTGCTCTTTTCTGCATAAGCCAACATTAAATTCATCAAATGTAATATGAGTGGATTCTTCCACAATTTGATCATTAACATGAAAGACCCTATAGGCTCTAGAATGATCAGAGTAGCCAAGGAAAATTCCTAAGTCACTTTTGGCCTCAAATTTGTCCAAGTCATGTTTATTGTTTATTAAAATAAAACACTTGGTTCCAAACACCTTAAAATATGCAATTGATGGTTTCTTACCTTTAAGAATTTCATAAGGAGTCTTTTTGCAAGAAGGTCTTACCATTGCACGGTTTATGATATAACAAGAGGTGTTAACTGCTTCAGCCCAGAATTTCCTTGGCAGACCACTCTCAATCAACATGGTTCTTGCCATTTCAACAAGGGTTCTGTTTCTCCTTTCAACAACTTCATTTTGTTCAGGAGTTCTTGGTGATGAAAACTTATGGATGATTCCTTTTTCCTGCAAAAATTTTCAAAGTCAGTGTTCTCAAATTCACCACCATGATCGGACATGATTGAAATGATTTTGAATTTTCCTTCCTGTGCAACTCTTTTGTAAAATTCATGAAATTCAGTGAATGCATCATTTTTGTGAGCAAGAAAGAAAACCCAAGTGAATCTAGAAATGTAACACCCCATATAAGAATATGTTAAATGGACTAAATCAGTAGACTACCAACAGCCCGGACTAGTCATTTTCAGAGCTCGAGTAGGAAAAGAACTCTGAAGTTAAGCGTGCTCAGTTGGGAGTAGTCCCAGGATGGGTGACCTTCCTGGGAAGTCTACCAACTGGCACGGTTGTTTGGCCAGTTTGCTAGTTGGGTCGTCGCAAATGGTATCAGAGCCTTACCCAGCCGAAAGTGCAGGAACTAAGTGCCACACAGGGCAAAGTTCTACGCTATGGGAGCCACCTCTTGAAGCCATAATGGCACAAAGTGCTACATAATGGGAGCCACCTCTTGAGCCTGTGGGGGCCACCTCTAGAATCCTGCCTGCCTGGGGTTTGATTGTGTGCTATATGTGATCAGCGACGAGGACGTCGCTTATATAAGAGGGGTAGATTGTAACACCCCATATAAGAATATGTTAAATGGACTAAATCAGTAGACTACCAACAACCCGGACTAGTCATTTTCAGAGCTCGAGCAGGAAAAGAACTCTGAAGTTAAGCGTGCTCAGTTGGGAGTAGTCCCAGGATGGGTGACCTTCCTGGGAAGTCTACCAACTGGCACGGTTGTTGGGCCAGTTTGCTGGTTGGGTCGTCGCAAGAAAAGTCATCAACAAGAACATATCCAAACCTTTTTCCATTTAGACTGTTTGTCCTTGTGGGTCGAAACAGATCAATGTGGATGAGTTCAAAAGGTTTAGTAGACTGACTTTCTGATATACTTTTGAAAGATTTTCTTGTTTTCTTACCTTGGGAACATGCATCACAAAGTTTCAAATTGTTTTTGAAAGAAATTTCAGGCAACCCTACAACCATGTTAAACTTTGCTAACTTGTGAAGCATAGTGTAACTAGCATGACCTAGTCTACGATGCTACAAGGAAGCTAAGTCATTTTTATTTGCAATTAAGCACATGTTAATGTTTTTAGATTCATCAAGATCAACCATGTAAACATTATTTATTCTTTTTCCAGAAAATTTTACAAGATTTGAATTTGGTTCAAAAATAGTACAGCCAAGTGAGTCAAAGATTACCTTGTGACCCTTGTCACACAGTTGACTGATACTCAGAAGGTTGTACTCCAAACCTTCCACCAGAAGGACATCATCAATTGAATTTGTAAGATTTTCCCTACCTTACCTGACCCAACAATCTTACCCTTGTTGCTTCTACCAAATGTAACATGACCAGCCTTCTTTTCAGATAGAAGACAGAATTTGTCTCTGTCTCCTGTCATATGTCTTGAACAGCCGCTATCTAAGTACCACATGTTCTTCTTGGCTGTAAGACATACCTGCACACATAATCAAAGAAGATTCTTTGGAACCCAAGTACATTTGGGTCCCACAATGCCTCTAAGATTAACAACATAAGTAAGTAGGTCTTTTGGAATCCACAGTTGCTTATTCACTTTTGAAATTTTCTCATTTCTGAAATTATGCTGGTTTTTACTCTGTTTCCTATTTTTATGGTGTTTTGAACCATTCGCATTCAAGAATTTTCTGTTGAGCCTTTTCTCCACATTTTTAGAGTAATATCTGAATTTGTTTTGATGCCTCAGTCATTCAGGATGTTGTGTTTCATCACGTCTAGCAAAGTCACAGATATTCGTCGACACTATGAAGGGATAGTGTCGACCTGAATGATTCCATTTCGACCATTATTGAGTATTGAAGTCATTTGATCTTGATTTAACATATGCCCACCTGGTGTGAGGCCAGTTCTGTGATATTGTTGACCTGTCATTTGTCCAGTTTCAAAAATTTTGTGATTTTCTATATAAGTGTGTCGACCTATCATAAGAGTAGTGTCGACCTTGCCAGGCAGGTGATTTCAGTTTTTTGTTCTTTTTAAACACTTGTTCAGTTTCAGCCTTTGTCTTCTTTCTTCCACTTGTTTCTTTATTGAAAATTATTTTTATTTTTCTGTCTGATCTTGCATCTTTTCCATTTCTCTCATTCCTCTGTCCTGTAGGAGTAGAAGTTTTTGAAGAAATGAATGTTATGGTCTTCAGTCCTACTTCCTTTTTCTTTGTGGGATTAAAACCTAACCCCTCTTTATTGAAATTAACTCTTGTGCCTAGAAGGGCTTCAAGATTATTCTTGCCACTTACAAATTTTTCAAGAACTTCCTGCCTTTTGTTTATTTCATTTTGCAGAACTTCAACTTCCTTTTTTAGATTAATGTTAACACTGTGTAAGGCAGTATTTTTTTTTCAAAGGCAAGAGCTATTTCATTAAGACTTTCAATATTTTGATTTTTCAGTTCACTAACCACTTCTTTTAGAGCACTTATCTCTTGTGAAAATTCTTTTTCTTTTTCTTCTGTTGAGGTGTTCTGAGAGGAATTTTTCAATTTCTTCTTAAGCATTTTATTTTCCTTTTTAAGAGCATCATACTGATCCATAAGTTCGAAGTAAACATGCTCCCAATCATGAGAATCAAAATCTTTAAATGGAGACATTACCTCTTCTTCTTCTTTTTCTGTTTCTCTAGCCATCAGACATATCTTTGAGTGAGTATCCTCAGCATTTGAGCTCTCTTCTTCTTCATCTTCTTCTTCTTCACTCCAGGTTCCGACCATAGCCTTTTGCTTATTTCTGTTCCATCTGGGCTGAGTTTTCTTCTGAGCCTCAGGACATTCAGACTTGACATGTCCTGGTTTCTTGCAATTATAGCAAACAATTCTATCAATCATTTTATTTGCATTCACTTTGGACTTTGACAAATTAATGTTATATGGTTTCTTTTTCAGAAATCCCTTACCTTTCTTTCTCAGAAATTTCCTGAACTTTCTGGTTATTAATGCAAACTCACCTGAGTCATCTTCAGAAGTAGAAGACTCACTTTCTTCAGTAGCCTCCTTTGTGCTAAGACTTGCTTTGAGAGCAAGAGGCTTCTTCTTCTTCATATCATCTTCAGTTCTTCTTAATCCCAACTCATAGGTCATTAAAGAACCTATTAATTCATCTACAGTTGTTGTGGACAAATTTCTAGATTCTTCAATAATAGTGGCTTTAGTGTGCCACATGGGAGTCAAGGATCTAAGAATCTTTCTAACCAATTCTTTATCCGTGTAGACTTTTCCCAAATTCTTCAATCCATTTGTTAACATAGTTAGTCTACCATACATCTCAGAAATTGTTTCATCTTGTTTCATTCGAAATGCCTCATATTTAGAAACTAACATGTTGTCTTTAGTTTCTTTTACCTCAGATGTGCCTTCATAGATTACCATAAGGCAATCCCAGATTTCTTTAGCACTGGAACATGAAGAAACTCTTAAGAATTCAGTTGGATGCAGTGAGCACTGCATGATGTTCATTGCACTCCAATTAGCATTTGACTTCTTGATCTCTTCTGGAGTCCACTTCTCTTCGTCCTCTGACAGCTCATAAGGTCCAATGTTCACTACTCTCCATATTTGATGGCCTTAAGCTCGCAAGAAAACCTGCATACGAGTTTTCCAATATGCATAATTAGTACCATCAAAATATGGTGGTCTGTTCACAGAATGACCCTCAGCAATATAACCTCTAGATTCCATCATACACATATGACTCCTGGTTGTGAAACCAAATAAGTTGGAGAACCTTGCTCTGATACCACGTGTTGTGTGTAGAAAGATTATCTAGAGGGGGGGGTGAATAGAGAATCTTGAGAATTTTATGCCAATTCAGAAATTAAAGAGAATTGATATGTTAATATCAATTAGACAACCAGTTTACGCAGCAAAGGAGAGATCAAACCACACAAGAGAGAGGGAAATTTTAAGGTGGTTCGGCTCCAATGAGAAGACCTGCATCCACCCCTCACTAAACCAGTGAGGTACCACTATGAGAACCTTTGAGACAAAATCTCAAACACCTGCTGATTCACAGCTTCTACACATCCGCTGACTCATAGCTTGAACAAACCGCTGATACACAGCTTCAACCGAATTGATCCAATCACAGTCTGTGAATGATCAATTCAATCTACTTCACAGAGAAGCAGATTGCCCACAGTTCAAAGAACACAGAAGAATCGAATAGAAACCAAAAAATGAAGAGATGCCACAATTAATTTGGGGATCGTTGAACTCCCTGCTTAGAATCCAGATTCAAATCACAGCACTTCTGGTCTTCAGATTTGATCCATCCTCCAATGAATTCCACCAGGAATTGGTTCCAATCGAATCACCCAGAGCAGCATTGAAGAAACTTCCCGATCCTCTGGTCACGAATGCTCTGCTCTTGCTGTTCTAAGATTCAATTCTTGCTTGATTCAACATCGCATCCACCAGATCTGAGCTCTGATCTGAAATCACCTCTTCGAGCTCCTCACAGAAAAACTCTACTCTTCCTCTCTGAGCTTTCGTATGCTTTTCCCTCTTTTTCAGCTCGATTTCCCGCTCACGCACCTTTAGAACACTTCACCTTCGAATCCGTTATTCACGATCTCCTCAAGTGGGCCCCTCAACAGATTCCTCAAAAATGATGGAGGGAATCTTTTTCCCGCCTAGGAATTAGCATCATCTATAAACAGTGACGTTTATACATGGTCTCAAATGTTGAATATGGGATCACGTGCCAATTTGATTATTGACTGGCGGCGGCAGCTCTGTTAGGAAAATTCCAAGTGTGATAGTGTTGACACTACTAGGATGTAGTGTCGACACTCATATAAGAGTTTAGACAGAATGAGATCCAGATCATGCAGATTCAGTGATTAAGATTCACAACATAGTGACACTGATGTTTTGTCAGAGAATCTTAAAAAAATCAGACATATAGTGTCGACCTTATCTGAGGATAGCGTCGACCTATCTGATGATAGTGTCGACCTTATCTAAAGACAATGTCGACCTTATCTTCATCTTTCTTTGCACAATACCTTGATGCCAGAGAAGTGTTGACCTTATCTGTGCTTAGTGTTGACCCTACCAGAATACATCCTTTGAGTGGGACTTTGAGAAGTCACAAGTGTCGACCTTCCCTCTGAGTAGTGTCGACCTGTTCTGATCATATCTCTTCAGCGCAACTTGATAAGATCAATAGTGTCGACCTATGTAGCAGGTAGTTTCAACCTTATGGATGAAACTGCTTTTATTCACTTGAAGTAAATACTTTTCCTGTGAACCATACATCACAAGTCAGATATCTATGATTTGTTATTTGAATTATGACATCATCAAAACCAGGGACACAACAACTCTCCCTTCCATATTGGATGGCTCCTCCCCGGCGTGGTGACAAGGTAAAGGCAATGGCAGTGGCTGGTGATGATCAGACTCCCTCCAAGAGATCTCGAGGCAGCAGTGGAGCCCCAAATCGAAGCTTTGACGGTAATAATTTTTGTAGTGTCAAGACATTTGATCTCTTCACCACTGATATATCACGTAGGAAGGTGCATTTTGGCAAAAGGATTGACTTTGACTTCTTTGAATGTAATGGGGTAAATCTTGCATGCATGTTTGAGACATTGGGATGGGGACATTATGTCACCATGAATGAAGTGGTTTACCCTCAGTTGGTTAGTCTCTTTTATGCAAATTTGGAGGAAGATGAGGACAAGAAATTGAGTACTTATGTGAAAGGGATCCATATCCCTCTTAGAGTTTCAATGCTTTCGGAAGTGATGCGTATTCCATATAAGCACGGGGTTAAATATGCCGATCAGTTAGACAATCGTCGGGAAGCTTATGAAAGAGTATTGAGAACTGAGATTGGTAACCAACTATTTGAGCGTGTGAATGCCAACTGTTTTCCGGCCTACCATCGGTTTCTTCACAAGATTGTTTGCCCTATTCTCATTCCAAGGACTGGTAGCATGGATGGAGTCATTGATGACCATATCTTTTTAATTCAAGGACTTCTAGATGGCACTCCTATGACCTACCAAATATCACATTGAACACCATGCGGGATGTAGTAGGCACAGCTAAGTATATAGTTCTTTTTAGTATGCTTATTACCCGCATCTTGAAGAAATTCAAAGTCAGTTTTACTGGTGAAGATTACCAAACATTGACAATGTTTGATGTGATTGATGGGAGTACTCTCGCACGTTTGAGGATGACTATTGGAAATGGATCTTTTGTCCGCACGGGTACTCGGTCTCCTTACAAAGTGCAGGACCTCCAATATGATGAAGATGGTGATGAATTCAATCCGTCTACTCCAAGCTCCTCCAGACCTCCTGCTCCTCCCATAGACCAGCTGACTCATCTGTTTGATATGCTCAATACTAATATGAATGCTCATTTTGACTCTTTGGACAATCACTTTGTATTTTTGGACAATCACTTTGAATCCTTGGAAGCTCATGTTGAAGACCTTCAGTCCGATGTTTCTATTCTCAAGGGACAGCAAGACCACAATGATATGCTTCTTCAAGCTATTGCCAAACAACATGATTTTATACGGGGCAATCATGATGAGATGCGGAAGAACTTGCACTACTTGACCAGCGTTGATAATTTCTTATGGGATTCTCTATCTCGCCAACCACCACCACCTTAGTCTTCATCATTTTATGGTTTATTGTGTCCTTACATGTATGGTTTATTATTGGAGAACATTTAAATGATTTATGAATAGAAGATGGCTTGCTTACACTGTTTTCATGCATATTAATAATGTTAGTGTAAATACATGATTGTTTAAGGATAATTTAAATCTTCCTATATAATTTCATCACAAAACACACAACGTTGTTGGCGAACAAGTGGCGAAGTTATGTGCAACAACCAAAACATTTTTCAAGTGATATCGGATCTCAAAAACACTTTTCAAATCATCATGTTATGGAGTCAACCCTATATTTCTTCATGGGTTGACCCCATATTTCTTCGTGGGTCGACCCATTATAACCCCATTTCAACATTGGAAAATGGGGTCGACCTCTTCTTTCAACTGAGGTTGACCTCAATTGAAAAGTAGATCTCCTGTGTTTTGAGGTCGAGCTCATAGTTCTTCTTGGGTCAACCCTTCTATGTTGCTTTTTGGCACTACGAAATAGGGTCGACCCTACAGTTCTTCTGGGTCGACCTCACCTTTTCAATTGATTTGTGCCATTATATTTTCTATTTTTATATATTACAATAAAGAAGAATTTTAATTGATAATATTACAAAATTGATTCTGAATAACCTAATAATAAAAATAATTTATGAAACTATTTTATATACTTGTGTGAGTACATATTAATGCATATTACATAATATTTATCTCCCTCTCACTTTAATTCAAATATAAGAAGAAGTACAATTCATTAACAAGCATAACAGAAAGTTTGTCAAGGTAAATTATAAGAAAAAGTACATGACGGCCTCACAACGATGATTGACCAATCTTCATAGTACGACCCTTCCTCTCACTTGATAAATATGCTGCAGATCAGATTACAACCACCAAAAATGCAAATCTAACGATGGCCTGGAGATTGTCTGCTCTGTTTTGTCAAATCAGTCTGAGACGCGCCACGCGAGACATGATGCAAGCTTGACCGGCTGACAACACTGCTCACAGGCTGCGAAGAAAGGGGGGAGCTGGAGGAAGCAGACGATGGTGTACAGTAAAAAGACTGGGCAGCCCTAGATTAACCATATGTCCACTACTTTGGGTTAGGGGACCACTAGTTAAACTACCCATGGGTAGTCTAACCTTGTGCCAAAGTAGATGGCCACTGCGGTGGATCCACCTACACATAGGATAACTTTTATGACTACGATGGACGAGGTAATTTGAGTTCGGATCTTCCCAGTACATGGGAGGACCGAACTCGGTCAGTCACCAATGGGAGGTGATGCTGGGTCGAAAATTTTCAAAAGGAAACCCAAATAAAGATATGCAAAAGTTTTTGAAAAAGGGCTTTTTTTGAAAATTTCCCACCCACCATCACCTCCCATTGGTGACTGACCAAGTTCGGCCCTCCCATGTACTGGGAGGAACGAGGGTTAATTTTGTAGAGTTCAAAAAGAGGTCAAACGGCCTTTAATTGCTGAGGGTTTCGAAGAGACGCGACGCTTGAAGCGATCACGATTTTACAACCCTCAATTCACGAGTTCCATCTCTTTTGCATCCGTCCTTTCAAATGCCTTTTTCCCAATCGCTTCTATCCTTTCGATGGCGCAGAGCACACTACACAGGTTCTTCACAACTATAAAAGGAACCCAGTGCCTCATACTTATCCTTCACAAGCTTCTCTACTTCTTCTTCCTATCTTTCTTGCTCGTCTTCTTCCTCCTTATTTGCAGATGTCTTCATCTGACGGTGCTCCCCAGAGAGATGGCAAGGCATCTGCGTCACCAGTGCCACCGTCGCCCCCGGCTCCCCCGACGCCACAGGCTCCACCTTCGCCACCGACCTACAGCCCCGACTACTGGAACGGTTTTTACATCGGCTGGAGGATGGCTTTACATAACGCCTCTTGAGTGTACGGCCACAAGGGCTTCACCAACATCCTCCCTGACATTGGTCCTAGGGCAGAACCCATCTATTCCTCCTCCCCTCCCTCCCCTGCCCGTTCCTCCTCCTCCACCGAGTCGGGTTAGGGAGAGAGTTTTTGTAATGGGGCTTGTTGATGCAATAAATTTTCATTTTATGCAGTCTTTCTGTGGGCTTGTATGTGCTCTCTAACATGCGAATCCTGACTAACAATTCTCTGTGAATGCTTGCCTTTACTGAAAATTTTCTAAAGTCCTGAGACTTCGACCTTCTAACAATCGAGTTTGGAACTTCGACTCTTCAACAATCGGAGTTTGTAAAGTCGGAGTCTATATTAAAAGACAAATAAATATAATAATTAATATATAATAATAAAATGATAAATAATGAAATCTAACCGCTCACTCATTAAAATTTGACCCTTCATTCTCCCATCAACGGTTCGTTTCACATTCCTCCACCTTTATTAATACCCTTTTTCCATCCTTCGAAACTTACCCGTTTGAAATCTTTCCCAGTTGATAGTGTCGACCTCAACTGGAAATAGAGTCAACCTTTTTCAGCACTTCTCTTTACAAGGCTTACTAGAAGTTGACTAGTGTGGACCTGATTCACACATGGTGTCGACCTTATCTGACTTCTTCTTTTCAACATTAGACATAAAAGTATTTAGAGTCGACCTGATCTTCAAGTAGTGTCGACCTCACATGAACCTTTGAACATCTGCGCAGCTGAGAAACTTATAGGGTGTTGACCTATCCTTTGTATAGAGTCAACCTTATGAACAATACTTAGTTTCTCCGTATGATGCAACAAGTTGACTTTGTCTTTATGAATGTTCCTGTGATACAAATACCTTGTGTCAGACATGTATGACTTTTTTAATTGATTTTTGACATCATCAAAACCAGGGATACAAGAATCTCCCCCTTCTTGATGATGGCAACCATTGATCATAGAAGTTTGGATTGTTAAAAAAAATCATGTACAAAAATATCAGTCCACTCAAGCCATTCAACCATTCACACAAGTACACACGGGAACATTTCACACAAACATACTTTGATGATTTCATTACTTCATAAGAGTGATTTTTTACAAAAGAAATACATTAAAGATTACATTAACCATATCCAACAACAAGCAAGAACATAACATAAAACAAACATCTATAACATCAACCAAACATCTATGACTATTCTGCCCCTTTGACATAATCAAAAAGAGGGAATCACTGTGGAGGAGGAGGTAGTTGCTGCGGAAACAATCTGCTCTCAATTCAGGACAATCTAAAATGCATATCATCATAGTGGTCCCGAAGAATGTAGTCAACAACATTGAACTTGCCAGTCAAAACTCTTCCAATTTCTCAAATTTATTCTCAATGACCACTGGCACAAGATCTACTCCATGAGGCATTGTAGGGACAGCTGCGGAGGAAGTGGCTTGATTACTTTCTGTTGTATCTGACACATCATGTAGCTTCCAGACTTGATTAAATTCATCTCTCACCATCTGGAGTTTATTAGACATATCCTCATGATACCCTCTCAAAATGTTCATCCTGTTAGAGATTTGATGAACGGTTCTGACCAAATCTGGAATCTCATTGATCCTTTCAGTTCCTCTCTATATCATTTCTTCAATGGACTGTACTTTATCAAAAATCTCAGATTGAGTATATGCAGCAGAATTAAAAACACACCCAATTGTCTTAATCAATTCATTGGATCTGACAGTTGTAATCCTTGAAATATGTTCTTATCTATCAATGTTTTCAGTGAGTCTTCTCTCAATTGCTTCCAGCCTGCTATCAAACTACACTGATTGTTGATCTGCTATCAAACCTCACTAGTTAAAATATGCCAGCATCTTCGTCGTTATACGGACGTTTACACGCTTTCCATAATTCCTACGGTGACGTAGGCCCTTTCTTCATTACCTCATTTTGTAAAGAAGAACATATTTGGTTGATAAAAATGGAGGGAGAGAGAATAACCCAGTACTGTACGTACGTGAAAAAAGAGATGAATTTGGAGGTTGCTTAATGAAGACTCATTAAGTTTAACAATATCGGATAATATATATATATATGTGGGTATATAATATATGTTATTTACTTGACTCAAATATGTTTTCCATGATTTGAAAGCTCTTTTATGTCATTTTCTAGATACGATGATTGGAATTCCACATGCCATGGTCAATTTGAACATAGTGATTGTCTAACCCCAGGGACACATTTTTCAAACTTCATTCAGTTCTTATTTTGTGTACTCTCATGTGTAGCATGTTTCAGTCAACTAGTCCAGTTACCACTCCCCTATGGGGTATTTTTATTTTAGACCCAGTGCTATGTACAGTGCGGTTTTTTATTTCTATGGATTGGTGGGAGGGAACTGTTGAAAAATATGTTAGGAGTTCATAGAAAATATTCCAAAATTCTTCATAACCATTATGCTATACTAAAAATGTGTTCACATTCATTGTAGGTGATTGACAATGGCATATGACAGTTCTTCTTCAACTAACGTACCACCTTTCCGATGTCCATGCGATTTGGGTGGTGTGATAAACGAACAAGTCACACTATTAAAAATCTTGAACTCTTATACTATAAGTGTAAGGTAATGGTACATAATGTATTCGCTTATGTACTATAAGTGTAAGGTATGGTATATGATGTATTCCATTTGTGTGTAGAATGAATCATGCAACTTCTTCATGTGGTGTGATGATTTCATGGCTGCTGGGACTTCATGCAAATCACCATGTCAATGCAATGAAGAAGTTATGCAGAAGTTGGTCCAAGGGAATGAAAAGTTAAGGAAGAGGCTGCATCAACTTGAGAAGAAGACTAGGATAGCTGCGACTCTTGGGCGTGTGATCTCTACATTGACAACTGAAGAAAATGATGGTTGAAGGACGTTCCAGCTCCAAGTTATTGTATACATCTTGTTTTTGGATTGTACACAAGTCCAGCATGATGGTTTCATTTCATTGCTTTATGTTTGTAAACAATATTTTGCCTGGCATCATAGCCACCTGAGGAAGTCGACAATTTTTATTTACCATGTTTATGTATAACAACATACATGTATCCCATATTTAACATGTAGTTTATGCTTTATCCCCCTGTTCATTCCTATAGTCTGCGCTTTATTTACCACGTAATGCTCATTCCCCCTGCTTTTACTAATTTTTATTGATGAAATGGGAGCGAAGCAAGTCTATGTGTGTGTATATTAAAGGGACTTCAAGTCTCTGTGTGTGTATATCAAACTGCTGCATTTTATCACCCATAAAGTCTCTCTGATGTAAAGGGGCATCCCTCCTAATGAAGGTACCTGGCAGTGACTTCCAGTATAAAAGAGGTGTGTGTGTGTATATCAAACTGCTACATTTACAGACTTGTCATGTTAATAAGCAGTAGCAACATACATGGAAACCGTGAAAAATACTGAGTTATAGGAGCAGCTACGAAACAATACTCAAAAGTATTTGAGATTAGTATCCAGTCAATCCCAACAATCGTCTTAAATATTTTAAACATTTGGTAGTCGATATTTTTTTTTTCATATCGATCAGTAGACTTTCACTTCTCTCAAGCATTCACAGAAGTTTTCATTCGTACCAATCAGTAGACTTTGTGTGAAAATCCATATCATTATTCAACAAATGTATTACAAATGTTTGTTCCTGCGAAAACAAAGTCCTTACAAATTTCATAACATAAAATATTAGATATTGCAAAAGAGGAGCAAGCAAAATGACGAACGCCCATTCCTCTTGTCAACAACTCAGAAATTTGAAGATGACATCCTGCGAAACAACACGACAGTAAAGATTGATCAATGGCCATCCTATGTACATGTCAAAAACACAATCAAAACAATGACCAAAGAAACTCACATGACAAGTCCTTAAATGCAGCAATTTCATCTCGAATCCAGTCTCGAATGATGGTCATGTCAACAGAGTCTATCATGTGACTTCCATTTACCTCGGTGTCGCCATTTGTGTTTTCATTGCCACCCATTCCTTCAAATGTGTCCTCATCCTCAAACTCTCTATACTGAATCTCTCATTTTCTGCTCAATGAGGAAGTTATGTATAGTCATACATGTGACTACAATCTTCACTTGCTTACTGAATGAATATGATGGCATATCATTCAAAATTGCCCACCTGCGCTTCAACAAGCCAAATGTCCTTTCTATAACATTCCTCAATGATGAATGAAGCTGATTAAAGTGATCATTCTTCCCTTTTGCACCGGAAAGTCGAAATGTCGGAATATGATATCTTGTGTTCCTATATGGTCCTAAAACACCAGTCCTATTTGGATAACCAGCATCAACGACATAATATTTTCCTGCAAAAAACAAATGCTTATTAATAAGGTATAGCGTTGAGGAACTAAGAAATGGTGTACAATATTCATGACTGATCAACTAACCAATAGGAGGCACTGGAAAATTGTTTCCAGCATCACACATGGCGACACTGAGGACCTTGGAGTCATGTGTAGTGCCTTCCCAACCAGCAGCAACAAACGTAAATCTCATATCAAAATCGCAAACACCAAGAACATTTTGGGTGCACATCTTGGCATCTCTACCACTCCGAAATGCAAGTTGTCGTTCTCTGGGAACACGTGCACTTACATGGGTTCCATCCAACACACACAATCTTTGAAGAAGGGCCAATATTTTCCTCCTCCATAATGTTGCACATGGTTAGGCGCAATATGTAATGACTGATTAGGTCGTATCATATCGGTATCCCAGACACAAAAAGCTTTGAGAACGATATTAAAATAACGACTTATTGTTTCCCCAGAATGATGGAACTTATCTTGCATGTTACAATTCCGTTCGTTGTGTGCTATGGTCTGGAGGAAAATCCGCATCTGCTCTTTAACTGTCACGTTTCGTGTACTCCTTAAGAAGCCTCTCTCTTTGAATATGGCACATAATTGTTTAAATATATCTAGGTACATCCGACATGTACTGTAGCAGGGTTTCCAGTGGCCGTTCAACATTTTTTGAACAATAGTGTTTCCACGACATGGTTCATCATACACTGGTTGTTTACCGATGAATTGTCGCCAGTAAAGATAAAGGGATGATAACATTAGTACAAATAGGACATCTATCAACTTTTCTTCATCCTCCAAACCATCGATCTAAATAGAAGTTATTCATGATGAAAATTAGTATCCCATCAGATAATTGACATGTGAGCATAAATGTCACAAAACATCAAATGACATTACTACATGACTGTCAATATTGTACAACAAAAGTGTCATGATATGCATGCTTGACAGAGTGTGCATGAACATGCCAAAAATATAATACATCGCCCTGGTGTGATATAAGAGTTTGTTTAGGGTTGCATATCACCCTATCTACTAATATGTACAAGGCAGCACCTAAAGTTGGATAGCAAAATTTTACACAACTTGCATACTCCACTTTTGACAATGGAGTATTTCAATCATGGTTCATCTTGTGTAGTTCACTCGCCAGCCATAAACCACGGCTCTTTGTAGTGTTTAAAGCAACAAACAACCTCCTATTGTCGGCATCTCGCATCAACCTAATAGCATCCAACCAGTCCGCGGAGTCCCGCTCTACACCAGAAATATTTTCAAGCATATCTAGCACCACCTCAATAGAATATGGATCCTCTTTTGCACTACTATTTCTAGCTATCATGGTTCGAGCCTTGAGAGCTTCACACACTCCTTCCATGACCAACTCTATCTTATCCCCTGTGGATAGCTTTCTTCTCTTCTTTTGCATGGAAGTGGCACCTACATCAACGGATTTCCTCTTCCTATCAGTTGATTGCTCCTGGCTTTCCTCCCTGCCATTTCTTTCAAGTGGTGACTCTGTGCCAATGGACCCATCAACAGATATGGGCTCATCCTCCATACTCGCTTCAACATACTCATCAACATTCTATTGATCGTTCAACAGAATTACACCAGAGGATGGGATATACATATTCTCTCCCAACGCCACACCCTCCCAGAATAAAGCAACCAAGTCACCTTCATGTGCCAATGGTGCTTGTGCAAACTTCTCTACTCCAGCCCAAGTCTACATCATATTAAAAAAGTTTCCAATGTATCAGTTCATGGTTAAACTTTACAATTTCATGAGAGATTGTTCAATATGAGATGATTACCTTTCCAAAGTTTTCCCACCAATCAGGAGTCTGCGAGTACATTTTCCTAACTGCATCCCATCCTATTCCAGTTTGCTTTCCTAGGGCTTTCCATATCTGCCAATCTCTTCTTGTTGAATCCCAATGGTTCTTAAGTTGGCTCCTCACATAATGTGTCCCTGTTTGCCTGAAGAACTCCCTCTTAAGGTTCTCATACCCTACCTTGTTAAGAGTATTTGTGGGTTTGTTACCCTCTATTTTCTGCTCTAGACATAACCTGACAAAAACAGCATGCTTCTGCTCATTCCAAATAGCTTTTTTTGAATGCACAGGTCGTTGCCCATCCTTCCCTTACGTTGCACCTTCTCGTTTACTCTACCATATCCTATGTCATCTAACATTTGAAAAGAGTAGAAAAATATGCGAATGTTAGACATACTTTTGAAACACATTCAAAATTTAACAATTAGGAGTAGGTATTAACTTCTTGGTACATCATGTGGTTTTTTACCCCAACCAAACAATCCATTGTCAAAAGTGCTATACTAGTTTTCTTTAATTGCTACTGTTTAAGGAATTTGTGAAACATGCCAATGGGCCAATTAAGAAGTTGCTACAGAACATCATATTACCTAAAATGAGTGTCATTCTTCATGGACTGTTCTGTATGAACAACGGGGTGCATGAACAAGGGGGTGCATCTACACTGATAATTTATGAGAAGGTATGAAGTACAGAAGAAGAAAGCCGTAGAACACTTACTTCCATTGGAGTTGAAGTGTTGAACATGCCAAAAGATGAAGACTGGGTGTAAGGGGAATCAACAGTATGTTCTATTGGCGATGGGCTCCTATATGGCACACCTGATACTCCTCGATTCACAAAAAATGCATTCAGATTGTCCATCCTCCCTTCATGAAAGAATGGGTACTCTGGAACCCGCATACGGTCCTCAACACCAACATTTGGAATCCGCGAAGCACCCTCTCTGCCCTCTTCTCCCATTCGAGAACGGTCTTCTCTATTGGGCATCTGACAAAACCGATCCATGGCCTCCGACACAATGGAAAATTTCCCCTACCCATTTTGAGCAAGGAAATGGGTTGAAAAGTTGAAGCAAAAAAGAAAGAAAAGGAGAACTGTGAAACCCTAAAACCTCACGCGTTCATTTCTAGCAAGGGGATATCAGATAGGATGTCTACAATTTCGTAAGAACAGATCGTCGTTGATGATCGCATAGACCCTTCGCCGTGAGCTCCTCGTTCGTATGCACACATCAGCAGAGACCTTTCTTCAGCAACTGTTCGTCGTCCCCCTCCATTTCCCTCTTCTGTGACAGAAGACAAACGGATGTAAATACAAATGCACCCAAAATCGACAGGAAATTGATGGTATTTCTCTATCCTAAACGTGAAAAGTTGTACGCATGTTTGAAAGTGTTATAAAAAATATTTGTATCGACACGTAAACAAAACCTAGCAATACATGCATACATGAATATCAGTACTATCATCTAGTGTTGACCACTTATGGTGATAGGTGTAGATGAAAAATATTTTTTTAATTTTATTTTTCTCCTTTATAATTTAACATACATTACCACACTTTACAAAAATATATATACGTAAACTATTTTTAACATTTTTTAAAAAAATTAGATTATTGACGACGGCTTCATACCGTCGTCATTAAATAATGGCGACGGCCTAAAAGTCGTCGCTAGTATACTTTGGCGAGATACAAGGCCGTCGCTAATAAAAACTAACGGTGACGGTTATAGCTGTTGCTAATGTTCTTATTAAGGACAACCACTTAAAGCCGTCAATAATAATCATTTATTTGTGACGGTTACAACCGTCTTTAATATGAGCATTAGCGATCGCTGCTGTAGCCGTCGCTAATATTAATATTAGGGGCAACTTTTAGTAAGTGTCTCTAATAATCAATTATCGGGGACAGCTAGAGCCGTTCCCAATATTTGTTAGTAGCGATGAATAAATTATCCGTCGCTACCAAAAGTATTAAGTAGCGATGAATAAATTATCCGTCGCTACCAAAAGTATTAAAGACGGCTTTGTTAGCCATCGCTAATAACCTTTATTGGGGATGACGGTTGCGGTCTCGAATGATGTTTTTCGCGACGGCTTCTGTAGCCGTCTTGAATAATTTTTTTAGCGACGTTTATATAACCAAGCGTCGCTAATAAGTTTTTAGCGGAGACGGATTCTCTGAGCCATCGCCAATATCACAGTTTTGGAGACGGTTGCTTTACAGCCGTCGCAAATACCCTTGTTAGCGACGGATTATTTTTTAATGGAGATGGCTTCCATTAGCCGTCACTAATACTGCGCTTTTGAAGATGGCTTCTTAGAAGCTGTCGCAAATACTCTTCTTAGCGATGGCTTTTGAGAGCCGTCGCATATACCCCATCCCCAATAGTCCCTTTTATTGTAGTGATTTAGAAAAAAAAAGGGAAAAAAAGGAAAGGAAAACATATCATAGATATATGTAATGGGAGAAGTGCTACACGCCATGGCCCCTTGAAAACCCTGCAAGCCACAGTTATAGTCGTATGCAAGCAGATGCTCCAACAGTCGCCCAGGTAGCCAGTCAGTGGCCTCACGTCTCTCTTTGGACGTCTGTTTTTTTTGTTATTTTTGCCAATGGGGGAGCACAAGGCTCCATTTATTAGATAAAGGGTAATATTTGTTGTCTGATGATTGGGTAACTATATTACCCGATCTCATACACATTGTTGAGAGGTGATCTGCTATATGATAGTGCTTGGGGACCCTCCAAATTTGAGTTTGGATCGGATAAGATAGTTGTACGATCGTCATATAACTATCTTTTCTCTTAAATAGAACAATGTACATAGACTTTTACAAGAGGGAAAGCTTCCAAAATAGATTGAGTTGCCAGAACAACAAGAATGCAGAATACACAAGCACTCTCATGGGACAAGATAGAAAAACAACACTTAAAAACACATAATACGTCTCCAAACCAATTATCAAGATCAAACATATCCAAACACCACTGAGACAGAGCTAAGAGCTTGCTCTTGAGGAGGAGGGCTACAAGATTTCTACACAACAAATCAACAAAGCTAAACCTAAAATTCTATGGCCTCAAAATTTGGGGGCTCCAAAGATTGATCGACCATGAACACATCCGGGAGTCTCAACGATCTACAAATAGGCAAAGAGGGATGATCTCAGAGAAGATCAAAAGAGGAAAATAAAATAGAACCACTGAAGATGCCTATTAAGAAGCCTATAGAGTGCCCATAGGAATCAAAGGGGAGAAAGAAATCTACCCAAAACCAAAAAAGACTCATATGGGAATAGGTAAGGTATAAACGAGCCAATACGTTCGACGAACAGCTTAGACCTCAGCTCGTTAAAAGCTCAGTTCGGCTCGTTTATTATGTTAACGAGTCAAGCTTGAACAAAAAAATAAGCTTGGTTTATAAACGAGTCGAGCTTGATCAAAGTTATGCTCGACTCGAATATGTTCATAAATAGCTCGTTAAGATACTCGATAATATGCTCGTTAAAATACTCGATAAGTTACTCATAATATATTCGGATACTCATTAACATATTCAAATATAATAAGTATATAAATTTATTTATTTGTTTTTATAAAATTATTATTAAAATAAGAAATTTTTATGAGGACTTAAATGTAGATTAAATGTCAAGGGTATATATAAAAATCATGCAAATAAGGTATATATCAAAAGTTTGATTTAATGAAATCATAAGAAAAATGTACATAAGCAAAATTGGATTTCTCAAGGTCACTCAGCACTACAAGGTCATCTTCTTCATCACGATGGCCCTACGCAGTTACTCGATCAAGCCCAGTGTGGCACGGCTAATGAGCACCATTGTTGGCCACTAGAGTCTCGAACAACCACAATGAACCCTCCACTGATGCCAGTTGGAGCTCCTGGCAGTGTGGAACACATGATAGCCCTTGCAGTAGCCCTTATGCGGAACACTTGGCGGCGGTGTACAGTCACAGTGGCCCTCCCCAATGGTGCTAAATTGTCAACAGTGCCCGCTGCAGACCTCCTCAACCACCGCCCACCCCTCCCTTCCCTACACCGGCTGCCTGATCCATCAACCCTATATCGGAAATGAAAAAAAAATTGGTGGGGTTAGCTTTTATAAAAAGGCCTTTGTAGCCCTTCTTGAGCACATTTTTTTTCCAATCTTTTCGTTGTTAGATTGTGTAACGACCTCGAGAACCCGACCCTCGGCCCAAGCCGAGGACCCTATTTTCGCGATTGCCCCCCACAGATCCGAAGACCCGGAAGGGCTATGACACAAGTCTAATAGAATATGTAAAGGAAATAAACGTCAACTGCTAACTAGGAGCACACACGCGGAAGCAGAAAGAAGAGCGAGACCGCATCGTATCACTCTAGGTATAGTCCCAACACACACAACTAGTACAAGTAAGAAGGGAAGAACAGAGCCCTAAGGGGCATACCCCGAGGGTGACGTACAACTGAAGGGGGAAACCACTACTAGCTGAGGACACAACAACTACTACCCTGCCTCCTCCGCCCGATGCGCGCCCTGCCGATGCTGAGAAGTCTCACCTGGAAAAGGAAGGGATGAGCTTCACAAACAACCTCCACTCTCTGACTAGCAACGAACTCAGGCGAACCCGTCTGCTCAAAGTGTCTGCTATGACGTTAGCCCTTCCCGGGTGATAGGAGAGGGTAAGGTCGTAGTCTTTCAAGTACTCTATTCATCTGCGCTGCCTCAAGTTCAAATCCTTTTGAGTGAAGATATACTGTAAAATCTGATGATCTCAAACACCTAGCCGTATAAATAGTGCCTCCACAACTTCAAAGTGAACACTACTGCCAACTCTAAATTGTCGGTAGGGTAGTTCTCCTCATGCTTCTTCAACTACCGAGAAGCATAGGCAACGACCCCACTATGCTGCATCAGCACTGCACCCAAACCTGACCTTAAAGTGTCAGTGTAGACCACAAAACCTCTGCTACCTGACGGCAAGACCAACACTGGTGCTGAAGTCAACCACGTCTTCAACTCCTACAAACTCCGCTCGCAGTCCTCAGTCCAAACAAATCTGGCCTCAAGTCTGGTCAATCTTATCAATGGCTCTGCAATTCTGGAAAAGTCCTAGATGAACCTCCTGTAATAGCCTGCCAAACCCAGAAAGCTGCAAACCTCTGACACTGAAGTGGGCTGCTCCCAGAAAACGGAACTCTGCAAGACTTACCTACCTCTGATGTTGTCGCGGCGTCCCAAGCCATCGCGACCTTGTCGCAACGCCCCTAGCTGTCGTGACACTGTCGTGACACCACGGCCGGCTGCGACCATGTCAAGACACCACAGGGTGTCGCGACCATGTCGCAGCGGCCATGCTGGTCGCGACATGATCGTGACCCCTAAATCGGTCGTGACCTCAATCGAGAGGGGTCTCAGGACAACCCTCCTGAGGACCGCCCCAAAAACCAGTACAAACCATCCATAGGGGGAGGGAAAACGTAGGAAATGCATAGGAAAGCTTATAAACATGCAAACCACCCTTAAACCCCACAAATCATGTAGTAACATGGAGATCTACTCTCAAAGGGGAAAACCTCACAACACGGAGCATGGATCTCACTCCCACAACCCTAAAACCATGGAGAAGCAAGGACTCTCAAGGGGAAGGAAGCATACTAGGACGAGAGGAGACAAGGGGTCCCTACCTCCAAGAGTAGAGCCGACCCATTGGGGCCTTCACATCGGAATGGCCACCTCCTCCTTGCTCCAAGCACCACGAGCACGTCGCCTACACCAAGGGGGCGTCACCTCCTCGCCACGAGCACCCAAGAATCGCCAGAGAACACAAGAGAGCTTGGGAGAGGAAGAAGGAAGAAGAAGATGAAAGAAAGGGGAGAAAGGGGAAATGGGCACCTGCCTTAGTTTTGAACCAACGGCCCCAGATATGCGATGGGTCGGGCCGGCGCAACAAAAACTATGTCGCGATGCCCCTGAGCATCGCGACCTTGTCGTGACTGCACACCCTGGAGCTACACCAAAAGCAGTCAAACCTCGAAGACCATAAAAACTAGAACGCGACGGCCTGCCAGGTCGCGTCAATGTTGTGCCCACCTGACACCCGACAAAGCCATTCTAACAGAGATTACAGTGGTCAGATCGATCAGAAAAGCAGTCGCGTCACCTTCAGACGCCGCGGAAAGAACGCGACGCCCACCCCCGTGGCGACCAGGACGCGACGGCCAAATGTGCTGCGACCAAAACCCCATCGCAAAAGGCTCCCCTGGCACAACCATGTCGCGATTAGGGTGTCCGTTGTGACCCTGAGGATAGGGCCAAGGGCCCGAGAGGGTTGGGTCTTACAGATTGGGCTCAAAGTGGAGCTCGTTCAGTTAACAAGTTGAGTTCGGAAATAAACATTTTTTTTCTTGTTTAATTACTTGTTGTAAAAAATATTAGATAATTTTAATTGAGTTGAGTGCAAGTTTGAGCTCAGATCAAGTACGATTCCAAGCTTAAATTCGAGCTTGTTTGTATAAACAAATACTTTATCGAGTCAAGTTCAAGTATCGTGAAAAAAAATACTGAACCGAGTATGAACAAAAATGTAAATACTCGATCAAGTATCGAGTCAAGTTTGAACTCGATTTTAATTGTGTAAGTCAAGTTCGAGCAGACTATTACTCAGCTCAACTCAGATCCTTTATATACCTAGAATAGGGAGAAGTGGGTAAAGTCTAAAGATAGGGGATCTCGATCAAGTATTGAGTCGAGTTTGAACTTGATTTTAATTGAAGAATTAATTGAGTTTGAGTAGATAATTATTCGACTCAACTCGGATCGTTTACAGCCCTAGCAACATGGGGAAGTGGTTAAAGACTAAAGGCAGGGGAGCTCGATTGAGTATTGAGTCGTGTTCGAGTTCGATTTTAATTGAACAAGCCAAGTTCGAACATATTATTACTCGATTCAACTTAGATCATTTACACCCCCCTAGGAAAGGGGGGAGTGGCTAAAGGCTAAAGGCAGGGGAGATAAATTGAGCAATGGAAGGTGGGAAAGGTTGAGGGAAGAAACAATGGAACTAGATGGAAGAGGGAGGTTGGCAGAAGGCACGAGGAGGGGGGTAGAGGAGGGCAGCAACGTTGGGTTGGGTTTGGGGGGGAGGGGGGTGCGACTAGGGGACAAATGGTGAAAGGGAGGGAGAAGGTGGTGAGACATCAGAAGAAGAAGAAAAAAGAGAGATAGGGATAGCCAGGTTAGCTGGGGGTGGAGGAAGGAGACCCCCAATGTTAGAGGATAGATTAGAGAGATGGGGATGACAATAAGGACATAAAAGAGGAGGAGGGGGCAACCACGACAAGGCGAGAGGGGAGGGAGACCCCAAAGGTGGCTCCCCCCACCCAAAGACACCATCTTCTGCGAGAAGCAACGACGAGACTATTGGGGTAGGGATCTATAACGGTAATAGGACCCTCCGACAAAGTTGCTGGAGAAAGGAAGGCCCAAAAATGCTAATAGCGAGCGCCGGTTTGGAGCAACCCAGGACACAGAGGGATGAGACAAAACATTATTGTGAATACATAATTCAAGGCAAAAGCTACTAACCCATTGAGTCCAAATCCTCTACGTGCAAAGGAGGATGAAACTCCAATAGCCACCAATGGGAGGACGTCAAATGTCCCAAACCCCTTTTTCAAAAAACTTACCTATAAAAGGCAGAAAATAAAAGGTAGAAATTAATTGTGACTTTTATTTTAAACTTTAGAAGGCAAAATAAAATTCTATCTTCTCTTCATATTAAATCTTCTCTATTAAAGGCACAATAAAAATTAGGTCTTATAAAATTAAGAAATAGAAGACGGTAATGAGATTGTGTCTTTTATTTACTAAATTAAAAATAACATCTAACCCTCCAAAAATTTAATATCAAACAAATTAAAAAAGTAGTTTAGAATAACTTTTTCCCCTTTTCCCACCCTAACAGCCCCCACCTGACCCGCACGCCTTTGTTTTACTCTTTTTCCACGGAGGAGCAGTAACCGGCGCCGGCTCCACAAGTACAGCGAAGTCGCGGCAGGCCCTCCTGCGCTAGGCCCCTCCACCGAAGTAGCAATATGCAGGTGCATACTTTTTCTTTTTGGTTTTTCTTAAACTACTCAACCTCGCCCCCTGTTCACCTGTCCTCCCCTCTCCCGCGAAGCAACCTGGCTACGCGTGCATATCTCATGTTTTTTTTTCCTTTTCTTAAATTTCCCCCATCCCACCGAAGGAGTAGGCCGTGTAGGTAGTTTTTTTTTCCTGTTAATAGGGTGTTTGGTTACACTTTTTTGCCAATTTTTCTCTTTTTTTAAAAAAGGGAAGAGAAGTAAGTGGAGTACGTTTGGTAAGCCATTTCTAATTTTTGGGGAGAAAATCTCGCACCTTCTATATCTCTTTCAAAAAAAAACAAAGGTCGACCTGTTTTTTTTTTTTTTTAACTCTCGCGTTGGCCCTACACCCTCCCTCCCCAGCGGCTCCTCCCCCCCCCCCCACCCACCCCACGAACATCTCCCCCGCCCCCAACCCCACCCCGCCGAACCCCTCCCCACCACCTCCCCCCCCCCCCCCCGAGCCCCGGCGGCCCCCCTGCTACGCCCCCCCCAGCCCCGGCCGCACCGACCCGCATCCTTAAGCCCCTTCCACGCCGCATGAGTCACCCTGGTTCACCCCTGCATCCCCACACGCCCCGGCCGCCTGCCCTCACGAGTGCCGCGAGCCCACCCCACGAACCGCCCTGCCCTACACCGCCTCTGCCCTGCTCACGCCAGCCCGCGCCCAGCGCTGCCCCTCTCCTTTTTCCAGCTGCCTTCGTCAGCGCCTGACCCACTTCTGCCCCCCTACCCCTTCCCTGCCAGCGCCCGCACCGGAATTTTCTCTCGCATCAGCCCGCCAACACCTCCCCCCCCCCCCCCCCCCAGCCCACCCCGCTGGAACCTCCGCCTCTAGCCCCACCGAACTCCTGCCCTCCCCGGCGCCACCCCCCCCCCCCACCCGCCGTATGCCCCAAACCAAAACATACCAACATAAAATTTAAAAATTTAGATGTTTTTACCAAATAGAAGACACTTGTTGTCATAATTTTAAATTTAAAGTTAACAACGAATCTAACATATTTTTTTAGGTAAAAATAGTTTTTTTTAATTGTTCCCAAACACCCTATAAACTCTCCCCCCCCCCCATCCCACTGAAGCAGTAGGTCACGTAGGTAGTTTTTTTTTTCCTCTTAAACTGTCCCCCCCACCCCCCCGCGGGCCCCCCTCCCTGTTCACCTGTTCACATGCGTCCTCCCCCCCCCCCCCCCCCCCCCCCCTACGTATAGTTAGTTTTTCTTTTTCTTTTTTCTCTTAAACTCCCCCCCCCCATCAGTCCACCAAAGCAGGAGCATTGTTAGTTCCTTTTTTTTTCTCTCTCTCTCTCTTAAACTCCTCTCCTCCACCCCCACCGCCCTTTCACATCCGATATATAAAAACAATAGATTTGGTAACAAAAATAGTTTTAGTAAATTTGTGATATTTTACACCAACAAGTATAATCTGATTTATGGAAAGATTGTTTTTTAATTAATGAGATCTATAGATCCATCACTTGTATAAATAAAATTATTATGATAACACAAAATTTCACTATTTAAAAAAGACATTTAACACTTCTTAGAAATATTTGTAAATATTTTGAGAAAATGATATTATTAGGTTTATGAATTTCTCTTGTCTTGATATATGATTGTTAATTGTAGAATCCATGTTTAACTTATCATAAATGATTGTGAAATCTCGACTTATCATCACAAACTTTTATTAAGATCAATTAAAACTGTGATTCATTGTTTTCAGGTTATTGGCAATATTGTAACATTGTGGTTATCTTCTAGTTGAAAGCCAAAGTTGAGATTATTATAATCTTGCAAAGATATGTGATCCAGTGGGCCTAGGTGGTGGGTCACTTTTATAATTAAATTTGATATATGTGATCCAGCGGGCCTGGGTGGTGGGTCACTTTTATAATTAAATTTGATATATGTGATCCAGCGAGCCTGGGTGGTGGCTCACTTTATAATTAAATTTGATATATGTGATCCAGCGGACTGGGTGGTGGCTCACTTTATAATTAAATTTGATATATGTGATCTAGCGAGCCTGGGTGGTGGCTCACTTTATAATTAAATTTGATATATGTGATCCAGCAGGCCTAGGTGGTGGCTCATTTCATAATTAAATTTAATATATGTGATCTAGCGGGCCTGGGTGGTGGCTCACTTCATTATTATATTTTATATATGTGATCCAGTGAGCTTGGGTGGTGGCTCATTTCATAATTATATTTGATATATGTGATCCAGCGGGCCTGGGTGGTGGCTCATTTCATAATTAAATTTGATATATGTGATATAACGGGCCTGGGTGGTGGCTCACTTCATTATTATATTTTATATATGTGATCCAGCGAGTTGGGTGGTGGCTCATTTCATAATTATATTTGATATATGTGATCCAGCGGGCTTACTTTATAATTAAATTTGATATATGTGATCTAGCGGGTCTGGGTGGTGGCTCACTTTATAATTAAATTTGATATATATGATCCAGCGAACCTGAGTGGTGGCTCATTTCATAATTAAATTTGATATATATGATCAAGCGGGCCTGGGTGGTGGCTCACTTCATTATTATATTTTATATATGTGATCCTGTGAGCCTGGGTGGTGGCTCAATTCATTATTATATTTTATATATGTGATCCAGCGAGCCTAGGTGGTAGCTCACTTCATTATTATATTTGATATATATGATCCAGCGAGCTTGGGTGATAGTTCACTTAATTATTAAAGTTGATATATATAATCCAACGAGCCTGGGTGGTGGCTCATTTTATTATTAAACTTGACAAAAGTAGTTATATAATTTTCATACATGAGTAATAGTTTACAATTTTATATATTCAGGTGTAAAGCTTAAAATGGATAGAAGTTGGATTGGTAAGTCTCGTAATAGTCCAGAATACTTAAGTGGGGTGGCTGAATTCTTGAAGGTTGCCATAGCAAATGCAGGATCAAAGAATGTTATTAGATGTCTATGTAGTGATTGTTGCAATATTACCTTAATATCAACAAAGAAAGTTGCAAAACGTTTACTATTCAAAGGTATGATGTTGTCATACATTGTTTGGACATTTCATGGAGAAAAAAGAGCAATGCAGCATAATGATATTGTATCATCACGTAATGATATAGTTGGTGATGATATGCATGAGTTGATTCATGATGCATTTAGAGTTCCATTGATGCATGAGGAACAGAACAACAAAATCAGTTCAGGAATAAAATTGGTGCTGATGCTGAAAATTTTTATCAGTTGCTAGAAAATGCTGAAAAGGAGTTGTACCCATAATGTAAGAAATATAGCGAACTCTCATTTCTTGTTAAGTTGTTTAATATAAAATCTCTTTATGGGTGGTCTGATACATCTGTCAGTGCACTACTTGAGTTATAAAGAGATGCATTTCCAGAGCCAAATGAATTACCTGAGACTTTCTATCAAACAAGAAAGATGATAAAAGATCTTGGACTTGATTATGACAAAATTGATGCATGTGAAAATAATTGTATGTTGTTTTGGCAAGGAACAAAAACAGATGGTTTACATAAATGTGCAGAATGTGGTTCAGATAGATGGGATATGAATGAAGGGGAAAAAATACCAAAGAAGACATTGCGCTATTTTCCTTTAATACCAAGATTACAAAGGTTATATATGTCTTCAAAAATAGCCTCTTTTATGACATGGCATGAAGATGGTCTCATAAAAAATGATGGAAAATTAAGGCATCCAGCTGACTTCGTAGTTTGGAAAGATTTTGATCGTGAACATGCATCATTTTCATCAGAGATTCGCAATGTCAGACTTGGTTTGTCAAGTGATGGGTTTAATCCATTTAGATCACTATCAAGTACTTACAGTATATGGCATGTTGTTCTAATACCTTATAACTTGCCACCATGGATGTGCATTAAAGAATCTAACTTGATATTATCTTCTATCATACCTGGTGAGAAGTCACCAAGAATGAAAATTGATGTATATCTTCAACCTCTGATTCATGAATTGAAATTACTATGGCATGGAGGTGTAGAGACTTATGATGCTGTAAGAAAAGAATCATTTAAGATGCAAGCAGTTATATTGTGGACCATTAATGACTTTCCTGGATATGCATATTTATCTGGATGGAGCACTAAAGGTGAGAAAGCTTGTTCTGTGTGTAATGATGAGACAGAGGGGCAATGGTTGAAGCATTCTGGTAAACATTGCTATATTCATCAACGATGATTTCTTAAATCAAATCATAAATTTCGCACTCAGAGTTCTGCATTTGATGGAAAAATTGAATTAAGAGACAGACCTACAAGAAAATCTGCTATTGATGTGATGGAACAATTGAATTTGTTTAAGCAAACAATTGGACAAAAAAGAAAATCCAAAGGTCAACAATCATATAAGATAGGATGGAGGGAAGAGAGTAGATTCTTTCAATTGCCATATTGGAAAACCATAGCCTTACGACATAACTTGGAGGGATGCACATTTAAAAGAATGTATGTGAGAGTTTGATATATATATTTTTAGATGTTGATGGCAGATCAAAGGACACTTATAATGCTCGTCTTGATTTACATGAAATGAAGATAAGACCATCACTCCATCCATATGTCAACAGTGCAACCAATAAATTGTGTTTACCTACTGCTTGTTTTACAATGTCAAAGGAAGAGCAAGTTGACTTTCTTTGGGTGTTAAAAGAAGTAAAGGTTCCTAGAGGATATGCTTCTAATATCTCACAATGTGTGCAAGTTGGTGGGAGGAAAATAATTGGATTGAAAAGCCATGACTATCATATCTTGTAGCAACAACTACTTCCAATTGCTCTTCGAAAAGTGTTGCCAGCACATGTCATTTCGACTTTGACTGGTTTGTCTTCATATTTTAGGAATCTTTGTTCAAAAGAACTTGATGTTGATTCATTATCTAAAATGGATTCAGACATAGCAGAAGTGCTTCGTAACATGGAGAAAATTTTTCCACCATCTTTCTTTGATGTGATGGTGCATCTAGTAGTTCACTTAGCAGAAGAGGCCAAGTTAGGTGGTCGAGTTCAGTATCGATGGATGTACTTTGTTGAGAGGTATGAGTAATTTTCCCTTTTTTTTCATAGTGTTGAATTTTAAAATTTATCATGATGAAGATATTATAATTCAACTTATTTTGTGTAGGTTTCTTATGACATTAAAGTCATATGTTCGTAATAGAAGATATGTGGAGGCATCAATTGCTGAAGGATGTTTAGCAAAAGAGTGCATAAATTTTTACTCAAGATACTTCAACGACAAAAGTGAAGGAAGTACTAATAATGTTGCAATTCAAGGAAATGGTTCTAATGATCAAATTGAAGTTTCTGGATTTGAAGTATTTGCATGTGATGGTCATCCAATTAAAGGAGGGGGTTGGAAGGATTTAGATGATCTAACATTGCAACAAGCTATCAGATATGTCTTGTTTAATTGTGATGCATTGAAACCAATTATTGAGTATGTAATTTTGTAGCTTATTAGAAACCAATATGTCACCAGTATTTTATTTGTTATTAAAGTCACAACATTGGCATATATATAGGAAACATATCAATGAGTTGAAAGCAAACAATGTTGGTGCTACATAAAAGAACATTGATGACCTTCATTTCAAGGAATTTCCTATGTGGTTTAAAAATCATGTAGGTGGTATCTATATGAGTATATGTAATTTAATTCTATCTCTATATAAGCATATCATTTAATTTTTATTCTTTTTCATAGGTATATGAATTTTGTGATGGTATGGATGAACAAGCATAAAAAATGCTTAGATAGTTATCAAAGGGACCATCTAATAGAGTTCAATATTATACTAGTTTTGACATTAATGGGATAAGATTTCATACCCAAGAGAGGGACCATAGAGGAAAATGTCAAAATAGTGGAATTCCTGTAGCAGCACAAACTCCAGATCAGGGAATGGTGTCATATTATGGAATTGTCAAAGATATGATACGTCTCGATTATTATGGACAATTTGGTATTATTTTGTTCAAATGTGATTTGATAAATATTTTTCATAAAGATAGGTTGAAGGTGGATAAATATGGATTTACTCTTGTTAATCCTAATTGTCTTTTACGTACTGAAGAGCTATTTGTATTTGCTTCTCAAGCACAACAAGTTTTTTATATAAATAATCTGCATGAAAAGCCTTGGCATGTAGTTGTGATGACAAAGCCTCGAAATACATATGCAATGAGAGATAAAAAAAAGTGATGACATTATTGAATCTTTACTTTAAAGCACTACGCACGAGGAGAATGTTGTAGAAAATATTTTAGCTGAAATTGGAGAAATAGATATTTCAAGGAAAGATGTAGATGTAGTAGAACTTGATTGGTATGTCTATCTTTTTAATCTCTGTATAAAGGTTTTATTCTCTGTTTACTCTTGTAATAGAACATGATTGGTATGTTTGATGTTTCTTAATCTCTATGTGCAGATTTTTGAAGAGATGGAAAAAAATATAGTCACACGCAAAAAGCTAAGGAGATTGATATTCGTGAACAAGAAAGTCAAATAAATTTCATGACTGACTCTCATCCTAGATTGCAAAATTTACAACCCCATGTTGAAAATGCATCAGACAATCTCTTATCTGCGAATGATGAAAATTCACTTCCCCCAACACAAGCAGATGCATCATCTTCAAGGAAAAAGAACTCGTGGTCCAACAATGAAAATAAATATATATAATATGCCACCTGGACAGCATCTTAAAGTTCAGTTTGATGAGTTAAATAGACCAATTGGCTACAATGCTATTGAATTTGCACATTTTTTAGGTAGTATGGCTCGCAATGGTGATTTGTTGCCTATTGATGTATTTGATTGGAGATACATGCAAGAACAAAATATCAATGAATGTTTAGAATTAGTGAGGATAAGTAACAATCTAACTTATATTATTGTTTTTCATAATAATTTCTCTCTCGATAACTAACATTTATTATTTATTTTTCAGACAAAATTTGAATTTGAGGATCGTCACGAGAATTATGTGGTTGCATCACTCTCTAAAAAGTGGAAAGATTACAAGGAAAGATTGAAGAAAGTTTATTTCAATCATGATGGAGATAACCCATGCCCACAACAATTTATAGTTGAGGAACAATGGAAGAATTTAGTCCAACATTGGAAAGGTGATACTGCAAAGGTAAAAAGAATTTTGAATTAAATGTGTTATGAAATGTTTGGAGTTGTTTTACCATAACTAATATGTTTTTGATAATGTATAAAGAAAATATCAGAGATCAATAAGAGAAATCGTGCAAAACAACAGATGATTTCTACGACTGAACCAAAGAGCATTGCCATCCGACAATATGACTATGTAAATCTTAACTTAGTCCTTATAATCATTTATATATTGTCTACTTTATGTTATAATATCTTTATATGGATGTATAGTTATACTAATTTGATATTTTTTTATGACTGAAGGAGGAGAAAATGGGACAAAAATGTCATTGATCCAGACATTTAAAATGATGTACACAAACAAGACTGGAGAACCATCCACTGACCTTGCAGCTCAAAAATTTGTATATATGTTCATATTCTTGCAAGTTGATTTCAGATTTTTAAACTTACATATTTGACTAATGTTTGTGTTATATTTTGTTGTTAGGTTGAGATAGATAAAATAGTAGCAAGTCATTCAACAAATGATTCTGAGAATATTGTCATTGCAAATGAGAATGAAATCATAAATCAAGTGTTTGAAAAAGAGCATGCGAGTAAACCTAGATATTATGGTTTGTTTGTCACATCTACAGATGTTTATGGCTCAAAGAAAAAAATGTGGTAAGCTAGCATATGACTGTCCAAATACATATGAGATGAGAGAAGAATTTGTTTCTATAAAAAGTAAAATGGTTGAGATGGAAACAAAGTATGCAACTTTACAGGAACAGTTGCAAATTGTGATCAATGGAAGAAATGAACATGTATGTATTTTTGTATATATATATTTCAAAATTTTCATAGATTTATTCTGTTTGCATTTTGATGTTATATTAAATTACAAAAAAAAAGTGTCTTTGGAGCTTTAGGTTGTTGCTGGAAACAAGGGTGTCTTAAATGGAAGATCCAATACAGAAAATTATGTCAATCATTCTGCAAACCGAGTCTTCAATTGGCAGTTATGTGGTTCTTTTACCGGTAAGTATTTTTTGAAATTATGAAATATGACTTAAGTTGATATTATATATTGATTATCTACAGTTGGTTTCAACTTGAGTAAATGATGATCTTCTTATATTTACAGCCTAGTCAACCAAATGATATCAATAATGTTGCACAAGAAGAATTGGTGTGTTGTATATACTTTTTAGAATCTATGCACAAATAAATGTGTGTTTGATTATTTAATTCTATATATTTTTTAGGAAAAGAACACATGCTATTTACTTGGATTTACTTTTGATCGTGTGGCGGAAGAAAAAATAATTAACAAGGATCCAAGAAAGGAAGTGGATGGACAACCTTTGGGTGATGAATATTATGAAGTTTATATGACTAAAGTCTTACATCCTAATATGAGATTGCCATCAAACTTGCGAAAAACATTGAGACAATCCGAAGGAATATCTATTCCATGGATAAAAAATCTTGTAAGTTCTAAATTTCTTTGTTTTCAAAACTTACCTCTAATTATATCTTCTATATTCTTTTTATCATTTTTTTATAATAAAATTTTATTTCAGCTGCTCGAAGGGAATGCTAAATAAAGATAGATATGTTGGTATAATTACATGATCTCTTATGCCATTGTAAGTATTTTATATTTTTTATGAAATAATTTTATTTCCTAGTAAATTTTGTACTTCCTTAATTTATTAACAAAATTTGGTTAATCTTTTATTAGGTACTTTCAAGAGAAGATGCTGATGGATGCTTACAAAGTTATGAAGATCATGTGGTTCTCACATTTGGATAGTTATGGATAGTCTTTTTCTTTTTACATTTCTAACTAGAGTTGCATATCTCAAATGCACTTTGAGTGCATATTATCATAACAATATGGATGTTATACTTTCAGCTATGACTTTGTATCTTTTTGTCATTTGATATCATATATTTGTAATCTTCTATTGTCAATTTTTTTTTTCATTGTATATTTAACATAAATTTGTGTTTGTCATTAAAATTTATTTTTTAGAAAAGTCTTTAAGAGGATTTGCCATTAATTTTTTACAGGTTATATAGTGAACAATAATCATTTTAAAAATAATAGTTTGTATATGATGTTAGTATAGAAGGCAAAAAAAAATTCCTTCTCGTAATATATTTTGACAGCTTAGAAGGCAAAATCTTCTACCATCTAAAAGGAATAGATGACAAAAATATTTGCCTTCTACGTAGATCTTAAAAGGTAGACATTATAGCCTTCTAGAAAAATAGACAACACAAACTTCCGTCATCTAATAGGTGGTATAACTGCCTTCTATCACTACAAGGGAAAGTAGGTTTACCGACAGCATTTTCCGACGGAAATATTTCCGTCGGAAAATCGTCAGTATGTTTGACAATAATCCAACAGACCTTCATTCGTCGGAAAACCCGTCGGTATTTCCGATGGAAACATTTTCGTCTGAAAATACGTCAGAAATGCTGAAGGATTTTCCGACGGAACAAATTCCGTCGGAAAACCCGCAATTTCCCCCTTTCCACGGCCTTCCCGCCCCCGCACTCTCTCTCTCTCTCTCTCTCTCTCTCTCTCTCTCTCGTCTCCGGTGACTCTCTCTCTCATCTCCGGTGACTCTCTCTCTCTCTCTCGCGTGTATCCGGCGTCTCTCTCTATATCTCTCTCTTTCTCTCTCGTCTCTGGCGTATCTCTCTAGTCGCCGCAACGTCTGCCGCCGTCGTCCCGAGCCCCCCGTTGCCCTGATCGAGCGGCCTGCCGCGTACCACCCCCAGCCGCCTCCAAGATCACCGCCCTGCCACCGCCTCCGGCTTGCCGCCCTGCCGCCGCCCTGCCAGTATGTCTCCTCCCCCTGCGTCTATTGATAACTACAGAATTTTTTGTGTTAAACTTCATGCATATAGTAAATTTTAGATATTCTTTGTCTACAAATAATGTGCATTTGATTTTAATTGTCATTTCATCCATAAATAAGTTTTTGAACATATTAGTTAAATTTTCAGATACAACACATAGCTAGATTTTCATTTAATAAAATCAGTACTTCTTGAATACTTTGACTAATAAATGTTCTCACTTTTTGCAAAAACATTTTACATAAATAAATTTTAGTCTTACTTTTATATTTCTGTAAACATCTTTCAATTCTTGTAAATAGTAGTGGTAAATAAATCAGATTTTTTTTAATCATCCCACACCCAATCATATCATGCCACACATCCTTTTCTCTCATCTCACCAGATCATGCCACATACCCCCATCTAATTTCATTAAATAAACAAAAAAAATCATTTTAAATATGCCACCCCAACCGCATCTCCACGTACCCCACTTAACCCCTTTTAACCTCTTCCTCTCTTCCCCACCAGATGAAGTTCGAAGCTGCTGGAAGCAGATTTGGGCAGCTCACAATGGAGGTGGATGGCGATTTGGGGCTGCTGCGAATGGAAGTGGAGGCAGGGGCCGGATCTGCTGTGCGGCCTGCTGGAGCCCGGTGCGGAGCGGGGGTGTGTGCAAGCTGATGCGGCTAGGGTGTGTGTGCACGGCGGCTGCTGGGTGTGAGGTGCGTGAGGCTGACGCACCGGATCTGAGGCCCAGGTGCCCTGCAGAGATGGATGGCGAGCTTCCGTGCGCGATGGAGTTAGATAGCGATGGGCGCAGCCAGATCTGAAGCAGGCGCAGCGGGAAACAGCCCCTGCGCAGTGCGCTGAAGGCGGGCTGGGAGAAGCGATGGTGCGCAGCTGGAGCTGCTGCTGTGCGATGTGGCATCTGGGCGATGCGACGCAGGGGTGTGCAGGGCCAGATTTGGATGGGTATGCAGATGGAGCTAGGTGCAGCGGATGGAGATGGGTGTGTTGCGCATGCGAAGGGCCGAGAAAGCTGCAGAGGGCGTTTTGGTGCTGCAGAGCAGCTGAGTTGGCGCTGAGGCATGGCGATGGAGGCGGGAAGTGAACCTGCTGAGGTGGTCGGAAGTGTGAGCTGGCGATCCTGGTGCTGCTGCGGATGGCGATCCTAGTGTGATGCAGAGCCCTGAGGCCTATGAAAGGACCCCAACGTCCTCTTCACAGGGGGTTCAAATTTTTTTAGGAATTTCCAGTCTTCTGTTCTTCCAGAGCTAGTTCGGGTGTGGAGTTTTTAGGATTTTAGTTCTTGCCATTTATTTCTTCTGTATTTTCTTCTTTCCGCAGAGCAATGAGGGAGACGAGTGAGCTAGTTCAGATTTTAGTGTATTTCTGCCATTTTTACTTCTGTAATCTTTCGTTTCTGCAGAGCGATGGGGATTCCGGGAGTTCTTAGTTCTTCTGTTCTTGCTGTTGGGTATTTTTGGAGGCTTTAGATTCAGTATTTTTGGAGATTATTCTTCTATATTTTTCCCTTTTTTTTTTTTTACTGTTGTGATGGATTCGATGGGCAACTGTGATTTCCTTATGAAGTCTTCTTCTGTTCTTAGTTCGATATAAGCTGCTGGAAGATTTTCTTTAGCAATTGAAGGGTTCAGCATTTCTTCTGGTGGAGATGGTTGGCTATTTCGTTTTTGCGGAGTTTTTAGTTGTTCTTTCTTCTGTTGTTCGACATTTGGGCAGTGGAGTGTTCTGCTGCTGCCGTGGGGAAGGAATTGAGCATTTATTTTGAGATTCTTCTCTTGTGTTCAGATGGTTACAGTGTAGATGAGCTTGAAATTTTAGTTACATTCCCGTTTCCAATTCATGCTGTGTTAGATAATTTGATCCAGTGTTCTTGTTTCATCTCTTCTGTGAAGCTATCCGAAAGGTCAGTAGAGCAGGGAGGAAGTTGTTTGGTTCGATTTTAGGATTTAATTTTAGTTTTCCTGTTCTTCCAGAGTTCTTGTGCTTGGCCAGTTCAATATTTTGGCAATTATTTATTCCATTTTTCTTCAATAATTTTTCATTCAGCATTTGTTGGTTAGTTCTACTCTTTTGGTAGATTTCGAGAGTTCAGATTTTTTTTGTTTTTTTTTTAATTTCTTTCTTTCTTCCGGAGATCAAAGTAGGGGAGGGAGACGGGTTGGATTTTTGGGTTTTAATTTTTTGTTTGCTCTTCCTTTCTCTGGTTCTGCAGGGGATATGAGCTTGTAATTTTCTTGGAATTGTTCTTTGCTATCTGGTGGATCTCGGCTACTGTTAGAGGCAGTCTATTTCCATTGCAGTTATGTTTAGTTAGATCAATCCGGTGGAATTTGCTTCTTACATTTCTTCTACAATTACTGTCTTTTTCTTTTGCTTTTACATGGTTTGATCCAGTGGTCTTGTTTGCATTTAAATTCCTTTATTCTGTGCTGAGGAGTTCGACATTTGGGAGTTTGAATCTTTCTTTTCTTCTTGTTGAGCATTTGAGATTTCGACTACTGTGAGGGATTTGGTTGGTTTTGTTTTCTCATTCACTTTTAATGCATTTTCGATATGAATTCAAGTCAAAGTAGTTTAATTCAAGCTCTGTTCAGCCTCTCCGTGGATATGAACTGTTCTCACCACCATGCTAGTTCATCTCTGTTATTTTAATTTTGTGAGACAGTTTAGAGGGAGTGCGCATATTGACTTGTGCGAGGAACTCTGGACAACGAAAATGCACAGTCAACATCTATCCCCCCCTCCCCCCTCCGTCCCGCGCTCCCCCCCTCCGTCACTCTCCCCCCCTCCCGGCCCCCACCGTCCCCCCTCCCCCCTCCGTCCCGCGCTCCCCCCCTCCGTCACTGTCCCCCCCTCCCGGCCCCCATTGTCCCCCCCTTCCCCCTCCGTCCCGCGCACCCTCCCTCCGTCACTGTCCCCCCCCCCTCCCGACCCCCACCATCCCCCCTCCCCCCTCCGTCCCGCGCTCCCCCCCTCCGTCACTGTCCCCCCCCCCTCCCGGCCCCCACCGTCCCCCCCCCTCCCCCCTCCGTCCCGCGCTCCCCTCAGAATTAGATAGGGTTGGACTGAACTCATCAAGGCTTCTATTTTGTACTAGAATTTTCATTTTTTGATACTGCTCACTTGTTTTGTAGTCTGTTGTTGGAAGTAACACATTTAAAATATTTTTCTTTTGGCCCATTTCAATGCAATAGACTTGGCACTGCAGGTGGAGTCATTTCCAATTAGGCTGTTTTAATCGATTATTGTGTTCAATATTTTCACTTCTTGGAGAGTCTTGCCATAACCAGAGTAGAATAGCTAATATATCAGAAACGTAGTCCTAGGTAGGTGGGAAATTGAAAAATATTAAACACCATTTTCTTATGAACCATGTTGCTTCTACTCAGAAAATCATCTTTGCTCTTAGAAGAGACATCTAGTCTGGCTTGTGACCTATTAACAACGTAATATCAAGGGTAAAATTCATATTGGTGCTAATGTAAAGAACAAACTATGTCATTTAAGCACTCCTTACCAACTCCATGCTTGGATCTCCCAATATCTACTTATTGAATGGAACCCAAGTCTATTCCATTGAAATGGGCCAAGAGAAAAAATATTCTAAATTTGTTGCTTCTATGTGCCATTCATAATTTGTTTTACCATGATAGATCCACACTTTTTTACTGAATACTAATTGTCTAAATTTTGTTTTATAATGATATATATGCATGCTGATATAGGTTATCTTTAGCCTTTTGTTTGGCCTATGGTTTCCCCCCAACAAAACCAGAAGTTTCACTTGTTATAATGAGACCTGTTGAAACCTCCATGCTTTCATGCTTCACCTAGAAAACCAATTTCTAGAACAACCCTCCTGAATGCAGACCAAAACTAAACCTGAATGCCATGGGGAATGCTTTCTTGTCCTTGCCAAAACTTTGGAATAGAAAACCAATTCTTTGCACTAAGTATTCAACTTTAGGTAGTTTTAGAGTGTGAAATTTACCGAGTGGCCTAAAGTTTCTACTCCAATATTACTTTTCCATATTCCAAAGTTAAGTTTTTCTAGTCCAGTAGACAGTGTTACCTTATTCCTTGGATAGATTTTGGTTCTTGATGACCAACTTTTGGATTATGAATGTGCCCTTTCGAGGACACAACAACTGACCTTTTCCAAATAATGAATAGATTTGCATGCTAGTTCACTATATTATAGAGATTATCCTACATGTGAATAGAGAATGTATGGCTTTGCTTGGTCCCAACCTTTAGAGCATTGACTCTTTACATGTTCTCAGCAACTTGTTTTATCTCTATTGTCAGCAAAAATTTTTTTGGGTGGTGTATTATTTTTACCAATATGTATGGTAGTATGACATGCAGTATTATCATTTTTCATTAATATCATGCTTTTAAGTTCTTATTTGCGGATATAACAAATCTCTTGACTTCTTTCATGTTGGTGCCCGTGAACAAGGATAAATAGTCGTAATCTTATCCAACTATTTCTTTGCATCATTACTTTGGAGAATTAGTTAGCACCAAGGAAATGGTTAGAAACTGTTGTAGTAATTATCTTTGCGTGCTATATGGAGTACTGGGATGAGGAATGAAATGGTTCGTAGGTTGTAATAAACTTGGTAGAAGTCTGTGACGTTGTGCTCTTCAGAAATGGATTGCAGCATATGTTTTCCAAAATTTAACTTTGAAGTGCGTAATGTTCGAACTGCTATTTGGTCTTCTGCCATTTAGCCCAGTTTTTACATTGAGATCTTGTTGTGTTGCAAGATCACTCTTGCAGTAAGGCTGCAAGAAAGCAATCTTATTGGCCTAGGAACAAGTATTCTTGTTTATTATAGAAATTTGTAAGGTACTGTGTATTTGCAATGTTTCGTCTTCAAAGCTTGTGATAATTTTGTGTCGTTTTATGCTGAGAGAGTAGTGTGCTTGACACCCAACCGAGGCATGATAATGCAATTATTATTTATGTCGGTCTTGCAAGAGATTTGACCAGCTTCGATATATCTTCCTTTAGGATTTTAGACACGATCATGGACTACTAATGTAGAGTCATTACTTTCCAACCTTGAAGCATCTTCAAGTAGATCATTACTTTAGCTAACATCTCTGTTTAATCCTAAAGTTAATTGCCCTCATCTTTGGAGTCATCTTTTCTTATCATTTAAACAAACTAAACGCTACTTTGCAGAATCGTGATCAGTTTGTTATTAAAAATTGTGTGAGAATAACTTTATACCCATCCAGGGCAGCTACAAAAGTTGCGCCCTCTCTCACAGAAGAGGCGGGCCATTCTCAACAATTTTTCATCACCTTCGTGGATCCTCTGTTTATTCTGAAACAATTTGGTTTTGTTGTAAATGGCTATTTGTGCTTTCATTTTTCTGATCCTTGTGACCGCTAGTGTTGTAGAATGCAGTTTATATCTTTAGTCATGCAGTCTATATGTCTTAGCAGGAAATAAGAGGAATCTAAATTAGGTAAAATTAGAAAAATAGGGACCATGCTTATTCATGATTTTATCCCATGCATTCCTCACTGTGAATATTCTCAATTTATTCACATTATGACGATCTTTTATATTTCATATGTATTCATTTGAATTATTGTCGTAGGTGCATGCACGATCTTAAGATGAAAGTCCACAACAAAGCACAAGTTGAGGGCTCCATTACCCAGGCATACCTTATTGAAGAGATATCGAACTTTTGTTCGATGTACTTTGACATGGAGATCCGAACCCGATGCACTGAACCTCCACGTAATGATGATGGTGGAGATTCTAATGTGTCTGACCGACTTTCTGTGTTCAAGTGTCCCGGGCGAGCATTTGGATATTCTTCTACTCGCGCACTCGAAGACAGAGAGTTGGTAGCTGCGGAGATCTACGTATTTATGAATTGCGCAGAACTTGACCCTTACATTGAGTAAGTTCTCAACACTAATGAAATACAACATTTGCGAGCAATACTGCAGTACTTAGAGGTTGTGTGACATTTACATTGCAGAGAGTTTGACTCGGTCATACTGCAACGGAATCCACGTCTGACTGACATGTAGGTTGAAAAGGAATGAGAGAAGTCTTTTCCTACTTGGTTAAGATCTCGAGTAAGTGTCTAAATATTTTGAAGCATAAGTGTTATGCTCTTATGCGTACTTAGTTGGCATAATTTTTCATTGTCTGTCCCTTTTTTTAATAATAGGTTGAACAAGGTTTGGTTATTGATTCAAGAGTACAAGAGATTAGTTATGGGCCCTCGAACATTGTACGCGTCTATCCAGGCTACATTGTGAATGGATACCGATTTCACACGAGGGATTATGGACGGAATAAATCTACGATGAACAGTGGTATATGTGTGAAGGGAAGTGCCTACAATGAAAATGAAATAGACTATTATGGCATTCTCGAAGAAGTCATTGAACTGCAATTTTTGGGACAAGACAACAATGTAATTCTCTTCAAGTGTCATTGGTTTGATCCGACCTCTATTCGTAATGACACAACATATGAGATTGTCGATGTCAAGCATAAGCCCAAGTTGAGTACGTATGAGCCATTCATTCTGGCGGCACAAGCCCAACAAGTTTATTATTCAAATTATTCATCCCTCAAATTGAGAGATTGGTGGGCTGCATGTAGAGTGAAATCAAGACTATTCCCTAAGTATGAGCTTCTCCAGGCTGATGATGACCTCGAAGGTGTTAATGAGAATTTTTTCCAATCAGATCGGAGTGACGTACGAGACTTGGCGGCTTCTACGCAGTTCAGTGTTGATGATATAAATGAAACAATTTACTTATATAAGGATAACGAACAACAAGAAGTTGACCCAAATGCCCTTGAGCCGGAGGTGGAGTCTGATGTGGAGGAAGAGTCCCGGCATGATGAGGACGAATTCGAGGAGGATGACGAAGATGACGCTGAATTAAACATATCTTCAGCATCTGATGATGAATATAGATAATATACCCTACATTTTGTAAGAACTTCGTGTTGTTGTTAATTATATGTTATTCAATAGCTACTTCAAATTTGAGTGCTGATGACATGTTATATCTTTATTTATCTCAATAGAGATATGGTACGTGGAGGATGGAGTCGGACGGTTTCCACGTCTGTAGGCCGAGGGTCCGCGTCCCCGTCCACGACAGGTATATGCATATGTACACACAAGAGTTTTTATATTATTGTTCATATTAAATTCATATTTTCTAACGTACATACAATTTTGCAGGGACTGTCTCCCCGTCCACATCGGTCGTCCCGGCGACAGGTATATGCATATGTACACACAAAACTCTACATATTATTGTTCATATTAAATTCACGAGATCTAACGTACATACAATTATGTAGGGACTGCCTCCCCATTCACGCCGGTCGTCCCGGCGACAGGTATACGTATATGTAAACACAAAACTCTATATATTATTGTTCAATTTAAATTCATATTTTCTAATGTGTATATAATTTTGCAGAGACTGCCTCCCCGTGACCACGCGAGTAGCGCCACCTTTCCCTTCTTCCACACCACCAGGTACATGTATGTTTCCATAGATTAGTATGTTTCTTTTCTTCCAATTTATACAAAAATAGTGTACTTAATTGTTTTCAACAGAGGTGGAGAGCCAGCATCCAGCAGCAGATGAGGAGGGGCCTCAGCTTCCGATTTGGATTCCCGGATTGGGTTGGGCGTTGAAATGACGGATCTAAAAAAAACCAAAGTCTAAAGGGTCAAAACACACAACCTGGGGGTCCAAAATCCCAAATAGGGATCTGATCGGCGTCCCGTTTGCTCCGACACGACCGGGTGGGTGAAATTGATGTGTACGAACTGACAGAATTCGATTTGGATTCACGGATTGGGTTGGGCGTTGAAATGATAGATCTAAAAAAAACCAAAGTCTAAAGGGTCAAAACACACAATCTGGGGGTCCAAAATCCCAAATAGGGATCTGATCGGCGTGCCGTTCACTCCGACACGACCGGGTGGGTTAAATTGACGTGTGCGAACTGACGGAATCTGATTTGGATTCCCGGATTGGGTTGGGCGTTGAAACGACGGATCTAAAAAAACCCAAGTCTAAAGGGTTAAAACACACAACTCGGGGGTCCAAAATTCCAAATAGGGATCTGATCGGTGTGTCGTTCACTCCGACATGACTGAGTGGGTTAAATTGACGTGTGCGAACTGACAGAATCCGATTTAGATTCCCGGAATGGGTTGGGCGTTGAAATGACAGATCTAAAAAAAACCCAAGTCTAAAGGGTCAAAACACACAACCCGGGGGTCCAAAATCCCAAATAGGGATCTGATCGGCATGTCGTTTACACCACATGACCGGGTGGGTTAAATTGACATGTGCGAACTGACGAATTGGATTTGGATTCCTAGATTGGGTTGGGCGTTGAAATGACGGATCTAAAAAAAAACCCGAGTCTAAAGGGTCAAGACGTACACCCCGGGGGTCCAAAATCTCAAATAGGGATCTGATCGGCGTGTCATTCACTCCGACATGACCGGGCGGATTAAATTGACGTGTGCGAACTGACGGAATCCGATTTGGATTTCCGGATTGGGTTGGGTGTTGAAAAGATGGATCTAAAAAAAACCCGTCTAAAGGGTCAAAACACACAACCCGAGGGTCCAAAATCCCAAATAGGGATCCGATCGGCGTGCCGTATGCTCCAACACAACCGGATCCGTAAAAGTGACATGTGTGAACTGACGGAGTCTGTTTTGGATTCCCAGATTCGGTTGGACGTTGAAACGATGGATCTAAAAAAAACCCGTCTAAAGGGTCAAAACACACAACTCGGGGGTCCAAAATACCAAATAGGAATCCGATCGGCGTGCGTTCGCTCTGACACGACCGGGTGGGTGAAAGTGACGTGTGCGAACTGACGGAATCCGATTTAGATTCCCGGATTTCGTTGGGCGTTGAAACGACAGATCTAAAAAAACCCAAGAAACGAAGGATCTAAAAATAGTTTCTAATTAAACTTGAGAAATAATCACATATTTTAAATTGAATTTTTAAAAATAATGTATGTATATTAATTTTTATTAATGTTTCTCATATTATTTTTTTAATATAGGATCGACCTCCTGCACCTGACGATCACGAGGCGGGGACAGCACACGATCCGACAGATCTATCCTAATTTTTTGTATTTATTATTTTGTATGATTCTATATTTGTTGTATTTTATGATTTTATGTTGATTGTGAGTATTTGTGAAATTTATGAATATTGGAGTAGGTTTCAAAAATCATTGTCATTCTGCGTTTAAAAAAAATTTATAGAACTTTCCGACGGAATTTCTGACGGATAATAGTCCGTCGGAAAATAGATATTACCGACGGAAAACGCCCGTCGGAATTTCTATCTAAAATACTGGCAGATTAATTTTGGTCGGATGTGTGGGTCGGAATTTACCGATGGATTTTTCGACAATTTTCTATCGGTAAATACTGACCAAGTTTCCGACAACGGTTCGGTCGAAAATTACTGACCCAATTTCCGACGGATAATTCTGTCGGTGTTTCCGATAGATTTCCGATAGAATTTGCTGCCGTCGGTAATTTCTGACTAGATTTTTTCGACAGATCATTTTCGACGACCTTTCGACGGAAAGCTGTCGGAAGGATCTTTTTCCGACCGATTGCTGTCGGATTTCCGACGGATGGTGGCCGTCGGAAACCCCGCCTTTTCTTGTAGTGTATCACGTAAGGCGCCAAAAATTTGTCTTCTATAATTATCATTTCTGCCTTATAGAATTTTCGCCTTCTAAAATACATTTTCCGCCTTCTATTTGAATAAAAGACGCTCCAAAAGAAGGCATAACATAATCTGCCCTCTTTCTGCCTTCTAATAGAACATAAGACAGATTTTTACACTTTAAAAGGCAGAAAAATACTGCTTTCTATTATTGTTTTTCTATTAGTGAATTGAGTCCAAATCTTCTATGTGCAAAGGAGGATGAAACTTCAACAGTCACTAATGGGAGGACGTCAAATGTCCCAAACCCCTTTTTCAAACACATTTTTACCTGAAAAATCAGTTATTTAGGTAAAAATACACTCATAAATATTAGGATACAACTATACGCACTAAAATACACCCATAAACATTTGAATACAATGTTATATTTATGAGTGTATTCTAGTGCTATGGTTGTATTCTAGTGAATGTTCATCAAAATATAACTATAAACACTAGAATACAACTATAACATTAAAATACAATTATAAACATAACGTTGTATTCAAGTGTTTATAGTTATATTTTAATATTTATATTTTAAATCGTTTATGATTGTATTTTGATACGTATGGTTATATTCTAATGTTTGTGGGTGTATTTTAATTTAAAAAAATGATTTTCAGGTAAAAATATATTTTGAAAAAGAGATTTGAGACGTCGAACCCCTCCTATAGATAATTGGAAGAAGGAACAAAGTTTCGAGTTCAATCTCTCCTGGACGTCGACACGGGCATGTGGCGTTAGCTTTGATTATAAAATCGTCCGGGGCCTGTGGAATTATGCATGTTTGCTTGATACCGAGCAGTGGGTTTCCAATCCCATCATGAGGCCAGCAGCAGCGGGTAATGAAGCCCCATACGCACCAAAGGGTAGGTGGGTCCATGCGTGAGTGCAGGGTTGTTCGAACACCGTCTTCCTTGTGCCCTTCAGTTGGGGGACATGCATGCATGGACGTATAGTACAACACAGAAAAGGGGTACAGATTTAAAAGTTGACCGATCGAGCAGATACAAGTAACCAGATCGCGGCTGGGAAGAGGTGGCCTTTGTTCCTCCAAATGGACTGATCGATCGGGACATCACCAGCAATAACACGGTGGAAGCTTAAAAAAAAAAAAAACCAAGGGTTGGGTTCTCCAAAATCACCTGGTCGGCTCACCAGTTCCACCAGAAGAGATGTGGTCTAAGGTTGTCGGGCCATGCATGCATGCATGAGGTGATGCTGTAATGCTTTTATCCTTCTGACTCCTACCAAAATCTTATAAAGATGAAATAGGCCTGTTCATGCATGGATAACACCACCCATACGGCCTTTCTTCCTCTCTTTTTCCTTCTGAATAATTTTTATATGTTGGCACACCGCTTTTACAATTTTATTAATTTGTCACTTGTGTCTGAACTGTGTATTCTTATGATCAAACAACTAACATAAAATCAATTTTTTGGGCACTTAAGTTCGATATATATATATATATATTGTGAAATGCAGGAGCATTGGATTTAAATTTCATATTTTTTCTTTCGATGCTCTCTTTGTTTCATTAAGGAGTTGCGGGGTGTGATTAACTTAAAATGTCAGAAAATGCTACTTCATCCATTTATGCTATGTATCAGTATACTTGAAGTGAGATACTATCCGTTGTTGGCGTTTCAAGCTTGATCTTGGGTGAGGTATATTTACCCAATATTTTGAAAAAAAATTATTGCAGTACTCGCAGATCACCTTATGAAATAGGGAGAATTAATTGTTAGTCTCTGATAGGGATCTGACATTATTTTCAGGTCCGTGTCAATTTTTCAGCGCCGTCTAATCTCTGCTTTATGCGGAATTTATTTTTAGGTCTTGTCGTTAACCCCTGCCATCGACCCTCCCGCAACTATTTCACCTGCGAAAGTGTATAACTGCGTAAGTATGTATTTACAGAGTTACATGTGTAACTGCGTAAGTATGTAAATTATGTAACTGCGTAAGTATGTATTACATACTTATGTAGTTAGACATGTAACTCTGTAAATATGTAAGTACGTAGTTTTTTACATCTTAAGTTTGTAAGTATTTCTTCATGTAACTGTGTAACAAGGTATGAAGTAGTTACAAAGTTAAATATGTAACTACGTAAGTATGTAATTACCTAGTTTTACTTTATGAAAGTAAATTTATAAGTACATACTTACATAGTGTGTAACTACGTAAGTATGTAATTACCTAGTTTTACTTTATGAAAGTCTATTTGTAAGTACATACTTACATAGTGTGTAACCACGTAAGTATGTACTTACAGAGTTACATGTGTAACTGCGTAATTCCTGTAACTGTGTAAGTATGTAATTACATGCTTATGCAGTTACATATGTAACTTTGTAACTACATAGAGATTTTGTAGGTCTTTTACATAGTTTCAGAAGGACTTACTTAGTTATCAGGGCTTACCTAGGGCTTACTTAGTTATAGAGTTACATGTGTAATTCCTGTAACTGCGTAAGTATGTAATTCCTATAATTACGTAAGTATGTAGTTACAGAGTTACATGTGTAACTCTGTAACTATACGTAAGGTAGGGTTTGATAATGAGATAAGGGGGTTTATACCCCTTTTAGCATCGATTTTAAGTCCATATAAGTAATTTAGTAATTGAGATAGAATAAGTAGGGTTGATAAAAATTATACAAGATAAAAGGGTGATAAAAGGGGGATAGCTATCCTATGGAGGGGGGGGATAAAAGTTATCTCAAAAGATAACTCATTAATTATAATATTTTATTTTAGAAAAATGTGTATCTCTCCCTATACATACTTACAAACTAAACATAAAATGGTGATAACTATGTATACTCTGTCACATCAATTAAAAATTATCCACTTCTTAATTACCCTCATTTAAATCATCTCAAACCAAAAATGCTCCTAATTAAACATGAATAGCCTATACATGATTTACGTATCATCGATTCATTTATCTCGTTATCAAAGAGACCTATATTAGTGTGTAATTTCACATGTACATATTATATAATTACATATGTAACTCTGTAACTACATATTCTATAACTACACATAAAATTATAGAGTTACATAGTATATAACTCAGGGACTCTGTAACTAGGTAAGTCGATGGTAACTAGATAATTACAGAGTTACAGAAGGGCTTACCTACGTAAATGTGTAATTACACATGTAACTTTATAACTAGGTAAGTCTTTGGTAACTAGGTAAACCCTTCTGAAACTATGTAAGTCCCTTCTTCTATAACTATATAATTCATAGACATAAAAATAAGTCCCTCAAACTCAGGGATTGATTGATAATTCTCCTAGTAAGTAAGTAAATACTTATTTATGTAAATTATTAAGTACTTACAGAGCTACAAGATTTACATACTTATACAGTTACACATCTATAAGTACATATTTATGCAGTTACACACTTTCGCAGGTGAAACAGTCACTGGAGAAGATATTTACACTGTACTGACTCACCTAATTCCCTCCCCCACCCTGTTCCCCCCACCCCTAACTCCACGACACCCCACCCTCCACGCACCCCCCTTCGCCTCCCCCTCTGATGCCCCCCACCCACCGTCTGCTAGCCCCCCTCCCCCTTCCTGCTCTGACACGGCCCGACCCCACCCCCCTTCCTCTGTACCTCTACCCCTATACCTCTTGTGCCCCCCCTCCATGGCACCATGCTACCCCCTTTGCTTCCGAATTAAAGGTGGCTCTGTGGAAGTCATGCTCGCGCCAGAGATTAAGGAGAAAAAAAAAAAGGGGGGGGGGGGTGGCCGGGGAATGGGGTTCATCTTGAAGAGGTGATGCGTTCGAGTTAGGGACAACCCTTTCACTACAAGAACAAAAAAAAAAGTTTAGCGGCAACCTAATTCAGTCGCTAATCTGTTGGAGAGTATAGCGACAGATTAGCGATGAACAGTGTCCGTTGTTCTATATTGGACGCTAATTAGGACAAGCCAATTGCAGTTGCTACTCCGTTGCTAATTAGCGACGGATTATCAACCACAATTTTAACCATATCAGTGGCAAGTAAATTTCTGTCGCTATTCCATCTCTAAATTAGCAAAGGAAATTCAACCACGCACCATCCCCCTCGGACGTTAGCGGTAGACTTTTTCGCCGCACTTTTTCGTCACTATTCTGTCGCTAAATAAATTAAAAAAAAAATATTTTAAAAATTATACTTTTGCACCGATATACATTTTCATATGACAATTAACTAAAAAATAAATATATCACAATCAGTATTCAAACATAACACAATTATATAAACAATTAAGTACAATTTAAACATTCCACACTAATTCAAATATTTGTTAAATGTTTACTAATGAGTCACAAAAATGTTTTCATAAATAATGAAGAAGATAAAGATGAAAATGTCAAATGAGAAGACTGCTAATCGTCTGTAAGATGAGCCGGTGCCTTGTGGTCGTTGCCATCTGCATCATTTCAAGTCTGATCTCTAACGACTTGCAAATAAAAAATAATTATTAGACATATATGAATCTGAAGAAGAAACAAGCGATCATTTGACTTTAACGAACTATAAACATAAACTAAAATGCCTCTACCAAATCCTAATCAAGAGTTCGATTTAGACTCCATCAGCTCTCACATATTCAGTTTGACTCTTTTCACATGTTGAAATTATCTACACCATGAATAGACACTTGATTTTATTTTTGGACATGTGTAACCCCCAAACTGATAGATTAATGAATTATAAACTAAATCTAAATACCCCCACCAAATCTAAATTTAAAGTCTAATTTGAACTCCGTCGAATCTCACATATCCAAATTGACTCTCCGACCATGTTTAAATTATTTGCACTATGAATAGACTCTTAATTCAATTTTTAGATCTGTATAACTTCCCACACTGATAGATTAGTGAACTGATAATGCTACAACTTAAAGTAAAATGTTGCAGTAGGTCTTGTGGCCATACAGGAAATGAGTTTCAGTTTCTCCTATTTTGGAATTTGACGAGATCATCACACAAAGAAAAGCGAAGTATTACAACCTAACAAAAAAAGTAGGAATAAGCAGGATCAAAAATCAGATATTTTTCATAAATTACCATGGTAAAGCTCAAAAACCTGATATCTTTATTTTCTTTTGCCACAAAAAAAAGGTTATCTGCATATCTTCAAATTGTAGTCACATTCGTTTCTCAGTTGACCTTTGGAAAATTACAGCTCTTGATGCTGAAGCTATCACTGGAGCATACAGATTTTCAAGAAACTTTAAATTATAATATTGTTCTTTTCACTTTTATAATTCATAGCTGGAAGGTACCATCAGTTTATTTTTCTGAAATTTCACTAGAGAAGTGAGGGAAGAGTACTGTTGAAAGATTGGGATCACCTGATAATGTTTCCTTGCTGCCACCTTCGATCGCTGGAGACCTTTTCTTCCCTTTCCCACAAGTCCAACCAGTAGGAGAAAAATCTACTATGAGATTGAATTGATTCTGTCATTCACAATGAAATGTGTGATAAGAATGCAAAAGAGTTTCGGAATTGCAAATACATTATAAAATTGCTAAACTAAGCTATGCTATTATTTACACCAAAATTTACAGAGTATTGTTTCGTTATATGTTTCATGCGTTTGAAGCTTGCAATAATCCACATGGGGACAACATGAATGTGACTCTCCATTTCATTCACAGTAAACCACTGAAAATCCTCTTCAGGAAGGCCCAAGCACTGCAGCAGCAGTGGAAGTTTTGCCGCACCAACATACACTTTTTCCCTCAACACTCTAGCAACTTCTAACTTCTAAGAAAAGTCTCTCCTTTCCTATGTTTAAATGACAACAATAGCAACAATATCTTGAAATATTAATTAGCATACATAGAAATGTGGCCTTGTTCCTCACCAATCATAGAAATGTGGCCTTACTCCTCACCAATTGTATTGTGTTGTACATTTCATACATAGCATTGTGCAATATTTTCCAATGGACAGTGGAAAGGAGAGGCAGAATAAGAAGGGGAAGAGTGAGGGAGGGGGTGAGCAAGTGATTAAACTGTGGATGACAGAGAGAGAGAAGGAGAGAGAGTACCAATTGTGTAGCTACCAATTAGGAAAAGAGTTTTGGGGTTGAATGCTTCAACTCGAATTGCCTCAATTATGAACTGATTAATTATATTTATTTATAACAATCTAATCAAGATCTATCTACTAAATTTAATCTACATCTAAATGGCAATTGTTACATTTAAGTTTGAACAAGATCCAATGACTGGGTTTGCTTCTGATCAAGATCTGACGCTATTAATCAAGATCCACATGGTTGGATTTATTCCAAATATATAACAATTTAATCAAGAGATGTTGATTAACAATTTAATCAAAATTCAAATTGTTAAATTTTAGGTTGTTTAAGATCTAAAGATTGAAATTACTCTTGATGCAGAAATTTGATCAAGATCCGATTGTTCAATCTACTATCAATTGCAATCCAACATTTACATTTCACCTAAGTCTTAATTCAACCATTAAATTTACCTTGGACCTAACATCCAATCAAGTAGACACGTAATATTAAATAATCATAATATAATATATGATATATAAAAATATATAATAAAAAATTATTATATATATGATAAATATTGTTTAACAAAGAAATACACATTATATAAGATTATAGCCATGAAAAATTTTTCGTCACTACTCAGTCGCTAATTTAGCGACGAATTAACAACATACATATTCCATTCCGACGAACGCTCTTCGCCACTAATCAGTCGTTAATTGGAGACAGATTAGCGACCGAAACCCTTTCCATTCCTAATCTGTCGCTAAATGGCGACAGATATAGCGACTCCCTTATGGCGCCGGTAAACCGTCGTGAAATATAAAATGTAGGGATGAAATCATTTTGATGCTAATCTGTCATTAGAGACAAATTAGCGACGAGATACTTTTCGTCGCTAAATGTCATCGCCAAACTGTGATTTAATTGTAGTGTTTTTCTAGTAGGGTACGTCTGTGCCGCTGTGATCCACAGCGGCACAGTGAAACTTAGATTCAAGTAAACAGAATTCCCACATGTCTGGCACACTAGGGCTGTAAACGGAGCGAATACGGAGCGGATATGGGTTTTTCGTGTCCGCTCCGAATACTTAATCGGATAATCCGTATCCGCTCCAAATAAAATTCGAATATGAAGCAGATATTTTAGACGGATAATGATCGGATTCAGAGCGGATCTGGATATTATCCGATTCGAAAATATGAGACTAGTGAGGACTGGGGGGGTCCAGGGAGGGGTGCTGCCGGAGGGGGAGAGGGCAGATGGGGGGTGCCGCCGGACTGCCGGAGGGGGGGAATATATATATATATATATATATATATATATATATATATATATATATAGAGAGAGAGAGAGAGAGAGAGAGAGAGAGAGAGAGAGGGGTGCTGCCGGAAGGGGGAAATAGAGAGGTATAGAGGGAGGCCTGAGGGGGAGGGGTAGTGGGGTATCTACCAGAGAGAGAGAGGGGGGGGGGGGGGGGAGGGAGGGAAGCCCAGGTGGGGGAGGGGTGTCGCAGAAGAGGGGATAGAGAGAGAAAGAGGGCGCCGGGCGAGGTAGCCGCGGCGGCACCGGGCTGTCTTCTTCAGCTGCGGCAGAAGATGGCTGTCGCCGCCGTCTTCCTCCAGCCCGCCCGCTCGCCAGTCGCCGCAGATGGCCATTGCCCGCCTAGGCCGCCTCGCTCCGCCTGGTCGCCCCTCCTGCTGCCCTGCACACCCGACCGGTCGGAATCGCAGAGCCAGATCGCCTGGCGCCGACGATCAGGGGAATGAGGCCGCAGCGGCGAGGGCCCAGCCGCCCAAGGGGGGTCATGACTCACGATTCATGGACTTGTGGTAGTGGGACAGGTGAGGTGAGTGGGGTAGTTAGGGATTTTTTTATATATTTATATAATATATATATAGATCTTTAGATCTAAGATCTAACGGTCATGATTTATCTGATTTTGAAGCGGATCTTAAATGGAGCGGATCACCCAATTCCATGTCCGCTCCGTTTATTATCCGGATATTATCCATATCCGAAATCTGATCCGACGGATATATGTTAAACGGATAATATCTGTTTAACCGGATACGAATCCGAATCGGATCCGGATAATATCTGGATCCGTTTACAGCTCTATGGCACACCCTCTCCTTCGTTTTGGTAAGGCTTCCTCGGCCCAGCACATGGACTATTGGTGAAGCCCAAGCATTAAATCCCAGAACATCGAGTTGGCAGATAAGGCAATCAACATGGGCCTTTTGTAAAGCCCAGGTCCATAGAGGTACATATGTTACGTCCCTTTACCCAATCGAAACCCATCTAAAGCCCTTCTGGGTCGCACTCATGTAAAGCCTTCTCCAGTTACAATAACCCTTTTTGTCCTTCCAAATTCGAGGGGTTTTCTAGCACACGTATGACATCTGGAGTGATGAAGTCTGTTACACCGAGAAACTTGTTGGTGACTGCCACCTCTCCAAAAACTTGAATTGCACATAAAAATAAAAAGGGAAAAGTTATAAGCATGTCCATTTTGTTTGTAATATGAAGAATATCACTTTTAACTACATATCAACTGATACAACTTGATTCCATAGAGAGAATGACAAAAGTATCAACCCATTACATGCCTTATCACTCGAAAAATAAAATAAAAATAATTTGACTTAAATTTAAATAAAGGTGGTGAATGTTCATGATTGCATGACGTGTCAGCTATTCTTGGTTGATTAGGGGCCCCTTGGTTCATTTCTATATTTATGTTTATGTAAGAAGATTATATTAACCAGAATGTGTACATAAGAGTGACATTTTTAATTGTACACGTAATAAGGTTATGTATGCAATAGTGTTTATAGCCCACCTCCCGAGTTCAACATGCTGTACAAGTTATTCCACACAAAGTCTTCGATTAGTTAAAGCTTTTCTGCATGGGAAGGGGCCCCTAATCAACCAAGACGTGGCTCCAGCAACAAGGCACACACCCCAACAACAAGGGGACAACTAACAAGGCAGGACACATTTGACCGGTTCCACAGATAAAAATCTTGCACCGGTGAAGGCCACACCACACGTAGGCTCTCTCAACCTTCACGACACACCCACACAGATGCACAGGCCGACGATGAACCCAACCGCAGCACGAACGAACCGGATGACCACGTTAGTCGCACACACACTCAGCAGCAGCAACAACTCCCTCGCAACTCACATGAGGACCTTGCTAGGAAGCCATACACCTGCAATACAAAACAAATGCTTACGACTACAATTAACCACCACGGACGGGCCAGCAGCGTACTAGTACCTTTCTTTGGGACAACCATAGTCATTAACTAATTACCAATCTCATCGGACCCCTGAGCTCTGATAACACTATAACAACCCGACCTCTTGGACCCCTGCCAAGGACCCCGAAGGTCACGCCGCCACCCAGGGATCCAAAGACTCGAAAGGGTTAGAATTTAGTCCAGTGAGATAAGCAATGAATTCAAATAACTATATCAAGAAAATTCGTACATTAATAAGGAAATTATGTATAACATGTCCCAAATAAAACTATAAGTACAGAAAGAAAAATACAATCCTTAAGGGGCATACCCTGAGGACTTGCAAAAAGATAACTCTCAACTCACACAGTACAAGACCTCACACACTCATGGACACACATTGCTGGCAACGCACGACATAACAAACTGCCACCACAAACATCTGGTAATGAACTCCTGCGACAGCGAGTCCCTACCTGAAGAAAGTAGGGGGTGAGCCTTGCGAACAAGGCCCAGTAGGGATAACCAGTCCCTTACCAGCCAGAGCAGCAGGAACTCCAAAGAACGCGGAAGCAAACTACACTAAAAAGTAGTAACTAAAGAAAATTACTAGGCTAGCTACTACAAAACAACGGAAACAGATTAATGCCACGACCAACAATCAGGGTCGGGCCACTCACGACTCCCACAGAACCAGTAGAGTCAGACACGATGTGGAAGCAACCCTCGACACACGCACGTCGAGACAAAGAGCTCACGGAATACCAGAGCAACCACGTGAGACCAGAATCTCACCACAAGCACGGCCACCTCAGACCTCCACAAGGTCGAGGGCCCACAACAAAACCACCCTTGAACCCAATACATATTACGAGGTCAGAAAACCACATACGCCGGTGCCACCACGGACGACACCAAGGAACGAACTACAGAAAAATGGTCGGAGCCAACACAAGGCACACCGACAGAACACGCAATGCGGAAGCCACCAGAAGCACAAGCCAAAAATGCCAGACTAATGATGCCCACGGAAACTAGACACGACTAGGCTACAACCACCGTGCATGCTAGGGCAATGGATCACACTTGGAAACATGGGAGGGAAACATTGTCACTACAATAGCGACCAAGCCACTGCCACTGGCAGTCAAGAGGGGGACACACCGGCCACTCTCTCTACTCGCCAGCCACCGACTCCTGCCTACAACCTCCCCGGAAGAGTGAGGCCAGCGAGCCACCATAGAGAACACCACACACAAACAACTGCAACCCAGCCGAGCTGTGGCCCGACAGCTGACACCGCGATGTGGCTCTAGAACCAACACCGAGAGAGGAAATGAGAAGGACTAGCTGATCTGCATCGGAAGAACAACCAAACCACCTCAGCATCCCAGACTCAACTAAGAGAGCTCTGCAAACGACTCTACGCCGCTGTCCCCTACTGTTTTCCCCTATGCTACTAAAGTCTGTAACTCGAGCTCGCCCGCCGCCTGAAGAACTCCCTCAACTGGCGCGGGGATTGGGGATTCCAGGTAACGGTAACAACCTCTGAATGGAACAATCCCTCGAGTGCCAAGAATCGGGTGAACTAGGAACAGACAGGGAACCACAACAAGCAAACGACACCACTGGCTCGTAACCAAGACAAGCCCAGCAAACACAGGGCACGCACGACACACCTCCTGGAACTTCCAAGAGGACCGTCGGCCAACACAGGCACACACACCTCAGCTAGAAACTCGGGATTACAGAAAAGGCTGCACAACAGTAGAAGCCAGAGAGCGATAAGAAGTCAGTCACAATTAGAACTAGAAAGCAACATAGAACCTGTCGTGACCAAAAAGTGACACAGAACCTGTTGCGACTAGAAAGCGACAGTTAGGGTGTCGCCTTTAGATGATGAACGTGACGTATCGACCCGTCGCGTTCTTCATCTAAAGACAAAGCCCTTGGGAGGGACCACCCCAAGACCCACACCCACAACCCGACCAGGGTAGCAACCATAGAACACCAGTCATGTGCCTAAGTTAGGGAAGAAGCATTCCTTTAACCAACTTAGGCACAGACCACCCTAGCGAAGCCCGGAAATAAGGATGGGGAATGAGACAACAACTCTGTTGCGACAAGAAGGCGACAAGCAAGGTGTCGCCTTTATATGCTGAACGAGATGTATCGACCCTTCGCGTTCCTCATATGAAGGTAGAACCCTTGGGGTAGAACCACCCCAAGGCCCACACTCAAGGAAACCACGGAGATAAACCACTAATTAGAAGACGAGCCCCGTGCCAAGTTGGGGAGACCTCCCTCTAACCAACTTGGACACTGGCCATCCCCACCAAGATCGGAATGGGGAAACATAACCGATAGGCAGAACGTGACGGTCACCCTGTCACTACCAGAACGCGACAGGTGACCTGTTGCCTTCTGACTGGTGTCGCGACAGCCAACCTGTCGTGACCTCAGTTAGAAGACCGAAAACTATGGATGGGCCATCCCTCGATCTCCCCAAAGCTACAACGGCCATAGAAAGGGAGGGAAACAAGGTCTACACACCAAGTACAACTGGAAAATAGGCTCGAGGCACCAACACCACCTCTCCTCACCCACAAATCACAAGAGAACTAATCTACACAAGAGAGAGCACCACCGGCAAGCATCCACCCGTGCAAAACCACAAGGAAGCCTCGAGCACAGGGAGGATAGCCCAAAACAAGCTCCATCTCCTCAAGATAGTAAGAAAGAGCAAGAGATCCCTACTTGCAATTGAGGAGCTAGACCAGTTGGGGCCCTTCACGTCGGAATGGCCGCCTCCTCCTCAGTCCACGCCGCGCTAACGCTTTGCCACAAGCACGCCGGCACCTCCACCATGCCCAAAACACCTGAGAAGAGAGAGGGGAAGCTCCCCCATCGCGGAGAGGTGGAGAAGAAAGGAGGAAGAGGAAGAAAGAAGAAGAAAGAGGTGACTGCATGCCTTAAGGCCTCGGGACCGAGCTTACGACAAGGAGAGCATCGCGTTCTCACCAGAATGCGATAGGTACCTTGTCGCCTTCTCAAAAGTTCTGACATACATATAGCTTCCAGACCATGTGTCACACCTGCATGTGGCTCAAGTGAACGCGACAACTGGCACATCACCTTCACACACATGAGTGCGGACACGTGGTACACCAGCCACAGACAGACCACAAGAACGCGACACAGAGGCCGTCGCATTCAAAACACGACACCTCGACCCTTCGCGATCCCATGATCAACATCAAGGACAACTAGAACCTGGGATGTTACAACTTATCTCATATTTTAAGTTTTTATTTTAATTTACCTAGTTAAGTGATATTATGTATTGAAAAATTATTATTTTTCTATATGAAAATATATCATTTATCTATAATTAGCACGAACAATATAAAGAATTAAATATGCTAAGTTATTTATTTTAAACACCAAACATTATGTTTTTTGTGGGTTGAGGCATATGCACCTCACACAATCTCTTATTTTGATGGTGACTCAACTCCTTAATATTTCATACTTGCATACATACTTAAGAGTCTTTCATCTTATTGCTTTGGAAAGGATGACTTGGTGAAATGAGAAAGTCAACTTGTTCTGCTTTCTTTTATTTATAAAGTTGACTTGTGCATAAAGAAAGTCGACTTATTATCTCCTGCTTTGAAAAAGTGGACTTGTGAAATAAGAAAGTTGACTTGTTCTATTTTCCTTCATTGATAAAGATGACTTGTGAATGAAGAAAGTCAACTTATTGTCTCCTACTTTGAAAAAGTCGACTTATGAAATGAGAAAGTCAACTTGTTCTATTTTTCTTCATTAATAAAGTAGACTTGTGATCAAAGTTCAATCGACTGATTCTCTTATGCTTTGAAAAAGTCGACTTGAGAAATGAGAAAGTTGACTTATTCTGTTTTCCTTTACTGATAAAGTTAACTTGTGAATGAAGAAAGTCGAATGATTGATAAAACTGACAATCAGTCGATTGAACTTTGATTATCGGTCGACCGATCTTTCCAGTGAAAACAGTTGACCGAACGGAAAAACCAATCGATTGATGAACAAAACATATCAATTGGTGGACAAAAAATTCCGATTGGTGAACATATATCTATATATATAAATATACTTTTAAGGTATAAGAATTTCATATATTTAATACTATGAGTATAGTCATCAATTGAAAATTGTTACCATATACAATGTATATTTTTTTTATAGTATTCATAATCAAATTTTTAATATTTACATAATTAAAATTAATTTTATTATTCTTATGCTACATAAAAGAAGAGAAAATATAAGAAATAATTAACTAAAAATAACAAAAAATATATTAACTTTATTTAAAATTATAACAACACAAATATAAATATATTATTAATATTTTAATTACATATATAGAGGTGTTCTATTTATTAATATAATTAATAATATTGTATATACATATTATCATTTTCTTAGAAATAGGAAACTACTATATTATTGTATATCATAAAGTGTGTTTCATTTCATATTCAACATGTTATTGTCATCTACTTAATTAAGTGTTATTATATGTTATAAAACATTTATTTTCATTAATGATAATGAATATATATCATTATCTATATTTAGCATGAATAATATAAAAACATTAAATATTTGTAGTTTTTTTTTATTTTAAATGCCAAATATTATGTATTTTTGTAAATAATACATAATAAGGTATTTTATTCTTTTAAACTAAAGCCTAGTCTAAATTTATATTAAATTAATTCTATTTGAATTTAATAAGAGCGAGAGATAAATATTGCATAATATGCATTAATGTAGTCACACAAGTACATAAAATAGTTTTTTATAATATTTTCTTACTATGTTACTCATAATCAATTTTATAATATTATCAAGTTATTTAAATTCTTTTTTCTTCTACTATTTAAAAAATAGAAACTATAATGGCAAATCAATTAGCAATAACAAAATATAACTATTACACTAATAACTGTTGTACTTTGTAGATTTTAATGATCACAAAACACTAATTTGTGTCCATGTTGATGACCCAAACATTTGAATTGTTAATTTAGTATCAAGGTCTAATTTGTGTGTTAAGTGTGCAACAAAATAAGTCGAAGTAGCATTGGTAAGTGAACAGTGCAAAGACACAGATTTGGATAGAACAGAGGAAAGGACTGACTGACAAAAATGATAGTTGACCGAACTCTGGTTATCGGTCAACCGATCATTCCAATGAACTAGGTCCAGTATGATCGTGAAAACAGTTGACCGAATAGACGATCCAATAGATTGGTGAACAAAACATACCCATTGGTGAACAAAGCATTCCAATTGTGACCGAACATTTTCAGTCACAATTCGATCTTAGATTTGAGACTAAATTGTGACCGAATTAATTCTATCACAAATTTTTTGTTTTGGCGGGTGATAGGTCTAAAATTTACGACCAACTTACTTCGTTCATAATTTAGTTTCAGATCAGAGACTGAATTGTGACCGAATTAATTTGGTCACAAAATTTTGGCGGGGATTGAGACTGAATAGTAACCGAATATTCAGTCGCTACTTCTCTCCACCCCCCCCCCCCGACGACCATCTCTTATACTCTCTCTCTCTCTCTCTCTCTCTATGTCGGTCGCCACCATCGTCTCTCTGATAGGTAACCACCCTCTCTCTATCTCTTGATAGGATGGTGGGGGTGGGGCCAACGATTGGGGGTGGGTGAGCAACAGTGGTGGTGTGGGGGGGGGGATCAATGGTGGGTGGGGGGGGGTCTCAGTGGTGGGGGGAGCCAAGTGGGTGTGGGGGGTGCTCAGTGGTGGGTGGGGGGGCGAGCTGCTGTGTGTGTGTGGTGTGGGGGGGAGAGGCAGATTGGAGAGAGAGAGAGAGAGAGAGAGAGAGAATTAAATGGATTAAATAATTTTCATGTTGATCCTAGATTCAATGAAAATTGTGTATGGGCTTTGTAACACCCCTTCCTTCTTTGGTCAACTACCTTATGTTGAAGGTAGCGACATATCGGGACGTCTCCTTCTGAAGGCGAAGGGATGACTGTCACGTTCTTGTTGGGAACATGACTAGCATGTCGTCGTGTTCACCCTCTGACAGTAGCATGCACTTTTGTCATCTTGCTGTCGGGATAGTTGGGACACGTGTTGTGGCGCATGTCACCTGAAGGCGACATGTCAGTCATTGTGTTCAGGCTGTCAGGCCTATGAGAGTGACACGTGGCAGGTCCGATGGTCATGTGTTTACATCGTTCTCCATGCTCCCCTCCCCTAGTTCACACTAGAATCACCATTTTAGGGCATTTTTTGAGGTCTCGATTTGGCACCCAAACTTCTGTATGTTGTTGCGACATGGTCCTTATCATGACCTAGAACACGATGTGTCGCCCCGTCGCCTTCTGGTCTAGTAGCGACACACACCCTGTAGCGTTCTGGTTGTGACAGGGTGGCTATCGCCTTTTGACCTGGTTCTGCCGAGGGACTTGTGGAGGTCTCGGGTGGACAACTGGACCTCTGTCTGTGGTCGCGACAAGGCCCTTGTTGTGACCCAGAATGCGATGCTTCCCCTGTCGCCTTCTGACCCAAGTCGCAACAGATAGGGTGTCGCCTTCAGGTGGTGACGACCAATATGTTGCTTCCTATGAGAAAGCGACAGTGACCTTGTCACCTTCTCAGACAGAGAGTGAGTAGCGACCTATTCGGAGTTCTTTCCACTGCATCTCTGTTTGCTTGGAACTTGTGTTGTTCCTAGCATGGTTCTGCACTTGTCGTTCGCCTGGTGCTTGACACTTGAGGGCTTGTCCCGTTAGAGGTTATTACCATTACCTAGGCCCCCCCATCCCGTCGCACTGGTTGAGGGAGTTCTCCTAGTAGCAGGAATGCTTGAGTTACAGACTCTGGTAGCTAAGGGGGAAAATGGTGGGGACAACGATGTAGAGTCATTTGCAGAGCTCTCTTGATTGGTCTGGGATGCCAAAGTGGTTTTGGGTGTTCTTCCAGTGCAGATCAACTAGTCCTTCTCACTGCCTCACTCAACGTGGTCCCGATACCATCTAGAGGGGCCAGACGTGGGACCTCCGTCCAGCCAGACCACGGTAGTTGTGTGGTTACTTTTAGTTCCGCATCTCACTCCGACGGGAGGTCGTAGACATGGACTGGTGGTCGAGGGTAAGGCGCGCGGCGATCCTGATCGGTGGACTAGTGGTAGTTGTTATGTGGCTAGTGTCTTTGTCCAGACAGTTTCCTCTATCTGTGTTCACATCTTTGGGGTGCATTTCCGTACTGTGGTTACACGTGTTTCCGGTCTCGCCATGTTTAGATCGATGGCTGTGTAGTTTACTTTCTGCTTCTGCACTTACTCTGCTAATAGAATAGATTATCTTGCTTAAATTCAATTAAAACATATATCTGTTCTGCTTGTTAGAACTAGTGGGAGATTGGTAGTCCATACTGGGCTTCTTCGTGAAGCTCATTCCCTCCTTTTCAAGTGAGGCTTCACAGTAGTACCTTCCACGGCATACAGAGGAGACAAGGCCATAGTAGATGTCGTTTCCCTTGAGCAGTGTTCCACAATACTTCTCGATTCTTCACCCTCGGGGTATGCCCCTAAGGGATCTGTTATCCCCTTTCTTCCAGTACTTGTACTTGTTACTTAGAATTGTACTAGATTTTTACTTATGGTGGACGTTCTCTTTCACTTGTTAGTACATTTTAGTGCTTGTTATTGTCGTTTAATTCCATTACATATCTTGTTAGCCGGTGGTCGGATTCTCAGTGGGAGCCAGGGGTCTGGAGGTCGGGGCTGTTACAGGCTTTCAATCTACGAAACATGGCTAATCGAGGAAGAACTCTCTCTCTATGTATGAGTTGCACTCTTTATATCTTATGTCACGTTAGAGATTGATTCTTCTAAAGGCGACTTTTGATTTCTACGCCACGAGCTATTAGGCACATCCATTTGGTATACTTGTTTTTTATTGAGACTTTTTTTCTGTTAGCTTAAATGGGAATTCATATATATTTTTTAACATTTTTCATTGAATTGTTTGAAATTATTAGGAATTGCATATACATAGATCATAGCAGTAATTTTTTAAGTATTAGATTGTAAGATGTGATCCATCTCATCACCACTTGAACTATCAATTATGCAATTTAGTTTTATCTTGCATCATTTGTAGTTAGTATATGTGCCTTAATTTGGCGTTATTTAAGTAAGAGTTCTTTAATTGGATGTTTTTTAAAATTGATATTCTTTAAAATAAGTTATGCATAGATGTTCTCATTAGACGTATGCATATGAATTAAGTTTGAAGTTCTTTATTTGAATGTTCTCTAAATTAAATGTCATTTAAATCGATTTATGCTTGCATATCAATGAGTTGTTTTTAAATTTGATGTTATTTAAGTACTTAGAGTGCTCCATGTGATATAAGGTATGTGGGTGCAACCTAACACTACACACACCTTAGGAGAGTGTGTTAAACCCGTGTCAATGAACCTTCATGTTTGATCACACTTAGGTGGTCATTAACTATATACGTTTGTACTATTTGTTGAAAATATTGGTTGTGTCTACTCACTCCTCTCTGATATATCTTTATTAATTTTGAATACTATTTGTTGAAAATTGTTGACTTTTTTATCTCCTTGGTATATGTATTTTGGTGATAATAAAAACTCTGATTATATATATTTAGTAACAACAAACTTCATGATTGTACTCATGCATGTTCAAATGCATAATCAAAATCATTCCCATATTATCATACTTCATAACAAATGTCAATAGATGATGTCCAGGTGTCGACTTGTGAAGCACAAGTCTCAGCCTGTGTGTCAACACATGATGTCCATATGTTGACTTGTAAAGTACAAGTGTCGACCTGTGCTTATCTGCACATACTTGTGATTTATGATTATCTCCTTCTATATGAATTTTGGTTGATAATTGTGTTACACTGACATTATGGAATCAACATAAAATCTTCATTAAAGCTTGTCAACAAGAAAATATAGATAAAATAATGACCCCAAGGATCATCACTGTAAGTATTCTAAAAGGCTCAAATTAATTCTATTTAATTCACTTCAAGAAAAATTTTCTAAGTCCATATCGATTAGTGACTAAGATTCCTACCAATTAGTGAACAATGATTGTTTCGATTACTACTTAAGTGGCCAATCGATTCTTGAAGAAAAGATTCTATCGATTACTTTGAAGTAAGATAATACTCACCAAGCATATCAATTGGCGACTAAGCTTCCTATCGATTAGTGGAGAATGTTCCGATTACTGAAGTGACTTATTCCTATTAGTGTATATTCTATCGATTATTGTTATGAGTTATTCTGATTAGTGAACAATATATCGATTATTGTTATGAGTTGTTCTGATTAGTGAACAACATATCGATCAATGTTGTTTGTTCCGATTAATGAATACTTGCCTTCCTATTCTATCAATTGCTAACCACCATTTCGATTAGTGACCAATGTCATTTCGATTATTGAACACTTACTCTACTCTGTTTTGATTAGTGTTATTCTCACATCAATTATTGAATACTAGTCAAATATTATTCCAATTAGTGTTCACTTGACTTATTAGGTATTGATTAGTGAATACATGCGCTATAGTGTATTTTTGTCTTATACACTTTCGATTAGTGATGTAACTCATTTCAATTAGTAATCAAGCAATTTATTCATATCGATTGCCTTCACCTACCCTCACGATCATTCTGAAAGAATGTTTTGATGTGCAAACTTACTTTATTTCAAATGTAATTTATGAAACATCTCCTAAGTATCTGAAAGACTCTAACATTAAATGCAGCATATAACACTTTTTAGGCCTAGCCCACGTCTTACCTTGTGCATGCTTTTTAGGGACCCTTCTTTTCTGGGAGACAGAAAAGCAACTTACCTGAATAACTAGGTGTCAGCCAGATTTGTAGGCTTCTGCAGAAAATTTATGAGTGTTTGATTGATGTGTCTCTCTTACCTAACACCTCTCCCTTTGTGCATTAAATGTGAGCAGGTATTTGGTACTCTCTTAAAGGAAACGTTAGACACAACAACCTTGGACTCATGCACATGCTGATATTAAGCAAGACTCAACGCATCCTCCAACCTCTTGGAAATCTACATGAAGCCTAAGATGAAGACTCTACATGCACTCCAACGGCTACATCCTCAAGAGCCTATAAAAGAAAGAGCTGATGCAGTGAAGAAAATATAGAGAGCCATTCAAATTTTTAGAACACACCAACTCAAAGCATCCATCCTTCTATCAATAAAGAAAGTTGAGCATCAAAGCCTTAATCTCCAAGCTCTCTCTCTCTCTCTCTCTCTCTCTCTCTCTCTCTCTCTTTGCATTCTTGCATAGCTTTCTTTCATAGAGAGATAGTGTTGTCTCAGATCAAGCCTATCTATTGATTATCTTGGGCTTAGTCTGGGGACCCTTGAGATCTCATTGAGATTGTTTGTTGTTCCTCTTCCTATGAGAAGAGTAGATCAGCCTGCGAGAGGGGTGCTATTTCCCCTTGTTTAAGGGAAGGCCAGCCTACAAGTTGGGTGGGATTGCCCCTTTTGGGTGAAGAGAAGACCTGTGTATCAGGGTGGCCTTACCTCTTCAGGTTCAAGAGAAGACCAGCTACTGTTGGGTGTATTTGTCCAAAAGGGGGACTATACCCTTGGGTAGTGAAATCCCAAGTATTCTTGGGGACTGGACGTAGTGCTTTTATTGGGGAGTTGTTGAACCATGATAAAACTCTTTGTGTCTTTGTGTGATTGCTTCAATTTATTTCTGCTGCACACTAACACTAACCATTACATTTGAGATTTATTTTTGAAGTTGCGGAACTTGTTTTAAGCAATCCATTCACCACCCCCCCATCTAGGTTTGCAACGTGGTCAACAAAAACTTCGATGGATGTATCCATTTGAGAGGTATATTTGGATATTAATTTTTTTTTCTTAGAATTTCTATATATGTACAATATGTTTGTCATTTGCCATATGAAATATTGATGTAGGTGTATGCTTGACCTGAAAATGAAAGTTCGTAATAAGGTGAAAGTGGAGGGTTCTATTGCCGAGGCATACATTATGGAAGAAATATTGAACTTTTGTTCGATGTACTTTGAACCAGACAAACAAAATCGTCGTATTCAACCTCCACGTAATGACGTAATGATGATGGGGAGGGGGGGGGGAATCTGTCAAATCAGACCGACTCTCTGCGTTCGGACGTTCTTCAACTCACAGGATTGATCATAGAGAGTTATGCGTCGTAGATATCTATATTCTTTTGAATTGTATTGAGCTTGATGTTGTGTAAGTCCTCAACTCATAATTCATTATATATAGAACTTGTTTGCCCCTTTTCTATCCATTAAAGGTTCTCTTCCATTCATACTGCATATAATTTGATTTAGAAATAATTCAAAGATATCCACATCTCACTGACGTGGAGGTTGAAAAATAATGAGAGAAGTCATTGGCCTTATGGCTAAAAGATCGCGTAAGTGTCATTCAACTTATTTCTATTAAAGGTCAAGTCCACTTTTTAACTAGTCTTCTTTATATGTAGGTTGAACAAGTTTTATTGCTAATCAAAGAGTTCGTCAAATAAGATATGGCCCATCGAAAGTCGCACTTGCCTACCTAAGATTTATTGTGAATGTGTATAGATTTCACACAAGAGACTATGGGTTGAGTAAGTCTATGATGAATAGCGCCATATGTGTTAAAAGAAGTACATACAATGAAAATGATTATCACTACTATGGTATTGTTGAGGAGATCATACAATTGCAGTATCTAGGACAAGACAACCATATATTCTTGATTAAGTGTCATTCTTTTGATCCCAATTCTATTCGAAATGACATAACATATGGGATTGTCGATGTTAAACATCAATCCAAATTGAATACTTGCGAGCCATTCATTTTGGCCGCACAAGCCCAGCAAGTGTACTATACAAGCTATCCATCATCCAAGATTAAAGAAAAAAGTGATTGGTGGACAATTTGTAGGGTTAGATCAAAGCTTTTCTCTGATTATGAGTTGGATTTGATTGAAATTATTCATGAAGATGCCAATGCCAAATTTTTCAAGAAGATCTGGTTGACTATGTAGAGTTGGCAGCTCATACCAATTTAGATGAATCTGAAGAGCCATTTTGCTTATCTAAAGAGAATGAAGTCGAACAAGTCGATCCACGTGAGATAAAATGGGGTACTATAAGGTGAACATATTTCATTGTAGGAGAGGTGTCTGATGAGGATTTCTATGAGGAGGAAGATACCAGGGATGAGGATGAAGATGACGATGAAAATGGGGATGAATTAGATATATCATCAGCATCTGAAGAGGAAAAGGATAATGTTTGAAAAATGGTAGAAACTTTTATTAAAATTTTCACATCTTTCATTATTTATAAAGATAATTTTATTAAATTTCACATTTTTCCTCATATAGTTGTTGACTAATATGCATGAATTTTATTGTTTCTCATCAAGATATGGTTCGATGAGCATGGTCGGGCTCCAGTAGTGGGAGGAGATGGAGTAGTGGGAGGGGCGGCTCTACTCCCTTAGTAGGTATGCATATTAAAATTTATAGATTTTTCTATATTGATTATATACTTTATTTATGCCATTTAAATTCTTATAGGATCGGCTCCCTCTACGCCTTCTCCTTTCGTAGCAGGTATGTATATTTAAATTTGTAGGTTTTTGTATATTGATTATATACATTATTTAGTATGTTATATTCTATCAGGATCGAGTCCCTCTTCACCTCCTCCTCTTGCTGCAGGTATGTATATTTAAATTTGTAGGTTTTGTGTATTGATTATTTATATTGCTTTTACCATGCAAATTCTTATAGGCTCAGGTCCTTCTGCGTCTTCTCCTTTCTTAGCAAGTATGTATATTTAAATTTGTAGAATTTTCTATATTGATTATGTATTATTTATACCATTCAAATTCTAACAAGATCGGGTCTCTCTGTGCTTCTTCCACTAGCTTTAGGTATGTATATTTAAATCATCGAGGTTTTCATGTATTGATTATTTATATTACTTTTGCCATTCATATTCGTACAGACTCTAGTGCTTCTGTAGCTCCAATTATGGTGGAAAGTGTCTCTATAATGCTACAAGCAAATGGTGGTGGAAAGTGTAACGTAGCGTGTTTTTCGGACCTTCGCGGATTGTTGATTAGTGGTAGTTTGGATCTGTGTTTATTGGTTTTGGTGTGGTGTTCATGACCAATATGGGGTCATTGGGCCTTGGTTGTGGTTTCCGCGTGCTGTGTAGAGCTTAGTGGGCTGGTAGGTTAGGCTCGTAGTGCCCATTGGTTCACTAGATGTGAATGCGACGGGGGTGTAGGTCGCGTTCTGAACGCGACTGTCACGCCCCGACGCGGAATATCGGAACGCGATGTAGTTGCAAGTAAAGGGTATAGAGAGAGTGCTAAACATCAAACCATTGCACAGTGAATAATACTAAAGTGAATTCATTTCATTAATAACTTTCTGATGTCTAGATACAACCACTAATATCAGAGCCAATCTATGGGGACCGATTACATTGGAATAAAGCAAAAGACAACTTCAAACCTAACTACTACAACACTAAACATAGCAATAGGACACTAGGGTACTCATGACATCACTCCTGGTCGTTCCAGTCCTCTTGAGTGTATGGTTCATCCTCGGTCTCACCTAAGAACACAACGACAAATAACTCAGGGTGAGCGAACATCGCCCAATAGGACTTAAATCTCAGGCTCAAGCAGGCTTTAAGTAATTAATGCATTAAAGGCAGAGCAACTAATGACAGAACGGTAGAGAGTGTCAAGTAAAAATATAGTAGGACAGTACGTGAACGAAATAGCAAGACTTTCCAAATATAGACTTTCCAAGAATAGCACAAGTGTTCGGAATAGCACAATAATAGCAAGATAGCACAATGTCAAGTATAGCAAGATGGCCATAGTACAGATAGCACAACGAGTATAGCATAGCACTTTGTTGTCAATGGACAACGAGAGAACATAGCACTTTTGATTGTCATTTAGATAGTCAAAATAGATAGTACTTGAGTGTAATGCCAAACACTCTGATCATTTAACTCCCATGGGCACTAGCACTTTCGAGCACACATCCCAGGACCAGATCGAGCCCTTTATATATTGCCAGTCATTAGTTATATTGTTTATCTTTAGACAATCAGTCAATGGCCAGTATAGAGTACCAAGAAGTAGATGAGAGCACTAGATGAATAGACAAGATAGTAGAGTGAACGTGAATAGATGAGCGAGTAGAGTATAGATGAGAGTTAGTGGACCTTGCACATGAAACGTTGAGTAACGAGCGATAGTAACCGTTGCACAACACGTGCACATGGTGTTGGCAGTCAGGCGGAACTCACGACCTTACCACTGGCCATGTTAAGCATAGGTCCAGAGGTCCGGCGTGATTCAAGACGAGAGTGAATTTATAATGGCCGTTTGGACCATATTGATCCCAAATGAGTGTAACAGGTGTTAGGGTACAACCGGCTCGTCGACCATGTGGGAATCCATGGATAGAGAAGACTTACGGAGGTCTTGAATAAAGACTTACTAGTCCGGCAGAAGGAGTATCCGACAGAGAGTTCGTCCAAGTCAAGAGAGAGTGTATATAGAAACAAGTACTCGACGTTCTAGAGGAGTTCTAGAACAGTGGAGCGTCGATATCGGTATTCCCAAAACATCGCGAGAAACGATAGACAAGTATAGGGTAATTTAATGCCATAAATTACCAGATGTATTACGAAATAGTTTCATGCCAAATTATACCATATTTGGATGGTTCAAAGTGTGTGTAAGTGTCATGAAATTTTAGATAGAAATGATCATGTGCATGTATTTTAGTCATACATAAATGTTTAATTTATAACAAGTGTTATTTTCTATATGTATGACTATTAAACCAGAGTACAAACACTGTAGATAATCAAGCATTGCTGAGACAGGAGGTTTCTTGCAAAAAGAACCCAGATCGCGACATACCCTGGTGAGGGTCGCGACGGGGTCAACTGAGATCGCGACGGGTGCTTGTACGGGTCGCGACAGGCTTAGTCTGGTCGGGCAGCTGATCGCGACAGAGGGCACTGTCACGATGACCCTTGTGAACGTGGCCTATCGGGCTGTCGCGTTCACAGGGTCTGCGCCTAGGTTCGACAGGGAAAGGACATTACATTGGATTGCGGGCCAAAACCTACCCTATTTAACATAGGGTGGTTCAGAAAATCACAACTAATTGTATAGTCAACAAAAATTCGTGAAACCAGTTGCAAAACGACCTAGACATGCATGGGTACTTACAATAAATAGGAATAGGAAAAAAATCAAGGTTTGGACATGTTTTAAACACGGGTATTCATGACGAACATGGAACAATACATACTTGAGATCAACGATTAAATTCGCAAGATAGGATGAATCAAATTTAGGGCTTTTAGGGGCAAAAGATGCCTAACATGCATCAGTTCCTACAGTGAAAATCTCGTGTCATGGGTTGAGTATACAAAGAGATCAAGAGTTAAGAAGAGGGCTCGGGGTCATGTCAGTTGCAGAACATGAAAAATCAAGAACGACAGATATGCTCGATGGAAAATTATGAAACCAAAGAGCTTTTGTTCTTGATGGACGAGACATCCTACAGAAAAAGTTTCATCGTTTATGCTTGTGAGAATGCCTACCGTTGATCATTTTCCTCTTCTAGGGTTAAGACTTGAAGAACTCGAGGAAGAACTTGAGAGATCCTTCCTCCCCACGAATTCTCCTCCTCTTGGCCTCTCCTCCTAGTCCAGGAACCTCTTAGCATGATCTAGGGCCGGCCATGAGGGTTTGAGAGAAGTATTTAAGCTTCTCCCTATTCCCTTTCCTAGTTTAAATCTAACTCCTATTAAATTCCAAATTCCCTATTTTCCTCTCCCTTTTTTAAGCAAGAGATCTTCTATTTGGGTTGGGAGAGAGAGGATTTCGTGGCCAACCCATTAGGGTAGGTTTAGGAATCCCAATCCAAAACTTCTATTTTTAATACATTAAATACATCTTTTCTATTTTAATAATATTTTAGTTACGAATTTTGGGTACTTTTCTATTATTCCCCTTTTAAAATCCCTATTTTAGCCCACTAATTTCTAATGGGTCCATTTAATAAAGCCCATTACTTATTTTTATTTGATGGGTTTTATTTAATTCATTTTTCTTTGATTTTCTAATTGCTTTTATTTTTTTTATTTTTTGAAAAATCCAGGTTGCTACATCCTCCCCCTCTTAAAAAGAATTTGGTCCCCAAATTCATCTGATCATAAGGGAGAAAGTGTCTTACCGCAAAGATCGGGATAGTTGCGTCTGATAATTCCTTCTGGTTCCCATGTGGCTTCTTCCACTCCGCGGTTATTCCATAGGACTTTAACCACATGGATGGGCCGGTTCCTGAGTTGTTGTATCTTCCGTTCCAGTATCTTGACTGGCTTCTCTTCATACATCACATCTTTGTTCAATATCAACTTCTCGTGGCGAATGATGTCCGTGGGGTCGTACACATATTTCCTAAGCATGGAGACATAGAACACATTTTGTACACATGACAAATCCGGTGGCAATGCCAGCTGGTATGCAACCTCACCAACCCTTTCGAGTACTTCTAAAGGACCGATGAATCTAGGCCTGAGCTTTCCCTTTACACCGAATCTTTGGATGCCACGGGTAGGTGACACTTTTAGAAATACATGATCACCCACTTGAAATTCCAGATCTCGCCTTCTTTTGTCGGCGTAGCTCTTCTGTCTAGATTGGGCAATTTTGAGCCGATCTCTGATTACTTGAATGTCCTTTGTTGTCCGTTGCACCATGTCTGGGCCTAGCCATTGTTGTTCTCCAACCTCATTCCAACATGCAGGGGATCTACAGTTCCTTCCGTAAAGCGCTTCGAATGGTGCCATCTTAATGCTTGCCTGATAACTGTTGTTATAGGCAAACTCGATTAGTGGTAGGTGCTCATTCCAATAACCTTGAAAATCTATAGTGCAAACTCTCAACATGTCTTCCACTATTTGGTTGGTTCTTTCGGTTTGCCCATCGGTTTGTGGATGGAATGCAGTACTAAAGTTGAGTTTATTACCCAGTGCACCTTGCAGTCCTTTCCAAAAATGAGATGTGAATCTCGGATCTCGATCCGAAACAATGGATGATGGAATGCCATGTAGTCTTACAATCTCCTTGACATATAAGGCAGCTAGTACCTCCACGGACCACTTACTCTTTATAGGCAGAAAGTGGGCGGATTTGGTTAGTCGGTCCACAATGACCCATATGGCGTCAAGTCCACCACAAGTCTTGGGTAAACCCATGATGAAGTCCATGCCAATGCTTTCCCATTTCCACTCCGGAATATCTAGCGGTTTGAGTACACCAGTAGGGCACAGGTGTTCTGCTTTTACTTGTTGGCAAGTAAGGCAATGCGCGGCATGTTCAGCTACCTCTCTTTTCATGTTCGGCCACCAAAACGTTCTTTTCATATCATGATACATTTTGGTACCTCCTGGATGAATAGTATACCTTGTCTTGTGAGCTTCGTCCATTAGTCTTCTCTTTAGTTCTTCATTGTCGGGAACACATGTCCTTCCTTGAAAGACAAGCCTTCCGTCTTCAGTCATTGCAAAGTCCGATCTTTCAGTTAGAGTTTCTTTGACATGAACTAAGAATGGATCATCGTCTTGTTGAGCTTTGATCTCCTCTAGCAGATCAGATTGAATCTTGATATTAACAACCAAGACTCGATCATCTCTATGTTCGATATTTAAGTCTAACCTTGCGAATTGTTCTAGTAGTTCCATCTCGCCAAGGACTAGACTTGAGACAAATGCCATTGGCTTCCTACTAAGAGCATCAGCCACGCATTTCCCTTGCCTGGGTGGTATTGGATGTGGAAGTCGAAATCTTTCAAGTATTCCAGCCATCTCCTTTGTCTCATGTTGAGTTCCTTTTGAGAGAATAAATACCTCAGACTTTTATGGTCTGAGTAGACAGTGAATTACTCGCCATATAGATAGTGTCTCCAAATCTTCAAGGCGAAGACCACGGCAGCCAGCTCGAGATCATGTACTGGGTAGTTGACTTAATGTGTCTTCAGTTGTCTTGAAGAATAGGCGATGACCTTCTCCTTTTGCATGAGTACACAACCTAGTCCGATTCGTGAGGCATCGGTGTAGACAGAGAAACCTTCTCCCTCTACTGGCAGAGCGAGAACATGTGCTGAGGTAAGACAGTCTTTGAGGGTTTGGAAGCATTTCTCACACTCTTTACTCCAGGAGTATGGATTCTCCTTTCATGTCAGACGCGTGAGAGGAACCGCGATCCTTGAGAAGTCCTTGATGAACCGCCTGTAGTAGCCAGCCAGTCCTAGGAAGCTTCTTATCTCAGTGACATTGGTTGGTCTCTCCCAGTTGAGTATATCTTCGACTGTGGAGGGATCAACAGAGATGCCGTCCTTTGAGATGACATGGACCAAGAAGGATATTTCTTCGAGCCAGAATTCACACTTGCTAAGCTTTATGTACAGCTTGTTGTCTCACAAAACTTGTAGTGTTGTCTTTAGGTGTTCGTCATGCTCTTCCTTGGCCTTGGAGTATATGAGGATGTCGTCGATAAAGACGACCACAAACTTGTCGAGGTATGGCCGATATATGCTATTCATGAGTTGCATAAAGGCTGCAGGAGCATTGGTTAGATGAAAAGGCATAACGACAAATTCATAATGTCCATACCTGCTCCTGAAAGCCGTTTTGAAAATATCGTCATCCTTGATCCTCATTTGGTGATAGCCAGATCGAAGATCGATCTTGGAGAAATATTGCACTCCAAAAATTTGGTCGAATAGTTCATCGACCCTAGGTAATGGGTATTTGTTCTTGATGGTAAGCTGATTGAGTTGTCGATAGTCGATGCACAGCCTCATCGATCCATCTTTCTTCTTTACGAATAGCACAGGTGCTCCCTATGGGGAAGTACTCGGTCTGATGAACCCCTTTTCTAGTAGCTCCATCAGTTGCGCCTTCAATTCCTTCAGCTCGGCAGGTGACATTCTGTATGGTTGACGCAATACCGGTGCGGCTCCAGGAATCAACTCAATGGCGAAGTTGACATCTCGTTCAGGGGGAATCCCTGGCAGGTCTTTGGGGAATACATCTGGGTAGTCCTGTACTAGATGTTTGTCTTCTATCTTGGAACCCTTCTCTTCCACTACTACGGCTGCTAGGAAAGCAATACAGCCTTTCCTCATCATGTTGTGGGCTTTTATGGCGGAGACTAGAGACATCCGTCTCTTATGTCTAATCCCGGAGAATTCCAGTTTAGGAAAGTTACTAAAGGTAACCTTCCCTTTCTTACAGTCGACACTTGCCCCATATGCGGACAACCAGTCGGCTCCCAAAATTACATCATAGCCTTCCATGGACATACACATCAGGTCGGCTCTTAGGTTATGGTCTCCGATCATTACATCGGCAGAGGGAAAGTATTTGTTCAATTTCTCCATTTCCCCTAGTGGCGTTGTGACAGAGAGCTCACAACCCATGGGGTTTAACATTCACGGTATCAGTAAAGTTTTGAGATATAAATGAATGAGTGGCTCTAGTATCAAATAAAACGAATGCTGATAATGAGAAAACTTGAAGGGTACCTTCTACCACACCACCCTCCATAGCAGGTTCCTCATCATGTAGGGCTTGCAGTCGGCCCTGTTTCTTAGGCGCATTAGGGCGCCTTTCATTCTCTTTCAGTAGTGGGCACTCAGGGATACGGTGCTCCCGACTTCCGCAGCGCAGACATGCACCAGCTTTCCTCCAGCATTCATGAGATGTGTGACCAGGCTTGTCACAGTGTTTGGAGTGGCTCTTTGTTGGAGTGTTGGGTACGAAAACCTTGGGTTTCCTTTCTTGGCTAGATCCCTCCATGATGTTGAAGGGATGCTTCTTGCCGTTGGTAGGCTTAGCAGATGACTGACCCGAGGTCACTTCCTTCTTGACGAACTTCCCTTTTATACGGTCAGTGAAGTCCATAGCATCTTCTAGCAGCTGAGCCCTCTTCACCATCTTGGCATAGGTCAGGATGTTGAAAGGTGCGAGTTGAGTGATGTAGTGGGGATTAAGGCCATTTAGAAAGCGCTTAGCCTTCATCCTTTCAGTGTTCACCAGATGTACAGCATAGCGTGCCAGTCTAGAGAACTGGGCTTCATATTCGGCCACAGTCAAGCTCCGCTGTTTAAGAGCAGCGAATTCCGTAGCCTTCCTTTCTTGAACACGCTCGGAGAAGTATTTGGAGTTGAATGCTTCTTTAAACTCGTTCCAGGTGAATGGCCCATTCTCTCTAGTAGCTTCCACTGACTCCCATCAGGCGCGGGTGTCCTTCTCCAGTTGGAATGTGGCAAGTAGCAGCTTGTCCCCCGCTGCACATTGCATGACACGGAAAATTCTTTCCGTCTCACGGAGCCCGTGCTCAGCTTCATCCGGATCCGTGGATCTGCTGAACCTAGGTGGGTTCAGACTTCTGAAGTTGCGATGCAGGTCGCCTGCACCACGATTGCCACCTCCTTGAGTGGCTTGCACAATGGCGCATGTCAATTCTTGGATGGTTTGTTGCATGCCCCACATTTGAGCACGTTCGTCAGTCATCTTGATTGCTTAGTTCCTACAAAAATAACTTACTGTTATGATACTGATGTGAAATTTAATTCGTGCATGTGTGAGTTCATTTTTGCTAGTTACCCTTTGGCTCTAACCACAACTCACATGGGTAGGATAATTGACTCTAGTCGAGGCAGGTTAACCTAGATCATCCTGTACTAAGAATAACCTAGGCTCTGATACCACAAAACTGTCACGCCCCGACGCGGAATATCGGAACGCGAGGCAGTTGCAAGTAAAGGGTATAGAGCGAGTGTTAGACATCAAACCATTACACAGTGAATAATACTAAAGCAAATTCATTTCATTAATAACTTTTCGATGTCTAGTTACAACCACTAATATCAGAGTCAATCTATGGGGCCCGATTACATTGGAATAAAGCAAAAGACTAAACTTCAAACCTAACAACTACAATGCTAAACATAGCAATAGGACACTAGGGTACTCATGATATCACTCCAAGTCGTTCCAGTCCTCTTGAGTGTATGGTTCATCCTCAGTCTCACCTGAGAACACAACAACAAATAACGCAGGGTGAGCGAACATCGCCCAGTAGGACTTAAATCTCAGGCTCAAGCAGGCTTTAAGTAATTAATGCATTAAAGGCAGAGTAACTAATGACAGAACGGTAGAGAGTGTCAAGTAAAAATATAGCAGGACAGTACGTGAACAAAATAGCAAGACTTTCCAAATATAGACTTTCCAAGAATAGCACAAGTGTCGGGAATAACACAATAATAGCAAGATAGCACAATGTCAAGTATAGGAAGATGGCCATAGTACAGATAGCACAACGAGTATAGCATATGTCATGCCACGACGCGGAATATTAGAGCGTGAAGGCAGTTGCAAGAAAAAGGTATAGAGCGAATACTAGACATCAAACCATTGCACATTGAATAATACTAAAGCAAATCTTTCTCATTAATAACTTTCCAAATGTCTAGTTACAACCACTAATATCAGAGCCATTTTATAGGGCCCAATTACATTGCAATAAAAGGAAATAACTAACTACAATTCTAAGATAACATAATGACTCGGGGGTACTCCTGGCTTCACTCTTGGTCATTCCCTTCCTCGTGAGTGTATGTGTCATCCTCGGTCTCACCTGAGAACACAACATCAAATAACGTAGGGTGAGCGATAATGTCCAGTAGGACTTAAATCTCAGGCTCAAGCAGGCTTTAAGTAATTAACACATTTAATGGCAGAGTATCTAAATATAGCAGGTACAAGAGAGTCAAAATATAGCAAGAGATAGCACAACAGGTAACAAGATAGCACAATAGCACGATATCGAGTATAGTTTCCAAAAATAGCACAAGTATCGAGTATAGCACGAATAGTAGGATGGCCATAGCACAACTAGCACAAGTATAATGATAGCACGATGAGTATAGCACTTGTTTGTCATTCTAGGCATCGAGAGAGTATAGCACGTTTTGTGTTTTGATTGTCATATAGATAGTCGAGATAAATAGCACTTGAGTGTAATGCCAAACACTCTGATCATTTAACTCCCATGGGCACTAGCACTTTCGGGAGCACATCCCAGGACCAGATCGGGCCCTTTATATATTGCCAAGCATTGGTTATATTGTATCGTTAGACAATCAGTCAATGGCCAATATAGAGTACCAAGAATAGTTAAGAGCACTAGATGAATAGACGAGATAGTAGAAAGAACGTGAATAGACGAGTGAGTAGAGTATAGATGAGAGATAAGGGTACATCACGTAAAACAACGAGTAAACAGGCGATAGTAACAGTTGCACAACACGCGCACGTCGTATTGGCAGTCAGATGGAATTCACGATCTTCCTGCAGGCCATGTTATGCACAAGTCCAGAGGTCCGACGTGATTCAAGGTAAGAGCGAACTTCTAATAGCCGTTTCGATCATATCGATCCCTAAAGGTGTAATGGGTGTTAGGGTACAACCAGCTCATCGACCATGTGGGAGTCCATGATCAGAGGAGACTTACGGAGGCCTTGTGCAAGGGTTCACTAGTCCGGCGAAAGGAATATCCGACGGAGAGTTCACAACAAGCCAAGTATAGTGTGTATATAAAAACAGGTGCTCGACGTTCTAGAGGAATTCTAGAACAGGGGAGCATCGATATCGGTATATAAACAATGCAAGAAACGAATACAAGTCCTTTAAAATAGGGTAATTAATATACTTTATTGCAATAAATTGCCAGATACATTATGAGATATTTTATGCTAGATTTCAGCCATATATGGATGGTTCATGTGTGTGCATGTGTAAGAGAAATCATAGATAGAAAAGAAGTCGTGAATATGTATTTTAAAGCATTCAATATAGCTCCATTGACTGTTAAAAAGGCGTAAGAATTTTGTAGAAAGTGAGAGCAATAAATTTTATGGGTTTTCATCAAAAATCCTGTGAACGTGACGTAGGCCAGTAAGGGTCGCGACAGGGTCAGGGCAGATCGCGACAGGGCCTGAAAAGGGTCGCAACAGGGCTGCCAGAACAGAAGGCCAGAACATGACATAGGGTACTGTCGTGTTCAGAATGTGACAAGGAAAGCGTCGCAATGGGCTTGAGAACGCGACCTATCGGGCCGTCGCGTTCTCAGGTCCATGGCCTGAGTCTGATAGAGTTTTGCTCTATCTTGGATTGCGGTCGAGAAATATCAGATTTTGATACAGGGTCGTTCAGAAAATCATAACTAATTGTATACACGATGAAAAATCATGAAACCAGTGGCAAATGAAACTAGACATGCGAGAGTACTTCCACTAAATAGGAATTAGAGAGAGAGCATGGTTTGAACATGGTTTGAGCATGAACAATAACGAGTAACATAGAACATGATACAGAGAGCAAGATTGATTTAATTCGAGCAACATGCTCAACAAAAATTAGGCCTTTCAGGGGCAAAAGATCCCTAACAACATGAGGTGTCTACAGTAAAAATTTCGTAGTATGGGATCAAGTGTACATGGAGATATGATTCAAATATGATGACTCGGAGTTATCATGTTTGCAGAACTTCTAAAATCAAGAACAAAATATTGGCTCAATGAAAAATTATGAAACAAGAGGGCTTTTGTTCCTGGTGATTGGAACTACCTATAAATGGATTTGATTTAGTTTTGCTTGTGAGAATGCCTATCTTTGACTCAATTTGTCTTCTAGGGTTAAAATCTCCAAGAATGAGGAAGAAGCTCCAAGAACTCCTTCTCCCCATGAGATCCTCTCCTCCTTGGCCTCTTCTCCACGTCCAATCACCTTTGGCAACGAGCTAGGGTCGGCCAAGAGGGTTTAAGAGATGTATTTATGCATGTATGGGTTCCTATTCCAACTTCTATTCTAATTGCTCTTTAATTACGAGATTTCCTAACTCCAACCTTCCTTTCTTACTTTCCAACCTCTATTTAGGTTAGGATGGGATCTAAATTCGTGCTAAATCATAAAGGGTAGGCTTAGGAATCCAATTCCAACTCTTATTGCCTCTTTTAATGCTTAAAGAGTCCTTTTCTATTTAGGAGATATTAAGACTCCGAATTTAGGGTATTTTCTTTTCATTTACTATTTGTAAATTCATATTTGACCCAATAAGTTCTAGAGGATCCATTAAGCAAAGCCCATTACTCTTTTCCATTTAATGGGTTTTATTTAATGCTCTTTTCATTGAATATCCCTTTAGCTGAGTTTTTTTTAATTTATTATTTAAATTTTTATTTTTCTCAAAAATTCAGGTTGCTACAGCATAGCACAACGAGTATAGCATAGCACTTTGTTGTCAATAGACAACGAGAGAATATAGCACTTTTGATTGTCATTTAGATAGTCAAGATTGATAGCACACGAGTGTAATGCCAAACACTCTGATCATTTAACTCCCATGGGCACTAGCACTTTCGGGCGCACATCCCAGGACCAGATCGAGCCCTTTATATATTGCCAAGCATTAGTTATATTGTTTATCTTTAGACAATCAGTCAATGGCCAGTATAGAGTACCAAGAAGTAGATGAGAGCACTAGATGAATAGACGAGATAGTAGAGTGAACGTGAATAGATGAGCGAGTAGAGTATAGATGAGAGTTAGTGGACCTTGCACATGAAACGTCGAGTAACAAGCGATAGTAACTGTTGCACAACACGCGCACATGGTGTTGGCAGTCAGGCGGAACTCACGACCTTACCACTGGCCATGTTAAGCACAGGTCCAGGGGTCCGACATGATTCAAGATGAGAGTGAATTTCTAATAGCTGTTTGGACCATATTGATCCCTAATGGGTGTAACAGGTGTTAGGGTACAACCGGCTCGTCGACCATGTGGGAATCCATGGACAGAGGAGACTTATGGAGGTCTTGAACAAAGACTTACTAGTCCGGCAGAAGGAGTATCCGACGGAGAGTTCATCCAAGTCAAGAGAGAGTGTATATAGAAACAAGTACTCGACCTTCTAGAGGAGTTCTAGAACAGTGGAGCGTCGATATCGGTATTCCCAAAACATCGCGAGAAACGATAGACAAGTATAGGGTAATTTAATGCCATAAATTACCAGATGTATTATGAAATAATTTCATGCCAAATTATGCCATAATTGGATGGTTCAAAGTGTGTGTAAGTGTCATGAAATTTTAGATAGAAAAGATCATGTGCATGTATTTTAGTCATACATAAATGTTTAATTTATAACAAGTGTTATTTTCTGTATGTATGACTATTAAACCAGAGTACAAACATTGTAGTTAATCAAGCATTGTTGAGACAGGAGGTTTCTTGCAAAAAGAACCCTGATCGCGACATACCCTGGTGAGGGTCATAATGTGGTCAACTGAGATCGCGACGGGTGCTTGTACGGGTCACGACAGGCTTAGTCTGGTCAGGAAGCAGATCGCGACGACAAGCCCTGTCGCGATCAGATCACGACAGAGGGCATTGTCGTGACGACCCTTGTGAACGCGGCCTATCGGGCCATCGCATTCACAGGGTCTGTGCCCGGGTCTGACAGGGAAAGGACATTACATTGGATTGCGGGCCAAAGCTTACCCTATTTAACACACGGTGGTTCAGAAAATCACAACTAATTGTATAGTCAATGAAAATTCATGAAACCAGTTGCAAAACGACCTAGACGTGCATGGGTACTTACTATAAAAAGGAATTGGAAAACAATCAGGGTTTGGACATGTTTTTAACACGAGAATTCATGATGAATATGGAACAGTACATAGTTGAGATCAATGATTAAATTTGCAAGATAGGATGAATCAAATTTAGGGCTTTTAGGGGCAAAAGATGCCTAACATGCATCAGTTCCTACAGTAAAAATCTCGTGTCATGGGGTTGAGTATATAAAGAGATCAAGAGTTAAGAAGAGGGTTCGGGGTCATGTCAGTTGCAGAACATGAAAAATAAAAAATGACAGATATGATCGATGGAAAATTATGAAACCAAAGGGGTTTTGTTCCTGATGGATGAGACATCCTACAGAAAAAGTTTCATGGTTTATGCTTGTGAAAATGCCTACCTTTGATTATTTTCCTCTTCTAGGGTTAAGACTTGAAGAACTCGAGGAAGAACTTGAGAGATCCTTCCTCTCCACGAATTCTCCTCCTCTTGGCCTCTCCTCCTAGTCCAGGAACCTCTTGGCATGAGCTAGGGCCGGCCATGAGGGTTTGAGAGAAGTATTTAAGCTTCTCTTTATTCCCTTTCCTAGTTTAAATCTAACTCCTATTAAATTCTGAATTCCCTATTTTCCTCTCCCCTTTTTAAGCAAGAGATCTTCTATTTGGGTTGGGAGAGAGAGGATTTCGTGGCCAACCTATTAGGGTAAATATAGGAATCCCAATCCAACTCAAACTTCTATTTTTAATGCATTAAATACCTCTTTTCTATTTTAGTAATATTTTAGTTACGAATTTTGGGTACTTCTCTACTATTCCCCTTTTAAAAATCCCTATTTTGGCCCACTAATTTCTAATGGGTCCATTTAATAAAGCCCATTACTTATTTTCATTTGATGGGTTTTATTTAATTCTCTTTTCTTTGATTTTCTATTTGCTTTTTTTTTTTTTTTGAAAAATCCAGGTTGCTACAGCGACGGCAGTAGGGGTCGCGTTCTGGTTGCCGCTGCTGGGGTCGACGTCTACATGTGCGCCGCGTGTCGCGCATGGAGTGGGGTTTGCTGACGTCAGGGTTGGGAAAGCGACGCCCTAATCTGTCGCGATTAGATCGCGATGGGAAGGTACGTTGCGATCCCAAACGCTGTGCGGTTTTTAAAAAGGTTTAGCCGAACAGAGCTTTCGCAAGCTCTGCTCGACCAGGGAAGAAAGCTATTGCTGCTTGTTGGGCGATTTGGCATTTCAGCGGAGTTCTCGTCATGCTCTCGACGCGAGGACGTCGCGAGGAGTGGGGGAAATGCCTCGCCATGCGTGGTTTGTGTGTTCTTCGTGAAGGTAGGGAGTTCTACCTTGATTTGTTACGTGGATTGCATATTGGTTTGTTTATTGCTTTAAAAACAGTAGATACCATGTCTATGAAGTGAAATGAGCATGGAAACCAGGTTGAAATGGGATTTAGGGTGGTTTGCATGGAAGATCCGGAGATGGTTCCCGGATTAGGGTTTTCGCCTGAGAAGGCGACGGATCCTGCTGTCGTGACCAGATCACGATAGGCCGACCCATCGCGACAGGGTTTCTTATCGCAACATATCGTGGCGTCGCGATCAGAGGGCGGTCATAGCCTCTGTCGAGATCACAGCCGAGGGTTCTGCTTTGCATGCTTTTGGTGTTTTGGTTATCCGATTATCGTCGTTTATTGTGCATGGCTTTGGTAAGAGGTGCATTGACACCCGTAAAACTCTATGAGCAGGTTGCCACATGGTTAGTAGGTGGCTTACATAATCGGTGTGGTGTTATATTGGAGTGAGGTGCTTTGGCACCTGTAACACCTCTAAAGCGTGTCATTTAAATAGTTTGTGTGTGTTTACGTGGTTTGAGGATGTGCATGGCACATACTCCATTGTGGTGGTGTTACGCGTGTGTGGGTGTGTGTGTGTGTGTATGGCACATGCACTGGTTGTTATAGTGGCTAGGCAATGATGGTTCAAGTGTGAACCTAGCCTCAGTCTTGTAGTGTCCTATGTGGACTAATAGAGATGGTTTAATTATTGTAATGCAAATAAGGTTAAGAGTTAATGTATAGTTAGCGTATATTCACTACAAGAAAAAGCGGTAATAGAGACCGAAATAGAGACTGAAATATTTCAGTCCCTATTCGGTCCCTAACTAGTGACCGAATTGTCACTACAATGAATCGGTCTCTAAATAAATGCTTTAGAGACCGATTCAAAATCGGTCCCTATTCGGTCCCTATTTAGGGACCGAATTATTTCGGTCTCTATATTTGGGACCGACATAATTCAGTCCCTATTCGGTCCCTATTTAGGGACCGAATAGGTACTGAATTATTTCGGTCTCTATATTTGGGACCGAAATAATTCGGTCCCTATTCTGTTCCTATTTGGGGACCGAATAGGGACCGAATTAAATCGGTCTCTATATTTGGGACCGAAATAATTCAGTCCCTATTTGGTCCCTAAAGGACCGAATTATTTCGGTCTCTATATTGTGGACCGAAATAATTCGGTCCCTATTCGGTCCCTAAATAGTGACCGAATTAAATCAGTCTCTATATTTGGGACCGAAATATTTCGGTCCCTATTTGGTCCCTAAATAGGGACCGAATAGGGACTGAATTATTTCAATCTCTATATTTGAGAACCGAATGATGACTGATTTTATTTCAATCACAAATTCTCAATGATGTGAGAAAATTTTGTGACAACTCAAATTAATACCAAGTATGAAGCCCCTAGCATATTTGCAGCAGAAAATCATTTAAAGATTTATATTGTTTCATGTCGTTACCATTTCTGCACATATGTACACTGACAAGGTGTCACTGAATTTTGGTAATGAAATTTAGTTTGAAATTACCATAATTATCAAAAAAATATCTTGATACCAAAAATGTGGATATTGAGAATTTTTGATGCACAGGTAATGAGGTAAATATGATTTATCTATTTTTAGGACAATTTATACTTGATAAATATTTTTTCAGGAAAATTTTAAATAAAAAATATCATAAACTTACCACATTGTAATTAGACAGTGGTTGAAATTTTATTTTATTTGGATGTCATTTACATATTAAATTAAGGTTCCAAAGAGACCTAATTAAATGAATATATAGTAATCTAGTTACGTAACTTGTTTACGTAAGATTTAACCTGCATCTAAATGTGAACATGTGTAGGTAGTGGCAGTTATGTGTAAAATGTATATATATATATATATATATATATATATATATATATGTGTGTGTGTGTGTGTGTGTGTGTGTTAAAAGAAAAGATAAAATAATGTCAACGAAATGGATAAACTTTCTGCATGCATATATGTACGTGAAGTGTACGTGCTTGTTAATTAGTGTCACATGGGAGTGTGTAAGGTCTTAAAAGAAAGTGGAGGTAATGATGAGATAAATAGCTACGTGGGAGAGTGTGGAAGTGTTTATATGCATGTGCAAGCATATATATATATATATATACATATATATATAAGAGTATATAGAAAGGGGTTGGCGGTGGAAGCATTGGGAGAGGAAGAAACGCCAGGAAGGGAGGAGTTTTCGCGTAAGGAAAAACGAGCTAACTTGGTTTTCTGGAAATAAAGAAGAAGGAAATAATGTGTAAGGTAGGTACCTTCACATTACCTTTAAGATAATAAGTTTTTTTCTTGATCTTTAATCACGTTTATAAGTCAAGAACTTCAGTTAATATAAATGAAAAACAAATGTTCCATCTGAAGTTTCATTTTAAAGGCTACTATATGATTTCTGAAATTGTGTGATCATCATGTAGGAATATTTTGTATCTCCTTTCCTTCATGTCTCCATCTTTGATTAGGATCTTGAATATGAGTATCTATCATATTTACCCCTTGATTTGCGTGTCATAAAGATTATTAGGTATACTTTTTGGTCTCTTGTATACGTGTTTTAGCTAATACTCATGTCTTAGGTAAGTGTTCTTGTGAAAGATTCTTATTCTTCTTCTTTTCTTCCGACTGTGTTCTGGAAACAGTGGTAGTGTCAACACTATATGTCCAGTAGTGTCAACACTATCTATCCAGTAGTGTTCACCTATCTATCTAGTAGTGTCAACACTATTTATCCAGTAGTGTCAACACTATATATCTATGTAGTAGTGTTGACCTATCCGTTCAGTAGTGTCAACACTATCTATCCAGTAGTGTCACCATTATCTATCCAATAGTGTTGACTGATTTTATCCCTTATAGTGTTGACCTATCCCTTCATAATATCGACCTATACCTTGCAGAGAGTTGACACTATCCTTCAGAGTGTCAACACTCTCTTTTATTTAGGTTGACACACTCTGTTTTCAAATCAACTTAACTCCTGTCTCCAGTGACTTAGGTCGACACACCCATATTCTAGGTCGACACACCCTGCTAATTAGAATTCAAACTTGAAATAACTTTTACATGAACTATGATACACTAATTAATTTCAGATTTACTTGAAATATTTATTAAGCTACTCCTTCTTCTAAAAAGTGATTTATAATGTATTCACGTATCAGTTCTTACTCGATTTGCTTATCTTATGTTCTTGAAATTTCACTTGTAATGTCTAGAACTTGAGATCTATAGCTAGATCTCTCATGAATTTATAATGAGCCAATAAAAGGGCCCTGACATGGTCCTAGGAGGAGCACCCAAAAGTACTTGTGTCCATGGGAGTGTGAATGGTCTGGTGTGGCATTGCACCTAAAGTATATGCTAAAAATTTGTAGCTATCTGGTTTCAGATAGTGTACATGTGAGTATTTGAAACTCAATATCTAATTGTTCAATACATGAGAAATTCTCACTTCCTGAGAACTACAAGGAAGAAATTTGTTTACTTCACTTTTCTCATTTCTGATTTTACCATTTACTTGATAATACATGTCTAACATCCTCACAGTGACATATATATTTGCTACGTACACATGGTTCAAGCTAGATGTTCCATTTTTTGGCGATAAGAATCGACGAAGCGGCCTAGCTCTCTGTAATATATATATATATATATATATATATATATATATATATATATATCTATATATATTATTTTAATTTATCTTTCATTTTAATTAATATTTTAAATATAATAGTTAAGATCTTAATATTTTAAATGTGAATAATAGAAATATAATATTTAACTAATAATATATCTTAATATTATAAATAATAATAATAATATATTTACTTAAAACATATTTTAAATACTAAATCTAAAACCTCTACATTTCCAAACTAATCCCCCTCCCCTAGGCGCCAAATCTCCCAAAAAAATTCCCCTTTCCCCCGCCAACATCCCCACCCCGGCCCCCTCCGCCGCGCCAACACCCCCATCTTGACTCCCTCTCTGTGCCCACCCCCATCCTGGACACCCCTACCTCCCTGCGCACCACGCCACCAACCCCTCCACCCACCAACACCACCCACCCCTAGTGGCGGATCCTCTTTAGAGTCAGTGGGGTCACGTGACCCCACTGACTTGGAGGGGTGTCCTAAAGGGAAGTAGGAATACCCTTTGTTATTTAGGTGTGCAAATGAAAGGTGACCCCACTGAATTTAAGGGTGACTCCCCTAGACTCAAGTGACCCCACTGAACTAATTTTCAAGATCCGCCATTGCCCACCCCGGACCCCTCCCTCCCTGCGCACCACCCCCTCCACCAACACCAGAAGCAGTGGGAAAGCAAATCGTCTCCAACGCCTCGCCGATCGGAAGGGAAGCGGGCAGAGGTGGAGACGTCGGGAAGAGCGAGGAGAAGGCAGCTGAGTGGGGTAGGTCGGCGAGGGGTGGAGACGCCTGCTGTGCCGTCGGGGACGCGGGAGAGAGCGCCGAGAGTGGGAGGACGGTGTTGGTCTGGGTGAGGATGGATGGGCAGAGCAGGGAGCTGCTCACGTGGGCGCTCGTGAAGGTCGCCAAACCCGGGGTCTATGACGACGCTCTCCATGTCCTTCCAAGCAACGCTGCCGCCGCTAGTATTGTTCACGTTGCACTCCTCGGCCTCCCATTTCCTTCCACCCCATATTCTTTTCTCTTGTTTTGAATGGTTTGATCGTTTGTTTTTCTTCTGCAGACTGTTACGATCGCGGTACGAATTTCCTCTCCTGTTCGTCCGTCATCTCGGTCGTTAAGTCATTGGACTTCGGGCTCGCTGTCTACGAGGGCTTCTACAATCTGAAGCAGGTTTGCTTCTTCTTCACTATTTAAACTTCAAAAATGGAGATGCTAACACCCGATTAACATCTGAACCAGGGAGTTTATTGTTCCCTTTGAGCAACTGGAACAGACTGAGAATACGCTATTGTGATGGTGCATCTTTTGCTGGGAACATTGAGAGTGAAGTTCAGGTACTACATAGTGATTAGTTACATAGTAATTTTCATAACTGATGCAGAGAAGATTCTGAATTCCCTAGTGGGGCTGAAAACTGAAGTTCAACTATTTCCTAAATCTTCAAAACACAATAATCTACTAGCCAGATACCTTGGGTTTAATGGATAATGCTTTGTGGTGGTGATGTTGATGGCGATGAATTTCAAAAGGTCAATGTTATCCTAGATGTATCCTTATTTATATGAGTATTGGATGCCTACACATGCAGAAGTTGTGCATGCAAGTGCTAAACATTAAGGTTTCTTTGATTCTTAGTCTCTGTCAGCTGCTGCATTCAGGGAAAAATCCCAGAATCTTAAGTAAGCTTTAACACTATAAAGATTCTTCTCAATTGACTCTCTGTCTATGAATTTAGTACAGTGTAAAACTAGACTACTTAACTACAGTTGCAGTGGTAATGGTTGCATATGAAAAAAGGCTATCGTTAACTTGGAGATCATATGACTTCAGTTAACTTTTTTTCTACAGTTACTTGATTCGGCAATGTCGGCTATCACCTGATGATGGCTTTGGCTCTTCAATCTGCAAGTTCATATTGAACAAGCTGAACCCAAAAATTTCCCCTTCATTCTTTTTTCTATCAAAAACACCATATTCTCCAGTAATGTGGCACACTCCAGATTGGTCTTGGTGATTGTATTTATGGTCAATATTCATCAGCATGCCAAATTTGCTGGATATCTGCATATATACATTAAAACTGCATGTGTGAAGTGGAACTGATTCTACAGAAGATGACTTATATTGCAATTACATTTAGGACTGCCAGTCTGCCACCCATGCAGCCACCTCTGTCCACTCATTAACTCTACGTCATCAAAAGTGGCTGAGGCAGTCGCCTAGGCGATGAAGCCAGGTGAGTCAGAATTCTCCCATTTCCCCTCTCCAAGCTCTAAATTGGTTTGATGTCTGTACAAGAAAAGATAGTTGAATGGGTATACAGGACAATTTATACCAGAAAAATCCATGAACATTTTGAGCTAATATTTTTTCCATTTCTTTTGAATGCATATATTATCATGAATTCATGAAACTGAAAAAGAGAAAGGGATGCGTAAACATGATATTCATACCTTTCAACAATGGTAGAATATCCTTGTATAGACCTCCTCCCTACAGGAATGACCAGTAATTCTAGGGCATCATTTTAATAATCTTGGCCAAGTAAGACTGCATAGATAAATGTAGTATGATCAGTAATAAGATTTTCAGTTGGAAAGCTGTGGATAGATACTTTCATGTTTTATGCATTGATCTTCTCCAAATCACTGGTAAACTTGGGACAAAGGTTTCAAATGATTCAAACCATTTGTAGATGGCACATTAAAAGTTCTAAAGGATTGAAATGTCATATCCCTTTCTTGGCTTATTATTTTCTATAAGTAAAGTGTTTCTAAAAATTATTTTCTATATAGTTTCCTTTGTAGTTTCTACTTCATACTTGGTATTCTCTTGGAATCAGGAGTAGTCTGTACATCTAGCTAAATGCATGGATTTCTCCTTTTTCTGAATGAAGTAATAATCTCCGGATCTTTTAAGGGAATCGATCAGCTGCAATCAGGAAATTTGATTGTATTAATTAATACCCATGTTTACATAATATAAGCTTAGAGTTGAACTCTCTCTCTCTCTCTCTCTCTCTCTCTAATATATATATATATATATATATATATATATGTGTGTGTGTGTGTGTGTGTGTGTGTGTGTGTGTGTGTGTGTGTGTATAACAGATTTATATGGGCTTAAGTTCTATGTTATCCCTAAATTATATATGAAGGTTGTTGTTCTATCAAAATCATAAGAAGTGTGCACGCTAACACAAATCATGCATTCTGCCAAGTCTGACTGCCAAACCCTTGGGACTTCTAAGACCCTTAACTGTAGCATTTATACATATGTACTTAAATGCATGGTGTGAATTGTGCTGGTCTTTTAATCTATTATGAGTAGGTGCCTAGGTGTTGGGTGTTTGCTATGGGATGCAGGTTCATTTTCACGGAACTTCATTGGATGAAACATGAGAATGATAGTTCAATGCCTTCGTTTTATTTTCACGAAACTTCAGAACTCCCCAAAGGATATAAAAGGTGATGATAGCCCTTTGGTGAAGGGACAACTTTGAGACTTTTGTAGATTACCCTATACAAATGGGGAATGTTAGACCAACCTCCTCTGATTCAATTAGTACCTGTAATTATTAAAATGAAATCTTCCTTTTGATTTGGAAATTCCTGTTGTTTCATAAACCATCTTCGGTAGAAAGGTTGTCATCATCAGACTACATTATCTTCAGTTTATATCTTCACATGGCACAGTTCCTAACTTCACATAGCAATGGTACATAAGCAACTGGTTAAATTCCAGTAGACAATATGGAGCTTCCAATTTCATAGACAATTTGCTGACCTTCGTATTACCTGCTTATTAAACAATGTTATATACTTCATCATGAACATGGTGAAGAATTACCTGGGTGGACATTGATTGTTTCATACTCGATGCCATCTGGAACAAGTGTTTTATTGAAACGGTAAGGTCCCTTCCCATTGATCAGAACACCATCCGGCATGCCCAGGTCCTTACCATTTAAGCACCTCACATCCATAGCAGCAGAAAATGCAGAACTTACAGAGCCAACACTTGATTACTGACCTTGTGGTCTCTGTTGTACCAGTCACCAATGAAAATTGTGATGTCTCCAACAAAAAATGATGACCCCTGTATCCTCCTTGTCCCATTCAAATACATCAGCTTCCCAATACACTGGGCAATCTGAAGAACGTGTTTCACTTTGTTATAATGTAATGGCTACAAGTTGGTCTCCACTTGCAAAAACTGTTTGCTATTGTTGCGATATTTCTAAAATTCTTGGTGTGAGCTCTCCCTTGTTTAACTAGACTATATGATGCTACAAGAACTACTCGTGATATTTCAGCATCAGATGGCCTTCTGGTGGAGATATACTTCAGATTAGCGACTCGTGGAAATTGCAGCTTCTTCTGATGACATAATTATTATCGTGTCCATCTTAAAACCATAATATTAGAGCAGGTGGCCTGTTGCTAGGGCACCTATTCTATTAATATTTTGGTAAAAATGATATTACTGCTGCTATTGTGAATGTGATGTTCTTCCTCCGTTTTTACTAGCTAAAACAAGTCAGACGATGACTACATCAGGTATCCCTCAATAAGAGATTAGCCATATTGCATTAAATGCTCTAACATATACGCATAATGACATTTGAAGGTTAAAAAGTTCATTTGAAGCTGTACACCACCTATGATAGCAATTGAAAGATTGACTTCCTTTCTGCTCTTGTGGCTTGTAGGGAACTTTGGGGGTGGTAGGAAGGGAACTTTCTGCAAAGCAATTCTAGGAGTGGTAAGGATTCTGGTGTTTGCACATGTATCTCCTTAATTTTTCGTTGGTTGCATATGATTATTTTCTAAACTTTGTAACTCCTTTTTTTTTTTACCTAGTAGACATGTCAAACTGCTTGTGGGATGAAGTAAATAACAATGATGATGATCTACTATACATGCTTGGGGAGCATACACCAGTTAAGGACTGTGCAGACTTTGATTACCTAATTTCTGACAATGGAGGTACTGCCATGCTGTTTGCTATTCGCATACATTTCATACTTGAACAAAATATGCATCACTTATTCTAATACAAGAACAGAATTCAGACAAGGGAAAAGATGGTGTAGAGGAGTCTGTAGAATCTTCACAGCAAAAAAGGAGGTGCATGCTGTAGTTTAACTCTGATGATGCTGACAGCATTAGTATGGAACTCTCTTCTGCCTTCATAAAATCCAAGGTTGATGATCCAACCTGGAGATTTCTTTAGATTATGCTAGCATATATTTTCTGCTACTTTTCTTGACTCGTGCTGTAATCCTTTAGAATATATAATATATGTTTTTCTGCTTTAGATTGGAGACTCATTTATGGAGAGGGAGTAAACAATGAGAATATGCAGTGGGTCTCTGGCTTTCTGGGTTAGTCTTCTTGCCTTTAGCACTTGATTGCTTAGTTCCTTTAGAACTGTTTTTCTTATTTCTTATTTCCTTTTATGATTTTCATTAGATGGACAAGAAGGATTGGATCAGTCATCAGAACATTGGTTGGCGAGTTGCTTTAATGAAAATGAGATCCATTTCAGCTCAGATGAAATGTATGCCCTTTTTAAAGTTTCAATTTAATTTTATGCTTCAACATAATCACAAATGCTGAATTTATGTATTTCCTGTGAAAGAAATATTTCTGGCACCTCTGATGACCATGCTGATATTTCAGGTGAGATTATTCATTCATCTTAAGCTATTAGCAGCTTTTCTTCTTTTCTATGTTTTCTCTTATCAAATTAAGCAACAGTTCCTTATCTATGAATTAATTCTTACGGGAGCCACATTAGAACATGATTGATATTGGCTTGTCATTATAGAACAATGCAATGTAGTCCTCCATAAGGAAACTGTTACAGCACCAGCGATGGTCTCAACCACTCCCTGCAGCAAATTCAAAGGTACCTGCCAATTGAGCTGCATCTTCTTTTCTCCATCACTCACTACTATAACTAGCCTAGCCATTTCTCTTTCCTCAGCCTAGCTTCTCTGTTTATTAGAATACTCTATTGACATGAATCCCACCCTTTTGTCAACTGAATATCATCATTCTCCGAGTTGTGCCAGCAATGCCAACTGAACTTTCATCATGCTATTAGTGATTCAGAAAATCTTGTGTGACATGTATTGCTAGGCTTTATCTGCATTGCCCCCTTTTTTCTGGAAGCACTCTGAAGAAAAGGAAAAGAACTAAAATTCTGACTATAACCTGGTATGGAAATTTGAAGACATCCATCTAAACAATTGCCAAAAGAGTGGTGTCACTATGTGTGCATGTATGTCAAGCTCACTAGCTATGTATTGCTAGCAGTCTCTGGCTCTCTGCTTCGGACCTATGATTCCTCTTGAGAGTTAATTAGAAGGTGGCTGCCCTGGCATACCCAAGTGGTTAGGCTCTGTAGATGCTAGGTGGGTCTGCTGTGTGCCTTTTCTGCCTCTCTTTCTGTATCTAGTGAATAAAATCTTGACTATTAATGCACATTTCTACATCTAGATGCTTATTATAACCACGTGGGAGTTCAATGGAATATTATCATTATTATTATTTCACATTTTTGTCATTTTGGTACTAGTGTCAAATGCGTTTGAGCTTTCCGTGGAAGTGTGCTGAGTTATTGAACAGTCCCAGGAACGATCTAGAACTGAATGTTTGCTGTCAAGTGGGTACACCGTCATGGCAAATAAAGATGTTTATAATTGTGATACTGATGTTAGATAACAAGATGAATTATTTGCAGTCTGAAAATCGTCTCAGCAAAATGATGTTTACCAGTTAGTTTTTGTTAGTACTCTGCGGAATAAGTAAATTGTGTTGGACAAATTTACTGATCCTTTTAGCTTCAGTTGCATGCATTTTGTTTAGCAAGGAATCTACCATGGATGTGTATATAGCAAACATGTTGGTGCCAACAAATAGGTCATGTATTATTTTGGAATAGCCACTGTAGTTCCCACAAGTTAACTTTCATTGTGTACTCAAGCAGTGGCCTAATGGTTACCACTCCATGTATACCAAGTTGTAAAGGTCAAGGGTTCAGATACCACTGGGAATAGGATTCTAAGGAATTTCTAAAGAATAATATAGGAGGCCAGTTTTTCAACCAAGAAAAAAAAGGGTTAACTCTCATGTGGTAGAAAAATAGTTAACTTTCACATCCCTTTTTGTACTGTAGCATAAGTTGAACTGGAGCTTTTGACTATGATTTCCAGGGATCTAGGAATCTTTGAAGATTTGGAAGGCTCCCTGAGTTGTTTTAACAGAGATATCTATCCAACTGTTTGAAGATTTTGCACACTGGTTTTCTTTCTCTCCTTCTAATCTCACACTGTATTAACTTGGTGCCGTATGATGGTACTTCAGAATGTTACTTTCCTCAGAAGGATGACATTTCTATCCTAGATCTCTGTTAGCCTCTTTTCGTAAAGTATAGCTTATCAGAAGTACACCTCATTGAGAAGGCTCTACGTTGCTTTGCAAATTCAATGTTATTGTGGTCAATGTCCACCTACCGTCTTCCCAAAGAAAGTTCAATATTTAGCAAAGTTTTGCATGTATATTTCCATTTTTTACAGATTTGTTCATCGGATTTTTTTATCTATGATAAATTGTGATGCCTTTCACTTTGGGGAAATAAGTCTCCTTGTAAGAGAATCATATGGCAGATTTTTGTCACCTTCTGGCCAGGGTGCAATGTCCATCAATGGCACATCTGGGCCTAACAGCGGATACACAGTGGGTTCCCACAGCAGTTTTATGTCAGGCAGGTTGCCAGAAAAGAGGTGGTTGCTTGCAGCAGGGAAGCTCCATCTTTCAGTGTAGGTGTTTTGGAAAAATGGTGGATTGCCTCCATCCGACCTGGTGTGACACAAGATCCTTGGGTAGGGGAGTAACATATCAGGGTTTCAGATGAGGTGTCTGGGATGACTTGGAACGATAAGAAATCCTATTTAAAATTTTAAGATGGTTGAGATTCTGACATACACGTGTGATCGTGAGTTTAAGTTGCAGATCAAAGACTTGCAACTCATTTCTATTCATCGCAACAAGTTTCACCTGGGATTACATGTTTTTTCTCACAAAATGCTCAAAGAGGCACGTCAATGACAATATGTGGAATATGGCATCAGTTGACAGCATGTTACTTCTGTAGATAACTTGTCAAGATCTATAGATTCTTTTTGGTTAAACTTTTAGGAATCTGTAGATTCTCTTTAACACCAGATTTTTTTGGACTGTTAAGTTTGATTAATTAGCTCATTGATATTATGATGTCTTCTTAACAAGATGTCCCCAATTTTGAGGAGCATATGCCCACTTAGTTTACTGTTTTTTAAAGTTTAAACTTATTGGGAATATGAGATTCTGATCTTGCTCTTATCCCTTTGTAGGAAAGTAAATATATCAGAAATTCTAGAGGATTTTGGATCTGACTTTGATTCATGTATCATTTTTGTTGGCACTGTTTCCTGTGTTTCCTGGTTCTGTTCTTAGAACATGTTTTGTTTCCTCTTTTTTGTGGATTCCTATTGTCTAATGTCTAGGCTTGCTTTAGAGTCTGCAATTCCCACCAACGTCATTCTGCCATGCACATCTTCCTTATTATTATTATTTAATCATCTGTGGCTATGCATGGCTTTCATTGATGATTCATAGATTGGATGACAATCATGATTGACACTGCTAATGTGTAGCTAATGGCACTGTTAGAATTAGCTTCTATTTCTGATTACTTTATCTCTCCTCATTGTCTTTTGAATTAGAACCTTTACATGTTTTCCTAGGATTGTATACTCTTTAAAGATGTTATTTTTTGGCTTGCTTTTTATTTCATGGTGTCTTGCTAAGAAATACGTAGTTTGTCTATATTTGTTTTTCATTTATTGGTATATGTAACTTTTTTTAGTTGCCCTATATGAGCTGTCAATGAATGATGACCTTATAATTGTTTAGAGTTTATTTTTTTGGTATCTTAATTGATGGCTTGTGGCAGTTGGTGCCTTATCATCTAGGTGTTGAATTCTGTTCTCTTGTTCAATTCAGAAACTCTCTCTGGATCATAGTTCATCAGTCTGGGTGCATCTTTTGATGATAATGTTGGGTTCATGTTATACAGATCAGCTCCTAGAAGAAGAAAACGGGTGTCACAAAGAGTGAAAAAGCAGCACGACCTTTTTCACAGTTTTATGCACCAGGTAACTGTACATGTTGCTTCAATATTTACATAGGGGTATTTTTATATTATATATATGTATAAGGACAACACTATACTCTGCAAAAGCAGCACGGTGTTATCAGTTGTATATTTTGTTATGGAGCTCAGTCAAATGTCTTATATCCTTGATGTTTCATATGACCAAGACAATGAACCTTGTGGATTCTGAAACCTTTGTTAGGTAGATGCATTATTCTGTCCAAACTGTAGTCAAGATTTGCCCAGTAGTTGAACTGTCGGACCCAAGTTGCGGGCAGAATCTCCTCCGTCAGGAGGTCAATTTGATTCTCCAATATGAGTAGATGCTGCTCTGCTAATTACTAGTCATGTGTCTCTGAGTACTTTGCTAATGCTCACTCTTTCACATTTGTAGGATGCTCATGAGTTTTTGAATTTTCTGCTAAATGAACTTGCTGATATCCTGGAGAAGGAATTGAATGATGTGAAAGGATCCCCTGAAACATTATCTCCATCAGAAAAAAATGGTAATGGACTGCAGAATTCTCCAGTCAATAGTGTTAAAGAAGAACCACAGATGACATGGGTCCACAAAAGTTTTCAAGTAGGTCAATCTTTCCTATCTTGTGCAATTTCTCTTCAGATTAATTTAGCATGCTTTCTAACTGGGATACTCTCTTTCAACATTCTCACTAGTAATGCAGATAGGAACATCATATTTGTCTCTTTCATTCAAGCTTTGCATCTTATACTAGATACCTAGTTTTTTTTTTTTTTTTAATTAAAAAATAGAGACCGATTAGTGACCGATTTAATTCGATCACTATTCGGTCCCAAAAATAGGGACCGATTAGTGACCGAATTTAATCGGTCACTAATAGTCACCGATTTAATTCGGTCACTAATCGGTTCCTATAATAGTGACCGAATAGTGACCGAATATTTCGGTCACTATTAGTGACCGATTGAAATCGGTCACTATTCGGTCCCAAAATAGGGTCCGAACAGTGACCGAATATTTCGGTCACTAATAGTGACCGATTAAATTCGGTCACTGTTCGGTCCCTAAATAGGGACCAATTAAATTCGGTCACTGTTCGGTCCCTATTTGGGACCGAACAGTGACCGAATTTAATCGGTCACAGATTTGTGACCAGAAAGTCTTGACCGACGAATTCGGTCACTATTCGGTGACTATTCGGTCTCTGTCTTTTAGTGACCGATTAGGGACCGAATAGAGACCGAAAATGTCGGTCTCTAAATGGATGACCAATGATAGGCCAGTTTGTAAATGGTTATCGTGGTTTACATGTGTATTGGTGTGAGGTAGTTTGTAGAACACAGGGTGACCGAGGTTAAGTTATTCTTGACATTTGTGCTTTGATTTTTAATAAAGAATATATATAAGTATACATCGTGGTTTGTGCACTGCTGAGTTTGGTGGTCTGGCGCCTATTCTGGAATGTCTCTTCAGTTGGGTGCCCCAGGTTCCTAGGAGAGCCAGGCACGTGAGTGTGCTCGGGGCTTGTTCTGGTGCAGTGGTACCGTCGAGGTCTTGTCGTCTTCCTGGACACCCTCACTCTCAGGGAGAGTTGTCGTCCGGCTGAGGGAAAGATGGCAGTGGGACAATGACTTGTGAGAGTTTGTGTTTAGTCACTTGTAGCACGCTCGTAGCTGGGGGTTACGGACACCAGTAGACGTACTGGGCCCTAGCTAGTCCTGTTACCAGTGCCTCACTTTAGAGAGCTCAGGCCAGAGTCTCTAAAGGTGCCAGGCATGGGCCTGCAGGGTGTGTGACCTGTAGGTTTGTGGTGGTTTGGTTGGTCTCCACAGTTCTTTGGCTTTACTTGTGTTGTGGAGCTGCAGTTGGACCTTACGTCCTGACTGCGAGACTGAGAGGTAGTTATTGTGTTGTGTTGTCCCGGTTGGATACTAGCATCATGAACCAGTAGTCTGTCCCGTGTGGTGGCGTCGTGCTTTCCGGCTTGTGCTTTGCTATTGGCTATAGCGTGTGTTAGTTGTAGTTTTACCCGTCGAGGTGTGCCATGGTGTTGGCACGGTTGTTATTGTGGTTAGTGAGCGGAGACTCACTGGTGGTGATTTGATTGGTTGTGGTGTGCCCTCGTGGTGGCACAGTTGTGTTTGTGTTCCGTGGTGTGTTTTTGTTCCGTGGTGGTACCTCATGGTGGTAGGTACTTATACCTTTTGTGGGTACTAGTTTCTCGTAGTACGCTGAGTATTAGCCTTTTCAGATGGTGAAGTGGTGGTCATGCGGTGAGACCTTCCACTTGTTGTGTTTTACCCTTCCTTGGGTAAGTTTCTGAATATGATTTAGTGTGCGATGGATTGGCATCGTAGTAGCCAGTCCTGTTTCTTAAGTGTGACATTCGATACATCGTGATTTAAGGGTATAAAGGATTAGCTCTTGGTTAGCAATCCTGTTACTCCTATGTTTAGAGGCTTGCCAATGAAGCTAGTAGCTTAGGCAATGCTTTGCCTGTGTGGCTTACAGTTTAGGCGACCAGCTGTTGAGGTGGTGTGCTTGTGAGGCTTGTGGCCTAGGCTTTACAGTTATTGAGTGGACTAATAGTGTTGTTGTCTCTTCGTCATACCGAGATTTGCAGCAACTGAGTTAATTATGTGTAGTGTTGATAATTATGCTTTGCTGTGAGCATGAAATGGTTTGACTTCCGGTGTTGTCAATGAGACCCATTGGGGTTGAAGTTGTACTGTGTTGCATGTGGTTTTGGGTGGTTCCCTACTGAGCCAGTGACTTGTTAAGGCTCACTCCCTTACAGTTCTTTTCAGGATTTACCGTTGGTGTCGCTTGAGGAGGTGTTGTGACAGACTTGTACCACCAGCAGTAGTGTTAGTAGAGTTGTGTGAGCTTGTGCTCCCTCGGGGTATGCCCCAGGTAGTTGTACTCTTTTTAATTTGGGCATGTAATAATGTAATGGGACAGTTGTAAATTGTATATGCAGATATGAACACATATCCTTTTTTGTGTCTCTTACTGTTGTGGTTTGTCTTTTATATTCTTCCTGGACACGTGTTCAAGCTATCCCTTGCGAGACTTCGGTCCGTTCGCGGGAGACGGATCTGGATATGGACCCTTATTGGGTATAAATATCCAGGGCCGTTACAGTTGGTATCAGAGCAATGGTCCTGTTAGAATATGAAAAGACATTAAGATTACAATGTCCCAATATATGATTTAATGTCCACTGTTGGTCGTAAGTCTGTAGTTTCCTGTGCTTTTTAGTATGATTTCCATATGTGTTTTGGTATATGAATTGTTTGTATAGTTGGTTAGATCAGTAGTTGTGGGTAATAGCAGATATGATTGGTGGTGTAGCATGAGTAATTATTAGATTGTGGTTAAAGTATAATTGATTAAAGATTCTTTATTATAGAAATTGAAAGAATTAGTGCATTCAGTTATGAAATTCACTAAAAAGTGTTTTAATGAGAATCAGAGTTGGTAGAGAAAGGTATAAGGTAGTGATGTGATGGAATAATAGAGGGAATTGTATCATGATGAGAAATAGGGCTTTATGATTAGAACTGTTAAATAGGTGAATTGTGTTTGAGAATTGTAGCAGAGATAGTCATTGTGTTTGAGATTTATGTTAATTAAGTGTTAAGAAGTTGCTTGGATAATAATATGATTAATGGCATGTTAGGTTTGAAATGATCAAGTGAGGTAGTTTAGCTTGAGATGAGAGGCTGGTAAGCAGAGGAGCAGTGATCAAGATAATTCTTAAGTGTGATTTGTGATTAGAAATAATTGCAGTAACGAATTTAAGGGTATTGCTGATATAAATAATAAGGATAATAGAAAGTTTGATATAGAAACTCATGTAAGTGGATGTAAAGGTGACCAGTTGGTTAAAGAGAGAGTAAAAGAGCAGTGGGAAGTCAGATTTTTTCGAGAATTTTATAAGAGAAAGATGTTTGTTAATAAAAGACAGTGGATAAAGATTTCGCAGAAAGATTTGTATAAGGTTGTTGCAGTGTTAAATATAAGAGTAGTGGTGCCAGCATTTGTGTATAGATTGTGGAAGCAGAGAAGGGAAATTGGTGTTAGAGGCAGATTGAAGTTAAAGTTAAATAATTAAAGTAAGTTGAAGCTATGTAAGTTAGAAAGGGCAAGGTTAACTCCATTGAAAAGTAATGAGAAATAGCAAAGTGGATTATTAATGGATATTTGTGAATGAGCTGTAATAGTGAAAATGATTATATTTGGTGGTAAATTAGTAATGTGTAATAAAGAAATTAAGTAGAATAAATCATTGTGTTTTAAAGAAATAATTTTAGTTTATAGTTATGGTGGAAAGTAAGAAAGATTGTAGCATAAATGGCACCTAGAAATTAGTTAGCTAGTAAACTAATTAAAAGAAATATTTTGCAGAAATGGTGTTATACTATTGATAGTAAAGAAAAAGTTTAGTATTAATGATCAAGTGGGGAAAGAAGAATATGATTGATTATTGAATGGTGATAATTAAACGATTCAGGAAATGTGCAATAAGAATTTGCGTAATGATATGCAGTAAGGTGATTTGGATGAATAAATGAATTTTGTTATAAGAATATTTCTAGAGTTTGAAGTAAAGCTATAATAAATAGTTAAGGAGTAGTGAACAGATTAAGGTATAGTGAAAGGGAGTAGAAAAAGGTGAGGAGCAGTATAATTAGTTTAATGGTAAAGAAATTTCGAGATTTGATGTCATATAATTGAGCAAGGCTTGAATAAAGGTAAAGGTGAATTTTCGGGTATGTGTAGCAATGAGAATGGAAGATGTGAAAAGATATGAATTAGGTTTGTTAAATCAATTAGAGAATATTGTTTAAAGCAAAGAATATATACATAAAGGGAAAAGTATATCAATATTGATATATGCTAAGATTTAGAATTTAGTGTGAAGCAGATATAGCAGAGGATAGAATATGAGTGAAGTCAATTAAGTGGTATTGATGTATGATAAGAGAAATGTAAAATTAGTTGGAAAGTATAATTTGAAGCGAGATAAGTTATTAATGAATTAAGAGAATCTAGAATTCATGAAATATTTGGTGAAAGGTTTAGTATGATCAGAGTAGCGCAGTGGAAATATGGAAGATTTAATATATATAAGTTATCTGAAGTTTAAGTAATTAAAGGAGAATTTAAAGTCTTGTGCGCAATTGAGACAAATGATGGTTAGTAGTGATAAATAAATAAATAGTGAAATAACATCAGGAAAACTAAAATTTTAAATAATGCAAGTGAAAGGATTTAAGCAAAAAAATGGCCTAGAAAGAAAGGTTGCAAACATAACCAGGAAAAAAATGTGGAAATAGATCGAGCCCAAGCAGATAAAGCGCTATCGGCTAAGTAGAATTGCTCGAAAAATGTGAAAATAGGTTCAGTCCAAGGAGATAAAGCGCTAATAGCAGGATAGAATCGCCTATGGTTGAAAGGTAAGAATGAAAATAAACTCAGAGAATAAAGTAATTGCAGAATAAATTAAAGAGAAAGGGAAGGCAGAGCAAGTAAGAAAGTAAGCAGATGGTTTGAAAGAAAGATGCAGAAGAAGCTTTGCATATGGCTTTGTTTCTTTTTAGGTGATAGTGTGGTTTATTGTCGCTCGTTTTGAATGTCGAGGATGACATTCCATTTTAGGTGATAGTAATGTAACATAGCGCGTTTTTCGGACCTTCGCGGATTGTTGATTAGTGGTAGTTCGGATCTGTGTTTATTGGTTTTGGTGTGGTGCTCATGACCAATATGGGGTCATTGGGCCTTGGTTGTGGTTTCCGTGCACTGTGTAGAGCTTAGTGGGCCGGCAGGTTAGGCCCGTGGTGCCCGTTGGTTCACTAGATGTGAACGCGACGGGGGTGTAGGTCGCGTTCTGAACGCGACGGCAGTAGGGGTCGCGTTCTGGTTGCCGCTGCTGGGGTCGACGTCTGCATGTGCGCCACGTGTCGCGCATGGAGTGGGGTTTGCTGACGTCAGGGTTGGGAAGGTGACACCCTAATCTGTCGCGATTAGGTCGCGATGGGAAGGTATGTCGCGATCCCAACCACTGTGCGGTTTTTAAAAAGGTTTGGCCGAACAGAGCTTTCGCAAGCTCTGCTCGACCAGGGAAGAAAGCTGTTGCGGCTCTGTTGGGCGATTTGGCATTTCAGCGGAGTTCTCGTCGAGCTCTCGATGCGAGGACGTCGCGAGGAGTGGGGGAAACGCCGTGCCATGCGTGGTTTGTGTGTTCTTCGTGAAGGTAGGGAGTTCTACCTTGATTTGTTATGTGGATTGCATATTGGTTTATTTATTGCTTTAAAAATAGTAGATACCATGTCTAGGAAGTGAAATGAGCATGAAAACCGGGTTGAAATGGGATTTAGGGTGGTTTGCATGGAAGATCCGGAGATGGTTCCCGGATTAGGGTTTTCGCCTGAGAAGGCGACAGATCATGCTGTCGCGACCAGATCGCGATAGGCTGAACCGTCGCGATAGGGTTTCTTATCGCGACATATCGTGGCGTCGCGATTAGAGGTCGGTCATAGCCTCTGTTGCGATCACAGCCGTGGGTTCTTCTTTGCATGCTTTTGGTGTTTTGGTTATCCGATTATCGTCGTTTATTGTGCATGATTTTGGTAAGAGGTGCATTGACACCCGTAAAACTCTGTGAGTAGGTTGCCACATGGTTAGTAGGTGGTTTACATAATCGGTGTGGTGTTATATTAGGGTGAGGTGCTTTGGCACCTGTAACATCTCTAAAGCGTGTCATTTAAATAGTTCGTGTGTGTTTACGTGGTTTGAGGATGTGCATGGCACATACTCCATTGTGGTGGTGTTACACGTGTGTGGGTGTGTGTGTGCGTATGGCACATGCGCTGGTTGTTATAGTGGCTAGGCAATGATGGTTCAAGTGTGAACCTAGCCTCAGTCTTGTAGTGTCCTATGTAGACTAATAGAGATGGTTTAATTATTGTAATGCAAATAAGGTTAAGAGTTAATGTATAGTTAGCGTATATGATATGTAGGTGGCAAGGAGGTCATGCGATGACCAATGATAGGCCAGTTTGTAAATGGTTATCGTGGTTTACATGTGTATTGGTGTGAGGTAGTTTGTAGAACACAGGGTGACCGAGGTTAAGCTATTCTTGACATTTGTGCTTTGGTTAAGCCAGTTTGTAGAATACAGGGTGACCGAGGTTAAGCCAGTTCTACTGTGTTGCGTGTGGTTTTAGGTGGTTCCCTACTGAGCCAGTGACTTGTTGAGGCTCACTCCCTTACAGTTCTTTTCAAGATTTACCGTTGGTGTCTCTTGAGGAGGTGTTGTGACAGACTTCTACCACCAGCAGTAGTGTTAGTAGAGTTGTGTGAGCTTGTGCTCCCTCGGGGTATGCCCCAGGTAGTTGTACTCTTTTTAATTTGGGCATGTAATAATGTAATGTGACAGTTGTAAATTGTATATGCAGATATGAGCACATATCCTTTCTTGTGTCTCTTACTATTGTGGTTTGTCTTTTATATTCTTCCTGGACAAGTGTTCGAACTATCCCTTACGAGACTTCGGTCCGTTCGCGGGAGACGGATCTGGGTATGGACCCTTATTGGGTATAAATATCCAGGGCCGTTACAGAAAGTGTCTCTACAATGCTACAAGCACCTACAGTTATACTGATGACACTCTATGGTGGTGTGGATAAATGGAAATGTAATAAATTATATGTACCCTATTTTAAAGGCAACTATTTAATTCATCAACACATTTTAACATTTATAATTGCAGGGGAAAATTAGAGCCCGCCTAGGCGTATCAATTTATTACAAAAATAATTCATCAACACTTTCATGAGCCTATCCATGGATTAAATAATTTCCCTATGGACGTCTAGGACTTGTTGTATGAGATGTTCATGTTATGTAATTTATTATTTTAAATTATTTCTTCTCCTACTCCAACATTCAGTATCCTTTCTTATACAACTAACTCTTTTTTGTATAGAGCAATCATTGATCCATGCAAACCTCGAACGAGGTGTGGTCTCGATTTTTCTAGATGGCCACCGCACAAGATAATTTTAAACATATATTGTACAATGCAAGGAAAAGTGTGCAGCATATTTGTAAGAGCACAGACCCAACCCTCTGGAAGGAGAATGGGCCTACTTGGATGAGGAGGGAGTATTGGCATGATCAGTGTGATAAATGGGTTCAAGAGAAGTGGCAAGAAACTTCCACAAGAATGAAAGTCAATCGGGCCACAAATCTCGAGGCTAATAAACATACAAGTGGATTCGTCTCTTTTGCAACCCATCAATCAAGATTGGTAAGTCATATGTCCGATTGTGATATACTTCATGCATATAGGTACTCATTTATAAAATGTGATTTGTAAAACAGGAAAAGATGCTAAATTGTGCACCAACATTCCAGGAGGTCTTTGATGAGACTCACAAGAAGAAGGGGACGAACCATTACATTAGTGAAAGAGCCCAGGATGTTGTGGTACATTTGTATAGGTATACAAGGTTTTATCTTTTCTTATAAATGATTAATATAAGTTTTACAATCTTCTTTGTTAGTATACTAGCTGCAATTAGATCCTGAGGTATGGGTTGCGGCATTTGGCGCACCAAAGAAAGGCCATGTATATGGTTTTGGCTACAGTCTAGTCACGAGTAGGGTGACATCTACTTTCTTGAGCTCAGGCTCATAGATGACCAGTCCCTCCACCACGCCCACACCCTTAGTATTGCTCTCGATGACATCATAGGCTTCATTCGAGATGAGATTTCTAGTTTGGAGACACAACTAGTTCAGACCTTGTGCACCGAGGTCTCTGACGTCATCCAGGCACAGCTCTCCTAATACCTCTTCCAGGCTTTCTTCCAGATGGGGATTCCTCCTCATAGAGTGCCCTCGACAGTAGCACAGCCCCCTCATGTGTGTATTTGATTTTATTTTAATTTCTTAGCTCTAACTATCAATTTTTAAAAAACTAATTTTAAAAACAAAGAACTCAATTTTGGGAGGAAAAAAATTAGAAATATTGATACGATTGGCCCAGGGTTTATTCCAATACAGCTGGAGCGATGAGAGTGACTTGCGGAAACCGAAAGAGTTCAAATTGGACTTCCGATTTGAGCTCGACGGTCAAATTCTCATTCACCAAATGAGTTTAGTTTAAAATAAAGAACTTGGGTTTGGAGATCCAAAATTAGAAATATTGATCCGATCAGCCTCCAATTTGTTCCAGCATGGCCGAGGCGATGAGAATGACTTGTAAAAACTAACGGAGTTCAAATCGGACACCCAGTTGAGCTCGACTTTCAAATTATCATTCACTAAGATAGTTTAGTTTAAAAACAAAGAACTTGGGCTTGGGAGTCCAAAATCAGAAATATTGATCCAATCGACCTCTGATTTGTTCCAACATGGTCGAAGTGATGAGAGTGTGTAACGGCCCCGACGTCCGGACCCCCGGCTCTCGCCAACAATATGACCGTCGGTACCGTCGCCTATGTGTCTGAAGACCCAGAAGAGCTAACAGACTAGTCTAACAAGATACGTAACGGAAGTAAGCAACGACAACAAGCACCAACAAGTGAAGGAAAAGTGTCCAACACAAAGTATGAGTCTAGTACAGTCCCTAGTAACAAGTACAAGTGCAGAAAGAAAGGGAATAACAATCCCTTGGGAGCATACCCCTAGGGTGACGAGACAAGTACAAAGGGAACACTGCTCAACGAGGGTGCCGTCTGCTACGGCTCAGTCTCCTCAGCCCACCGCGAACGGTACTGCTGTGAAGTCTCACTTGTAAAGAAGGGAATGAGCTTCACGAAGAAGCCCAGTAGGGACTACCAATCTCCCACTGGTTCTAACTAGTAGAATAGATATATGTTTATAACTGAAATTAAGCAAGTAATCTATTCTACTAACAGAGTAAAGTGTGGAACCCGTGTAAACCATAGCACTGGGACGAACCCAAGGCTGTAAACATAGACAGAGAACCACTGTCTGGATATAGACACTAGCCACAGAACATCTACCACTAGTCAACCGGTCAGGTGCGCCATGCGCCTTACCCTCGACCACCAGTCCATGTCTACCACCTCCCGTCAGAGTGAGACGCAGAACTAAAAGTAACCACACAACTGCCGTAGTCTGGCCAGGCTACGGTCCCACTCCTGGCCTCTCTAGATGGTACCAGAACCACGTAGAGTGAGGGAGTGATAAGGACTAGCTGATATGCACTAGAAGAATGCCTAAACCACCTCGGTGTACCAGACTCAGCTAAGAGAGCTCTGAAAATGACTCTACGCCGCTGTCTCCACCATTTTCCCCTTAGCGTCAAAGTCCGTAACTCGAGCACTCCTACCACCAAGAGAGCTCCCTCAATCAGTGCGCCGGGACGGGGGGTCCAAGTAACGGTAACAACCTCTCAACAGAAAAGCCTATAAGTGCCTAGTACTGTAGACACTCGGTTCTGGCTAATTGGCTGAGCTATATTTCTTGTTATCTTAGTGGGCCCCTAATTGGTCACTCACCTTGTGCCCATCATTAGCCTTGTTTTGAGCCTATTAAACCATTGAAATGCCTTGAAATCCCACACATTATCACTTTAAGAGAGTTCTTGGGGCTTAATAACTCTTATCTTATCATGTGATTGGCTGATAATTCACGATTATTTCGGATTTATTGTCGCGACGCATTGTGGGGATGCGTCTCTATGTCACGACGGTTCTGGCTGCCGCGACAGCCCATGCATTATCCATGCACGTGGGTAATGCTGTCGCGTCGACCCGCCCCGTCGCGTCTTAGTCACGGTCCTACGATATGCCGCGATAATGGCCGAACCCTCTGGCCATCATAACCACCCCCTATTTATCCTCTTATGAATCCAGCTTAATCCCTAGGGATTATCTCTACCCCATGGGGTGAGATTCCGGCCCTAGGGACTCTCCTTGGCATTCCTAAGGACTCTCCATCCATTTTTTAATGAGGCTTTATCTCCCATTTTAATTTCTGAGTCATTTCAAGGAGATAATATCACCATTTTCTCACTCCAAGCTCTATAAAAACAAGGCCCCTCCTCAAGGACGGGGAGAACCTCATGACCACCCCGAAGGGCTGCCGAAATTCCCTCTCACCCATACTTAGCCTCGCAGCCACTCATTTCCTTCATTTTTCTTCACATTCCATTCCACAAAGCTTATTCTCTTCATCATCAATGGAGCTCGAGACGTGAAGAGGGCGGCTCCAGCATCCTCCTGAAGCTGTTGCTCACCATCGGGACTGCATCCATGCCAGGAAGTCGCCCTAATGGGGCTCACCTCCTTCCTTCTTCATATTTTTTCTCTTCATGCATTTTTATGTATTTTTTTTAGATAGAGCACATTCACAATCAGTCCACATTTTTCCCACACCCACAGGGGTTTAAAACCACCCCAGGTGCGTTCCCACCATGATTCCCCATTTCCCTCCATTTTTAGAATAGATACTATGCTTAACATATTCTAATAGGGTGTTTTCTTTGTGATTTTCTTTGATTGGCAGGAAAACAAGTGAAATCTACAAGAAGCTCTGGTTCTCTAGCCGGCTGGAGGACGAGAAGAAGGTCCATACCCAACATCTCCCGCATTCAGAGAATGCGACGGAGGAGGGTGACGCGACATGAGACGTGTCAGTGTGTACTGACGCAACATTAGTCTATCGCGGCATCTATGACGACCGCGACGCCAGGTATTCCTCCATCTATCTCTTTTCCTATTCCTAGTTTATCTAGCCATCATTCTCTTATTTAGGCAGTTATCTAGGTGGCGATCACATCCATATTTCATGCTACTAGCTTTAGCGCACGTTTGCATGTCGAGGGGAGCACAATCCCTGTGATTACACCTGTTGGCGATCACGGTGGGACCTTCACTGCCACCCTCATAGATTTTAACTGCTTGCTTGCCATACTTTCTTTTTTGTTTTCCTCTTTATAGGGTGTTTGGTTGCAATTTTTTGTCAATTTTTTCTCTTAAATTTAAAAAAGAGAGAGGAAAGATACATAGAGGTGTTTGGCAAGTGCTTTTTTATTTTAAAGAAAAAAATTTATTCTATGTAAATCTCTCTCAAAATAAAAACAAGTGTGGACCAATTTTGTTTTTAAAAAACACCACTCCTCTCATCTCCCCCCCCCCCCCACACCCAGCACCCCCCACACACCCCCAGCACCCCACACCCATCCCCCACCCAGCGCCCCCCTCCCACCCAACGCCCTCCCCACCCCCCTGCGAACACCCCCCCCCCCCACACCCCAACCCCTGTGCCCCCCCCTGCACCCTCCACATCCCCCCCTTGCGAACCCTGCACCCCCCACCCCAGAGCCCCCCTCCCACCCAGCACCCTCCCCCCTCTTAGCGCCCCCCCACCCCCCTACGAACACCCCCCCCCACCCAACACCAGCGCCCCCCCCCCACCCCCTGTGCCCCCCCCTGCGCCCCCCCCATCCCCCCCCCCTGCGAACCCCGCACCCCCCACCCAGCGCCCCCCCTCCCACCCAGCACCCTCCCCCCTCCCAGCGCCCTCCCCACCCCCTGCAAACACCCCCCCCCACCCCACCCCCTGTGCCCCCCCTACGCCCTCCCCCGCCCCGGCGACTCCCCCTGCCCCGCCCCCGTGCGCCCTTCCCTTGCCCCACCTCGGCGGCTCTCTCTCCTACTCCAAACACATTAATATAATTTTAAAAATTATATTATTTTTACCAAACAGATAACATCACATTTTCATAGTTTTAAATTTAAAATTAAAAACGAACTCAACATTATTTTTTAGGCAGAAATAGTTTTTTTTTAAATTGCTCCCAAACACCCTATTAGTGTCTTGTTAGTCTTTTGTTCTTTGTTTCCTGCATTCTTTCTGCTCTGTTATTGTCGCGACAGATCGCGGCGACGCGACCTTGTCGCGTCGCATCGGGGAAACGCGTTCTCAGGTCAGTGCTTTTACTCCCATGTTCACTTTATCCAATGCCCATGAGATCATGTATCCTTGTTCCATTGCCTATATCATGTGTTCTCGTGTTTCTGTCTGTTAGAATCCTGTCAAGGTTCGGATTTTCCTTTTATTTTCATTTGTAAGTTTTCGGTTCCTATCGCGGCAGCCGGAGAGGACGCGAACAGGTCGCGTCTTGTCAAGACGTCGCGTTATCAGGTTTGCTTTGTATGTTACTGTTTTTATCCATGAATCGGTTTCTCTGTGCTTCCTGACCCATGTTGTACTGATTTAGTGCCTTTTGCTGTTTCTCATTTTGGTAGGGTAGTCTGGTTGAGTTGAGTTGGTGACTTGTTGTGTTTTCGGGCCTCTGTCAGTATCGCGACAGTCCGCGCTGTCGCGATAGGGTCGCGGCGTATACGGCCACGCGACTCTGCTTAAGGACTTGTTTTGTCACCCTGTTTGCTCCTCACCTTCATTCTTGCATACATTTCGGGCCTCTTGGTCCCTTGCATACGCCTTTCATCCCATCTGTTCAGGTTCCCCCTTGGTTGAGTGAGTCCTCTCATCTACGAGCACTCGTAGGCTGACTCGGGCCCACCTTCCAAGGACCTCTGTAAGTCCTCGTAACCGTACGCACATTGCGGTTCACCGGGCCGGTTGTACCGATTGCACCCATAGTTTGAGCCACCCTCGCATGTGAGTGTACACCACCCTTAGCCACACCGAAGCACTTGAGTTCATTCCTACTAGGGACCGCTTGACCGAGTGACATCCCTTTAATCAATTCATTTAAAAGGTCAAGTTCAAACCATAAGGAATTTGCACTTTAAACTTGACAACTTGAGTGCTTTGGTCCACCCCTCCTCATCTCAGTCTTTCTTGCTGTGATAGAGTTTAAGTGTGTCTGTATCACTCTCCCAATTGGTTGGGGAGGTGCATGCGTTGTTGCCTAGGGAGATCGAGTCAGTCCCCTGCGATCCTTGTACTTTATCATAATCCTTTGTTCGATATGGACCAATTCCATGTCCTTGCCGATGATACCTTGCCTATCAGGCTCCTTGAAGATGTGGCCCAATCCACTACGGCCATACTTTCAGCCCCTGTTCAGTCTCCCCTCATCATTGGGGGTCAATCCCGTCCTCCTTCCCCTCCAAAGGGAGATGACCCCCATTCGCAGTTCAGTCAGCTACTTCCTCATCTGACTTCAGAACAAGTTCGAGAGTTCATTGCTGTTGCCAAAGGCAAGCAGCCCTTGTCTCTGTCTGCTCGTAACTCAGTTCGGCCGATGGACTCCTCTGCCCATGTTGCCTCAGCACCCCATCTTCCTTCCTCAGGAGCAGATCCTACACCCCTCCGTCCTTGGGCCATTCACTTTTCAGAGCCAGACTACCTTCCAGCACGAGAGGTTCGGCCTCAGTCCCCTCCAATTTCAAACTACTATATGGCCGAACCTGCTTTTCTGCCCCGCGAGAGGTCTCATACTTTCGAGAAACCTCGCTCCATTGTCTCTACACATCACGTTCAAGCCCCCTCCGACTTCCTTGCGGAGTGGGCCGTTATGAAAAAGGAGCTCTATGACCTCAGAAAGCAGATAGACCCTCGAAAGGTAGCCGACATCGCTCTCCCGTCGTTCCAATACCTCCGGGTGCCACCTCAGTCAGAGCTCCCTGTCTATCGGAGATACTCTGGGATAGGGGACCCCTATGTTCATTTGAATGATTTTGTTTATGAATCTGCACCTCACAAGTACGACAGCCACCTCATGGCCTACTTGTTCAGAAAGTCCTTGGATGGTCCAGCTCTAGAGTGGTTTTATTCTTTACCCCCTGAGGAAGCGGAAGATTTCAGAATTGTCCAAGAGAGGTTCCTGCAGCAATTCCAAGATCGGGTTGGACCCGAATATTCTTTTGTGGATTTGGTAGCCGAAAAAATGAAGCCTGATGAGGATTTCTCTACTTATGTTGATCAATGGCGCGCACTGTCTTCTAAAGTCCGCTGCCCCATGCTGGAAGAGGAGAAAGTTAAGTTGCTGATCTCCAATGCCACTCCTACCTACCGAGCCATCCTGGCCATGAATGACATTACCACCATGCACCAGCTGTATAGCCGAGCCCTCTTTATTCAGACCCAACTCAGAGACTCACCTATACACTCCATATTTGAGACCCCTAAAGCCCGTTATGCCAAGAAACCCCAAGGTCCTGTCACCGAGGGAATCCAAACCAACGAACAGGTAGGTGCAGGCAGTAATCCCCAAGGCCCAGTAGGTAGATCCCAGCAACCTCAACAGCCATGGAACAACAATAGACAACCTCCTCCTCAAGGTTAGAATCCTCCCCAAGATCAGCGCCAATACTCTCAGGTCCCTCCACCACAGAATGGTTTTGCACCTAGGAAACCCAACGGACCCAAGAGAGCCCAATATCCTCCTCTGCCCGAATCTTTGGCCGATGTCTTCGCAGCCCTCATGTCCTTGAATGCCCTCTGACTCCCTCCTGAGAAGCCGAATTAGAATATGGCAGCGGACCAGACGAAGTACTGTGTGTATCATCGCCACCCGGGCCACAATGTGTCAGATTGCTTCCAATTTAGGGACATCATATATGATCTTCATGAGCAGAATCAGATCGATTGGGCAAAGATGAAGAGGTTAATCCAGACACTAAGAGACCAGCAGGGTCAGAGGCAACAACAACAGCAGCAGAGGCGACAGCAGCAGCAACAGTACCAGCCCTTCCAGCAATAGTATCACCAGCAACAGCAACAGCAGCAACCGCAGCAGCCGGAGAATGACCTTGGCATAATCCGCAATCCCATGCCCCAACATCCGATAGCTCCAAACCCTCAGCCTGCTCCACCGCCTCCTCCACCCGCACAAGTCAATCCAGTTGTCCATCACCCGCCACCAGACGCTCAATGGGCCTTTGATGATGAACATGAAGTGGGCCAGCTTTTGGCTATTTCTCACATCACGCCCTCCACTACCACGTCTTTACCCAATGAACCTCCCTCCTTCACACCCATCATTGCCACCATCACCTCACCACCCTACAACTCCCCCATCATATCACCCATTACTCCCCCACTAAACAACATCCCGCTATCCCCTGCGCCAGCACCTTTGCTAGCCAACCCCTCCATTCTGGACACCTCACCTTCTCCCCCCCACCACAGCCTTGCCTTGCGGAGCGGACGGATGTTCCACCGGATGTACCCTAATGCGTCCGTGGCCATGCCAGGTCAGCCGGTACAACAAGCCAGCACTCAATAGCAGCAAGATACCGAAGAAGTAGAGCCGGTCCCGGGGACCCAATATGATATTTTGAAACATCTGGACCAAACTCCCGCCAAGATCTCTATTTTGGAACTGATCAAGAGATCACAGACTCATCAAGATGCCCTTAGGGCCTTCCTACAGAGGGTCATGGTCAGTGAGGACATGAACCCCGACAACCTGCCCTCCATGCTTTCTATTGTGAACAAAGGGCCCACAATCACTTTCTCTGATGGCGAATTAGCTGCTCCTGAAGCCAGGAAAATGCCCTTATGTGTAACACTCACGATAAAGAAGGTAGCCATTGATGCAACGTTAGTGGATACAAGAGCTTCCATCAACGTATGTCCACTAAGCACCCTAAGAGCCTGCAACATCTCAGAACGCCAGTTGCAACCTACCCCCACTACAATAGCTGCATATGACAATTCCCGGCGGGCTTGTCACGGGGTCATCACATTGCAAGCAGAGTTGGGGCCACTTGCTATGTCAGTCGAATTCTATGTGTTGGACATCGATCACACTTATAAGGCCATTCTGGGACGCCCGTGGATCGAGTCACTAGGGGCAGTGCCTTCCACAGCTCATCAATGTTTGAAATTTCCCTTTCAAGGAAGGATAGTCAAGGTCAAGAGTATAACAACAACCCACACCATAGAAGCGGTTGAAAGAATTTTGCCCTTAGTCTGGCCATCCAATAAACCAGTCATTTCTATACTTGACGTGAACTACCCCTAGGCATATACCTTCTCCTCCAACCGTCCAATTGTGTCCCCAACAGTAGCAGCAGTCAAGAAGGATGGGTCAGCAAATGCAAAAGGATGGGATATCATGTTCAGAATTGGCTACCAGATTGGAAAAGGGTTGGGTGCTCACCTCCAAGGCCGAGTCAGAACTGTCACTGGCATGAGGAAATCCACGAAGCATGGTTTGGGGTACACGGTATGGGAAGCATCCACATCCCATTCACAGTCAGATCAACAACCTCTTGTTTGGACACTTTATGTTCACTTCGTCAGAGGACCTGTATAGCCAGGATATAACACTATGGTGAAAGAAATACCGAGTTCTGCATATCAAGCCCTAGAAGCACAACGTCCTGGCAAGAAGAAGAGGGCAGAGGCAGAAACCAAAGAGTCAGATATCGAAGATCTGATCGCTGCGTTTAGTCTGTTGTTCAAAGAGGATAGCAGCATTTCCGCACCAGAAGCCGAGACAGAAGAGCCAGGAATGGAAGGCCTCAACCGCTTGTTCAGCAAGGAGGGAACATCGTAGTCTCAAGTGGCAGTATCAGCATCAGCAACCACCACCAAGCGACAGTTGCTTGGATTTGGTGAGGAAATTGAAATGGTCAGTTCAACCAAATCAACAAGGGAGCTCTGGCCTGGGTTTTCCCAGTTTCCCAGTCATTTTGTTTCATTCATCTTTATCTGCAAATTCCATGTTATTCCCTTATCTCCTCCCCTCATTTTCCAATTCTCCCCCGACGTTGTAGAAGCATTACTCCACCCTTCAACCTTCTTCACCATCCTCTTTAATGGCTCGGTTCTATCCTTCTCCGAAGCCTCCCGAGTTAGTTTAATGTTTCCTTAAAAAAAAAAAAGTGTATCTTCCTTTTCCCCAGACGGCGATCCCCGTCTCCTCCTGCTCCTGCTCCCAAAGGCGATCCTTGTCACCTCCCTGCTTTCTCCTGCTCCCGACGGCGATCCCCGTCACCTCCCTGCTTTCTCCTGCCCCCGACGGTGATCCCCGTCACCCCCCTTACTCCTCTCGACGGCGATCCCCATCACCTTTCACGCTCCTGCTCTCGACGGCGATCCCCGTCACACCTGCTCTCGACGGCGATCCCCGTCACATCTGCTCCCCGACGGCGATCGCCATCCTTCTTTCGCTCAATTCGCGCCTTCGCATGGTGGCCAGACATGGCCATTTCGGGCGATTCGGGTGAGGGGCCTTCTGTTCCCCTACACCCCGATTCTGTTGCCGGCACCCTGAGCTCAGGTGGCCCGCTTCCTCCTCCAGTCCCATCAGAGGACCTTCGCGGCCCTGCCGCACCCTTTGTTTTCCATTCCAATAAACCTCTGGACACTTCACCAGAGCCTCCTGTAAATATCAAATTTAGTTTAAGTCCAGGGGTAGATCCTTGCAAGTCCCTGTCCCTGTCTAGGAAGAAGAAGGGTAGTGGCATACCCCATAGATATCTGTTGGACTTAGTGCATAGGTGTGGCGCTCTTCTAGATGTTGAAGAGTTCGTCCAGGATGCAGTAGTTCTGAACATAGGGGATCTGCATTTGGAGGAAGGGCTAGACGATGAATTTGGAGTATACGAGATTCTAGCCGAAGATGACCCATCAGATGAAGGGGATTGTGAGATGGAGGATGCTGCCGAGATGTATGCAAGTGGCCTGAGGAAATTCGATGAACCTACCTCAGCAGTAGATGAACCCACCAAAGAGGTAAACGTGGGAATGAAAGAGGACCCCAGGCTCCTAACCATAGCCTCTAATCTCCCTCCGAAGAAGAAGAAGAGCTCATAGAGATGTTAAGGGAGTTCAAGGATTCATTTGCCTGGTCCTACGATGATATGCCTGGCATTGACCCCAACTTGCTAGAGCATAGGTTGATCTTGAAGCCAGGGGCAGTTGCCATTAAACAGAAGCTAAGAAGATTCCTCCCCCACATAGCTTTGAAAATGAAAGAGGAGATTGATAAACTACACAAAGCCAAGTTCATTCGTGTAGTCCTCTATCCTTTGTGGGTGGCGAACATTGTCCCAGTGATGAAGAAGGACGGAAGAGTGCGTATCTGCATAGACTTCTGGGACTTGAATAAGGCATGTCCAAAGGATGATTTCCTGCTACCTCATTTAGATGTTTTGATTGATAATACAGCAGTGTTCGAAACTCTATCATTCATGGATGGCTATTCTGGCTACAATCAGATTCGTCTAGCCCCGGAGGATCAAGAGAAGACCTCCTTCACCACCCCATGGGGAACATATTGCTACGTGGTCATGCCGTTTGGACTAAAGAACGCCGGCGCCACTTATCAAAGAGCAATGTTAGCTATCTTCCACGACATGATATATATCGATGTTGAGGTTTACGTGGATGATATCGTGGTGAAGTCTCGGACCCGAAGTGAACATTCCTCCGTGCTTGCCAAAGTGTTCCATCGCGCGCAGGAATATCAATTGAAGATGAATCCAAAAAAGTACGTGTTTGGGGTTTCCTCAGGAAAATTGCTAGGCTTCATAGTTAGTAAACGGGGGATCCAAATAGACCCGCACAAGGCCAAGGCAATCAATGAGATGCCTCCTCCTAAGAACATATCTGAACTTCGAGGTTTGATTGGTCGACTGCAGTTCATAAGGAGATTCATATCTCAACACTCTCAAAGGTGTCGTCCCTTCTACGAACTGTTGAGAGGAGGAGTCAATTTCGAATGGAACGATAAGTGCCAAGAGGCCTTCGATGAGCTCAAGAGTTATCTTATGAATCTGCCCGTGCTTCAGGCACCTATCCCTGGGAAACCCTTAATTCTATATCTGTCAACAATTGAGGACTCCCTAGGAGCTGTCCTTGCTCAGCATGACGAATCCGGCAAAGAAAGGGCAGTCTACTACCTATCTAGGCTCTTTAATCCTGCCGAGCTCAAACTCACCACAATGAAGAAAACCTATGCAGCGCTAGTCTGGGTAGTGCAGAAATTGAAGCACTACTTCCTAGCTCATAAGGTGAGTTTGATTTCTAGAATGGACCCTATTAGGTATCTCCTGGAAAAGCCAGCCCTTGCCGACAGATTGGCATGCTGGCAAAGTTTCCTCTCTCAGTTTGATATCTCCTTTATTGTTCAGAAAGCCATAAAGGGATATGCCATTGCTAAGCACCTTGCTCACCTCCCTCTTCCTCATAGTGATACGGTTCAAGAGGAATTCCCCGATGAAAACCTATCACTTGTCTCTCATGATCCCTTCTGGTCACTCCACTTCGATGGAGCTCTCAATTCTAGGGGACGGGGCATAGGTGCTATCTTTCTCACCCCAGAAGGGGTCACCATTCCTTTGGCTTATCAACTCCAGTTCTACGCCACCAACAATATCTCCGAGTATGAGGCTCTCCTAGCCGGTCTTAAGTTTGCCTACCTCCTAGGCGCGCGTCACCTCAAGATCATAGGAGATTCTCAACTCGTCCTTCGGCAAGTTCTTTCTACCTATCGCACTCGTGACCCTAAGCTCAAGCCTTATCAAGATCTAGTCATGCTCCTGGCCAAGCAATTCCGTCAACTTATCTACATCCATACTCCTCGCTCTCAGAACATTCTGGCCGATGCTCTGGCATCGTTAGCTTCATCTCTCTCCTTCCCTCTCAGCCGTAGTGCTGAGACTATCACTGTTCAAAGGTTAGAAGCTCCCTCCACTCAGGATCCTTGGTTCTTGAACCTTAGGAGCTCTCTAGTTCTGAAGGCAGAGAAGAAGGAGGCAAAGGAGTTATTACTGGTTGAATTAGGAGAATTGATAGAAGAAGAAAGGTCGTGTTACCATGAGATTGAGCAATATTGTAGAGACGGTACCCTCCCAGAAGAAGCTGAAGCAGAGGATAGGCGAGCTATTCGTAGGGCGGAGCTAAACTACACCCTCATTGGTGAAGTGCTTTACAGACGCGCTCTAAATGGAATGCTCCTTAGATGTGTGACAGATAAAGAGGCTTGGAAGGTGGTGGAAGGATCCCACTCCGGTGAATGTGGAGGGCATGTGAATGGTCAGATGTTGGCTAAAAAGATTCTTAGGCAGGGCTACTACTGGCCAACCTTAGAAGAAGACTGTGCCGCCTACGTTCGTAGGTGTGTCAAATGTCAAATCCATGCCGATAAAATCCATGCTCCGTCTTCCTCTTTGCATCCACTATCTTCTCCTTGGCCTTTCTCCATGTGGGCCTTTGATATCATCGGGCCCCTTGGTGATCCTAATGCTCAGATAAAACAAAAATCATTCATCCTCACTGCTACTGAGTATTTCACCAAGTGGGCCGAAGCAGAAGCATTTGCAGAAATCAAAGGTTCGACCGTATGTAGATTCATCATGAAGAACATCATTGCGCGGCTTGGAGTACCAGGCAGCCTCGTCACCGACAATGGACCCCAGTTCATATCCCAAGAGCTTCAAGACCTATGTAAGAGATTCAATATTTTCTTACATCATTCGTCTCTGTATTATCCACAGGGCAACGGCCAGGCCGAAGCCACAAACAAAACACTTTTGAAAATTCTAAAGAAAACTTGTGAGTCTAATAAATTCGTTGATTGGCCAGAAAAGCTAATTGAGGCTTTGTGGGCCTACCGCACCTCCGTCCGCACGCCCACCGGGCAAACTCCTTTCTCACTTACATATGGAATGGAAGCAGTATGTCCACATGAAATCCTCATCCCTTCGCTGAGAATTCAGTTAGACAAGGAACTTAATCCCGATGAACATCGGGAGGCGTTGCTTACACAACTAGAACTCTTAGACGAACGGCGCCTAGCTGCAGCCGATCATGTGCTTTCATATCAAAATAGACTCTCAAGATCTTTTCAAAAGAAAGTGATTGAGCGCAAATTTCAAGAAGGAGACATGGTTTTGAAGCGTATTTTCATAAAACCTGGAGGTCCAAGGTCCAAATTGTCAGCAAACTGGGAAGGGCCGTACGTCGTTAAGGAAGTGTACCCGGGGAACGCGTATAGGCTAGTTAATGCCGATGGCGATGAACTCTCTCACCCATGGAATGGATTATATCTTAAAAGATTCTACCCCTAATAAATAGTATTTTGATAACAACACCAATTGACAGGTAGCCATTTGCCAAGTGTCTCACTCCCTCTCCTACTGGCAGAATAACATTTATGCTCAACCACTCACTCAACATGGTGACCTGAGGTCATTTCCCCTTCATGTATGATGTTCCCACTTAGCCCTCGTTCAGGGAAGCAAGGGTAATTCTTTACTTACTCGGACAAGGTCTAGGGGCAAGGGGGAGGCTAGCCTGTAGACGTGCAACACTGTAAACCATGTGTTTGAAGTCTCAAAGAGGGACGGGCAGTTCTAAGAGAAAAAATATATAGCACAAAAAATAAAGGGATGAAATGATAAAATGTAGGGGCATGTTAAAGAGTGGCAATACAGTTCCCCGCGGGACACCCTTGAGCCCAGTCGCACGCATGCCCCAATCGAAGAAGAAAATACTGTGGTCCTAAAGTCCCTGGACAACAGATGAATCTCACATGTGACATACTCATTGCAAGTTTTACAAGCCAGTAACCCCGACCCCGAGATTAAGTCTTACCACATTTATATTCTTCTTGTCCTCCCTAAAATGACCAAAGAATCCCTACGCTTGGTCTGTGTTGGAACATTAATATCCAAGGGGCAAGAAATCTTAGCAAACCAAAGACGAATGCACGTTGCACATAAACCTTATTTGCCAAAATGAGATGGAGGTAAGGCTCAGGGCTAATCACTCAAGATCAAGAAGTGTTGTTATCAAGAGAAATTTCAAAAAAAATCAAAAGATCAACAAAACCCCAAAAAATCAAAATTTCAAAAAACCAAAAAATCAAAAGATCCCCAAAACCCAAAAAAACCTAAAAAAAAATCAAAATTTCAAAAAAAAACCCCAAAAAATCAAAAGAATCACAAAACCCAAAAAAAATCAAAAGATCCTTCAAGAATCTTAAAAAAAAAAAACAGAAATCTTTCAAGAATCAAAAAAGAATGTGTGTACATATCGCTTTTCTTTTGCATGCATTATTTTCATTGTCTTTTCGCCTATTTAATAATGCTCAGTCCCTTGACAATTACGGAGTTAGATTTTATCATTTCAACGCAAGGGGCTGAGCCTAAGAACAGATCTAACTTGTTCTTCTAAGTGGGTGCAGGAACATGCATTTCAAAAGGGAGTACAACGTCGCACTTAGAACTCCCTATCTCTCTCGCTTGTTTAAAACTCACCTCACACTCGTGTCAATCACAAACCATTCATTTATCACAAACATTGACATGAAAGTAAAGCTGCACTAATTTAAACAACATGTACATAAGATAAGGGGGTGGCTCACAAGTCTCCTCACTCCCCACCGCCACACTCCCCGGATCCCTCATGTCTGTCAAGTGGTGGCAACATCTCACCACCACCTCCCTCGCCCTGCTGGGTGCCCGCCTCGTCCTGACGCCGCCTCCCCTCCTCCTCATTCCTCCGACGACTGGAGGAACTCGCTAAGTACTGCCCCACCGTACCCCCCGTCGCCCTACTACCGCTCGCTACACTCCTGCTCCTGCTCCGTGAACGGCCTATGTCCGTCACGATCTGCTGGAGGCTCCTCGCCACCGCCTCTTGTGCCTGTAGCGTGACACGCAATCGCTCCACCTCCTCTCGGTCAGCTGACGGCCCCTGCACCCACAATGTCGCCAGCTCCCACATCATCTCCGCCACCCGCGCCTCAGCAGCCTCCGCTCGGATGCGCAGCTGGTCACGCTCGCCTGTCGCCTCTGCAGACCGCGCTTCAGCTGCCTCCGCCCGGATGCGCAGCTAGTCTCTCTCGCTCTGAGTGGACTGAATCTCCCCCTGAAGCTGATCTCTCTGACCCTGGTACTGGTCCCTCTGAGCCTGCAGATCCATGGCGTGCTCCGTAGTGAGCCGCAAGTCTCTCTCCTGCACAACAAGCAATCAATTAGTATCAATTAAAATGAACAACTCAAATCTTCAAATATACTTACTCGCTCCTCCAGGTGCCTCTGAGCCTCCTCAGCCCTCAGCACCGCCCCCGCCAGCCGGGCCTCCAGAAGTGATGGAGAGCCCCCCACATCTCGAGAAGAAGCACCGCCTGCTCCGGTGCTCCTCACTTTCTCCAGCTCACTCCTCTGCGCCCAAGAGCACATGTCAGTTTCCAAATTTCGCCTAAATAAAATTAAGTACTGAAATTGGGCGAGGTACTTACCAGCTCCGCTGCCTGCCTCCGTGCTGTCTCCCGATCCTGCATCGCCGAATGCAATAGTGCTCGGAGCGACGCGATCTCACTAGCTACATCCACCTGCAATACATTTTCAAATCATCAGCTCAATTCCATAATTCCTAAATTCATTGAGCTGTGCTTTAGGAGTTTTACCTGGTATCGGGCGCTCTTGTATACATTTCCTCCATACTTCAAGGCGTACGCCTAGAGGTAGGCATCGTCAGTGGTCGCGTCTAACTTGACTGCCTTGCCCTTGTGCTCCCAGTTCTCGATCTGCTCTCGCGCCCGCTCACTCCAGTCAGTAGTGTCATGGAGCCCCCGGAAACTCTGGCCCGGTCTGGTGAACCGGTCCTGGACAGGGAACTCCACTGCACTCTGTCTGAGTCCCAATGAGCACTGTGTCAGGAATAGGTTAAGAGGTAGCACGAGGTTGAGTGCATGCAACCACACCAACCTACCAAAGTAGGGGCGGGCCTGCACCAACCAGGGCTATCCCTCAGAACCCTCCCCCAGGTATGGCTGCCAAATCACCTGGAAAAATAAAGTTAGTCAACAAGTAAAATCAAGCTATATATCGAAAGGGAAGGTTGAGGGCACTTACATCCAGGTAGGGGTGGCTGTCGATGGCCTCCTGCAAACGCTCCAACTGATCAACGAGATGGCGGGTGTCTCGGCAAGAGTCCCAGTGGCGTGCAATGGGCACGAGGCCCGGCCGTGCGAGATCCCCTCTCCCAGGGCTGGGAGGTGTAGATAGGCCCAGACCTACAAGATGAAAAATAAGTCAGATGGCAATTTAAGGAAATGCAATTTAATTCCATAAGAGATAGAGAAGCAAGTGCACCTGAAGGAAAGGGTAGAATCCGCTGGTAGAAGTCTGCCGCTCCGAAGCACTCAAGCCGTCGTACTGGTGCGCTAGAAAGGCTGCCCCCCAAGCATACCCCCTACCTTACCTAAGTCCTCCAGCAAGGGCAGGAAGCAGCAGTGGACTGCGTCACCTCTCGTGGCAAGAAAAAGTCTACCAAGGAAGAGAACAAGAAAGCGGCGCAAGTCCAAGTCCGCCTGCGGCCCGTGCTCACTCGCCAGCTCTCTCCGGCTGACCCTGGCTAGCCTCTCTAAGTACTCATCCTCACTCTCTCCAGCGTTCTTCCCTGCATCATACAATCCTAGACTCTCCTGTAATGCTACCCTCGGCACCAGGGAGGACCTACGCTCTACCGGGAGGTCTAGGAGTCGCTCAGCTAACTCATGGTAACAGGGATAGGTATAGCCACTCACCGGTCGCCCGTAAATTCTGAGCCCTGTGATCCGGCTCACATCCTCTAGACTGGGGATCATGTGCCCCCATGGGAATACAAAGGCAGTCGCCTCCGTATCCCATCTGCTCTACAGAGCCTGGGTGAGGGCCGGATCCACCCTCATCCTCTCCATCCTAAGGATCTCTCCAAATCCCATCTCCTCTACTCTCTCTCTCTGAAAACAGGGGAAGGCCAAGAAGACAGCCAGTACTAGCATCCAAGACACTCGGGCCCTCATCTCACCCTGCAGATCCATTCAGGTTAAATTAAAGTCAGGTTTCTTTGTTCAGTTTGTGTTGCGACAACGTTAGCCGTCGCGACCTAGTCGCGGCAACATGGGGCGCCGCGACCTTATTACGTCATCTTCCTAGACCGCGATAAGGTCGCGTCCACCCTAGACGTCGCGACCTGGTCGCGACGCCCCGCTCCGACGCGACATCCTGTCGCGGCGGATCGGGCTGACGCGATATCAGGATCAAACTGGCAGGAGCCCTCCTTGTTTGATCCTCCTTTCTTGGGCTTTTCGCCCTACATTGCGCCCTCTGGGGGCTCCGTCCTACACATTCATGCATCCATACAAGGTTTTGGGGTCGAGATACTTACCGATTTCATCGCCTTGGCCCGTTTCTTCCGCTCCTCCTCCACGTTCACAACCGGAGCCGTCTCCTCCTCCTCCTCCTCCTCCATCTTACCTCGGGCACCTCCTCCTCGACCGGAGGCTCCTCCGCCCGTCGCCGAGAGCTCCGACGCCCCACTTGACCCTTCCTCCGCGATGAACCCTTGCCAGTTTCCTTTCCTCCTTCCATCGCAATGGGGGTTGGTTTAGGTGAGTTTGTGAGCTAATAAGGAGGCTGGAATAATGCAAGATCGTGGGATGGGGGAAGGTTCGAAGATGAGGAGATTTGAATGTTTGAAAGCCGGAAGGGAAGAAAGAAAGAGCCGTTTGGGTTTTGAATGAGTCGGTTCTTGACGCGGCATAGCGGGCGGTCGCGTTCATGTCGCGACGCTTAGGCCGTCGCTACATAGTCGCGACGCCCCGCCGGGGCGTGACATAAAGGCGACACCCACTACCGTCGCGACTTCAACAGAGCCAATGCGTTTACAAAAAAAAATTCAGTTCTGTTCATTCAAACCCAAGTCATTACATTCTTTCTATGCAATCAAGTAAGATGTTACAAGTCCCTTCCTAGCTACCATCTTGCCTACAAATCAAATCAAATCAAATCAATTGGTACTTGCCACTGGCTGAATTTCTATCAAAGCTTCGATATATTCTCTGATCACGTCATCGTCCTCCTCCACCTCGGCTTGAACTACGCTCATCGCGCATCCCTCCCAGTGGACGACGGCGCTACGCATATCGCGCTCGTCCTGTGCATCACCTCTTTTCCTCTCTTGGATGGGCGGGAAGTGTGAGAGGATCGGGACCACCGTCCAAGCCGAGCCGCATTGAAGATAGCAACAGTCCGGATTGTAGGAAACTAATGCTTTGTTGCCCAGCAGCCTCAAGGCGAGCCCGGTGCGTTGGGGGAGGTGGATTATCCAGCCATGCATGAATCGGGGGTGCATGCCAAACTCGGCTACGGTCAAATCGCGGAGGTACTCACGCCATGCTCGTATTCCTTTCACTTGACCTGTTTTGCACCAAGCTCGAGTGCTCATGTAAAGTCTCCCTCGCACGTACGCCAATGGATGGTTCAACATCGTTTTGCATTCCGTAGTCAGGTCCCCCGCCGATCGGAATTGGATGTGCATTCCCATTCATAACTCGAGGGCGATAACCGATCCATAGAAAGGACCCCCGAGCACTGCAGAAGTTAGGCCGGCATATAGGAAACCCAAGACAGCTTGCCCAATTTTCATACCTTCAGAAATGGAGTCAATAATGCTAAGGTTGCCAAAAGAGATGGCGCCGTCAGATTCTGGAAAGAGTATGATGCCGCAAATGCATATGGCGGCTGCCTTGGTGATGGCAGCGTAGTTTTTGTTCTTCCGCTTGCACTGGGAGGTAATCCACTGTGCGATTGGAAGAAGGTGGATATGCATACTGCTCGTCGTGGAGTAGAGGTCGGTTTTCCTTGTAGTAATGTATGCCAAGATGCTCCAAGAGTTGATTTGCTCCAATGTGTAGGAAATTGTCGGTTCTTCGCCCCTTTGATAGCGTGGGAGGCCGAGCATGATCTCCAATTCCTCTAGAAGAATCATCGCTTCAAACCCGGGGAAGACGAACGTATTTGTTTGTGGATGCCACAGTTCTGTCATTGCTGTGACACTTTCCCACACGTGCACCATCTTGTTGTAATTCTTGGCCAGCACAAAGACGGTGGACAGCCCCCACTCCTTCAAGTGGCCAATAGACGTAGGCGGCAATAGCTCGAGCATAGGCACTAGCCATGGCACTTTTGAGAACCGCCTTTGGCCGGGGAGGATCTGAAATAGAAGAAGAAACATGAGGAACGGAGGGGAGAAGAGGAGAAAGAAAGAGCAAAACAGGGGAAAACAAAGTATAGTGCAGAAAGTTCAGAACTTGAGAAGAAGAAACACTTACTTGGAGCTCCGGGCGTGTAGATGTGCCTCGGGATGGCGGAGAGTTGCTTCAGATCGGCATATGAGTCCCTAGCAGCTTTTGGGCCGGAGTAGGGAGGAATATTCTCCTGGAATGCAGAAAGCTTCCTCTTCATGTCTGCAAAAGAGAGGGGAAAAGCTTGAATCTGGAAGAAAAGAGGAGAGAGGAGATTAGCTGCGGGATTAGCACTCCCAAACCCTCTATTTATAGAGTCTTAAGAGTTAGAAACCCACTCTAATCCCAAAACTAGGTGTTAGGATGAGATTAGAAAAGGTTTAGGAGTCCTAGTGTTAGTCTAAGAGTCCTAGGATAAGGATAAACTCCATTTTCCTGGTCTTTCCGAGCTCTATCCGAGTCGCGACACCACGATCTGACGCGACCTTGTCGCGGCAGGGCGGTGCGACGCGACTTGGTCGCGGTCGTCTAGGAAGTCGCCTCTCTACCCAAGGGGTTATTTTTATGTTTATGTTGTGTTGTTTGATTGTCTTCAATTTGTTGCGTGCTTGTTACCTCATTTTTTATTGTTTTGATACCAAAATCCAAAAAAAAAAAATCAGAAAATCAAAAAGAGATATCGTTACAGGTAAGTCAGGTATTGTATTTCTTTCCCTACTCCTCGCATTACTATATGATATTCTACCTATTATATCGCTTCAAGGACTGGCTGGTTCTCAATGTGCTCTAGGATTTGAGTTCCCCTTTACCAAAAACAGTGATAATCTAGGTGCACATTGTTAGTCGTCGGATAGGCCGTTGAGTTAGATAAGTACGGGAACGATGGGTTCAGGCCTATACTGCGGTTACAGGTAGTCTCTTGACCCGTCCCTATCTGGCTTGGCAATATTATCCTTGATATACTTTCTATTTTCTCATCTCTTTTGCATTTGCTTTGATGATTTCTTTTATTTTAGCCCAGCATGCATCATGTAGGACTTTGAGCTCTCCTGACTCATTGTGGACTTTTAATGATCCCTTGTTGAGTGCCCAACCATACCAAATTTCCAAAACAAGAAATCCCAATTCCACTCCGAATCGGAAGGTTCGCCTCCGAGTGAGTTGTTCCCGTCGGCATGACAAAGAATTTCCCTGTCTGGATTATCTATCCGAATTTTCCTTTTTCCTTTGATCCATTTTGGTTGCGAACCGCTCCCAGGACAGAGTCATGAGTTACCTGCCTGGCACGCACATGTCCCTCCAAAACGAAACCTGCAGGCCAATCGGCTAGGGTACCCGTCAATCGAGAGGTTGATCGTCCTCTTTTCTCCTTCTCGTCTAGACTTGTGTTCTTCTTGGCATCCTGCTCGAGCAGCTGACTCAGGACTTTCACGAAGATTCCAATTGCCTGTTAGTTAGACCGGGTGTCTCTTTACCTTGGTTCCCACCTTTCAGTCCACTCCGCGTCATCTCCGTTCCGCCGTCACTTCGTGACACCTCCACTCCACTTCCGCTTCGCTACCCTGCAAAGAGGAAACCAAGGAGGGGCAATCTGTAGACACCCGATTCTGGCTAATTGGCTGAGCTATATTTCTTGTTATCTTAGTGGGCCCCTAATTGGTCACTCACCTTGTGCCCATCATTAGCCTTGTTCTGAGCCTATTAAACCATTGAAATGCCTTGAAATCCCGCACATTATCACTTTGAGAGAGTCCTTGGGGCTTAATAACTCTTATCTTATCATGTGATTGGCTGATAATTCACGATTATTTCGGATTTATTATCGCGACGCATCGTGGCGACGCGTCTCTATGTCGCGACGGTTCTGGCTGCCGCGACAGCCCATGCATTATCCATGCACGTGGGTAATGCTGTCGCGTCAACCCGCCTCGTCGCGTCTTAGTCGCGGTCCTACGATACGCTGCGACAATGGCCGAACCCTCTGGCCATCATAACCACCCCCTATTTATCCTCTTATGAATCCAGCTTAATCCCTAGGGATTATCTCTACCCCTTGGGGCGAGATTCCAGCCCTAGGGACTCTCCTTGGCATTCCTAAGGACTCTCCATCCATTTTTTAATGAGGCTTTATCTCCGATTTTAATTTCTGAGCCATTTCAAGGAGATAATATCACCATTTTCTCACTCCGAGCTCTATAAAAACAAGACCCCTCCTCAAGGACGGGGAGAGCCTCATGACCACCCCGAAGGGCTGCCGAAATTCCCTCTCACCCATACTTAGCCTCACAGCCACTCATTTCCTTCATTTTTCTTCACATTCCATTCCACAAAGCTTATTCTCTTCATCATCAATGGAGCTCGGGACGTGAAGAGGGTGACTCCAGCATCCTCCTGAAGCTGTTGCTCACCATCGAGACTGCGTCCATGCCAGGAAGTCGCCCTAATGGGGCTCACCTCCTTCCTTCTTCATCTTTTCTCTCTTCATGCATTTTTATGTATTTTTTTAGATAGAGCACATTCACAATCAGTCCACGTTTTCCCCACACCCACAGGGGTTTAAAACCACCCCAGGTGCGTTCCCACCATGATTCCCTATTTCCCTCCATTTTTAGAATAGATACTATGCTTAACATATTCTAATAGGGTGTTTTCTTTATGATTTTCTTTGATTGGTAGGCAAACAAGTGAAATCTACGAGAAGCTCTGGTTCTCTAGCCGGCTGGAGGATGAGAAGAAGGTCCATACCCAACATCTCCCGCATTCAGAGAACGTGACGGAGGAGGGTGACGCGACATGAGATGCGTCAATGTGTACTGACGCGACATTAGTCTATCGTGGCGTCTATGACGACCGCGATGCCAGGTATTCCTCCGTCTATCTGTTTTCCTATTCCTAGTTTAGCTAGCCATCATTCTCTTATTTAGGCAGTTATCTAGGTGGCGATCACATCCATATTTCATGCTACTAGCTTTAGCACACGTTTGCGTGTCGAGGGGAGCACAATCCCTGTGATTACAAGCACAGAGCGAACGACTAGTGTAGGACTGTGTTAGGAACAACATAGGTGCCAAAACCAGAGACACAGCGGAACGAAACTCTGAACAAGTTGCCAAGTCACTCTCTTTCTAAGAAGGCAATAGGGTCACTATCGCTTTCTCAGAGGAGGTGACACAAGGGTTGTCACCTTCTGAAGGCGACACCCAGCCGGTCGCCACCTAGGTCTGAAGGCAATGTGGGGAGTGTCGCGATCTGGGTCACGAGAAGGACCCTATCGTGACCACAGATCGAGGTCTGGGTGCCCACTCAAGACCTCCCACAACCCCACAGGTAAACCAGGTCAGAAGGCGACGACCACCCTGTTGCGACCAGAACGCGACAGGGTGAGCGTCGCTACTTGACCAGAAGGCGATGAGGTGACACGTCACATTCTGGGTCACGATAGGAACCTTGTCGCGACCATAGACAGAGATCTGGGCACCAGCCCAAGGCCTTCCAAAACACCCCAACATCACAAGTCTGGTGTGCACAGAGGGAGGGGAGCATGGAGAATGGTGTGAACACATGCTAGAAACACAAACCACCCTCATCCACACCCATGCATGTCAAGGATATGCATCTACACCCCAAAAACCTCACATGCACATCATGATGTCTCCCAACACCCCAACCCCAAATAAGCTCAAGAATACCACATGCAAACACACATACACCTATCATGCATTCTACAAGGCTTGGAGAGGAGATGAAGGCCCTAGCATGATAGAACTAGGGGCAGGGATAAGAGGTCCCTACTTCAAATAGAGGAGCCAACCCGTTGGGGTCTTCTCATGTGCATGGCCACCTCCTCCTCGCTCCAACCTCCACTCTAACACCATCCACGAGCAAAGATCGTCTACTACATGTCGGAGAAGATGATCGCCACCACAAAGTGGAGAGTGCCACGCCGGAGAGGACACCATGCAGGGAAGAATCACACGATCCTCATCACCAACCCCGCACACACTCTCCACAACGGAAACACACACAGAGGGAGTCGGAGGAAGGAAGGAGGTAGGAAGAAAATGGAAGAAATGGGGAGATCTACTGGCCTTGCACAAATAGGCCACGGATCTGAGAACGCGACAGCCAACCTGTCGTGTTTACTTACTGAACGTGATGACTAACTTGTCGCAACCCCAAAGCCATGGTAGACCTGATCATCGGACCCTCTATGTGTCACCCTTGCAGGCCTGACACCATGAACGCAACACCTGACTTGTCGCCGTCATTTGACAGCACCTCGACACGTGTCCCAACTATCATGACAACATGGCGACAAAAATTGCATGCTGCTGTCAGAGGAAGAATGCGACGACATGCCTGTCGTGTTCCCAACAAGAATGCGACAGCCATCCCGTCACCTTTAGAAGATGACGGCTTGATACGTTGCTACCTTCAGTAGATGGTGGCTGACCAAGGAAGGAAGGAATGTTACAAAGTGACTTGTGGAAACTTATAGAGTTCAAATTAGACTCTCGGTTTGAGCTCAACAATCAAATTCTCGTTCACCAAACAAATTAGTTTAGTTCAAAAATAAAGAACTCAGGTTTGGGGGTCCAAATTAGAAATACTGATCCGATCAACCTCTGTTTTATTCCAACACGGCTGGGATGATGAAAGTGACTTGTGGAAACTGACGGAGTTTAAATCAGACTCCCGATTAGATCTCGACATTCAAATTCTTATTCACCAAATTAACTTATTTTTAAAATGAATGAATTTATATGAAATAACTTACTTTGAAAAATTAAATAATTTATTTTTTTATTTAATTTTAATTTATTATTCTTATATGTCTATTGTAGGTTCCTTCATCAAGTGGCATCGGAGGAGATGAAGAGGACGAGGATGACCACCAGGATCCATGATGTTTATTTCTTTTTATTGTTGTGGATTGACATTTTCAGTTTATGTGTGTTGTTCTACTTTGGTGATTGTGTGGTTTTTATTTTTATTGTGTTTATAAAATAGGTTATTTTTATTATATATATTTAAAAATAAATGAAAAAATAGAGACCAATTACTTTTGGTCACAGATTCGGTCTCAATATTTTGTGACCGAATTTGTGACTGAATATTTCGTTCTCAAAGTACAACATTCAGCGATCGAAATTATTCCATCACAAAACTGAGATTGAATCTATGACCGAAAGTAATCGGTCGCTATATGAGCCTTCTAAGACTAAAATAATTCAGTCACAAATTTGGTCTCAGTTTTGTGACCAAATTTGTGACCGAATAATTTCGGTCGCTATATTATTTGGTCATTTATTTTGAGACTAATAGAGACCAAATGTATTCAATATTAGAATGGAGACCGAATAGCGACTGAAATAATTTGCTCGCAATATTGTGACCAATCTATCTAGACCAATGATTTCAACACAATTCGTCACTACTACTTACAGTGACCGAATTGCGACCGAAAATAGTTGGTCTATATCCGCGCCTTTTCTTGTGGTGAATTATCTTAGGTTTAACCATGCTAAGTAGGATTCTAACAATAATAATATATGTTAAAATTGATTAACACTTGGTTGTTGGATACTATTCCATCTCATTTGGTTAAAAAGCAGTCCCATTGGGTTTAAGAATCACAACCACAATAGGAGAAGAGTAAAAGTTAGAAGTTTGATTGGCCATGTGTCCTTGTAAGGGAAGATAGCTTGTTTTATAATCTGAATTGCCTTGAGAGTGGGGATTTTATTTTAAATTTAACCTATTTATGCAACCCAAATTCCATTAGGACTTCTGTATAGAGCCAGTTAAGGTAGACTAATTTCCATTATAATTAAATAGAGAGGGTTGGTTGTGGTGCTGGTGGTTGTTTTGGGAGGCTTCTATAGAAGCAGCTACTACGTTTCTGGACAGCAAGAGAGAAGATCACTATGTATAGGGAGGATGTTTGGGCATGGGTATCTGTGGATGTGAAAAACCACGAAGAGAAATTCGAAGAGTTTAACTTATATTTTTTAATATGAATGGAAATGAAGAATAAAGGGGGAAGGGAAAAGGTGATAAAGGTAGTGGGAAAGGGGATGAGTGCGTATGTGTACAAGATGGAGTGTGATTGCCAGAAACACGTGGGTGGTTTCGAAAGAACGAAAAAGGGTGATTTCTTACTTTTACTTGAAGAGCAGAAATTGTGGGTTGACTTTTACTTATTCTCTCAGTCGGCCGATGAAGAAGGCTTGAAACTTGGTTACCTTGCAAGAAAACAAACAAGAAGACAAGAAAGAAAAAAGATTAGAAATCATGTGAAGTGTAGTATCAATTCTTGAACGAAAAGAGGAAGAAAAACTTGTGCATGAACACACCTTGTGGTGGTTTTAAAACCCCTAGGTGTAAAGGGTGGATGTGTGAATGATGGATGTGTGATGGACACTAAGAACACAAGAGAAATTAAATTGAAAGAAGTATGATGCATGCAACTAAAGAAAGAGTAAATAAAAGAATAAAAGAAGAGAGAGAGAGAGAGAGAGGGCACTACAGAGGAAAGGGGAAAGGCATTGATGAAGCTAAAGATCTCCTCCTCAAGCTTCAGTGATACAGTGGCAATCCGACGGCGCCTCCCCTTGGAAAAGGAAGCTCTCAAAGGAAGAGCTTGGACTCTCATGCAGAACACTCACTAGTTGGGCATCCTTTTAAAATGAAGGCATAATAACGTCTCGGGCTCAAATTTTGAGAAAGAGTAAAATAGCAAAATCGTGTCATCCATAGTGGATGTGATTTAAAAAGTGCATCAGGTCAAGTCAACGCATTTAAGGAATTTCCAAATTTTGACTGGAACATTGAAAAGTAGAAAGAATTCAATCGCATCCTGTCAACATTATGTGAATTCTGAATTTTTAAAATTGATTTGGACACGTGCCAAAAATCCAAAAATGGAAGGCTCAAAAGGCGTCCAGTTGACCCAACACCATTTAGAAGAATCTATTATCTTTTGGCAAGTCAGTCACATAAAAATGGAAAGTCAAAATTGCGTCTAGTTGGTCAGACATGGATCAATTTTACAATAAATTATTTCCAAAAGTTGAAAAGGAAATTGTCAAAAATTTATTAAGGAAGCATTAATTACGTTCACTTAACTAGCCGCAGATTGGAAGCATGAACTGCATTCACTGATGCTGACGCAAATATTAAATTTTACCCATTCCTCTCAACACCATCAGAAAAGTTCCTAAAAATCCTTTAAAAAATCTAGAAAATAGAAAAAACACTCAAATGATTAAAAGAAAAGAGCCATCTTGAGGCATTGCAGTATAATATGAAATTTGCTGAGTATGATGTCCAAATGGCATGTCTACAGCTGCTTCACCTTGGTGTCTGCTTAGCAAGGTCGTGGAACGGAGACACACAAAATGAAATGAAAGGGAAAGAAAATGTGAAGTGAAAAGAAAGGAAATGGAGTGGAGTGAAATGACTTAAAGGTGGACACCAAGGTGTGATGTGACATGCCTTTGACACCATATGATTGGAAGTTTTCTTCAACTCAAAATGAAGTGGCTTAGGGAAAGCTTCTAGAGATAACAAAATGTTTGGACGAAACAAAAGAGAGAGAGACCAACTTCTATCGTAGTGGAAGTATTCAGGACACAATCTTGTAGGTTTCACCATTGAAGAGTGTTTACCAACTTGTGGAGGTGTTGTAGCCAAGGTGGATCTAAGGAAAAAAGATGAATTATATAAGAATCCAACAAAGGGTCTAGCAAGCGCTGACCGCTAGCCTTCACCACCACCCATCGCCTGTCGTTTGATGTCTACTAGAAGACACTGGGCACCTGCCATCGGGCGTCAACCATTAGGCACCGGGCGCCGACATAGGGTGTTAGTCATTAGCCGCTGGGCTCTGAGCATCAGGCACTAGGAATGAGAGTAGAGACTGTAGTCTCACTCATGAATTTCCTACATAAAAGAGAAATAAAGGAAAATGGCTTCGGGATCTCATCCATGATGCCAAAATCCATGAATTTTAGGTAAAAGATCTTCATGGATTAACTTTTTAGGGGTACCAAATAGGTCATTGTATGACGTTGTCCCTAAAAATATTTTCTTACATGAGATTTTACGTTGAACCAAATAAACCCTATTTATTTACGATCTAAAGACTAATCTTTTGACAATAGCTTCTCTCTCTCTCTCTCTCTCACTCTCACTCTCTCTCTCTCTCTCTCTCTCTTTCTTTTATTGGGGTGACAAATAGATTCTCAATGTCATAGTTTGATGCATCCGTCCAAATTTTATAACATGGCCGACCAACTGAGGGGGAAATATGCAGTTTATGAATAACTTGCTCTATACCCGTACGATGCACGGAAAGTTCTTAGATTTGAATATTTTTATATATTTAAAAGTTTTTGTATTTATTTCTTTTAGAAATAATTATTCTAGTTTATGTATTTGTTTATTTTAGAAGTAATTAAAATAATTAATTCTAGAAAACATACATTTCAATTTATAATCTCTTACTTTAATCAGTTTTCATCAGTTAAGAGTTCTATCTCTATACCCATGCAATGCATGGGAAGTTTTTAGGTTAGATTTTTTTATATATTAATAAACGTTTATGTACATGTGTCTTTTAGAAATGATAAAAACAATTAAAAGAAGAACAACATATCTAAGAACATCAGAAGACTCATATGAAATGTATATAGTGATAAAGTAAATTTCTTTGGTAAATAAAAAGTCCATACGAAATATTGTTCTATGCCATGAAGCATAAGTCTATAAATAACAGTCATAATGTCAAACAAATCAACATCTTCATTTTCAATTTTAATCTTTTTAATCTTGTTGCATTAATGTTGCATCGGAATAGCATCAGTAGACAGATCTTCTCTATGATCATTGTCTAAAATAGTTCTCTTCAACGTAGTAATGTTACTTGAAGAACATGTAATTGAAAAGATATCCTACATCATAAAAAGAAAATTCACTAATATAACACTTCTTATGATTTTGAAAATTATTAATATAGCCATCTTATTGACTTGTAGATTAAAAAAAATTCTAAAGTTTTTCAATTTTACTTACATTATCTAGATATGCAATTTATTCACTGTCAACATGCTAAAAATGACATCATCGCGGGCAAATCTCAAATTATGTCATAGTGCCACAAATAGCTCCTTTTTTTTCCTTGTGAGAGTATTTTTCCTATTATTCAGGTTCTCCCCCAATCTTTCCCCCATTTCCTGGTGCTTCCCCCATATTTTCCTAGCTTGCTAGAGGCTTGGGCAAAAAAGCATAACTATATTCAACTAACAACACTACCTGAGCATGTAACTATAGTCACAATAAATAAATAAAATTATGCTAACAACATGATTTCAACTTTCATTAGTAAACGACAAATCATGCTCGGAAGTACGAGCTAAAGAAGGGTAACGCCAAACACAAGTCACGAAAACTGGTTCGCGACACCAGCTACAGACTCGGATAAGCAACACAGGTCAACCTCTCAGCCTCGCAGCCAAGGACGAAAGGTCTAGCTGCCGCTCCACCACAACAAAACCAACAAGCTGTGGAGACCAAACCTCACCACAATTGCTGCAGCTCACACTGCTACAGCTCCATGACTGGAACCTTTAAGGACTCCAACCCGAGCTCCTTAAAGTGAGGCACTGGAGAAAGTACTACCTGGGGATGTCTAGTATGTCTACTGATGTCCGTCCCCCAACCAAGAGCACTCTACAAGCGACTAAGTAGACACAAGCCACTGCCCCATTATCGTCTTTCCCTTAGCCAGATGTACAACTCAAGCTAAGGAGTGAGGGTGTCCAGGAAGATGACACAGACCTCAGCGGTACACAAGTACCAGGACAAACCCCGAGCACTACGTGCCTAGCTCACAGAGAACCTGGGGTACCCGACTCGAGAGGTAACCACGAGCGGCGTCGTATACCCGGCATCGTATACCCAACTTGCCATATACACTTAAACTATGCAAAGTCAATGTTTCCGTATACCCCATGTGCCAATGTATCACTTACTACCCTTTACATGCAAACCAACAGTCATACAGACACATATATGAAAGCAACTCATAGCACCATGTAGACAACTCAGGGTTTGGGTAGCAGCCTTCTAAATCTCGACGGACACAGAGGTTGCTATTAGAAGACTGTATTGCAATGGGGGTAACCATCATGATACAGATTGAAACACAACATCTGGTTCCGTCACACTTCAGCTGAAAAGCCCTACCCCAGAAGCCTCTTCTGGAAATTGGACAAACCACCCTGTACAGCCATTCCACATGCAATCTTACATTGAAATAAAAGCCTACACATGCTTGCTACTCCCCTTGACCCATTCCATGCATTAAACATCGTAAATATTCTTTGTTCAAATCAAAAGGTGAAGAATTCCCCTACCATATGAGGAACACAAGAAACACATAAAACGGTGCTACCCTGGCGTTTCCCACGCTTCGCACAACCTCCTCGTGTCAGAAACACACCAAACCGCACACCAGAACCTCTGAATCGCCGAAAAATCCCCACACGATCCTCCCCCAAGGCTGAGCAGTGTTTTCCTGCACTGCTTGGCCTGGGGTCAGCCTCATCAAACACATAGTCAAAATCACGACGGGTCACAACGTCACGTTTAAATCGCGACGGGTATATCCATCTCAATTAAAAGACGACGTCCCTGCATGCGACACGCGGCGTGCATGTAGACACACTTTGCTTGGCTTTGGGTTGGCCTCCTCAATCACATAGTCAAAAAAGTGACGGGTCGCGATGTCGCGTTTAAATCGTGACATGTATGTGCATCGTAATTAAAAGATGACGTCCCTGCATGCGACACGCTGTGCGCATGCAGACGCGCACCCAGGGAAGCGGCTTCAAAAACGCGACAGCTAAGGTGGCCGCGTTTACAAAACGCAACGACTGTGTTGGTCGCGTTTTTGAAAGGTGCTCCAGAGGTTGTTTTGGCCCAGATTCCAGGTCCCCAACCTCACACAACTTGTACAAGCAACTTAAACACACAATATCGGGCCATACGCTAGCCACCAAATCCACTAAGCTACATTCCGAAAGTTGCGACGTTACAAATTCCAAGGCGGACCCTATTGAATTCTCACCTCAAGCATCAATAACTCTCTATCTTTTCCAACCAACAACAGGAGCAGCATCACTAGCACTTCCTCCTCTTCTCTTCAAGCTCCAGCAAGCATCCCTGTGCCATCTTTAAAAGGGGAAGTTGACTCCCTCTCCTCCTTTTATTCTTCTTTGTTGTATTCTCCTCATGCTCCCACCGTGAGCACATGCACATACTCCCATCACAGCCCCAACATGGCCACCATCCACCTCCTTTTTGTTCATATTCTTTCATCACACACACACACACATATATTCATCAACACATATTTTCATGCATGCATACACATACCTATTTTTCTAGGAGTTTTAAAAGCCACCAAATGGTATGTTCTTCTCCATGCTCCTCATGCTTGTTCATTATTCAAGAGTTTGCATACTATATGTTCTTGGCCAATCTTTTATGCCTATTTGTTTATTTGCAAGGATAATCATTAAAGAAGAAGCCTTCCACCACGACCAGTCGTGCTCGTAGAAGAAGAAGCGAACCTGCTCTCTTCCACACATCTCCCCGCTCATAAGGTATTCCGCGATCACTCCTTTGTATTCATTTATTATTTATACTCCTTTGACACCCTCGTGTTTGGTGATCACATACACATCTAGGAGTTGCGCTCCAACTTCCTTTTTATTTTTCTTCATATTTTATTTGGGGAGACTTGAGTCTTTTTAAGACGAAAGTCAGGATCCACATTCACCTTGTTTGATGCTAACTTCCAGTTCAACATTCTCAACTGAATCCTGAAAATATTAAAGCAAATAATATTAGTTTGAGTATTTATTATTCATATAGATGTAATTTCAGATTCTAAAGTAGCATATGAAAAGAAAAACATGCAAAAAGTGCTTATGCATAAATGTTAGTTATAATTGAAGTGAATAAATATTCTTCAATCAAATTGTTATCATCAATCACACAAATCACTGTAAAAATAGGGCACTTTCCATGAAGGTTGAAGTCTGAAATTTGAATTTTAAAGATAATTTTTCTACAAAGAAATTTATCTAATTCTTCTCAGAAGGAATCACTATCTCCATCCAGTCAAAAAATAAAAAATATTTATTATTTAAAATTTGAAGACATATAGTATAGATAAAACTTCTCCTAATAAGTTACCTTTATCATTTTTTTTCATGCAAATTTATTGCAGTTTGTTTAAAAACATGATTGGCCTCTCTATCAAATAACACAAATGAAATATTTCCAATATGATTGATAATTTAAACTTGAACTTTGTATCTAACAAATATTAGAAAAGAATAAAATCTTAAAACAACATTATAATGAATATATGGTGAACATAATTCAAAAATGTAAGCAATACCTTGGACAACAAATCTTGCAAAAACGGAGCAACTTTCACCCCAGAATTTGCCACCATGAAGTTGAACTTTCCTTCTGCCACCATCTAGTTTAACTTTCTTTCTACATTTGTTATATGAGTTGTAAAACCAATTGTAATCGGTTTCAATTTCCACCACTTTTGTGAATGTCTCACACTGACTAATCTGCATTGTAATAATTCGTTAAATTACAAAATTTTGCTTATAGAAAATCAAATACTAAATTCCACATAATGTAAATTGACATCAACTACAACATATGTAGGGACCCTGGATATTTATGCCCAATAAGACTCCATATCCAAGTCCGCCTCCCACGATCGAACTAAAGTCTCGCAAGAGATATTTCACACAAGTGCCCAGAATGAATACAAAAGACAACCACAAGAACATAATATGCAAGAAAGTACATGCATTTTTACTTAATTATCACAACTTACATTGTCCCATTACATTATTACATGTCCAAGAGAATAGTACAACTACCTAGGACATACTCGAGAAAGCAAAGCTCACAAAACTACTACTACTACAACTCAACTACAGGTGGTACAAGTCTGCCACAACGTCGCTGCACACTAAACACACGGCTAACACCTGAAAGGAACTATAAGGGAGTGAGCCTCAAAAAGCAACAGGCTCAGCAGCGACCTCCCAAAAACAACAACAAACCAAAACGCAAGAACCCAGACCTCAACCCCCAAGGGCCTCCCAAGCACAACTAACAAAAGAACTATTGAAGCAAAATGTGCTAGCAATTAACATAAATAAACTGCATTAAATATAACATACCATCTAACACAGCTCACATAAACATAACAAACTATACCAGTCTACCACACACTGCTCACGAATAAACTAACAAGCCTAACAAGGAGTCAAACCCCCACAATAAACCACGAGTAAAGCACAAGCCACACATGCCAACCCCTAACGAAGGGTAATGAGACTGACTACAAGGAATCAGTCCACCACACATCTTACGATAACAAACACATCGGTGGACTACCCATAGAAGGGTAGAAACACCCCAAGTGGAGGGTCACACAACATGCCCTCCACAGAGCACACTCCACCACACAACTTAAAACACTGGCACACAACATGTCACAACAACCAGAAACCGACAAAGAGTACAGGTACCTGAAACCACAAGGCACCAGAACCAAACCACAACCACTGTAAAGCTCGAGTCAGAAGGAACGATGCCACCACACAGGTGCAGACTACTGGTTTATGATACCAGTATCCAACCTGGACAACACAACACAAGAACTGTCTCTCAGTCTCACAGTCAAGGACGAAAGGTCCAACTGCCACTTCACAATCACACTGCAAAGCCAAAGAATAGTGGAGCCAACACCACACCTGTAGACCACACACAACTACAAGCCCATGCTTGGCACCTTCAGAGACTCTGGCCACATTGGAAAAGGGTTAGGCTGGAGTTAACCTGGGTTAACCCTGGGTTAGGTCAAAAAGTGCTTTGGAAAGCAATAAATTTTAACTCGACTTAAAGTGGGTTAGGATAGATATAAATTGGGTTAACCGGGGTTACTCTAACCTACCTCAGGAGGTGGAGTAGAGTTAACCCAATCTAACTCTTTTTTAAATACACTTTTACCGCTGCCTTTTCAGGTGTATTTACACTTTTTTGGTGTACGGCCCCATCCCTCCCCTTCTCCCACCCCCGTTTCTCTGGTACTGAGAGAGAGAGAGAGAGAGAGAGAGAGAGAGAGAGAGAGAGAGAGAGAGAGAGAGAGAGAGAGAGAGAGAGAGCACCCTCTCTTCCACCCATCTTTGTCTTCCTCCCTCGACTGCTGGAGTGCCGATTGCAATCGTCTCCGGCTGCCGATGGCGAGTCCACTCAGGCAGGTCGCCCGCGCTGCTGCGCCTTCTCCGGCGAAGGCCAGGTCCCTCGTCGCCCTCCACTATGTGGCCACCGAGTCTGTGCCTCCGCCCGTCCGCCACCACCACCACCTGCCGTCCGAGTGCCCTCACGACTATGCGAAGCCGTCCGCATTCCTCCAGAGCTGGAAGACCCCCCCGCCAACAACTGACCCCGCGGAGGCGCAGAAGAAGCATTTGGTTCGAGTACATTTTGTAAGGTTTTCTTTTGATGGTTATCCTTGTTTTTTGTCTGTTTGGATGAGTGGCACTAATGTTTCGGGGGTTTGGAGGTGGGACTGTTGCATTGCAGCTTGGATTCTCTGGCTCCTGCTTAGAGTGGATGTGCGATGGAACTTTTTACTGGAGAGTTTGAGTTTTTTGTTTTTCTGGGGGGGAGGCGCTTTGCCTCGTTGCTCTTTTATTTATTTTTCCATATTTATTGCTGCAGTAGGGTTAATGCTGTAGCTAAATCGTTCAGTGAAATTCCATCTTATGAGTAAATGCCCACATTCCTCAGTTTCAGTTCCCATCTGTGTTTCGAATGGGAAAAAATGTATCTTCCGTAAGTTATTGTATATTCAGCTGAAAGGACAAATAGTGAGTGTATTCTTGTCAGTGCAGTTGTGGATTCTGGATGTTAATGTCCCAGTTCTTTGCAGTGCTTCAGCTAATAATATTTGTCTTTGGTATCATTTGATAAAATTTGAAAAGTTGGAAACTGATACCATTAGGTTTAGGTTGCCCCTTGTGCTGAAAGATTGGTAGTTTAATTAATCTCACTGAGAAAGTTAATTCTCTGATTTATTATTTAATTCTAACACAAGTTTTGGCTATTCTTTCTCATTATTATGGTTGGTCAGGTGATCTTTTGGCCATGTTAAAATACTCATGGTAGTAATATCACTATGATGCTGTTGTTGTCATTATCCAGGAGGCCTAAATGTGGAAGGGGAGGCAGATAGCTGGGATTTTGGTGTATGTATGATTAAACAGATGCCTACTCCGCCTCACCTCCGACTGTGTTCCTTTCCAGGCAAAATATTTTTAATAACTTTGTCCTTTGCTTAGTTTCACATGCTAGCATATTTAACATATTTGTACATTATTTAAATAAGTTTTATCAGGAGCTAGATTTTACCTAAATGCTACAGAAGAAAAGTGGAAAAACTGGCGAATGTATGACTATATTGTGAATGAATTGCCAAAGCTTCTTAGTGAAAATTTTCCACAGCTTGACACCTCACGTGCATCTATTTCTGGTCATTCTATGGGTGGGCATGGAGCCTTGACAATTTTCTTGAAAAACCCTGATAAATACAAGGTGCTTATGTGCTAGGTTCTTTGTTGACGATATCAATATGAATTGAAACTCATTTCCTTGAATGTTATTAACAACATCCTTTTTTGCTATGCCTTCTATTACAGTCTGTTTCTACCTTTGCACCAATCAGCAATCCGGTAAACTGCCCTTGGGGGCAGAAAGCTTTCTCAAACTATCTGGGTAGCAACAAATCTGACTGGGAGGTAAAATTCTTGTCATGAAATTCCACAGTATAGTAGGCCAACTCTTGGAATGCATAGATAATCCTGTCAGTTGGACTTTGCTGGTACTAGTTTTGAGTGTTTGTGGCTAAATGCTCCAAATAGTGTTAATATGTGCTCTGCAACTTTGTAATTGATAATTCTGTGAGTGACATATTGCCTTAATTTCTTTTACAGGACTATGATGCAACATGTTTGGTTGAGAAGTGTAACAAAGTCTCAACGTCAATCCTAATTGATCAGGTAATCTACCATTTCATTTCCACCAATGAGAAATGCTTACTTCCGGTCCTGGCCAGCACATGTGGCATGTGGGACCTGCAACCTTTTCCCACACTTTTCCCCATGCAGAACCTATTCCCATATAAATTATGTCATCCTTAGCCATCTATTTGTCACCCCTAGCCACTAAAGGTGATGAATAGATGGCTAAGGGTGACAAATAGCTTCAAGACTGACAATAGGACTGAACCTATTTATCACCTAGCCATATATTTGTCACTCTTATCAGTGCAGTTGTGGCTGGTGTTTTGCTGACAGGCATACATGTATGGATTTTTCAAAAACAAGCGCATTGTTCTTTATGACACATTAATTCAACAGGTATGCAATCCCTCAACTGATTTCAACTTACATTAGTGATGTCCACTATAATTTAGAAACTATCAGCTACATGTCATCATCATAATATGTGATATAATTGAGGTGCTAAAATCACAATGTTTTTATGCATTTATGCCTCTTCAATTTTCATTATTTCTTGATACCTCCTTGAATCCATTTTTCTTGTGATCCTTTTAGACAAAAAGGAGTTCATGTACATACTGCCAGTTCACATCCTTAATCCCATGGTTAATAAGTACATTGGGATGCTCCTCCCCAACACCAGATGGGGCCCTTTATTTGCACAGGCATGGGTTAGTGGACCGAAGTTCCAAATAGTGCCAGATAATAGAACATATTATGGCCAACAAAATTTCAAAGAATGATACATGGTAGGATTATGTATAGATTCAGAAGTACTCTGATGAATCAAGAATAACAAGGGTACAAATTCTAAGAGTGTCAATAAATAGCATAGCAGTGCAACTACTGGAATCAAATTGTGTAGCAAGTGGGTAGATTAATACCAATAAGGGTTTTAGATTTCATGACAAGCAAGATTTTAAGATAGAGTTTCAAATCAGATGATGAGAAGTTAAATCAAGGGATTAAAAGCAAATAGGATAGTCTTCATGTTATAAAAGCTTTTTACATGACTTAGAAATATTTATGATACTGAAAAGACCATAATGTGTGCTAATCTAGACTAAACAAAGCAGAAAAAAATGATTTCTGGTAGACCCTTTTGAATCGTGTCAGGGACAGATGACGCCTATCATAAGATTTGAAAGAGTGGTAGAAGAGGGTCTTCGGAATGGGAATAGTCCAGATTTCAAACAAAGAAGTTGTTGAAGACTCAAGGTAGAAGAATTCTAGATTAATCTTAATCAACAACTATGGGCGCTGGAATCAGAAGATAACAAGAAAGCCCAAAATGTTTAAGATCATCATGAAGGTTGGGGCAAACCAAATACCAACTAAACTTGCAAAGCTTTGACATAATAGCTGGTCAAGGACTGGCCAATGAAAGAAATCAGTCTTAAGAAAGAAAACAAATTAGACTTGCAGTAAAGAAGTTATTGGATATTTAGAATATAAGGATTCTAAGATCATAATTATGGGTAAATAGTCTACAGGTGCAGGAATCAAGAGGGTAAGAGAGACCCCCAATCTTCTGTAACAATCAAAATACTTAATGTTCTACACGAGGAAGTTGGGAAAGACAAGGATAACAAAGACAAACTTGGCAATTCTGTAGAGGAGTTATACTACATTATGTTGAGCCCGAGATCACCTACCTTAAATTGCTCTCCAAATTTTTGGTTCCTTCAAGTCGAAGCGAGGACAAGAGGAAGAACTCCAAGATACTCAAGCTTCATGATCGTCCTCTTTGCTCTGGAGTGCTCCTCACCACATAGAGCTCCAAGCTTCTCTTCCCACTGCTAGTAATGTTCAAAAGGGTTTTGGGGTGACCAAAGAGGGCCACATGCTATATTTATGAGGCTAGGTCTTAGATAAATGCGTTGGAGTCCCCAATTTTGGGGTAGGTATGAGAGCCATACCTATGTGCCCATACCTCCACCCATACCAAATGTTGACTTTGTCTGGGGAAGGACAGACCCACCTTACTGAGCCATACCTAGGTACTTGTTTACCAACCCCCCAATAGTCGACTTCCAATGGTGCACAAGTCAACTTCTCAACACAAGAGTCGACTTCCAATATCCATGTGTCGACACACACCCAATCACACAAGGCTTCGATCGATCAGGAGTCGAAGTTAGACTTCGACTTAAGCATAAATCTTCCATAAGTCGATGTTTGTGTTCATCTGATTGGAGAACAAAGGTTATGGCACCTTCCAATTAGTGATATAATCACATCGATTCTTGAACAAAAGTTTAGAATCTTTCAATTAATGTTCATGAAGGAATTGATTGCTGAACAAATGTTCAGAATCCTTCTAATTGGCGTTAAGAATGTTCCAATTGCTAAACAAAAGCTCAACAGTCTTCTGATTGGTGTTATAATGTTTCGATTGCTGAACAAAAGTTCAACAGTCTTTTGATTGGTGTTATAATAATTCTGATTACTGAACAAAGGTTCAGTAACCTTTCGATTGGCCTTATAATGGATCCGCTTACTGAACAAGAGTTTAATAACCTCCTGATTGGCCTTATAATGGTTCCGATTACTAAACAAAGGTTCAATAACCTTCCGATTGACCTTATAATGGTTTCGATTACTGAACAAAGGTTCAGCAACTTTCTGATTGGCCTTATAATGGATTTGATTGGCTCATATAAATGAATTCCAAAACATTTTCTTCACAAGAATTATTCATTTTTTATAATGGGTTTATATTTATCATATTCTTCATAAAAATCTAGGTCACTACAAGAATAATCATCTAGTCGAAGCTGGGTTAATGTCGGTGTCGACTACTGTCAGGAACTTTGTCTTCCTTGTGAAGGAAGATGAGGTTGAGGTTGACGGCATGATCGATTGTCATCAAGAACTTCAACTTCCTTGTAAAGGAAGTCGAAGCTAAGTTGAAGAAACTTCATCTTCCTTGTGGCCCTCTATTTCGCACTTTGTAAGTGTTTTTCCCCATCTTTCTGGGTCTTTACTATTTTTTTCTATTTCCCCATGGTTTTCCCCTAATTATTCTGGCTTCATACAGCACCTTGTGGCCCTCTTTGAATCGCTTCAACCTAGGTGGATGCTATTATCTTTTAATAAACACGTCAGACCAATCGGGCGTCTTTTTGTCAATAATGCGTCACGTAAGATTAACTCAATTTTTCCCATCGATCGATGAACACCCTTCGATTGATGAACATCCATGAACACGTCAAGGTACTTGGATGTGATTTTCAATATTGATTGATGTTAACATGTTAGTCTCTTCTGATGTGATTTTGAAATAATTGATTTCTAATTGAGAAAGCATTCTGAAACACGTCAATCTTGTCTGACGTGATTTTGAGCTTCCATATTTCTAAGCAATTTCCATTTTTGATTTTTGAAATATATATTGCTTTTATGAAATGCGACTTGCACCCCTAACACAATTATAGTTTCTAAATTTCCTCTTTAGCAACTTTCCATAAACCATTTTCGAAAATTCTTAAATGCGTCATTCATTCTTGACGTGATTCAACTTGCTATTTCTATCAGAATTCAATTAAATTGGAAAATTCATTAACGTTTCTAGTTGGTCTAACGCGATTCAACTTTAAATGTGCCCATTGTCCCTGACATGATTTAGGGTTTTGATCCACCTTAGACTTTAAGCCCCATATCCCTATATATATACACCTCTGGTCCGTCGTTTCAGAAGGTTAGCAAGGTTGGCTAGTGTGAATAATTCCTTCCTATTAGTGAGTTTAGAGAGCTCTTTTCTAAGGGGAGATGCTACCAAATCTCCACCTCGAGGCTTGAAGCACCGCACTCTTCTCTACAGTAGCCGCACCCCAAGGAGTAGCAGCACCCACAGTCTCATCTACCTCCAAGATCCATGTGCCATCAACCATAGGGGAAGTCTACCACTCTCCCCTTCTTGTTTATTCTATTCATATCTCCAACGTTCCCATACACACAGACACACACACACACACACACAAAAGGTGTGTTCTTTTCCATGTCTTAAAAAGCCACAAAAAGTTGTGTTCTTTTCCATGTTTTTTATGTGTATCTTTGTTTAAGAATTGATTTCTACACAACTTGGCTAATCTATTCTTCATCCTTTTGTTGTGTTTTATGCAAGGGTAATAAAGAAGATCCTTCTATCGTAGCTGGTTGTGTTGTAGAATAAGGAGCAAACCCACATCTCTGCACAATCTCTTTGCTTAAAGCACTACAAGAAATTGTAGCACCAGATGCCACAGTTAGATCCTAAGGTATGGGTTGCGGAATTTGGTGCCCCAAAGAAAGGCCATGTGTATGGTTTTAGGCACAGTATGGACACGACTAGGGTGTTATCTGGCGCCTCGAGTTCAGGCTCATAGGCGACTAGTGCATTCACCACACTTGGTGCTCCAGGTGCTTCTCCTAGTGAGATGATGGGCTTCATTCAAGATGAGATCTCTGGTTTGGAGTCTCGTCTGGTCCATACGATGCATACGCAGGTGTCCGACACTGTCAGGGCCTAGCTCCCCCAGGCTATATCCCAAGCCCTCTCCCAGGTTAGCATTCCTCCTCAAGTAGCGCCATCGACATCAGCACGGGCCCCTCATGTGAGTAAATTGATTTTATTTTATATTCTCTATTCTAACGGTCAATTTTCTAATCACTATAGGATTAGTGTTTGATTTGTTCCAACATGGCTGAGGCAATGAGTGTGACTTGTGGAAACTGACGGAGTTCAAATCAAACTCCTGGTTTGTGCTCAGCACTCAAATTCACATTAAGCAAGTTAGCTTAGTTTAGTTTTGTTTAAAAAGGAAGAACTTAATGAGGTTTGGGCGTCCAAAATTAGAAATACTAATCTGATCGGCCTCTGGTTTGTTCCAGCATGGTCGGGGCAATGAGTGTGACTTGTGGAAACTGACGGAGTTCAATTCGGACTCCCGGTTTGAGCTCGACACTCAAATTCACATAAAGCAAGTTAGTTTAGTTTAAAAACAAACTTAGGTTTGGGCGTCCAAAATTATAAATACTAATCCGATTGGCCTTCAGTTTGTTCCCGTACGGTCAAGGTGATGATTGTGACTTGTGAAAATTGATGGAGTTCAAATTGGACTCCTGGTTTGAGGTTGACACTCAAATTCACATTAAGCAAGTTAGTTTAGTTTACTTTTGTTTAAAAAGGAAGAACTTAACTAGGTTTGGTGGTCCAAAATTAGAAATATTAAACTGTCCGGCCTCTAGTTTATTCCAGCACGGCCGAGGCAATGAGTGTGACTTGTGAAAACTAACGGAGTTCAATTTGGACTCTCGGTTTGAGCTCGGCGCTCAAATTCACATTAAGCAAGTTAGTTAAGTTTAAAAACGAAGAACTTAAGTTTGGGGGTCCAAAATTATTAATACTAATCCGATTGTCCTTCGATTTGCTCCAGCACGGCCAGGGCGATGATGGTGACTTGTGAAAATTGACGGGGTTCAAATCAGACTCTCGGTTTGAGCTCGGCACTCAAATTCACATTATGCAAGTTAGTTTAGTTTTGTTTTGTTTTAAAAGGAAGAACTTAACTAGGTTTGGGGGTCCAAAATTAGACATACTAATTTGATCAGCCTCTGGTTTGTTCCAGCACGGCCAGGAGTGTGACTTGTGGGAACTGACGGAGTTCAATTCGGACTCCTGGTTTGAGCTCGACGCTGAAATTCACACTAAGCAAGTTAGTTTAGTTTTAAAATGAAGAACCTAGGTTTGGGGGTCCAAAATTAGAAATAATAATCCGATTGGCCTCTAGTTTCTTTCAGTACGACCAGGGTGATGATCGTGACTTGTGAAAACTGACGGAGTTCAATTCGGACTCCCGATTTGAGCTCGGTGCTCAAATTCACATTATGTAAGTTAGTTTAGTTTAAAAACGAAGAACTTAAGTTTGGGGGTCCAAAATTAGAAATACTAATCCGATTGTCCTTCGATTTGTTCCAGCACGGCCAGGGCGATGATTGTGACTTGTGAAAATTGACGGAGTTTAAATCAGACTCTCGGTTTGAGCTTGGCACTAAAATTCACATTATGCAAGTTAGTTTAGTTTTGTTTTGTTTTAAAAGGAAGAACTTAACTAGGTTTGGGGGTCCAAAATTAGAAATACTAATTTGATCAGCCTCTGGTTTGTTCCAGCACGGCCAGGGCAATGAGTGTGACTTGTGGGAACTGACGGAGTTCAATTCGGACTCTCGGTTTGAGCTCGACGCTGAAATTCACACTAAGCAAGTTAGTTTAGTTTAAAAATGAAGAACCCAGGTTTGGGGGTCCAAAATTAGAAATAATAATCCGATTGGCCTCTAGTTTGTTTCAGCACGGCTAGGGCGATGATTGTGACTTGTGAAAACTGACGGAGTTCAATTCGGACTCCCGATTTGAGCTCGACGCTCAAATTCAAATTAAGCAAGTTAATTTAGTTTTAAAATGAAGAACATAGGTTTGGGGGTCAAAAATTATAAATACTTATCTGATTGGCCTACGGTTTGTTCCAACATGGCCAGAGCGATGATTGTGACTTGTGAAAACTAACATAGTTCAATTCAGACTCTCGGTTTGAGCTCGGCGCTCAAATTCACATTAAGAAAGTTAGTTTAGTTTAAAAATGAATAACTTAGATTTGGGGGTCCAAAATTAGAAATACTAATTTGATTGGCCTCTGGTTTGTTCCAACACGACCATGGCGATGATTGTGACTTATGGAAACTGACGGAGTTCAAATCGGACTCCCTGTTTGAGCTCGGCACTTAAACTCACATTACGCAAGTTAGTTTTGTTTTGTTTAAAAAGGTAGAACTTAACTAGGTTTGGGGGTCCAAAATTAGAAATACTAATCGATTGGCCTCTGGTTTATTCCAGCACGGCCGAGGCAATGAGTGTGACTTATGAAAACTGACTGAGTTCAATTCGGACTCTCAGTTTGAGCTCAGCGCTCAAATTCACATTAAGCAAGTTATTTTAGTTTTAAAATGAAGAACTTAGATTTAGGCGTCCAAAATTTGAAATACTAATCCGATTGGCCTCCAGTTTGTTCCAGCTCAGCCAGGGTGATGTTTGTGACTTGTGGAAACTGATAGAAATTCGGACTCCCGGTTTGAGCTTGGCGCTCAAATTCACATTAAGCAAGTTAGTTTAGGTTAAAAATGAAGAACTTAGTTTGGAGGTCAAAAATTAGAAATACTAATCCTATTGGCCTCCGGTTTGTTCCAGCACGGCCAGGGCGATGATTGTGACTTGTAGAAATTGACGGAGTTCAAATCAGACTCCTGGTTTGAGCTCGGCACTCAAATTCACATTATGCAAGTCAGTTTAATTTATTTTAAAAAGAAATAATTTAGCTAGGTTTGGGGGTCCAAAATTAGAAATACTAATCCGATCGGCCTCCGGTTTGTTCCAGCACGGTCGAGGACGATGAGTGTGACTTGTGGAAACTGACGGAGTTCAAATCGAACATCCAGTTTGAACTCGACGCTCGAATTCACATTAAGCTAGTTAATTTAGTTTAAAAGTGAGTGAATAAAATCTAAAAGTTTAAATAATTTATTACTTATACTAGTATTTAATTTTAACTTGTTATTGTTATATATCTATTATAGGTTCCTTTATCGAGTGGTATCGGAGGAGACAAGGACGAGGATTCATGATTTTCTTTTAATTGTTATGAACATTTTATGTATTGTTGTGGATATTTTATGTATTATTATTGTGGACATTTTATTATTCTTGACATTTTATGGAGATTTTATTATTGTTGACATTTTTCATAATATAATTTTTATATTTATTATATGCACTGATTATTTTGTTAAAAATATGTATTTTTTAAAAAAATAATTAAAAAATTAGAGACCAATTAGTGACCGAATTATTTCGGTTGCTATCAATGACCGATACATTCAGTCACTATTTTGTGACTGAAATGGTGACCGAGATCAGTCGTAAATAGCGACCGAAAATTTCAGTCACTATTTCAGTCACTAGAATAGTGATTGAAATAGTGACCGAATTATTTCGGTCTCTGATAGCGAGCGAAATAATTCGGTCGCTATTTCAGTCACTATACAGTGACTGAAGTAGTCACTGAATGTATCGGTCGTTGATAACGATCAAAACAATTCGATCACTATCAGTGACTGAGTAGTGAAAAAACTTTTCGGTCACAGTATTTTGACCAAAAATTCTTCACCGACAACTACGGTCCATATTCGGTCACTATTTGGTCAATAATTGATTTAGTGACCGAATAGGGACCGAAGTTGTCGATCGCTATAACCGCTTTTTCTTGTAGTGAAGGTATTTTTTTGTGATCTCTCCCTTTGTTATTTATTTACTCCTTCGAGACCCATGCGTCTCTGGTGATCACAAACTCCACATCCGGCGTTGTGCGCCCTTTTACCTTTTTCTTATTACATTTTCATCTTTTTTTTGTGCGACGAAAGTCACCATCCACACTCGTCCTTAGTTATTTGCAATTACACTCATGATGGTTTCATAAACATCCCTTTGTCATCATTTAAATTGGAAAATAATAGTCCATGCTCTCTTGACAATGCTTCTCTATCATACTGCAATGCATCTTTCATGAGTTTGTTTTGTCCATTAGTCAGAACAACACTTCTGGAAACAATAATGATGGATAATCTCTGAGACTGTTTCCATTACTTTGTAGCATCTTCTCAATTTCATAGATGGAATATTTCTTCAGTTGCTCATCACTTAGTAAATATGGAAAAAAAATAAATTCAAAGTAAATAAATATTTTTTATCTTTTATCTTATAATGGAAACCATTAATTAGATAAATTTTGTTACCTTGATATGTAAAATATTTCTTTGTCTAGTCAAAATATCTTCTGCTAATATATGCCAACTCTTCTTCCAAACATGTTCTGGCTTTGAAAAACTATTTGATAGCAATAAAGTGACAAATAATATACTGACCCCTAAAATGATGCCTCCTTTATAGCATTTATGTATTCCTTATCAACATCAAGCAATCCCAATGCATAACATGCCTCTTTGAATATAGGGTACAAAATGCCATCAACAGTCCGTATATCTTGGAAAAATGTTGGCCCTTTAACTTTATTAAGCAAAATTATCAGATAATATATCTCTGCACTTCTAGGAGGCATATATATAGAAAACTCTTCCAATAGCGAATCTTTGCTTTCTTGGACTCCATTTTCTTTTGGGCTTGTTTCCAGACAAACTTGTTGGGAATTCATAGTAAGTTAGTTGTTTGGCGTCATCAAATTCTGCATTAGCTTCCATCCATGCTAAAAACATAATTCTTTTGATTTTGAGCATATTTAAAACTTCCTCAATTGGATCATCATCATGAAATATGACACACTGCTCATTTGGTAAATGGAAGCTCAATCTTTCCACAACAGACTCTGTATGATGAATGTCAAAAGAAAAAATTCTCCACACTGGTTGATAGGCAGATATGTATATACAATCATAATACATCTTTATTTCATAGATGTCCTTTTGATTTCACAATTTCTAGAATTCTCATAGAAGGCTATAGTCACTCGATAATGGCCTTTATTAATGTATTTGAACAAATACATGATTGACCTTGAATAATTGCACCATTCCACATTAATATGATCTTAGTATTTAAGCAAAAGTTGATGATCATATGGTACCACCAATCTATTATTCAGAATAGCACCATTTCTTTCAATAGTCCTATCATCCTCTCTTCTTCTCTAGATAGGATATCCATCTTCATCAACTGCAATTCTGTTATTATAATTCTTTAGAAAATATTTTGCACACTTGTCATCTCGCATGGATGGAGAATTTCTGAATGGAGCACCACATGGTTCATGAATTATGAAGCTTTTTATGACCTCATATAATTTTAGATATCTTCTCTGATCAGGTATTTCTCCTGAAACTATTTTATCAATATCCATTGTTGTTCCATACTCATCATTATAATGCAGAAACACTAGAATGTGAGCATGAGGTAGTCCTCACTTCTAGAATTCAATTGTATAAACAATTGCATAAAGTGAAAATTTATAATTAACATATTTTTGTAAAATAAAAATATACATGCTGAAAATATGTTCAAATACTTTTACATACCTACTTTACCTTTACCAAAAATGTTCTTATGTTTCAAGTCATTGATCAACTGTTCACATTTGATTCTGAAGCATCTATATAGGATATTCACCCTATCTTTAGGTCTAATGCCATACTTTTCAACAAATCTAGTTATTTCTGGCTACTTTAGGTTGCAGGTGAAAGTAATAAAAAGATTAAGATATCCAGCCCACTTACAAATAGCCATAGCATCTTGATAATTTTGAATCATGTATCTTACACCTCTAGTAAACGTTGATGACACTCTTCCCTCCATAATTAGGATCTTTTTTCACCCCTTAAAATAGCCTCAGTCAAACCTCTGCATATTTTGGCCCTCAACTTCTTTTGATGTGATTGAATGTAATATTACCTCTTAGCTTCCATCATTGTGTAAGCATCAACTATAAATTGTTGAAATAAATTCGAGATGCTAATATAGTCCCAACTTCACAAATCCTATCTTGAAGTCTGAATGCAAAGAACTCTCACATACTCAATCTTGTTCTTTTTCTACTTATATTATTTTTGATTTCTTTATGTTGAATATCATCTCTATAGCCATCTTCACCAAAAGGAAATAATAGAGGATACTACATAGCCAAATAGGAAGGGTACAACTCGTTAATACACTTTAACATACCATCTTGTGTCTCTATTATAACATCCCTATCTTCATTCAAACATCCAATATCTCTGACTATAAGAGCGGTAATTTCAAAGGCAGTTGGTAGATTATAAGTCCTTCTATCAGTAGCTCTTCTTCCAATCAACTTAATCTTTAGGTTCTGAAATTTAGAATCATGAAATCTATCTCTAGCCATTTTGAAAGTTTTTGTCAAAGGATTGAATACATCAAGCACTTCTTTTAGTTCCAACACTTTTGTTGGATCTAACCTTTGTTGTTCATTTGCTCTATATTAAAAAATTAAATACACATTATGAATAAAATACATATATCAAGGTTTTTCATAAAAGTATACCATAGGCAAGTTAAAAAAAACCTGATTGACTTTATTCGATTTGAGATTTTATTCTTTGTATCATAAGTGTACATTTGAGCAAATTTTGGACTTGCACATGGATTTGGAAGTAGACTTCAAATCCTGTGATAATTTTAACCATGCAATCTACGAACATATGGTCTTATTCAACAATTTATGAAAAAATCAATCTTCCCTCCCATTGATGTGAAGGAGAACATCATGTTGTATGATCATATATTGTTTAAGAAGTGTCTACTCCTTATCTTTGGCAGACATCAAATCACATAAAACTTTCAGAGCCTCTTTCAGTAAAGAAAGTTGTACTTTTTGTTACATATAATATAGACAGAACTTTGGTGTAGTGCAATTCTTCTTTTCCAATCTCTCTCCATACCACATCATTCCATCACAATTTTCACATTATGGGATCCCTAATATCACAATAGTCAATCTGAAAGCTGACGTTCAACTGTGATTTCATTGATTACTGGAGAGAAAAATATAACATATGTAACACCCGAACTTCATAACCCAATACAGTTATACCAACTCACGTCGATTACAAGTAAGGTGTTACAACGGGTGCAACATGAACAATATCAAACTTCAAGTGAAATATAACACGAGACACAATGAATAAGCAAAAGCTAAAAATTTTCATCAACATCATTAATGTCGACAGTTCATAATCGAATAGACATAAATATAACAAGTCCATAATACATGAGCAAAAACTAAAATGGTGGAGCTAGTACCATCTTATTACATATTTTTCAAAGGAAAGAACTACTCAACTATTGCAATCTAAAACTCGATAACTATCCACACTCACCACGTCTGCCTGAACCTCCTATTGAATATCAAATCACAATTTGAAACTCTTGGAAAATATAAGAAAGCAAGGATGAGTCTAAACAAACCTAGCAAGCAACCAAGAATATCATTCCACAATTTACTTATACATTAACTTTTAAAGCATGCTATTCAATACCATACTACGATCACATTCATGATACTTATACAATACTCCTAGCTTTCATACATTCTAATCACATCATTTCATTAGATATTTAATATCCTTAAAAGCTTTATTTCTGCTAACACAGAATCATGAATCTTAACTTAATATATGCACATGAATAGCCTAGATAACAACAAATAAACAAAACAAATATGACATTTAAACTAAAATATACAATATGGTCAGAATAACATTAATGTAACATATAACATGTTATCCATTCAATAATGGCTATACATATACACATGATGAAGCAATAGTTATAATCATTATGAATCAAATTCGTTAACATGTATAACAATGCAGTATTCAATAGAGATATCATATACATATTTCATTTATCTTTTGGTAACAGTTCCAATGACAGTTTCATGTAGCATTGACATGTAGCAATAACATGTAGTAGTGATATATATACCAAGACACAGCCCTAACCACCACTAGAGGCCAATCAATCACTCATCACCTAAGAAATTGGTGATTCGTCTTGGTTCTATGCATAATCGAGTGGTACTTGTCCACCTTCAGGATTTCATCCATATTGCCCTCAGGGCCATGTAGGTTATGTAGTCAAGTAGGCATGTAGTCATGTATCATGTAGGCATGTAGGGTGAACCATCACCATACGGGCATTGCTATGGTTTAGTTCCTTATAGAATCATCTATGGTGGTAGTGTCTCATTTGGAAGTAACAGTAGTATTTTTAATTTGTTGAATCAATCATGCATATAGCTTTTCTCTATTCACGCATATACATAGTTTTCATATATACTTAACGCTCACTTCATAATGCAATATGACATAAAACTAAAATATTTGAAACATATAGCTTGATAGAAATAGATGCATTCAGAAATTCAGAACCCTATCAGGATGCTACTTCGTTTCATTTATTCAATTGAAACCCTATTTCACATAAATATGTGCATTCATAGTTCAAAAATTCATAAGAAATTGTACAATGCTCAGATTGGGCTCAAATTTTTGACTATATCACATTCACATGAATAAATCAATCGATAAATTTTCATAATTTTATATATAGTGAAACTATTCTTAATAATTAAAATAGTGCACAACAATTATCATAATATTGGTGGAAATTTTGATAATTAGAACCTAGACCAGTCAACACACATTTGAAAATATCAATACCTTACTGTAAATAATTGTCATGCATGGTAAAGCCAAATCTAATAACATTCGTAATACACACGATTTATTCTAAAATTCATGCACATCTAATAACATATACTAAATTGCTAATTCGATATTATATTACTTATGATCTTCATAATCATATACTTACTGTAACAAGTAATGGATAAGCAAATCTAATTTCACTTAAACATGGAATAACGAGTTCATATATTGATAATAAATTCTAGTATGAGCATATCAGAACCAAACTTTAACTATAACATGCATATCTATCGTAGAACCAAATCCTAATTTTTCATGCTTTTTCTGACAAACAAATTATTTTTATCGATTAATCACTATTTCAGAAAAACTTAAGAAAATATACAATAAAACTCATTAACTAGGACTAGACTATTATAGACATGTAAAAACCTTCATATGCGATTATAAACAAATTCCATGTGATAACTTAGCTATTCAAACAACATATACATGCCACTCAATAACTCTCAAGTATTTTCCATCATATTTTCAATTACCATAAATTTGGATAAAAGATTTAAAATCATAAAAGTCATCTAGGGTCATTCTACAACATAACTTTCATAAACCATATTCATGCATTGGACTAACAGCTTAAGCACACAAAAACCTTATCATACATTTCTGGAAGTCTAGAACTTAACAACATGATATACTGTTGTTAAAAATAGTAGGCGACAACACAGGTTGACGTCATGTAAAACTTGACGGCAAGCTATGGGCATCAATAAAAGTAAATGACATAGTAGGTTGCCGTCAATAAAGAACTTGACATCAATCGATCTGGACGTCAAGTTCATATAAGCAGAAACCTTACATAAACCACATGAAATAATGTGAAAGAGCATAAGAAACAAAGCCTTAAACATGATTCTAAAAATCTGATAAAATAGAAACTAGCAGAACATTAAACTACAAAAGAAATCCCTAGTTACTTGCCTATAGAAACTCATATAAATCACGAATCATGTCGGTGAAGCCCACCTTGGCCAACCCAAAGCGGTTCTCTCTCTCGATCAAATCCACACCACGAGCACCACTTGGATGAATACAACATGACCATAGCACTTCCTCATGATCAACCACACCAATCCATGCAGCAATCGGCATGAACAAGCCTCGGACCGATGGAAATTTCCCTTACAAATGAAAAGCCCCTTTCAAGCAAACTCTAGCCAAAAGACCCTTCAAATGATGAATCTGGTGCTTAATAAGGATGCCCACTCATTCTAGGGATATAATCCTAGCCATCGGTTCAAAAACCCCATAATCTAAAGGCTCAAAATCGATCAGAACACTTGCCATAACTGCTACGAAAATCTCGGTCATAAACTCAGCATGCAGGTTAATGTCAACATGGATTGACACCAAAACCAAGGTAAATGATGTCCGATATTGACGTCTACAAATCCTCTTGGTATACGACATAATTAGTTGGCGTTAACTCAAAAGTTAATGACATAGTGTACTGTCGTTAACACATGTTAACTGCACTACCTAATATCATTAACTCTTATTAACGGCAATCGACTATGTCGTTAACACAAAACCTGATAGAAACCTAATTATGTATAAAACCCTATAAAACTTAGGGCCACATATTAAAGCATAATTAATGGCTAGTATGAAATCGAACATGCACATCCTACGATCACAACGAAACTAATTAAAACGAGTGTTAAAGGAATCTCGGTTATAAAATAAAGCAGACATATTGGCAATATGATTGAATGTTGCCAGTAGAAAATTACTCAAGACACTCGATTGTAGCCAAAAATTGACCGCACAATCAATGCCATCAGGAGAAGATACAAATGGCATAAAAATGATGATATCAGGACTAGACTACAATGTATCGTGATGATGCCATCTTTATCCTGACTTCTTCATCCAGTGCCGTAGAAACACATGTAACAAAGCAAGGCAATCACATTAAGAAAAACTAAGGCATCACACTTAGGGCATCACAACATATATACTAGCCCTATTATAAAAAAATATTTAAATCATATAATCTGAACAAATACATAATATACCATTACGGTATACATTGTCTATAACATCCCAAAATTTAATACTAAAATAATAATACGGCACTGAAAAGTTGAAAGAGATTATGATTCTTACGGTGAGACATGACCATTCACATAAAACATGATTACCCTTGATTTGGAGATATTTTACATTATTAATGTAACTTCGATATTGTCTTCAAATGTGTGCACCTCAATGAGACGTCTCCAAACTTTAGTAATGGAAATAAATCTGAAACTATCATAATTACCCAAAAAATGTGTTGATACTAAAGATATAAATATCCAAAATTATTGATACATAGATATCGAGATTAAGTCGATTTAATAATTTTTAAGGTAATTTTCACTTGACAAAAATTTATTTTGAGAAATTAAATTTAAATCAGCATAATTTGTGTCACTTTTCAACTAACTTATGTTTAAAATTTCACCTTGATTGGACATTGTTGAGATAGAAAATTAACATCACAAAAAAACAAAAAAATTAATTTGTTTTTTTCTACATAATTAGGTAAGAACTTTTACGTAACTAGTTGTGTGGTATGGATTGTAGGAGTTAAGAAAGGTTATTGTGTTGGTTTCTGCTAAACCCTTATCTAATTTGGGTTTGTGGCGGATGGAGGCGGCTTCGAAGGGTGATGGGAATTTACCTCATCATTGTCATCCCCTCCTCGTGGCTACCATGCACGAGCATGGTAAGCCTTATAAATAACCACATCCCCCCCAACCAAACCATTCTTCTCATGCTCTCCTTTTTCTTCCCACTCCATTCCCAAGCCATCACTTTCTCCTTCCCACGCCATCACCATCCCATCTTCAGGAAAAGAAAGAAAAAAAGGAGACACGAAGAGAGAAGAGAGAAAGAACGTGGGAAAATGTTGTCGTACTACTTAGGGAGTTCATCTCGACTTGAAAGTTGTGCCCGACCATAAGATAGGTTCCTCCCTATGATTTATGATTGGTTGCTTCCATACTCATGCTTGATTAAACTATGCAATTCTGGCTTCTACTGTGAGAACGATTCTGGTTTCACTGGAATCAGTCAACTGAACTTTGTGTTTCGGTCGACTGATTCTCTCACTTAAGAAGATGTTGGCCACTCTGGGAAGAACGATCGACCGATTCTGCTTGTTCGGTCGATCAATTCTATCTATTCGGTCTACCGATTATACACGTTTGGTTGATTGACTCTGCCCGTTCGGTCGATGGATTCTGTCCTACTGGTTGGCCGACTTTATCTAATTAGTCTATCGATTCTGCCTGTTTGACTGATTATCATCTAGTTTTCCACACTTTATACCGATATTTCTGTGATATGTCCTACTGATTTTCTACTAAGAGTATGGGTTCCAAGGGCCACATAGGACAGGGTGTTACATCATGGGAGCCATTCTTGAGGCCCTAAAAAGTGCAAAGTGCTACATGATGGTGGTCACCTCTAGAGCCTGTGGAAGTCACTTTTAAAAACCTAAACACCTGGAAACTATGATCAGAGACTTCATTTGGTAATTTCGTTTAGTATTCCAACTTATGACTTGACTTGACATATCGACTTGTCAACTCGTCACTTTAACCCGACTAGTTAACTTGTAACTTGGCATTCTGACTCAGTGATTCAAGTCGTAACCCCTACTTTGTATTCGGGACATCGACGGTACTTTGATTTGATCCAACTTTAGAAAAGTCGACCTCTAATCGACTTCAGTAAATTTGACTTGGCTTTTGATAATTCTATTTGATTCAACTGCTGTATGTTCAATTCCACTTCTATAAGTTCAATTCCCATTCAACTTATGTATATTTGACTTCTGAAAGTCCAACCTTAGCATTGAGTTACACTTCAATTTGGTTCGATATCAATTTAATGTGTCTTTTGACTTTGATGCATATTGTCTCTGACTTTTAACTGGAAACTTCGATTCTTAATTGGAAAACTCAATTTTAGCTCGAATCTTTAGTTTTGACTGAGAGATTGACTTTGAAACCCGACTTTCATTCTAGAATCTCAAAGATTTCAAATGTGATCCAAGATTTTGATACTCAAACCAGAACTTTGCCTTCTAACCTTCGGAATATTGATTATTGACCTACAAGTCCAATTTTGGTTTCAAACTATGACTTTCGATCTAGAAACACCGAGTTCAACTAGGAACTTCAATTCTTCAACTTTTGACTTGAAATTTCAATTTCTAACTTAAATCATCATCATTGAAAATTTTTACTACCACTTAGAACTTTGCTTCTATGAGTTGATTTTTTTAACCCTTTTGAATCCTTATAATACACAATAGTGTGCATTTATCTAATCCTTAGAACTCTTTATTGTTGCATAAATAAATGAATGAAATCAAGATTATATGGAATATCAACGACCATTTGGGTCTTCAGACTATTTTGGACTAATGCATGTGTAAATGTAGCCATTCTAGTCGCGAGTGGAGCACCCGAATTCGTTTACTATCCGTGCGGAGCGATAATGGATCTACTGAGTATTTTGGCATGCCACCATTGATATGCAGGATTAATGGATATTCCATTACATGTTAATGTTTACTTGTTACATTTTGTTATGACAAATATTTGCCATGAACAATCACTATATACTTGAAGCTTGATGAATAGTCAATGTATGCTTGACACTTGATATCATTATTCAGTTCTTCTGCATAATGTTTTACTTCTTGCACTATTACTTGTATCATGTTTGCTATTTCCTGGTGCAGCAATTACTTTTGATTTATGTATATTTTCATAATTCCTTGATATTGGAGGGTAAATCCTACTGGGCACAATTTCTCATATTGTTTCTTACTCCTAGATGATCTACAGTTCTAGAAGATAGGACATCAAAAATTGTATGTTGAGTGTTCAATCCCTGCTATGTCTGCTCTTTTAAATTTTAGTTTGTGAAACATGAAATTATATCAGCCTAGAGAAATGATAATTGATTATTTGTATACAAGGTTGAGACCTAGACAATTTTCCCATTGGTGAATTTAAATTTTCCTTATTTCCTGTTCCTTCACGCATTGGCATTTATAAATATCGGGATGTGACATTGTCCTCTTCATTCTGTGTAGCATTTATCTGTAGTTGCAAGTCATTGGTTTTGTCAACTTCTTCATCTCTAATAATCTATCTTCAATACATGAGATCGATCGTAAAATACTTTGCTATTGAATAACATACTTTCCTATTGTCATCGAATGCAATGTTTCACCTAATAAACTTATTGTAGGCTTGGGAAAAGTACTATTACTCTCTTAGTTTGAACTCTGCTCAACATAATTACTGTGCAAGACAACAATCATAGAAATATTCTTATTTGACCTCCTACTTGAATTTATCACAAGATGACAGATATTGCCAACATAATCACTAGAATAAACTAATGATCTATGAGCTCTCGCATTGTTAAACTCTTGGAGTTTGTAATATCACTTAAATGAGTCCTTGTCATTGTTCGTTGTGAAACTCTTGAATCAACTATAATATACAAAGCGTCTTGACACTGTTTGGTACCTAAGAAATAAAAAGTTTTAAAGATTAGTTTTTTGCATGTTCATTTATTATTTTATTAAAATAAATATTTACTTATAATATTTTTACTTTGTAATTCCTGATTATTTCGCTTACGTTTGCCCTTTATAATAATATTCTTCCTTAAACTTGCATTCTTTGAAATGCTTCGTTCCATTGTTCTTTCATCCATACCAAGTTTGGGATTGAGATTAAGACATTGCATCATGTTATTGTTAAGATCATGTTAAAAAATTCATACATAAAGGATGATATAAATATTTAAACAATAATTTTGCTTACACAACAATAACTAGAAAGAGTCACACTTTAAACAACATGTAACTTGTATACTGGGTGATGTAAAAGACCTAATATTTCAATGCACATTTCACAACTTGGACAGTTTAAATATTTTATTGTAGTGGAATAACATGGAACAAAGCTTTTAACAATAATACATGAAAAAAGTATATGTGCAACGTACATGCCACATTTAAAATTTCTATCCATCTCCACATTATTCTTTGTCAGTGATAATATAAATATTGTCCATTTAATAGATTTCTACCACAACATTTGAGTTTAACATAAAAAGTACAAAGATAACACATGATATTTAGGTGCTTACATAGACAATCTCGTTCGGGTGGCACTCACTTTCTAATGCTCACATTAAAGTATTCTTATACTTCTCACATCTGTAGTGGCAAGACGTATGATATGTATTTGACCTCTCTTTAAAGTTTTTAAATCTTCGGACTAATCACATAAATATCTAAATATATCTTTCCCTTTCCATTTTTACTCATATAACAAGATGACACAACCTTCAGAGTAGTAAACTCCTTAATACAATTGTCTCTTACAAAATTCTTCATTCTCAACCACTAAACATATACATTCCCCTAACCCAACTTCGACAAAAGACTGAAAATTATCTTTAACTCTTAATATCTTGCACAACAATGACAAATCCTTTTTCCTTTTCCAACTGACAGTGTTCGTCTACACTTAACATCTTTTTTATCATTCTTATTTTCGATTTGACAATAATCATCCATCCTCCAATCTTCGTAAATTGTACGGGAGGATCTTTCATTCAAAAATACATGTAGTTTTATAATCACATTATTTTCCTTGACTCGAAAGGTCCATACGAGTATGTTGATCACCTATCTCTATCAATTTAAATGCAATCTAATTAGATTAACAAACAATTAAATGAGCATATGAAAGTAAACTCTAGCTATCGTATGGAAGTTTTCATAGAACATGAAAAATATTTTTCAATCACATGAAAGATTTAGTATGAAAGTTTTCCAAAAGAAAATCAAATAGAATAAGTAAAACACCTTAAAAGAACTTTTCCCTTTGATATGGCTACTATTAATTAATTTCCAATATTACTCATGTTATAATTCTATAATCCATACTATCAAATGAAAGTTTTCAAGAACATGACACAATATTTTCCTATTATATGAAACATTTGATATAGAAGTTGTCCACAAACAATTCAAATAGGATAATTAAAAGCACCATAAAAAACTATTCCTTCATGATAGGACAGTGATGTGGATAGTGCATACATAGAAGAGTACTTTGAACTATAAATTGTAACGTAGCTACAAAGCTTCATAGCATATAATCACACTTACTTTAATATAGAATACTCATAATTTGAATATATACTGGTTGTAGCTTTGTAGCATATAATCATATTTATTACATCTTTTCGTTTAGTTTTTATGTTTATATCATATGAAAAGTTAGAAATCTTAACATCTTAACATAGTACTAATAATGTTAATAATTAAAATAATATTAACATCTTTTTCTATTAGAGTTGGGTTATTTGTTTCAAATACAAAAATAATCATATATTATATACTAATCATATGTTTTTATATTATTTGTTTTGAGAAATATTAACATTTGTGCATGTTAACAATTAAAATAATCTTAACATCTTTTTCTATTAGAGTTAGGTTAATTATTTTGTTCAAATACAAAGAATAATCATATATTATTATATCGACATCTTCAAGAAACATTAACATCTGTGCATCTTAACAAGTAAAATAATCATATTTTTTTTAATAAAGATAGAGAATATAAATTTGCATCTTAATAATTAAAATAATCATAGTTGTTTTTAATAAAGATAGGAATATAAATTTATTGTAGCCACGTAGCTACAATAACATACATTGTAGTTATAATGTAGGTGAATATTTTGTTTAAAATATTATTTGTAAGGATGTATAATATCATTGAATAGAACATAGTAAAAACACTAGCTCTAATAGAGTAATCTTAACATAATTACTAACAATGTTAACAATTAAAATAATCTTAACTTATGCGCATCTTAACAATTAAAATAATCTTAACATCTTTTGCTATTAGAGTTTCCCACTCCTCATCCACCATTCGAGTTCATGCAATGTAGCTTCTTAATGTCCTAGTTAAATGCATCCATCCATATTTTATAACATGGATGGCCTACTAAGGGGGAAACGTGCACTTTATGGGTCGCAGATCGTAGGGGGAAACCCCCCGTGCCATCGCGGAAACCTCTTGAGGGGTGGGAAACCATCCCCCTGGGGTCCTCGTCGCCGGCTCTCCGTCTAGCGAAAGCTCTCGCCCCTCTGGTGGTTGTCCCCCCACCTTTTGCATGTTGGCCCTCTCTCTCCCCATCCCCCTGTCGACGCTCCCCCAACCTCCCCCCCATCCGTTTCACCCCCTCACCTCTTTCCCCCACCCCCTCTCCATCTCGGTTCCTCCCCCCTGCTTTCCCCCTGCCACCTCATCCCATACCCCCTTCGTTGTGCACCGCAGCCCCCCTTACCTCTCTCTCCATCCCCCCCCCCCCAGCTGCCGCACCCCTTGCCTCCCAGCCCCCTCCCCCCGGCCGCTGTTCTCCCTCGTTTCCTCCTCTGCCCAACCTCCCGAGCCCCCCTCTCCCTTGCAATATCTAAGACTGTTCACGGTCCAGTCCGGTTCAGCCCAATTTTTTGGGCGAACCGAACCGAAATTTTTGGTGAACCGAACCGACTTCGGTTCGGTTCGGTTCAAACCAAAAAAAAAGCAGTGTTTTTAAGGGGCGGTCCTGAGTTTTGAACTCAAGACCTCCCATTAGGAGGGAAGAACCGTGGCCACTGGGCTACAGTTTCCTTTGTGTTATAATTTATTATTAAATATATTTAATATATATTCGATTTATTTAGTTTCACAACAAAAAACCGAACCGCTGGATCTTTCAACCCGAACCGAACTAGCCGGTTCGATTCATCGGGTTGAACCATAATGTGAACACCCCAAGCAATATCCCTGCATTTTCCCCCCATCCCCTTTACGCCTTCTTTCTGCTTCTTTCAAGCCTCCCACTTTTGGCATTGGGTGGATCTCCTCTCCCCAATTTTACTTTTTGGTGAGGCTCTTCCTGAAGACCTTCCGAAATCTTCGCAATGTCTATTTGGCTTTTGTTGCTTACTTCTTCCTTGTTCTTTTATAGAATCTTCTTTTGACTTGTTCGAGATCCGTCGTAGTTTCAAAAGAGCTTGAAGTGCTACTAAAGATCGATTAGCCTCTAGAGCCCCCAAAATTAGGGTTATGGAATCTCTAGTTTAGCTCGATATTTGAGACTTACCCGCACTCTCTCTTAGTTAGTGAGTCATCCGAGCTACCATCTTTATGTTGCCCAATTGATTGATAGTCCTCTTCCAGAGCAGATCCACCCTTCAATTCTTTCGCGACATATCTCAAGTATCCCTGGGATTTGTCGTATCTTGTTAAAAGACCCAGAGTAATGCTCTATGTTCTAGTTATTTGTTTGGTGTCTTTTATATGTGTAGTTAGTATGGAGATTGTTTCTTTTGAGGTTCATCCCTTAGTCATGTACTTTGTTTTATGATAATATTATGAATGGAACTTGATGCTCCGTATTGTAAGAAAAAAAAAAGGGAAAATTAATTGGGGGTCCCTGTCAGAGGGTGGTACTTTTTTTCTCGTCCCTGTCAGAATACTGGAAGACGTAGAGTCCTTACTTTTTCGCCCGGTTTAATTTCTAGTCCCTACTTTTGAGACGTCACCATTTACGACCCTCGATTCACGAGTTCCATCTCTTTTGCATCTATCTATTTTTCCCATTCTCGTCTTACCCTTCCGTCCTTTCGAATGCCATGAAGTGACATGTCTGCCTGTCTATCCACCTCCACCATCCATAGAAGTTGGACTTACATAACGTGTGTATCGCACTTACATAATGTGTGTTTCGCACTTACATAACATGTGTTTTGTCGCACTTACATAAAGTGTGTTTCGCACTTACAGCAACCATTGACATCACTTACACATTGTAGGTAAAGAACAATTATAGAAGTTTTTAATTCGTTCAGGATTGTAGGGTTGGTTGCTACAAGTTCTTCTATTGTGACCTATTTGTTTGCACCTTAAACAAATATACGCATGCTCTACTTCTCCTCTTGAATGTATTCTCCTCTTTCTCGGTCTTCCTGGCAACCTTTTTGTTATCGGTGGCTTGATCAGAACATCAGATGGTTGATGCGGATCCGGCATGTCAAATGTTGGGATAGGTTGAATGTTTGTTTCGTATGAAGCCCTGTACACTTCTGTGCTGTAAAATGCAGAAACATATTGAGAAACGGCCGCCTTGTTACTGCCAATTTCTACGCATGCATGCTTGCAAGGAATCTTGACAAGTTGCCAGTGTCCATAGGAGCATGTTTGTTGACGGAGGTCTACGGCATATGTCTTCATACTTTCAATAACCTCAAATTTGATTCTGTCTAAATGACGGATTACTAAGCTTCTTCTTTCTTGAAGGTTTTTTTCGATGATTTTTTGTACTTTAGGACAGTATGGAGTATCCCACAAGGCTGCATCAATTTTCCTCTTTGCAGCCATTTCCATCATTTGAACTCTAATTTTGTCAACCATTTGTAGTATTGGTAGACTTCGCGCATCATGTATCCAATTGTTGAATGACTCTGCCAAATTTGAGTATAGCTCGCCAAACCTGTGAGACAATCTAAAGAAAATTAGTTTAACATCATATATCTGTAACACATCTTCACTACTTATTGTAACCACATTTAACACATTCTATAACGTCATATATCTGTAACTATAAGATAATGCTTACTGTAATAGCTTATATCTGTTACTATAAGACATGCCAATGCCTAACTGTAAGAACATAAATGGCGGAATGTAATAGAACATATTGCTTGTGTAATTGAAGAGGCGAACCTTTGTCCCGAGAAACGAGGATGGGACCAGTGGTCGACATCATTTCGAAGCACCCATTCTTTGGCATCAGCAGAATTAAGCTCCATTGCGATCATTGCGTCTTGGTACTCTTGTTCAGTGACATCATAGGCAATGCGCTGGAGGATTTTTCTAAGTAATTTCTTGAAAGGGGTGGCATATTTCCCTACACATTGGTCACTGAAGTTTTGCATGATGTGCTGGAAACAGTAGTCGTGATGATCATTTGGAAATATGTCAGGAATCGCTTCATTCAGACCTTTTCCTCTGTCTGATAGGAAGGCGATCCTTCTATCTGAGAGTAATGCCCTTTTCAAATTTTGTAGAAACCAGACCCAGTTGTCATATGTTTCCAAATCTGCGATGGAGTACGCTACAATGAATAGCTCATTGTTATCATTTAAGGCACTTGCTGCAAGTATAACCCCTTCTACTCTATGTTGTTTGATATGAGTTCCGTCCAAAAAGAGCATAGGTCGGCAACCAACTTCGAACCCATATGCAGATGCCTTGAAGCATATGAAAAAGCGTTTGAAACGTTGTGTCTCCGGGTCCACTTCTAAAGACAAAACTGATCCCGGGTTTGACTATAATGCACGTTCGCTGTACCAGTGCAACATATGATGCTTGTTCTGAAATCTCCGTATAGAGAACTGACAGCCACTTCTTTGGCCCACCATGCCTATTGATATGATGATACATGGTATGTTAGATGAATTTATACAGTGCTATTTACAGACTATTTACTGATTGTTACAGTACTTGTCCTTATACCTTACAGATTATACTGTTGTTGATATAGTGGCTTGCATAGATTGTTACAGTATATTTTGTAATGATTATAGTTGTTACAATACGGACCCTTATTGTGACGAAATGCCTCGGCCAAGCCCGTTAAACCGATAACGTACTTGATCCGAGTCCGCCTCCCGCGAACGGGCCGAAGCCTCGCAAGGGATACCAAACCACAGTCCGTGCAAACATAAAGGAACACACCACATTTCATATATATTTCATAGTTTTACATAGCCAAATTTCCACAAAAACTGAAAAGAGGTACAAGAGCCTGGGGCATACCCCGAGGTACAACTAAAGAAAGTAAGCAACTACAAAGCTACACTGCTGGAGAACTACACAGCTGGAACTACTCCGCTGGAGGTACTGACCCTGCACCGCTACGACGCGGCCCTGAACTGGACGTCGGACGAGAAACGTCCTCCTCGTCCTCACCTGTGGGGGTAGGGGTGAGCCTCACTAGTCACTGGCTCAGTAGGGAACTCCCCCAAAACCGAGCAAACCAACACACAAGTACGAATAGTAAACAGCACCAACAATTTATATAACAACTAAGCAGATAAGAAAAGCTGTAAAAGTACTCACCGTCTGCCGACTACGAGAAACAACAGTAATAATTAAACGGCAAACCAGTACAGGTGTACAAGTTAAAGTAGAGATAGCCAACACGAGCCACGTAAACTGGTTCGCGACACCAGAAACTGACTCGGACAACTAACACAGGTCTACCTCTCAGTCTCGCAGCCACGGACGAAAGGTCCAGCTGCCGCTCCACGTAAAAATGTCAAGCAACTATGGAGACCAACTAAACACCACCACCTGCAGACCACACGGTCACAGGCCCATGCCTGGCACCTCCAGAGACCCTGGCCTGGGCTCGCTAGAGTGAGGCACTGGAAAAGGACTAGCTGGGGTCCAGTACGTCTACTGCTGTCTGTACCCCCAACTACGAGCGCGCTACAAGTGACTAAAGACAAACACAAGTGTCACTGTCCCACTGTCGTCTTTCCCTCAGCCGGACGTGCAACTCAACACAGGAGTGAGGGTGTCCAGGTCAGACGACACAGACCTCGACGGCATAACACAAGTACCGGGACAAAGCCCCGAGCTAACAGCCTGGCTCACAAAGAACCTGGGGCACCCAACTGGAGAGGTAACCACAGTAGGCATCATACTACTCGCCACGTACACAGAACCACGTGCACGTCACACACAAACCACGTGAAACCTCACGTAAGCCACAAGTAACCACGGTCCACCACACGTGAACCCAACTGACTCGCGTAAACAACACGCAGTCACTGAAGTAAGCAACTAACTGCATACCTTGTATGCGAAACACGAAAACCAAGTGCACTCAGTGCACCTCATGTGTCAACACACATGCATTATCGTTAAATATCATAATTCAGTCATTTCTGTTCATAACCAGTAGGCGGCAACATCGACTGCCGCTTACACTAAGTCAACGGCAAGGGACCTGGCCGTTAACATCTTGGCTGAGGAGCTTGGCGACAAACGATGTTGACGCCAAGTTCTCCGGCCATAAACCCTGCAGAAACCCTAATCCGGCTCTGCGGGCTTTCTAACCGTTCTAACTACAGAAAAACATGCAATTGCAGTTCCTTCAGCATGCCAGAACCCAATACAACCCATTACAACATGCTTCATACATTAAACTACTCAAACCACCCATATCCCCGTATGGTGCAACTTTATCCAAACATGCATTATCATGCTGGTTCATGTGGTTATGATGTGTTTTAATGTTTCTACGGAGTTAAGCGGGTTCGTCCCCTACCTCAGAACATGCTAGAACTTCCCAAAATCTCCCGATTCACGCCGAGCCCTCCGCGAGCTCCCACGGGAATTGCATCACGCCGCGACGTTTCCTCATGCGATTCGGCAACGCCACGCGTTCTACGATCGTCCAACCACTCCTCGGAACCTGTTAGAAGCTTCAGAGACTTCGGGACGCGAAGCTGGGGCAAGAGGGAAAGAGAGTGAGCTGAGAGAGCTGCCCTCGGGTAAGCTTATAACCTGCAGAATTCTCAGGTTGGCGTCAACCCCTATGCCGCCAACAGCAACCGCCACCCTTAGCGTCCATATCTACTGCCGCCAAGTTCAAGAAGTCAACGTCCACTAAGCTGGACGCCAACTAGTCAACGGCCACCCCTGGCCGCCAACTCCAACTGAACAGCAGCAGGTCCTGTTTCATTTCAGGACCAACCCTGCTCTACACCTGCTCAAGCCACACATTCACATCACACATTCCACATAACTAGCTCACATTGGCCTCACAACGGCCTACACAACCAACACACACATGATCCGCATGGATCCGAAAAGCACGCGACGTTAAATTACTATCATCTAAAAAGAAAATTTCGACCTCAAAATTCATAACACAATTCAAAGTTAAACAACTCATACATACACATCTTTACAAGTACTATCATCTAAAAAGAAAATACACAAGCTTACTCAAACAGATAGGGATACCCTTTAGCCATTTCCGCGGCCAACTCCCAGGTATCCTCACCACCTAATCTATTTTCCCATCTCACTTTAACTAGCTCAATTTCTTTATTCCTCAGCTTCTTCATCTTTCGATCTGTGATCTGCACCGGATACTCTGGCATAGTCATGTCCGGCCTCAGGTCACCACCTTGATATCTAATTATTTGAGCTGGATCTTCAATACACTTTCTCAACATGGAGACATGGAAAATATCATGCACATCTGCAAAATCAGCTGGCAAATCCAGCCTATAAGCTGCTTCCCCAATTCTTTCAATCACCTGGAAAGGTCCCACATACCTTGGACTCAACTTCCCAGACTTGCCAAATCTCATAATACCTTTACTCGGGAAACTCTCAGAAAACAAATCTCCCACCTCAAACTGAAGTGGTCTCCTCCGCACATCTGCATAACTTTTCTGCCTACTTTGAGCTGCCTGCAATTTTTCTTTAATAAGCTTCACCACTTCCGTGGTTTGCTGAATCAATTCAGGACCCACCAATTGCCTTTCTCCCACTTCATGCCAGTTCAATGGGGTTCTACATGGCCTTCCATATAAAGCTTCATACGGTGCCATCCCAAGACTGGTATGATAACTATTATTGTAGGCAAACTCAACCATTCCCAAATGATGCTCCCAACTACCTCCCCAAACTAAACAACAAGCCCGCAACATATCTTCAATTGTCTGAATAGTCCTCTCTGTCTGACCATCTGTCTGGGGATGATAAGCGGAGCTATACCTCAATTCAGAACCAATTACTTTCTGCAGACTTCTCCAAAAACCAGAAGTAAATCTTGGATCTCTATCTGATACAATAGTCTTCGGAATACCATGCAGTGGAACAATTCTTTCAACATAAATATTTGCCAACCTGTCCACTGTCCAAGACATACTTACTGCCACTAATCTGCATACTTTAGTCAATCTGTCAACAACACCCATATTCCATTATGCCCTGAACTCGACCTTGGTAAACCTGCCACAAAGTCCATTGCAATATCATCCCATTTCCACTGTGGAATAGGCAACGGTTGCAATAGACCTCCAGGCTTCTGATGCTCTGCTTTAATCTGCTGACAGATAGCACACCTTGCTACAAATTCTGCTATTTCTTTCTTCATATGAGGCCACCAAAAATGCCTTCTTAAATCATGGTACATTTTAGTACTACCCGGATGAATAGTGTACCTAGATTTATGAGCCTCTTCCAGAACTCGTTGCTTCACCTCTCTTTCTGCAGGAACAAACAACCTGCCCCTGAGTCTGACCACACAATTATCATCAATAGAAACTCCTTCCATTTTTACAATTTCAGCTAAACCTGCATCTGCTCTCTGGGCTTCAATAATCTGCCAATATAAAGACGCTCTATAGCACTAGCAGCTAGAATTGCCCGTCGCTGACTGCTGGGCACATACAAGGAGTTCTGCTACTCTTCATACAACTTCCATTCTTTAATCATCATCAAGTTCATATATGCCTTTCTGCTCAAGGCATCCGCTACAACATTGGCCTTACCGGATGGTAAGCCAAACTGAAATCATAATCCTTCAAATATTCAACCCATCTGTGTGGCGAAGATTCAAATCTTTCTGCGAAAAGATATACTTCAAGCTTTTATGATCTGTAAAAATCTCAAATCTCTCGCCATACAGATAATGCCTCCACATTTTTAAAGCAAACACAACTGCTGCCAATTCTAAATCATGAGTGGGGTAATTTTCTTCTGCTGGCTTCAATTGCCTGGATGCATAGGCTATCACTTTACCATGCTGCATAAGCACTGCACCAAGTCCTCTCCTTGAAGCATCAGTATACAACACAAAACCACCACTCCCTACCGGTAATGTCAAATAGGTGCTGATGTAAGTCTTTTCTTCAATTCCATGAAACTTCTTTGACATTCACCAGACCACACAAAAGGCACTCCTTTTCTGGTCAATCTAGTCATAGGTGCTGCAATCTTAGAAAAATCTTGAATAAAGCGCCTATAATAACCTGCCAACCCCAGAAAACTTCTAATCTCGGTTATTGTCTTAGGCACTCCCCACCTTGACACAGCTTCCACTTTACTCGGGTCCACTGCTACTCCTTTGGCTGAGATAACATGACCCAAAAACTGAATTTCCCTCAACCAGAATTCACACTTACTGAATTTAGCGAACAACTGGTTATCTCTTAACAACTGTAAGGTAAACCTCAAATGAGCTGCATGCTCCTCTTCAGATACTGAATAAATTAGAATATCATCAATAAAGACCACAATGAATTGATCTAAATGTGGATGAAAAATTCTATTCATCATATCCATAAAACTTGCAGGAGCATTAGTCAACCCAAAAGGCATTACCACAAACTCATAGTGACCATATCTGGTTCTGAACGCTGTCTTATCTATATCTCCTCTTTAATTCTCAACTGATGGTACCCGGACCTCAAATCAATCTTAGAAAACACCTTTGCTGATTGCAACTGATCGAATAAATCATCTATCCTCGGCAACGGGTACTTATTCTTGATGGTCACATCATTCAATTTTCTATAATCAATACACATCCGAAAACTTCCATCTTTCTTTTTCACAAATAAAACCGGCGCTCCCACAGGGAATGACTCGGTCTAATAAAACCTTTTTGCAACAATTCTAACTGCTTTTTCAATTCTTTAAGTTCTGCTGGTGCCATCCGATATGGAGCTTTAGAAATCGGCATGGTACCTGGCAGCAACTCAATAGAAAAGTCCACCTCTCTATGTGGAGCTAAACCAGGCAAATCTTCCGGAAAAACATCAGCAAATTCCCTAACCACGGGAATGCTTCTACTGGCTGACTGGCTTCTACCAAACTTACCGAGGCTAAATAAGCCACACACCCATCATTATCAACTTTCTAGCTTTAATTGCAGAAATTAGAAACTTGGAGGTATAAAAAGGCATACCTTGATATTCAAACACTGCACCATTAGGATGACAAAATCTGATCCTTTTCTTTCTGCAATCTAACATTGCTCCATACATCTCAAGCCAATCCATACCCAAAATGATATCATAATCTGACAACTGCAGGGCATACAACCGACCCGGCATCTGGTTCCCTTCAATCATAACAGGAGCTTCATCTATATAGCTCGAAGTGAGCAAGAACTCACCTGAAAGAACCTCCACCACTAACTCATAAGACTTCTCTTCTAAAGGATGAGCTATGAAATCCAGAAATTCTTCGGAAATAAAAGAATGTGAGGCACCCGAATCAAATAAAACTCTTGCTGAATATTCATAAAGAGGTAAAGTACCTTCTATCATATTTGACGCCTCTGCCTGGGCTCGGGTGATAGCCATAACCCGGCCTCTCCCTCGCTGCTGCGGTGCTCCTCTGCCACGACCTGCCTGTGGCTGCTGGAACTGCTGAGGCTGCTGCTGCTGCACACCTCTGCCATACCCATATTCTCTTGCATAGGGACAATTGCGGATCAAATGTCCGGCTGATTACAATTATAACATCTATACCCTGGAGGAACAATAGGCTGCCTGGCAGTGCTCTGCTGCGACTCCTCCACCTTAGGCCTACCACGGCCTTGCTGGAACTGCGGACGACCTCCCCATCCTCTTCCTTTTCCTTTAAGTGCTTGCTTTAATTTCTGGCCCCATTTACCAAAGCCTGATGTAGAAGGTCCCGCTGGTGCTTTGCCCTTGCTTGCACCTACTGTCTGCTGCAGTAGCCGGAAACTACCTGAACCTGACTCACCCGCCTGGCGAGTACGAATAGACCTCTCCAAGGTAGCTGCCCTCTGCGCTGCCTCTTCCACTGTCTTGCACATAAGAGGTACTATCGCATCCTGCAATTCCACTCTCAATCCTCTGATAAAGTACTCAACCATCATGTTATTATCTGAAACCACATATGGCGCATAACGGCTAAGTGTCATAAATCTCATCTGGTACTCTAAGACTGAAGAGTTACCTTGCTGGAGAGTTCGGAATTGCTCTCTTTTTACTTGCTGCACTTGGATCGGAAAGAATGTATCATTAAATACATCAAGAAACTCCGGCCAAGTGATAGCTTCTTCCGTCCTACCTGCAAAAGTGGTTTGCATCTTCAATCGCCACCATTCCAAGGCAAAACCTCTCAACTGGTAAGCAGCTAATACCACTCTATCCGCTGCCGGACACCTCATGGTGCAAAAACTCTTTCTATTTCATGAACCCAGTGCTCAGCTGTATCTGGATTCGGCCCTCCTGAATAAGTAGGCGGCTGCAATCTCAGAAATTTCTCCACCTGCATCACTGGTTCTTCTGCTATCAACACTGGTGGTGGTGGTGGCACAGGTGCTACAAAAGGTACCTCCACTCTCGGCGGAACTGGAGCAACAGGTATTGCCTCTCCATCCCCAGGTGGCACTGCAACGGTGGTACTGGCGCCTGCTGATCCATTCTCTGCCGAATATCCGTGAGGCTCTCCCAAATTCTTTCTAACATTCGCTGGGTGCTTTCCTCCGGATCATCTCCTCCACCACCCCAATCTCTCCTATCAGCCATTTCAGAAATTTCTACATACACAAAACACCAGGACAAAAATCAAAACCACCAATTATCAAAAACCAGGGTCCCTACCAGCAGTGTATAATGACCGAAATAAGGCTATGTATCTTTCTAATTCCCTTATATTAACACGGACCTTGCTCTGATACCAACTGTGACGGAACGCCTCGGCCAAGCCCGTTAAACCGATAACGTACTTGATCCGAGTCCGCCTCCCGCGAACGGGCCGAAGCCTCGCAAGGGATACCAAACCACAGTCCGTGTAAACATAAAGGAACACACCACATTTCATATATATTTCACAGTTTTACATAGCCAAATTTCCACAAAAACTGAAAGAGGTACAAGAGCCTTGGGCATACCCCGAGGTACAACTAAAGAAAGTAAGCAACTACAAAGCTACACTGCTGGAGAACTACACAGCTGGAACTACTCCGCTGGAGGTACTGACCCTGCACCGCTACGACGCGGCCCTGAACTGGACGTCGGACGAGAAACGTCCTCCTCGCCCTCACCTGTGGGGGTAGGGGTGAGCCTCTCTAGTCACTGGCTCAGTAGGGAACTCCCCCAAAACCGAGCAAACCAACACACAAGTACGAATAGTAAACAGCACCAACAATTTATATAACAGCTAAGCAGATAAGTAAAGCTGTAAAAGTACTCACCGTCTGCCGACTACGAGAAACAACAGTAATAATTAAACGGCAAACCAGTACAGGTGTACAAGCTAAAGTAGAGACAGCCAACACGAGCCACGTGAACTGGTTCGCGACACCAGAAACTGACTCGGACAACTAACACAGGTCTACCTCTCAGTCTCGCAGCCACAAACGAAAGGTCCAGCTGCCGCTCCACGTAAAAAGGTCAAGCAACTGTGGAGACCAACTAAACACCACCACCTGCAGACCACACGGTCACAGGCCCATGCCTGGCACCTCCAGAGACCCTGGCCTGGGCTCGCTAGAGTGAGGCACTGGAAAAGGACTAGCTGGGGTCCAGTACGTCTACTGGTGTCCGTACCCCCAACTACGAGCGCGCTACAAGTGACTAAAGACAACACAAGTGTCACTGTCCCACTGTCGTCTTTCCCTCAGCCGGACGTGCAACTCAACACAGGAGTGAGGGTGTCCAGGTCAGACGACACAGACCTCGACGGCAAACACAAGTACCGGGACAAAGCCCCGAGCTAACAGCCTGGCTCACAAAGAACCTGGGGCACCCAACTGGAGAGGTAACCACGGTAGGCGTCGTACTACTCGCCACGTACACAGAACCACGTGCACGTCACACACAAACCACGTGAAACCTCACGTAAACCACAAGTAACCACGGTCCACCACACGTGAACCCAACTGACTCGCGTAAACAACACGCAGTCACTGAAGTAAGCAACTAACTGCATACCTTGTATGCTAAACACGAAAACCAAGTGCACTCAGTGCACCTCATGTGTCAACACACATGCATTATCGGTAAATATCATAATTCAGTCATTTCTGTTCATAACCAGTAGGCGGCAACATCGACTGCCGCTTACACTAAGTCAATGGCAAGGGACCTGGCCGTTAACATCTTGGCTGAGGAGCTAGGCGACAAACGATGTTGACGCCAAGTTCTCCGGCCATAAACCCTGCAGAAACCCTAATCCGGCTCTGTGGGCTTTCTAACCATTCTAACTACAGAAAAACATGCAATTGCAGTTCCTTCAGCATGCTAGAACCCAATACAACCCATTACAACATGCTTCATACATTAAACTACTCAAACCACCCATATCCCCGTATGGTGCAACTTTATCCAAACATGCATTATCATGCTGGTTCAGGTGGTTATGATGTGTTTTAATGTTTCTACGGAGTTAAGCGGGTTCGTCCCCTACCTCCGAACACGCTAGAACTTCCCACAATCTCCCTATTCACTCCGAGCCCTCCGCGAGCTCCCACGGGAATTGCACCACGCTGCGACGTTTCCTCGCGCAATTCGGCAACGCCACGCGTTCTACGATCGTCCAACCACTCCTCGAAACCTGTTAGAAGCTTTAGAGACTTCGGGACGCGAAGCTGGGGCAAGAGGGAAAGAGAGTGAGCTGAGAGAGCTGCCCTCGGGTAAGCCTATAACCTGCAGAATTCTCAGGTTGGCGTCAACCCCTATGCCGCCAACAACAACCGCCACCCTTAGCGTCCATATCTACTGCCGCCAAGTTCAAGAAGTCAACGTCCACTAAGCTAGATGCCAACCAGTCAACGGCCACCCCTGGCCGCCAACTCCAACTGAACAGCAGCAGGTCCTGTTTCATTTTAGGACCAACCCTGCTCTACACCTGCTCAAGCCACACATTCACATCACACATTCCACATAACTAGCTCACATGGCCTCACAACGGCCTACACAACCAACACACACATGATTCGGATGGATCCGAAAGCACGCGACGTTACACTTATAGTATATGATTATAGTTGTTACAATACAAGCGCCTGAAACTTACAGTTCTCGTTGTATGCATTACAGTAGAAGTCGTGATGTGTTAGAATTAAAATCATGGCATACCTGATGATAAGGGATGGAGATATCGTAATCCCGACGTATGTCTCTCATCATTTCACTTGCTCTATAAGTGGGTTTATCAACTAGTTTCCCCTTCACAGCATTTGCAACCCACTTCTTAGATGTCCTAGGATGTCGATCGCTCATAATGTCACACCCACAGCTATGTATGTTGTTCAGACTCTTCATTGCAAATTCTAGATCTTGACGAATGACGGACCCAAGAAGGCGCCATGGGCAAACATCTACATTGCACCGTATAGTTAATAGTATAGAGTCGTTCTTCAAATATTTCCAATTAAAGACCAAAGGCTACAAAGACTGGAGGAACAATTTGAGCGTCAGCCTCAGTGGCAACATCCACCTGCGGAGCCACAATCTGCAGTCTTAATCCTACCGCCACCGGAGCTCCCTACAGCTTCAGTACCATCACACGGCGTAGCAAAGATGAGTACCCGACGCCAAGGTAATGTTTTACAGTATATGTTTTATATATTTACAGTATCATTCATAGTTATTAACAGTAATTCATATATTCAGTTACAGTATATGTTTTGTACATTTACAGTATCATTCATAGTTATTAATAGTAATTCATATATTCAGTTACAGTATATGTTTTGTACATTTACAATATCATTCATAGACATTTACAGTATTTCATATATTCAGTTACAGTATATATTTTATACATTTACAGTATCATTCATAGACATTTACAGTATTTCATATATTCAGTTACAGGAAGAAGAACCCACTTGACAAGGTCACAAGGATCAATGTCAGAGTGGCAGACGTTGGAGCCACAGGAACAGAGGAAGAGGGGGCGAAAGGAGGAGGCCGACGAGAATAAGAGAAAGGAGGAGGCAAAGAAGAGGAAGGAAGAGGAGGAGGCTGAGAAGAAGAAGAAGAAAGAGGAGGAGGGGAAGAAGAAGAGGAAGGAGGTGGAGGAGAGGAAGGAGGCAGAGAAGAAGAAGAGAGAGGAGGAAGGAGGCGGAGGATGCGGAGAAGAAGAGGAGAGAGGAGGAAGAGCAGAGGAGGAAGGAGGAGGATGAAGCAGAGAATAAGAGGAAGGAGGAGGAGGAGGAGCAGAAGTGGAAGGAGGTGGAGGAGGCGAACAAGAAGAGGAAGGAGGAGGAGGAGGAGCACAAGAGGAAGCAGGTGATGATCAGTCCATTCCCATATAATTTTATTTAATTATATACAATTTTGGTGATTAACAAAACCATAACAAATATTTTCTAACAAGTTTTTCTGAAGTTCATCCACAAGGAATAAGTCAAGCAAAATCTGTAAGTTATTCTCTTACACTATAATTTAAAGTCTAAAGCATGAATTCCTTCGAAGTCCACATCGATTTCTTTTGTAAAAGAATGATTCTATCGCTACAACGATTTCATCTTATAACGATTTGATAAGTGAGCATGAACGATTTTATCGCTACAACGATTTCGTAAGTGAAACATCGATTTCGATCTCATAATGATTTTGGTCTCACAACGATTTCATAAGTGAAACAACGATTTCGGTTTCACATCGATTTTGGTCTCACAACGATTTCGTAAGTGAAACATCGATTTCGGTCTCATAACGATTTTGGTCTCACAACGATTTTGTAAGTGAAACAATGATTTCAGTTTCACATTGATTTCAGTCTCACAACCATTTCGTAAGTGTAACATCGATTTCGGTTTCACAACGATTTCGTAAGTGTAACAACGATTTCGGTCTCATATCGATTTCATAAGTGAAAACAACGATATGACTCTTGTAACGATTTCATAAGAGAAAACAACGATTTGATTGTTGTAACGATTCAATAAGTGAAAACAACGATTTGATCGCTATAACGATTTGCCCTCACTTAAGGAACGATTTGCTTCTACTTAAACAATGGTTTGCTTGCACATCGATTTGCTCATATCTGTACAACGATTCGCTTATACAACGATTTGCTTATACATGTTCAACGATTTGTGTTCACAACGATCTGCTTCTACTTAAACAACGACTTGCTTAAACAATGAATTGTTAACACAACGATTTCATAAGTAGAACATCGATAGCATCGACTTCATGAATACATCTAGTATTCTCATGATATTCAAATATATTTTCAAATGTCAAGGATTTTGAACTCTTCCCGCAAATATCTTTGTATCCTGCATTTATTGTGACTGTACACATCATCTGCATATCGCATGTCTGAATGCTTTCTACACCCATGATACAATAGCAAATACTTTATCAAGTGACAGAATAGCATGGTTTCTAACGTTGACTGACAAGCATAGAGATAGAATAGCATGGTTTCTTTGGTGTATGTTCTAACTACAAGGTTTCTAACGTTGACTGACAAGCATAGAGACAGTCTAGCTGTCTACAGTTTGACATTTATTGTGTGCAGGTCTTTGTGAGTACCAAATCTTACAACGTTGGAAACCTAGAAGCTAAAGAATATCTAGATGAATCTTCTCTTTGCGTGCATGGCTCCAGAGCATTAATTGGCTGTAGGTTTACCTGTTGTACCCCTTGGACCATGCAGTCTAACGTGCTTCAAACTTAGAGACAACGACTATATTTTTTCAAGAAAAGATATATATCGAAGACTGGTGACTCTATGCAGTTAACTTTTGCGCGATAGTGCTTCACTGAGAATTATCTACAACTTGCGAGCATCAAAAAGAAGAGCTCTGGCTTCACTCCATCTTTTCTTCAGCTCTTAGCTCTCAACCTTTCATTGTTTAGACATTTTTGAGAGTTTGTTGTTCTGAGAGATTTTTCTAGTTCAAATCTTTCCCTCTCAGACTTTGTCTCAGATCAAGCATTCTGTTGTAAGCTTGGTTTAGGGGCCTTTCGCCTTTAAACACATTGCTTTTGTGTGTTCCTCTTCGGGCTGTGAAGAGAAGACCAAATAGGTGGTTGTTTTTCCCTTCGTTGAGGAAGGAAGACCTGTTGTATCAGGTGGTAAGTTGTACCTCTTCGGGGTTAGAAGAGAAGGCCAACTGCAGTTGGATGTGTAAGGGTCCTTAAGGGAGATAGTACCCTTGGTTAGTGAAATTCCAAGTTGTTGCTTAGGGACTGGACATAGGACTCCTTGGGATAGGAGGTCCGAACCATGATAAAATCTTCTGTGTCATGTGATTGTATATTTGCTAGCTTGTCAAAGCATTTTTGTTGACAGGTTTTCATTTAAACAAATTTTTAGAATCCCATTCACCCCCCCCCCTCCTCTAGAGCCAAGTCTCTTCGACAAAGAACATCTCGCGATCTGAAGAGCAAAGATAAATGGCAGCTCAAGGGTATGCAGAAGGTCACTCAACCGACCCCCTCTATTTGATGGTGAGGACTACAACTATTGGAAGACGAGAATGGAGTTCTTTCTCCAGAGTCTCAATTTTCAATTGTGGTCCATCATAGAAGAAGGAGACTTAGTAGTTCTCAATAGCAGAGAAAATTGGACAGAAGACGATAAAAAGAAGATATCTCTAAACTGCAAAGCAAAGAGTATACTTTGTTGTGCCCTGAGCAAGAAAGAATTTAATAGGATCTCAGCGTGCAAATCAGCAATGGAAATGTGGGAGAAACTCATAATCACATATGAGGGAACAGACAAAGTCAAAGAAACAAGGATAGATATCTTGGTAGCTCAGTATGAGAGATTTTAAATGCAATCAGAAGAATCAATCACACAAATGTATAGCAGATTCACGGACATTACAAATGGTTTGGCTGGGCTTGGAAAAAACTATGACATGGGAGATATGGTAAGAAAATATTAAGATCCCTACTAGCCTCTTAGACTCCGAAGGTGACAGCCATAGAAGAAGTAAATGATTTAAGAAGGATGTCACTTGAAAAGCTTATTGGGTCACTAATGGCCCATGAAATAAATATGGAAAGACTGGGAGAGTCTTCCAGTAAGAAGAAGCACAGCAACGCTCTCAAAGCTACAGAAGACACATCTGGTGATGAATCAGATGATGATAAAAACATTGGAAGTAGTGAGGATGACGAAGCATTCCTATCCAGAAGACTACAACGCATATTGGCCAAGAAAAAGTATCAGTCAGTGAGAAGATATTTTAAAAAAGGAAAGGACTTCAAGAAATCCGAAGTTAAGGACACTAAGATATCTGAACCTATATGCTATGAATGTAAGAAGCCTGGACACATCAAGGCTGAATGTCTGAAACTAAAGATGGCAGAATTCAAGAAGAACGACAGCTCGAAGAAATTCAAAGATACAAAAAGAAAGCCATGGCAACTGCATGGAGCAACGATAGCGACTCAGACAGTGAGTCAAGCTTCAGCGAAGAAGAAGAAGAAAAGGTCAACCTGGCCTTCATGGCAAATACTGATGATAAGGTAACCTCTGACTCTTCATTTACTTCTTGTAAAGAATCTGATTCTGATAGTTTAGAAGACGCATTTAATGAATTATACAATAAATATAAGGATGTATGTAAAATATTAAAAACTACTAAGAAAAACTATGCATGCTTAGAAATTACTAACTCAGATTTAAAATCTGAAACTGAGCGACTAGAAAAACAAATTTCTGAACTAAAAAGAAGAAATGAACTATTATATGAAGATTTAAAAATTAAAAATGAACAGATAACAAACTTGGAAAACCATGAAACCTTAGGCAAACTTAAAAAGGAAGTTGACACACTAACAAAAGATAATGAATATTTAACTAATACAATTGAAAAAATCACAAATGGTAAATCGTCTCTAATACTAAAAGGAGCTAGAAGATCGGGTAGGAAAAAGTATGGTTTAGGATATACTCCACCAAATAATGAAGAAACAATAATACATCCTAAAATCTATCAAACACCAAAATTTGTAGAAGAACAAAATACTAAATATACATCTAATTTTAAGTACATTCCAACTGAAAAAGTAAATAAAATATCTTGTTGTAGTCATTGTAATAAATTAGGACATACTAAAATAACCTGTACAACTAAACACCTAAAATGGATACCTAAAAGGACAAATGAGGAAACTAACCAGCAAAGACCCAAAAGAACTTGGGTACCTTAATCCTAGTGTTTTAATTACATGGAAGTCTTAGAACATCAAAGTGGTACCTGGATAGCAGGTGCTCAAGGCACATGATAGGCAACAGGAAATTGTTCTCACATATTACAGATGAAGAAGGTACAGTGACGTATGGTGATAATGGAAAAGGAACAGTGATCGATTGTGGACCAGTTGGTAGCCAAGGAAGAACTCTCATAGAAGATGTCCTATGTGTGAAAGGACTTAAGCACAACCTGATAAGTATAAGCCAGCTGTGTGACAAAGGTCACCAAATCAGTTTTCAAGAGTCAAAGTGCCTCATTATGAAAAATGGTGTAACAGTGTTCGAAGCCTGCAGAGAAAAGAATCTATATGTGCTTCATCTAGAAGTGTTGAAGGATCAAGATGTATGTCTAGCAGCAAACAAAGATCAGAATGCCGAGTTATGGCACAGGAGATTGGGCCATTGTAGTTTGGATGGAATTAGATAATTGGTCAAATGAAATCTTGTGGAAGGTCTGCCCAAGATAAGCTCAAGGATAGAAGGTGTATGTGAACCTTGTGCAAAAGGGAAGCATGCAAAGTCATCTTTCAAATCAAAGACAGTAGTAACCACCTCCAAACCATTAGAGCTACTGTATATGGATCTATTTGGGCCGGTGAGAAACACCAGCCATGGAGGAAAGAATTTTGGATTGGTAATAGTTGATGATTATTCAAGATTTACATGTGTATCATTTTTGGAGCATAAAGATGACACTTTTGATAGCATTGTTAAGTTCACTAAGAAAGTTTAGAAGGACAAGAAGTCTAGCATAATTAGTATTCGATCAGATCATGGAGGAGAGTTCCAAAATGATAAATTTGCATAATTCTGTGATGATCAAGGAATTGAGCACAATTTCTCAGCGCCAAGGACACCACAGCAAAATGGAGCAGCTGAGAGGAAGAATAGAACTTTATTGGATATGGCCAGAACCATGTTATCATAATATAATCTTCCAAGATATTTCTGGGCTGAAGCTATCAACACAGCATGCTACATTATAAATAGAGTGATGATCAGACCATTTCTGAAGAAGACGGCATATGAACTATACAAGCAAAAGAAGCCAAAGATCAGCCACTTCAAAACCTTTGGTTGTCCATGCATCATCCATAACAATGGTAAGAGAGACATTGGTAAGTTAGATTCCTAATCTGATGAAGGAATATTCATAGGGTATGTAAGACCCGGCTTCCTGACTTTTCATCCGGTGTCTGGGATGACTGTCCACTAATGCGTCCAGGCTTGGCGACGCGTTAGTGTCAAGTCGTGGGTGTCCGACGCGACAGTCGTCTGTGTCGTGACGAGCGTGTGTGTCACGTCGTTGTCGCGCATGGTGTCTCTGTACCATCTTGGTGTCGCGACTGCTTTCTGTCGCTTCGGTCATCTGACGCCTGTCAGGGAGGCAGGCGTGTTAGTATGGCCTGTCGCGTTGTCGCGGCGCCCTTGGGGGGCACGTTCTTGTCGCGGTCCATTGACCCTTCGCGTTAAGGTTGTTAACGTGACGGGGCGGTCCGTCGCGTTCTGGGTGCTGGGGGCTTAAGGCGCTGGCTAGCTACCCCTTTCCCCTCTTTCTCCTCTTCTTCCATTACCCCTCTTCTCCAGCATTGGGGAGGCTCCCCTCCGGCGATCCAGGCGTGGAGCGGCCACGGCTCGTGGCGGAGCATGGGAGTGGTGTCGTGGAGCGAGGAGGAGGTGGTCGTGTGTCGTGAAGGCCCTTCGTGGGTTCAGTTCTTCGTGAAAGTTAGGGATTTCTTGTGTCCTTCCCGATCTGGGTGGATTGGGAGCCCCTCGAGGTTTATAGTTAGCTTTACTACTTTCCCCATGCTCCCCTCCCCCTTGTGGTGTGATTGTATGGTTTGTGGGCAGCTCGAGATTGAGGATCCCGTTGGTCTGCCTCTCTGCTGGTGTCGCAACGGCTCGGTGCGTCACGACATCAGAGGAGGCATCAGCCCGCTTGGGTGAGAACTTATCGCGACGCGGTTAGCGGTCGTGATAAGGTTGTCGCACCGCGCTTCTCGATCGCGACAGGATTGTTGTGGCGGCGTGTTTTCGGGTCACGACAGGGTTGCTATCATGACGCATTGCCCGGCCGCAACAAGGGCTGTCGCGGTGCCCTTCCCCATCGCGATGGTGTTGCGATGGCCTTGGGGGTCGCGACAGCACCTGTGTTGCCTCGGGTGTTTCCGTGGGCTCGGTTGTGTGTCGGCGTGTGCCCCAGGGTAGGCCTTGCCCTTAGGACCTTCTGGTAGGGAACGCGGCTGGTTGCCTCCCTGCGTTCAGTGACCGAAGGTGACACCTTTGTGGCCGTGTTCTGGCAGTGGTGCTAGGAGGGTCGCGTCTGTGTAATAATCGATTGACCGGTGGTCAATCGATTATTAGTAGAGCGACGAGTTTCCATGTTGCTGGTAGTGTTCTGAGGCTCCGGCTTTTTCCGTGCGTGCTTGGTTGGCCGGCGGCCCTCTTGAGGGTCCGTACGTACCTCTCGCTTGCTGGGCTTGTCGTGTGTTACGAGCCAGCAGTTCGGCATGGTTTCTGTTGTGCTGCCCTGCCTATTCGCCCGGTGCTAGGCACCTGAGGGCTTGTCCCCAATCTGAGAGGTTGTTACCGTTGCGTGGGACCCCCATCCTCGGGAGCCAGTTGAGGGAGCACTCCGGGCTACGAGCGTGCTGTGAGTTGACAGCCGACAGGGCGGACTCTGGAGCTGAGGGGAAAAAGGTGGTTTGGGGCAGCAGCGCTGAGTCATTTGTAGAGCTCTCTTGTTTGGGGCGGGACGCCGAGGTCGTTGAGGCGGTTCTCTTCCCGGCGTGGCCCAGACAGTCCCTTGTCTCACTACCTCTCTCTGTGTTGGTTCTGGAGCCATGTAATGGTGTCAGGCGTGAGGCCGCAGCTTGGCCAGGCTGCGGTGTTGCATGCGTTCTGTGTTCCTGTGGCAGCTCCCCTCTCTTGCTAGCGATCAGAGCGTGTGGATTGCGGGTCCCCTCTCTTGGCTGCTAGAGGCAGTGGCTTGGTTGTTGTTGTTGTGACGACATTTCCTCACGACGTTTCCAAGTGTTATCTGTTGCCCTAGCTTGCACTGCGGTTATAGCCTGGCTGTGCTTAGTTTCAGTGGGCGTCGTTGGTCTAGCCTTGTGTAGACCCGTGCTTCTGGTGGTTCCTGCTCGGTGTCCCCTCAGTACCGTAGTTCCGTTCTTGGGTGCCAGTCTATAGTGGCACCGGCGTATATGGCTTCCCAACCTTGCGGTGTATCCAGGGTCCGAGGTGGTTCTGCTTGTGGACCCTCGACCTTGTGGAGGTCTGAGGGGGCCGTGCTTACGATGAGACGTCGTTCCCACTTGGTTGTTTCGTGGTCTCGGTAGGTGTGCCGAGGGTCTTCCGCTCCGTGCCCGACTCCGTTGGTTTCTGTGGGAGTCATGTGTGTGGCCCGACCTCGGTTGGTGGTCGTGGCGTTGCGTTGTTCTCTTCTGCTACTTAGTAGTACCCTGCTGTAGGTGTTCCTCGCTTTACAGCTTTCTAGGGTAGTTTCCTGTTTTTAGAGTTTCTGCTGCTCTGGCCGATGAGGGACTGGTAATCCCTACTGGGCCTTGTTCGCGAGGCTCACCCCCCTACTTCCTTCAGCTAGGGGCTCGTCGTCGCGGGAGCTCGGTGTCGGACGGGTTGCGGAGGCGGCTGTGGCGCCGTGTGTTGTCAGCAGCAGTGAGAGCGAGTGTTGTGAGCTCTTGTAGCCGAGTTAGCTGAGAGTTGTGTTTTGCAAGTTCTCGAGGTATGCCCCTTAAGGACTGCACCTTTCTTCTTGTACCTGTGCTTTTGCTTGGGACACGTTGTACAGACCTTTGTATATTGTACATATTGTTATAGTTATTTAAATTCAGTACATATCTCACTAGACTATTTCTTCTAAACTTTCCCAATCTTCGGATTCGTGGGTGGTGGCGCGACCCTCGGGACCCTGGCGAGGGTCCGGGAGGTCGGGTCATTATAGTGGTATCAGAGTGAGGAGTCTACTAAGATTTGTAAGGAAGTAATAACTATAGCTGTCCCAAAGAAAGGTACTAGTGCGCTGCTGACACAGTCCGACTAGTGTTAGGCTTGTGTTTTCAAATGTTTAGCAGGTGTGCGGCTTCCCTGCATGATTCGTGCGCGTGCTGCAGGTTGCAGTTGTTTCTGTGGCGCATGCATTGCGAGTGTGGTCGCTCGGCGTGTTCGTGCCGTAGCAGCGCGGTTGGCACTAGACTCGCTGGTAGTGGTCTTCCTTATGTGGAGGACACTTGCAGGCAGGTCCAGATGCGGTGCTCCTGGTAGTCTTCATCGCATTTGAGTGTGCGTGCGTCGCGAAGGCTGAGAGAGCCTACGTGTGGTGTGGCCTTCACCGTTGCAGGGTTGTTGCCTGTGTAACTGGTGGAAGGTGTTCCTGCCTTGTTGGCTGCCCCTCTGTTGTTGGGGTGTGTGCTGTGTTGTGATAATCCAATTGTCTCCAAGTATTTTAAACAAATTACTTATCTATTTTGGTGATTAACAAAACTATTCTAACGAATTTTCTATAAGTCTTGAGCACAGGAAATAAAACAAAAACAAACAAGCCAAACTGGTAAGTATCATTCATACTAGCAGTTTAAACATCATAGCTTACAAATTTTTCTAAGTACACATCGACTCTCTAGTTCTTATAATGATTTCCTTAGAATCATAATGATTTCCTCATACACATGATTTCCTCTGAAGTATAACGATTTCAGTAGAGTCGTAACGATTTGTTTTCATAACGATTTCTTAAGTAAGAACAATGATTTGCTCTCACAACGATTCGTTAAGTGATCGCATCGATTTTCCCTCACAACAATTCATTAAGTGATCGTAACGATTTGTTTTCATAATGATTTCTTAAGTAAGAACAAAGATTTGCTCTCACAACGATTCGTTAAGTGATCACATCGATTTGCCCTCACAATGATTCGTTAAGTGATCGCATCGATTTTCCCTCACAACTATTCGTTAAGTGATCGCATCGATTTGCCATCACAACGATTCGTTAAGTGATTGCATTGATTTTCCCTCACAACGATTCATTAAGTGATCGCATCGATTTGCCCTCACAATGATTTCGTAAGTGACCATAATGATTTGCCTTCACAACGATTTGCTCGTAACGACTTGGTTCACAACGATTTGCCTATACCGTCATAACGATTTGATCCCTATAATGATTCGATAAGTTACATAACGACTTGGTCGCTGTAATGATTCGATACAGTAAACAACGATTTACTCACATTGTCCTTAACGATTTGATTATTAATATATATAACGATTTATGTATGCATCTGTTTACTTATGAATGCACAACGATTCATTTGTTTACATAACGATTTCATAAGTCATGCATGTAATGATTTCATGGAATATAACGACTTGACATTTGAACTCGTTTCTGAGTACGTTGAAAAGTCAAAATCTTCACGTATATCTCTCTAACAACCAAGCATTTATTATGACTGAACATATCACTGCAGTGCATGCAAATGATATCTTCTATTCTCATGATTATTGTATAAACATCCTTTTAGAAGAACAGAATGGAACTTCTATTTCTGTATAAAATCAATCTAACGTTGACTGACAACAAGAGACAGCTTAGTTGTCTATTATTTAAGCTTGTAATGCGTGCAGGTTTCTGACAGCACTCGTCATACAACGTTGGACGAAATAGAAGCCAAAGGATATTACAGAAGATCTTCTCTCTTTGCGTGCATGAAAAGCCAAAAGATCGTTGAACTTCTACAGGACCATGCAGTCTAACGTAAACCAGAACTTAGAGACAATGGACACTTCAACATTCAATTTTCAAATTGAAGATATAAATAGAATATTGAAGCTCCAGAATAAAAACAACGGTGACACAGCGCTTACAACCTTCTGTGAGCTTTCCGAAAAGCGAAACCAAGAATCCCATCTGTTCTAGCTCTTGCTCTCTATGCTAAGTGTAGATCTGTGAGAGAGCCTTTAGTTCTGAGAAGAGTTCTTTGTTGTAGATATTTTCTTCTCAGTTCTTAGCTTCAGATCAAGTTTTGCTCTATAAGCTTGATCTAGGGGCTTCATCCCTGAACACTTTTCTTATTGTGCCCTTCGGTTGGAAAGAAGACCTGGTGGGTTCCAGAGTGTTGTTCCCTTCGTGTGAAGGAAGACCTGGTGGGTTCCATGATGTTGTTCCCTTCGTGTGAAGGAAGACCAGCTGGGGTGTTGGGTGATGTAGTATCCTTAAGGGGGACTGTACCCTTGTTAGTGAAATCCTGAGTTGTTGCTCAGGGACTGGACGTAGGACTCCTATGGAGAGGAGGTCTGAACCAGGATAAATCTTCGTGCAGTGTGTATGTGCTTATCTTTGCATTCACTTCTTTACTAACACTAACCGCAATCGAAGTGTGTGTGGTGTGAATGTTTTTGTGAACAGGTATTAGTTGACCAATTATTTTTGAAAAGACCCATTCACCCCCCCCCTCTAGGCTTGCTTGCTGGGCAACAAGTGGTATCAGAGCGAGTCTCTTCGACAAAGAAAAATATCCAACGATCTGAAGAGAAAAGATCAAATGCCAGCCCAAGGTCACTCCGAAGGTCAGTCAGTCAACAGGCCACCGCTATTCGATGGAGAAGATTACACCTACTGGAAAACAAGAATGGAATACTTCCTACAAGTTTTCGACTTTCAAATCTGGTCAATTGTAGAAGAAGGAGACCTTCTAGTCACCAACGAGAAGGACAAATGGACAAAAGATGATAGAAAGAAGATTTCTCTCAACTGCAAAGCTAAGAGCATATTATGCTGTGCACTTAGCAAGAAAGAATTTAATCGAGTTTCAGCCTACAAATCAGCAATGGAGATGTGGGAGAAGCTAAGAATCACATACGAAGGTACTGACAAAGTAAAGGAAACTAGAATAGACATTCTGGTGACACAGTACGAGAGATTCCAGATGCAGTCAGGAGAAACCATTACATAGATGTTCAGCAGATTTACAAACATCACCAACAGGTTAGCAGGACTAGGAAAAAGCTATGAGATGGGAGACATGGTAAGGAAAATCCTTAGATCTCTACCATCTTCTTGGACTCCCAAGGTAACAGCCATAGAAGAAGCCAATGACTTGAAAAGGATGTCATTGGAAAAGCTCATTGGGTCCCTCATGGCCCATGAGATAAACACTGAGAGATTAGGAGAATCATCTAGTAGGAAGAAGCACACAAATGCTCTCAAAGCAGTAGAAGGCAGCTCTGAGGAACAATCTGAAGATGAAGCCAGTAGCGAAGACAGTGAAGATGAAGAAGATATGCTATATAGGAGGCTTCAACGAATCTTAGCCAAAAGGAAAAGATATCAGTTCGGCAGAAGATATTTCAAGAAAAATAAAGAGTTTAAGAAAATAGAATGAAAGGACTCAAAGAAAGGTGAGCCCATATGCTATGAATGTAAGAAGCCTGGACATATGAAAGCAGAATGTCCGAAGCTCAAGAAACCTGAATTCAAAAAGAAAGACAGTTCCAAGAAGTTCAGGAGATACAAGAAGAAAGCAATGGCAGCAGCTTGGAGCAACAGCAGCGACTCGGACAACGAGTCAAGCTCAAGCAGTGAGGAAGAAGAAGAAGCTAACTTGGCTTTCATGGCCAACACAGAAGAAACGGGAAGCCTTCAAGCATCAAAATGGTACCTAGACAGCGGGTGCTCAAGGCATATGTCTGGAAATAAAAAGTTGTTCTCTCGCCTCGAAGCTGAAGAAGGCACAGTCACCTATGGAGACAATGGAAAGGGAACTGTAATTGGCAGTGGATCAGTGAGCAGTAAAAGCAAAACAGTTATTGAAGATGTACTATGTGTTAGAGGACTGAAGCACAACCTCATCAGCATCAGCCAACTATGCGACAAAGAACATCAAATCAAATTACAAGAGTCAAAGTTCAGCATTATGAAAGATGGAGAGGTTATCTTTGAAGCCAATAGAGAAAAGAACCTGTACGTACTCTACCTTGAAGATTTAAAAGGTCAGGATATCTGTTTAGCAGCAAACAAAGAGCAGTCAACTGAGCTGTGGCACAGAAGATTAGGCCACTCCAGTCTGGATGGCATGAGGAAGCTGATCAAGAGAAGCCTGGTGGAAGGTCTACCAAAAGTCAGCACAAAAATGAATGGGGTATGCAGACCATGTGCAAAAGGAAAGCATACCAAGAGTTCCTTCAAGTCAAAGTCTGTGGTAACCACCTCTAAACCCTTAGAACTCCTTCACATGGACTTATTTGGGCCAATGAGGACCACAAGTCTTGGAGGAAAGAATTTTGGATTTGTTATAGTAGATGACTATTCCAGATTTACATGGGTTTCATTCTTGGAGCACAAAGATGATACGTTTGATAGTTTTATGAGCTTCAGCAAGAAAATACAAAAGGATAAGAAGTACTGCATTGTTGGAATCCGGTCAGATCATGGAGGAGAGTTCCAAAATGAAAAGTTTGCGAAATTTTGTGATGACCAAGGGATTGAGCACAATTTCTCAGCACCAAGGATACCACAGCAAAATGGAGTTGCTGAGAGAAAGAACAGAACTCTCTTGGATATGGCAAGGACAATGTTGTCAGAATATGATCTGCCAAGATATTTTTGGGCTGAAGCAGTTAACACAGCAAGTTACATTATTAACAGAGTAATGATCAGGCTCATACTAAAGAAGACATCATATGAATCGTACAAGGGAAAGAAGCCAAAAATCAGTCATTTCAGGACATTCGGATGTCCATATTTCATCCACAACAATGGCAAAAGAGACATTGGTAAGTTAGATGCCAAATCAGATGAAGGCATCTTCATAGGGTATGCTTCTAAACCTAAAGGTTACAGGGTATTTAATAAGTGTATACTGTTAATTGAGCAATCTGTGCACATTATTTTTGATGAGACTAACTCTTCCTTGAGAGAGGAAAAAGATAGCGGCATTGATGAAACAGATAAATTGTCCAAGAAACTAAGGAATACATCAATTGAGGACAAGGAGGATCCACCTCTGGAAGTTTTGCAACAGAAGGATATTCCACATGAAAACCTTCCAAAGGAATGGAGATACAAGAAAGATCACCCACCTGAAAACATCATTGGTGATCCAGCTGTGGGGGTAAGAACAAGAGGTAATGTAATCCCATGTGATTACCTAGCTTTTGTTTCACAAATAGAGCCTAGGACAGTCAGTGAAGCTCTCACTGATGAATCTTGGATTCTGGCCATGCAAGATGAACTGAATCAGTTCAAGAGAAACCATGTATGGTCACTTGTTCCTAGACCATCAGATCGTCTAGTAGTTGGCACCAAATGGGTGTTCAAAAACAAATTGGATGAAGCTGGTGTGATTCTAAGAAACAAGGCCAGATTGGTTGCTCAAGGCTATTCCCAAGAGGAAGGCATCAATTTCGATGAAACCTATGCACCTGTAGCTAGACTTGAGGCTATTAGGATTTTACTTGCATATGCATCTGTATTAGATTTGAAATTATTTCAAATGGATGTGAAGTCTACTTTTCTAAATGGTTTTATTAAGGAGGAAGTTTATGTAGAACAACCTCCAGGTTTTGATGATATTGATTTTCCCAATCATGTTTTTAAGTTGCACAAAGCTTTATATGGTTTAAAACAAGCACCTAGGGCCTGGTATGAAAGGCTTAGCTCATTTCTATTAGACCATGGTTTCACTAGAGGTCAAGTAGATAGTACATTATTTGTCAAATCTAAGGTCAAACATATTTTGCTTGTTCAAATATATGTTGATGATATAATATTTGGTTCTACTGATGAATCTCTTTGCAAGTACTTTGAGAAGCTTATGTTGGGAGAATTCGAAATGAGCATGATGGGGGAGCTTAACTACTTCCTTAGACTGCAAATCAAACAAGGAAAGGAGGGCATCCACATCTATCAAGCCAAGTACATCAAAGAACTCTTAAAGAAGTTTGGGTTCGATAATGCCAAGCCACTATCAACACCTATGAGCACATCAACAAGGATGGGCAGTGACAAGGATGGTAAGAAGATAGATCAAAAGATCTACAGAGGTATGATAGGTTCATTACTTTACTTAACTACCAGTAGACCTGATATATTGTTTAGTGTATGCATGTGTGCTAGGTATCAGGCAGACCCTAAGGAATCTCACCTGATTAGTGTTAAAAGAATTTTCAGATATTTAGCCAAAACTCATGACTTAGGTTTATGGTATCCAAAATCATGTCAAATTAATTTGGTAGGATACTCTGATGCTGACTACGCTGGATGCAAAATTGATAGAAAAAGCACCAGTGGCTGTTGTCAATTTCTTGCAGGATGTCTGATATCATGGTCCTTAAAGAAGTAAAATTCAGTAGCACTGTCTACAGCTGAACTGAGTACGTGGCTGCTAGAAGTTGTTGTACACAACTCCTATGGATCAAATAGCAACTTGAGGATTATGGGCTACATATCAAGGCAATCCCCTTATTATGCGACAACACCAGTGCCATAAATCTCACCAAGAATCCAGTACAGCATTCAAGGAAAAAACACATTGAGGTTAATTATCATTTTATTCATGATCATGTAGCTAATGGCAACATAGATATTTCATTTATTGATACAAATAATCAATTAGCATATATCTTCACAAAGGCCTTACCTGAAGAGAGGTTTACATCTCTTAGAAGGGAATTAGGCATGTGCAAATTGTGAAAGATTTATCTGTATAAAACTGAAATATAAATTATCAGAGTGTTAATTATTTTTCCTCCCTAAATTTAAGCAGATTACCATAAAAACATTTTGTCATTTTTGGCAATTCACTATTTTATAAGCATTTATTCCTATCGAACTGGTCGTTTTGTCATTTTCTGTCATCAAAGCGCATCCGGTTTCGAAAAAGTCATTATTCCTTTGAAACACCCGAAATCCATGTGGTAACGATTCACATCCCCTCTTCCTCTCCTTCTTCCTGCCTGAGGCGATACCCTATCGACTCCGGCATTGACTCTCCGAGCTTTCATGATCCAAACTCCTTCCCGCGAAAAATTCCTTGAGGGTTTCTGCTCCTCTCCTCACTCTAATCTTCCAGAAACCTTCTCCATTCAAATCCATGGCCGCACCTGTTGTTTCCGACAGCGTTGGGGGCTATGGAGCAGAGTTCCTCACAGCAGAGCAGTAGGAAAGGTTCACCTTTGTGAAGACGAAGCTCTGTGGAAACAAGGCAGTAAATATTGCAGACTTGGAAAAGAATGGGATGCACAGCATCGTGGCAGCTATGGAAAGGATGAAGTGGATGGAAATTGCAACTTTCTCTGAGGTAAGCTATCCAGATTTGGTGAAAGCTTTCTATGTTTGCTTGAGAACTGAGGCGAACGGGTCCTTAACATCATTTGTCAAAGGTACCCAGATTAGAATCGATCATGAGTTTTTGAGGTCTCTATTTGGTGTTTGCACCACTAGTCGCAGTGGGATTCACACTGTGGATACCCAGGCAAAGGGTGTAGGGATTGTAGGTCCAGAGTTTTGGTTGAAGGATGGAAAACTTGATATTAATCAGATGAATGCATTCAACCATCTGTTGTAGTTTATAGTTTGTCAAATTTTGGTTCCAAGGAGTGCTACATTCTCCACATGCACCAAAGCTGATTCGGACATGATGTTCTGGGCCATCCAGAACAAGGAGATAAACATGGCTGAAGTTATTTTGGAGCGAATGAAGTTTGCTCATGCTCAGATATGGGACACAAAGAGCAAATTAAATGTGTCTCTACCATATGCCCATCTGCTCTCTAAGTATTCAAACATTTTGGCATAAATTTGTCTGGGGCAGTAGTAGAGAAGATAGGGCAAGCTATCCGTAGTAGAAATTTAAGGAAAAGCGGATTTTCTGTGATAAATGGTGTATGGACCAAGACTTCTGTGGCTGAGGGTGAGGCCATAATTGGCAAAGCCCAAGAAGTCCAGGAAGAGGTTGGAGAGGCTGCAGTTCAATTGAATCAAGAGGAATCAACAGCAGTAGCAGCAGAGGTTCAAGAAGAAATTCCAGAAGCTCCAGCAGCAGCAGTACCTTATGCTCCAATTGATCCAGAAAGTGTCAGGGGAGAATCTCAAGTTGTTCAGGAGAAGTCAGCAGAATAGGTAGTAGCACCAGCAGAAGAGCAAGCATCAGATGTTATTCATGAAATTGTTGAGGAAATCAGTCCCAGTGACAGAAGGATAGAGGATATTCCTCTACAGCACCTCGTGCCTGTAGAAGAATTTCAAGAGATTGCCCCTCCTACTTCTAGGATAGGGTCAGTCCTCCGAAGAACACTTGAGTCCATTCCAAGCACTCAAGATGTGGAAGAGGTTGCTAGCAAGAAACAAGAAGTTGTGGCATCAGGCCACACTGATGAGATAGATATGGAGGAAGCTCCTAGTCAGGGGGAGCAAGAAGTGACTCATGATGATATAGTCGTGGATGATGCTCCCATTCAGGGGGAGCAAGAAGTTGATGAGCAAACATCTGCTCAGGGGGAGGGCACTGGGAGTGTTCCCTTAATCAATGAAGAGCATGATAATTTTGTGGAGCCCAGTGAAAGGCCAGATGGCAAAAGGAATAGAATTGCACAAAAGAGGTCTAAGAAGAATCAGCTGAAGGTTAATCTGAAGCCCATTATTAAAAGACTGAATGAGCAAAGCGCAGCTCTTTCTTCTATTCAATCTGATATTCAGTCTATTATTAGTAACCAAGCCTCAGCAGCTAACGAGATTGGAGCCTTGTCCACTGAAGTACACAACTTGAGAGATGATTTCAGAATGTTCAAGCAATTATGCAAATGGATGAAAAGTGAATTTGACAGTGTCAAGAAGCTGATCTCTTCGAGGAAGCAATCCTCCTCTGCCCCTCCTGTTCCCTCTCCAGCTACACTAGTTAGCAGCTCAGGGCCTTCTGAGGTCAGGCAGCAAGGCGAGACAGCTGAGCCATCAGAGCATATTCCAGAGACATCATCAGGGCCATCCAGGCCACAAAGCATTGTAGAGGAACCCATAGCAATGAAAGCATCTGTTGAAGTTGTGAAGGCAGAGCCATCCGGGCCACCTGAGATTGCAGTTGGACCATCAAGACCAGTGATTTCTAAGGTTATGGAGCCAAGTGTAGAAGAACCTGCTGTAGCTCCTGAAGCCTATGAATCTTCATCTCTTGCAACTCCAGCCCCTCCTTTAGCACCGTCTTCATCCACAGCACCTCTAGCACCCATCACTATCAAACAACCCATGCCTCGCACCATCTCTTCCCCAGCTCCTTTTCCATCTCAATCCACTTCTCCTCCTGCCTCCTCTACATCCATTCCACCACCTCCTTTCATTTTTGAAGACCCTCCAGCCTCATCATCTGCTAGAGCCTCCTCTTCCTCTGTTCCTTATTTAGATGGACCATCCATCTCACCTTCTTCTACTTATCAAACATTTCTCCACCCTCCTACTCCTTCCCTTGTCACCTTCATTCCTGAAGGTGCTCAACTCGAAGGACCATTTCTAGAAAAATTCGAGGATGAGTTGGAAATCTCCACCATCCAGTCTGTTCTGTCAATTGCCTCTCATGTCCACAGGACTGACTCCTCGAGGAAACTCTCCACTGCTCTTGATCTTCCCCTCGAACCTAAATTTCCTCGTCTTTAGTTTTCCCTCACTATTGAAAATCGGAGGAAACCACTCTATCGAGAATATCTTCAAAAATGTATTCTTGCCACCATTTTTTGTGTTCCTTTTCTAAATCTGACTAATCACCTAAATGTTGTCCTTCCATACAACCACTTCTCAAAAGCTGATCAATCCAAAATCTTCAAAATGGCTGAATGCAAATCTGAAGATCAGTGGGCCAAAGGACACACAGTTCTCTATAGGAAATATCTTCTTGCAAAGTCTGAAAGGTTTCCACCCAGGGACTCTCCACTCACTCTCTCTAAGTGGTTTGTCATTCATCACAAATCCCTCTGGGCCCCTTTCATTCAAAAGGAAGTGAAGCTCATCAGGTACTTTCAGTTATTCAATGATTACCGGTATCTTCACAAGTTACCTGAAGTCCAGTTGGGTCAGTTCCAAGGAGCAGTTGCTTCATTAAAAATTGAAAATCCAGTCAACTACTCTTTCAAGGTGGATTTCGCCACCCTACAAATTCCAGACTTTGTATTCCTTCCTAAGCTGCATTCCTTGGTCATGGACTCCTCAGTAGGTCCTGTTATCTTTGAGAGATTCGCTCACGTCATGGGAAGGATATCAGCTCAATAGGGTTGACTTCCATCCTTCCAAAGGTTTATCTTCAGAGAATTTCACCTAGGGCATATTTCCTCTGAAGTCCTTGCTCCTCTGCTGTTAGAATGTGAAAGGCTTTCTCCCACTGACTCGGAAAAGCACTATAATCAGTCAGCTCTTCAATTGGAAGCCTTGAACAGCTCCTTATTTAAAGCTGGAATGCCTACTCTCACAGCTGAAGCATTCTTGGACCGGAATTCTATCAATTTAGTTCAGGACTCTTATCTTCAGTGGGTTGAGCGGTACAAGCTGTTTGTGGCATTGAAGCAAGATCTTCTGCAGAATAAGTTATTCTATCCTATCAAGATCAACCAATTTCTTCGGTTCGCAAGTTTTGGTTCATTCAGTACCTACAAACATTCCCTTGGCACTGATGAATATGGCAATTTTCTGAGTACTCAGCGGCAGCTTCATATTCAAAGGATGTTGCCTGACATGGTCCCATCTTACGCTATTTCTTTTGGGGCGTTTCAGGCTTATTTTGAGGAGCAAGAATGACAGGCCTTGCCCATTATTTGTCAGCACGCCCCTCTTTTGTCTTCTGCTTTTTACATCCATGTAACTCCTCAGGACAATTAAATATATCTCTCTTATTTTCTCACTCTCTTTTCTCTCTTTCTTTGTCTTAATAATTTATCTTTTTTGCTTAAATGACAAAAAGGGGGAGAAATATAGCACTTCTGAAATACATCTCTTATGATTCCGAAATGTCACTAGTTTTATTTCTAAATTGTTATTTCAGAACATCTTTGTTTAATGATATGTTTTGTCATCACCAAAAAGGGGGAGATTCATGATCCAATTGTCTCCAAGTATTTTAAACAAATTACTTATCTATTTTGGTGATTAACAAAACTATTCTAACGAATTTTCTATAAGTCTTGAGCACAGGAAATAAAACAAAAACAAACAAGCCAAACTAGTAAGTATCCTTCATACTAGCAGTTTAAACTTCCTAGCTTACAAATTTTTCTAAGTACACATCGACTCTCTAGTTGTTATAACGATTTCCTTAGAATCATAACGATCATACACATCGATTTCCTCTGAAGTATAATGATATCAGTAGAGTCGTAACGATTTGTTTTCATAACAATTTCTTAAGCAAGAACAACGATTTGCTCTCACAATGATTCGTTAAGTGATTGCATCGATTTTTCCTCACAACGATTCGTTAAGTGATCGTAACAATTTGCCCTCATAACGATTCGTTAAGTGATCACATCGATTTGCCCTCACAACGATTCGTTAAGTGATCGCATCGATTTGCCATCACAACGATTCGTTAAGTGATTGCATCGATTTGCCCTCACAATGATTCATTAAGTGATCGCATCGATTTGCCCTCACAATGATTTCGTAAGTGATCATAACGATTTGCCTTCACAACAATTTGCTCGTAACGACTTGGTTCACAACGATTTGCCTATACCGTCATAACGATTTGATCCCAGTAACGATTCGATAAGTTACATAACGACTTGGTCGCTGTAACGATTCGATACAGTTAACAACGATTTATTCACATTGTCCTTAACGACTTGATTATTAATATATATAATGATTTGTGTATGCATCTGTTTACTTATGAATGCACAACGATTCACTTGTTTGCATAACGATTTCATAAGTCATGCATGTAACGATTTCATGGAATATAACGACTTGACATTTGAACTCGTTTCTGAGTATGTCGAAAAGTCAAAATCTTCACGTAGATCTCTCTGACAACCATGCATTTATTAGGACTGAACATATCACTGCAGTGCATGCAAACGATATCTTCTATTCTCATGATTATTCTATAAACATCCTTTTAGAAGAACAGAATGGAACTTCTATTTCTGTATAAAATCAATCTAACGTTGACTGACAACAAGAGACAGCTTAGCTGTCTATTGTTTAAGCTTGTAATGTGTGCAGGTCTCTGACAGCACTCATCATACAACGTTGGATGAAATAGAAGCCAACAGATATTACAAAAGATCTTCTCTCTTTACGTGCATGAAAAGCCAAAAGACTGTTGAACTTCTACAGGACCATGCAGTCTAACGTAAACCAGAACCTAGAGTCAACGGACACTTCAATGTTCAATTTTCAATTTGAAGATATAAATAGAAGATTGAAGCTCCAGAATAAAAACAATGGTGACACAGTGCTTACAACCTTTTGTGAGCTTTCCGAAGAGCGAAACCAAGAATCCCATCTGTTCTAGCTCTTGCTCTCTGTGCTAAGTGTAGATCTGTGAGAGAGCCTTTAGTTCTGAGAAGAGTTCTTTGTTGTAGATCTTTTCTTCTCAATTCTTAGCTTCAGGTCAAGTTGTGCTCTATAAGCTTGATCTAGGGGCTTCATCCCTGAACACTTTTCTTGTTGTGCCCTTCGGTTGGAAGGAAGACCTAGTGGGTTCCAGGGTGTTGTTCCCTTCGTGTGAAGGAAGACCAGCTGGGGTGCTGGGTGTTGTTCCCTTCGTGTGAAGGAGGACCAGCTGGGGTGCTGGGTGCTGTAGTGTCCTTAAGGGGGACTGTACCCTTGTTAGTGAAATCTTGAGTTGATGCTCAGGGACTGGACGTAGGACTCCTGTGGAGAGGAGGTCCGAACCAGGATAAATCTTCATGCAGTGTGTATGTGCTTATCTTTGCATTCATTTCTTTACTAACATTAACCGCAATCGAAGTGTGTGTGGTGTGAATGTTTTTGTGAACAGGTATTAGTTGACCAATTATTTTTGAAAAGACCCATTCACCCCCCCCTCTCTGGGCTTGCTTACTGGGCAAGATGTTGGTCTTGTGTGTGGTCTTTCGTTTGTGCGCTGTTGTGCACTGTGCTCTGCTTGGTCAGCGTTGTTGCATTTTGTGTCCTTGTCGGACCACGAGGAAGGTCTGAGTGAGACCTAGTGGTGACAGTGGATACCATTTTCACGTATTGATGTTTCTCCGCGTGTGTTGCTGTCCCTGTTGGACCGCGAGGAAGGTCTGGGTGAGACCTAGTGGTGACAGTGGATGTTGTTCCGTGTGTTGCTGACCTTCCGCGAGCGTGGTGTTGTTATGGTTCTCGTCGCTCGCGTGGCCTCTCGGTAGGGCTAGTGACCGGTGCTAGATACTGCTAGTAGCGTGAAGTCGTTCCCCTGAGACTTGTGGTTGGTTCTCAGGTGTTTCTCGTGTGGTTGTCAACAACTGTGCACTCTGTCAGGTTTTGCTGGCGACAGAGTGAGTTGCTGACCGACGTTTCTCGGGTTGCTGTCGGCAACCGCATCCTCTGTCGGGTTTTTCCAGCGACAGAGTGGGTTGCTGGTTGGTGGTCCCAACAACGGAGTTTGTTGGTGGCTGTAGCCATGTGGTTTTCGGCTAGCATTTTCTACTGTTCGGGCCGGATTTGGCATCGCGACACCTGTGGGGTTGTCGTTATGTTTGGGCACCCCACGTGTGCTAGGAGTGAGATGTTGGTTTTTGGCTTGGTGCTCCACCCATGTTTAGAGCCCGTTGTGAGAGCTGTTGGTTTTCCGGCTTCGTGTGCCCGCATGCGTTTGGCGGTGTGGTTGTTGCCACGAGGAAGTCACGTTGAGACTTAGTGGCTTATTCGCTTTGGTCTTATGTTTGCTCCATGTGTTTCATTTCGTGCACTGGGATCTTTTGGGCTTGCCCTAATTTCGAGGATGAAATTGTTTTAAGGGGGGTAGAATGTATGACCCGGCTTCCCAGCTTTCCGTTCGGTGTCTGGGATGACTGTCCACTAACCCGTCCAGGCTTGGCGACGCGTTAGTGTGGCGTAGTGGGTGTCTGATGTGACAGTCGTCCATGTCGCGACTGTAATCACGGGGAATGTGTGCCCCAAAGACACGCAATAGGATATTAAATCTAATAATATTGAAATAAGGAATGTGATCGCCACCTAGTAAGTTGCCAAATGAGAAGAAAATAGCATAGGCTAACTAAACTAGGAAAAGGAGAGAGAAAGGAGGTGGACTTGGTATCGCGGTCGTCATACCTGCCGCGACGATGCTGCTAATGCGTCACGTGATCCTGACGCATCTATTGTCGCATCGCCTTCCGCCGTCGCATTCTCTGTGTGTGGAAGATGTTGGATATTGACCTTCTTCCCACCCTCTAGCAGGCCAGAGGACGAGAGCTCCTCGTGGAAACAAGTTTGGGTGCCTGCCAAAACAAAAGAGACAAGAAAAGCCATATTAGAACACGTTAAGCATAGTATCTACTCCAAAGATGAAAAGAAAAGGGGAAACATGGTGGGAACGAACCTGGGGGTGGTTTTAAACCCCTAGGGTGTGTGAAAATGTGGGAATGTAGGAGAGTGAGACTTATCTATAAATAACATAAAATGCATGGAGAAATGAAGGAGAGAGAGAAGGGGAAAGGATGAGCCCCATTAGGGTGACTCCCTATCTTGAAAAACATCCAAATGGTGTGCAATGACTTCAGGAAGATGTAGGAACCGTCCTCTTTACGTCCCACACCCCATAGATGTTGAAATTGGCAAGTCTTGTGAAGTGGAATGTGAAGAAAAAATTGGAAGTGGAGGGCTGCGAGGCTAAGTGGAGGTTGAGTGGAGAATTCGGCAGCCCTTCGGGGTGAAAAATGGGGCTCCCCCGTCCATAGGGAGGGGGCCTTGTTTTTATATCTTTTTGAGAGAGAATATCTCATAAAAAGGATAATGAGCAAAATGGGAGATAAATGCCATAGAAATTCACAAATGAGTGTCCTTAGGGGCTCAAAGAGAGTTCCCCAGCCTCAAAACTCGTCCCAAGGGATTGAGATAAAACTTAGAGATAAAGATAAACCCATGGGAGGATAAATATGAGGTGGTTGCGGAGGCCAGAGTGCACAGCTGCTGTCACGACGTATCGTAGGGCCGCGACATAGAGACGCGACGGGGCGGGGCGATGCGATAGTATGCCCACATGCATGGATATGCATGGGCTGTTGCGGCGGCCAGTAGCGTCGCGACATTGAGACGTGGTGCTACGATACGACGCGTCAATGAAGTCAAATATCAGTGAATTATCAGCCAATTATATGAAAAGATAAGAGTTATTTATGTCTAAGGACTCTCTCAAAGTGATAATGGGCGAGATTTCAAGGCAATTTAAATTGTTAATGGGCTCAAAACAAGGCTAATGATGGGCTCAAGGTGAGTGACCAACTAGGGGCTCACTAAGATAGCAAGAAATATGGTTCAACTCATTAGTTAGAATCGGGTGTCTACAGACTGCCCCTCCTTGGCTCCCATTTTGCAAGGAAACGAAGCAGAAGTGTAGTGGAGGTGTCACGAAGTGACGCGGAACGAAAATGATGCGAAGCGGACCGAAAAGTGGGAGCCAAGGTAAAGAGACACCCAGTCTAACCAACAAGAAATTGGAATCTTTGTGAAATCCCCAAGTTAGCTGCTCGAGCAGAATGCAAAGAAAAGCACAAGTCTGGACGAGAAGGAGAAAAGAAGAGGATGATCAACCCCTCGATTGAGAGGTACCTTAGCCGATTGGCCTGCAGGTTTCGTTTTGGAGGGACATGTGTGTACCAGGCAGGTAACTCATGACTCTGTCCTGGGAGCGGTTCGCAACCAAAACGGATCAAAGGAATAGGATGAAAATTTGATAGAGAATCTAGACATGGAAATTCTTGTCAAACTGACGGGAACAACTCACTCGGAGGCAAACCTTCCGATTCGGAGTGGAATTGGATTTCTTGTTTGTAATATGAAGGGTGATTGGGCACTCAACAAGGGCTCATCAATAGTCAGGAATGAGTCAAGAAAGTTCAAAGTCCTACATGATGCATGCTGGGCTAAAATAAAAGAAACCATCAAAACAAATGCAAAGAAAAGGAGAAAATAGAAAATATATCAAGGATAATATTGATAAGCCAAATAGGAATGGGTCAAGAGACTACCCACAACCACAGTGCATGCCTGAATCCATCGTCCCCGAACTTACCCATCTCAACGGCCTATCCAACGATTAACAATGTGCACCTAGATTATCACTGTTTTTGGTAAAGGGGAACTCCAATCCTAGAGTACATTGAGAACCAGCCGGTCCTTGAAACGATATAATAGGTAGAATACCATATAGTAATGCGGGGGAGTAAGGGAAGAAATACTTACCTGACTTACCTGTGACGACCCCTTCTTCTTCTTCTTTTTGTAATTTTCTAGTTTTCTGATGTTTTTTGTTTTTGTTTTTTGTTTTTTATTTTTTTTTTACAATGAACAGACATAAAAAGTGACAATATATACACAAACATAATCAAACAAAGTAAGTAAACAAAGCACAGACGGGAAACAACAAATCAGATAAAGAGGCGACGCCCTGGGTGACTGCGACATAATAGCGGCGCCCCGCCATGTTGCGACTTGGTCGCGTCATATCGTGGCATCACAACTCCGATCGAACTTAGAAAACGCAGAAGCCTCAAGCTTATCTCTATCCTAAGACTCCTAGATTACCATTAGGATTCCTAAACCTCTCCTAATCTTATCCTATCACCTAGTTGCGGGGTTAGGATGGGTTTGCACCCCCCTAGAGTTCTATAAATAGGTGGTTTGGGGTGTTAATCCCGCAGCTAATTCTCTGCTTCCTCTCTTCTTCAGTTTTCTCTCTCCTGTAGCCATGAAGAGAAATTTTTCAGCTTTCCAAGAGGAAGTCCCTTCTTACTCCGGTCCAAGAGAGGCTAGGGAGTCTCACGCCAAGCCCCAGCAACTCTCCTCCATCCCGAGGCACATATGCATGCACCCAGAGCTCCATGTAAGTCTTCTTCTTCTAAAATCTGAATTTCTGCTCTGTTTTCCCCTGCTTTCTTCTTCTTCTTTCTCTCCGTTCTCAAACTCTCTCTTCTATCTCTTTAGATCTTACCGGGGCAAAGGAGATTTTCTAAAGTGCCCTGGTTGGCTCCCATGATCGAATTTCTCCCGCCCGCCTCAATCCGGAAATTGATAGAGTGGGGACTCTCCACGATATTCGTCCTCACCAAGCAATACCATAAGTTCGTGCACGTGTGGGATAGCATCACGGCACTGGTTGAGCTGTGGCACCCGCAGACTCACACCTTTATCTTCCCCAAGTTTGAGGCGACAATCTTGCTGGAGGAGCTGGAGATTATGCTTGGCCTCCCAAAATACAAGTGCGGGGAAGAATACGCACTCTCCCACACCGTGGCGCCGATCAACTCGTGGGGGATTTTGGGCGAGATTACTACAAGGAAGGCGGTTCTGCAAAGCACGACGAGCCGGCAGTTCGTGCATCTCCTTCCAATCACCCAATAGATCACTTCCCAATGCAAGTGCCAGACCGGAAACCATCTTGCCATTGCCAAAGCGGCCGCCATCTGCATCTGCGGCATTATACTCTTCCCGGCCAAAGACGGAGCTATTTCCATTGCAAATCTGAGCATTATTGACTTCATTTCAGAAGGTATGAGCATTGGCCAAGCGGTCTTGGGTTACTTGTATGTCAGCCTATCCTCTGCAGCCACCGGGGGCCCCTTCTACAGCTCCGTCGTCGCCCTCGAGCTCTGGATGGGCCTGCACATCAACTTCCGGGCAATGGATACCTTGGGTACAGAGTGCAAGACAATGCTCCATCACCCGCTGGCTTATGTGGGCGGCCCTCTCCATATGACGACCCAAGCGTGGTGTAAAACTGCCCAAGTGAAGGGCTTGAAGGCATGGCGAGAGTACTTCAGGCATATAACCGAGGCGACGCTCGACATGCACCCGCGCTTCTTCCACAACCGCATGGTCCACGTGCCACAGCGCCTCGGGTTGGCACTCCACCTCCTGGGCAATGAAGCTCTCGTCCATTACCACCCGCACCGATGCTACCTACAATGCGGGACGGCACGCACCACGGTTCTTCCACTTTCTCACTACCCCGCCATTCAACAAAGGAAGATGGACGATGAACAGGACGAGAGGGATGTGCGGAGCACCATGGTGCACTGGGAGGGATGCGCAATGAGTCTCGTCCAAGCCAGAGTGGAAGAGGATGAGGACGTGATTAAAGAGTACGTAGAGGCATTGAAGAAGCTCCAACCAGCCGCAACAGAAGCTTGAGGATAGATAGACCACTTTAGGGGAGATGGTAGATGGTAGCTAGGGCATAAATTCGCATTTATTTGAATGTAGGAAGAATTTGGAACATGCAGTGATTGATTTGAAATGAATGAACATGAATTTCTTGTTTGGCGCAATGGGCTCTGTTTATAATGCGACAATTAGGAGCGTCGCCTTAAGGTCACAACAAGGCGGGGTGCCGCGACATTGTCACGACGTCCTAGGGTACCGCGACAGTAAAGCGACAGCCCGCTGCGTCGCGTCTAAAACCGGCCGTTCAAAAATGCAAATTGCCTTCTATTTCCCCCTTTCTTGGCATTCAAACCACCGAGAGAACTTTTCTTTTAAACCTCTTGCTTCCTTGCTTCCTTTTCTCCTTCAATCCTTTCCCAGAACTCGAACCAACCACCCGATCAACCCCACAATCGCCATGGAAGGAGGAGGAAATGCCGGAGAGGGTTCTTCCCGGGCAAAGCTGCACACGGAGCGGCGGAGCTCCCGACGCCGGATGGAGGCACCTCCGGTGGAGCAGGCGGAAACGGACGTCGAGATGGAGGTAGAGGAACAGACGGAGGGCCCTACCATGGACGTGGAGGCGGCGAGGAAGAAAAGGGAGAAAGCCATGAAGTCGGTAAGTAATCGGACCCTAAACCATGTATGAATGGGTTGGGATGGTAGAAGAAGCCTCTAGAGGGCGATTTGTAGGGCATGAAGCCCATGGGAAAGAGGATCGGACAAAGGAGGCTCTGGCCAGTCCGTTCCTGAAGACGCATCGGCGCGATCCGCTGTGACACCAGTAGTCGCGGCGGCCTCGCGTGCCGCGACCATGTCGCGACAGAGCAAGGTGACACGGCCTTATCGCGGCCTATGGAGGCGACGTGATAAGGTCGCGACGTACCGCCTTGTCGCGACATGGTCGCGACCTTTAAAGGGGGCGCGAATCGAACCGAGGACCTAAAACTTGACTGCTAACCAACCCCCCCCCCCCCTTTTTTTCATGCAGGGCGAGATGAGGGCCTGGGTATCCTGGACCTTGGTTCTAGCTGTCTTCCTAGCCTTCCCACCCTTCCAGAGAGAGAGAGTTGAGGAGATGGGGTTTGGGGAAATCCTCAGGATAGAGAGGATGAGGCCGGATCCTGCTCTCACTCAGGCTCTGCGGAGCAGGTGGGATACGGAGGTGACCGCCTTCGTATTTCCATGGGGACACATGATCCCCAGTCTTGAGGATGTGAGTCGGATCATGGGGCTCCGAGCATATGGGAGGCCAGTGAGCGGATTCACCTACCCCTGCTACCATGACTTGGCTGAGCGACTCCTAGGGCTACTTGTAGACCGTAGGTCTTCCTTAGTCCCCAGGGTAGAGCTGCAGGAGAGTCTAGGGCTGTTTGATGTGGCGAAGAAGGCAGGGGAGACCGTGGACGAGCACTTCGAGAGGCTGGTTCGGGTGAGTCGGCGGGAGCTGGCGAGCGAGCCAGGGGCGGAGGCGGACTTGGACTTGCGTCGCTTCCTCGTCCTCTTTCTTGGTAGACTTTTGTTTGCCACGAGGGGCGACGCAATCCACTACCGCTTCCTACCTCTGCTGGAGGATTTGAGCGAGGTGGGAGACTACGCCTGGGGAGCGGTGTTCCTGGCGCACCAGTTCGACAGCCTGGGCGCCTCCGAGCGGCAGACTTCTACAAGCGAATTCTTCCCCTTCCTTCAGGTATACTACTTATCCCTAACCCTTGAATTTAATTGCATTTTGATTTAAACTGCGATCTAACACCCTTCTCATTTTGCAGGTCTGGACTTACCTTCACCTCTCAGCCCTAGGGAGAGGGATCCTAGAGCGGCCGGTCCTTGTGCCCATTGCACGCTGGTGGGACTCGTGTCGAGATTCCCGAAACCTTGACGATCAGCTAGCGCGCTTGCAAGAGGCCATTGACAGCTATCCTTACCTAGACGTAAGTCTTCTAACCTTTCCTCCCATGAATTAAAGTTTGATTTGATTGCTTGATGACTGATTGTGCGTTGGTGTGCAGGTGGTGTGGTAGCCATATCTGGAGGAGAGCGATGAGGGATAGCCCTGGTTGGTGCAGGCCCGCCCCTACTTCGGTAGGTCAGTGTGGGTGCATGCACTAAACCTTGTGCTACCTCTGCACTTGTTCCTATGCCAACGCTCGCTAGGACTTCGGCAGAGTGCTGTGAAGTTCCCTACTCATGATCGGTTCCGTAGACCCGGTCGGAGCTTCAGGGGACTCCACGACACGACCGACTAGCGTGAGTAGGCAAAGGAACAGATCCAGAATTGGGAACGCAGGGGCAAGGCCGTCAAGTCTACCGCGACCACGGATGATGTGTACCTCCAGGCATACGCCTTGAAGTACGAAGGAAAGGTGTACAAGAGCGCCCAACACTAGGTAAAAAAAAAAAAAAACCCTAAACCATAACTCTAGTGAATTTGATTTTAAGGAATTAAGCTTAATGAGTTAGACATGAATTGCAGGTGGACGTGGCTGGCGAGATTGCATCGCTTCGGGCCCTGCTGTATTTGGCGATGCAGGATCGCGAGGTGGCGCAGAAGGAGGCAGAGCAGCTGGTAAGCACTTACTCGGACTTCAATACTTAATTACTTTCAAGGTTGATTTGAGAATTGACCTGCGTTTCTATGTGCAGTGGAGGGAGTTGGAGAGGGTGAGGAGCGCTACAGCAGCTGGGGCGTCCTCCTCGAGGGCAGCAAAGAGCTCCTAGTCGGACCTGGAGGAACGACTGGAGGTGGCAGTTAGATGGGCTGAGGAGGCGCAGGCTGATCTGGCCGAGCGGGTGAGTATAGCAGTGATTTGAATTTGAAGAATATTCAACCATGGTATTTGACTTGAGTTTCTTGTCTGCAAGAGACAGCGCTGCGGACCACCACCGACCGAGCTACCCAGCTACAGGGGTAGGTAGACTCGGTGGTGGGGGAGAGAGATCGGCTGCACATCCGGGCGGAGGCAGCTGAGGTGCAGGTAGCGGAGGTGACGAGGGAGCTAACGGCACTGTGTGCGGGGGTCGCCAGTGGACCAGGAGGAGCTCATTCGGCTACGCGCCGACCTGTAGGCGCAGCAGACCCTAGTGCAGAGCCTCCAGGAGATAGTGACGACCATAGGCTGTTCACACAGCAAGAGCAGGAGCGGGGCGAGCGCCAGCAGAGCGACTGGTGCCTCAGTGGGTTAGTACTTGGCAGGTTCCTCCAGCCGTCGGAGGAACGAGGAGGAGGAGAGGCGCCGCCGGGGCAAGGCGAGTGCTCAGAGTGCCGGGGGTGGTGGTGAGATGCTACCACCACCAGATAGGCAGGAGGGATCCGGAGAGAGTGGCGGTGGACAGTGAGGAGATTGTGAGCTACCTCCCCTTTATTGCTTGTACATATTGATCATCTCTTAGTGGAATTTTATTTTATGAAAATCTTTATGAAATGAGTGATTTGCAATTGACACGAGTGTGAGATGAGATTCAAACATGGGAGAGAGAGAGACAAAAAGTACTGAGTACAACACTGTGTATCCCTTAGAATTACCTGTCCCTACACACCTAGCAAAACAGGTTAGATCTGCTATTTGGCTCAGCCCCTTGCGCTTAAATAAACATGAATCTGACTTCGTAATTATCAAGGGGTGGAGCCTTATTAAATAGGTGGGAAAAAAATAAAACAATGCATGCTAAAGGAAAGCGGTATGTACACACATTCTCTTTTTTATTTTTTTAGATTATTTTTTAGATTTTGGAAATTTTCTAATTTTTTTAAGATTTTTAAGATTTACTATTATTATTATTTTTGATATTTTTTATTTTTTTGGATTTTTGATATTTTTTAATTTTTGAGATTTTTGAGATTTTTTTTTTAGATTTTTTGATTTTTTTTATTTTTCTGATCTTTTTGGGTTTTTTTTTATTTTTCTGATAACAACACCTCTCGCCCTTGAGTGATTAGCCATGGACCTCATTTCCATCTCTTGTTTGGCGAATAATATCTATGTGCAGGGTGCATTTATCTTTGGCTTACTAAGGTTTCTTGCCCCCTTGAATATTAATGTTCCAACATAGACCAGGTGTAGGGGTTCTTTGGTCATTATTAGGAAGAGCAGGAAGATTAGAGATGAGACAAGACTTGGTCTTGGCGTTGGAGTTACTGGCTTGTAAGACTCGCAACGGATATGTTACATGTGGAATTCATCTGTTCTCTAGGGACTTTAAGGCCATTGCTCTCTTTTAATTGAGGCATGCGTACTACCGGGCTCAAGGGCGTCCCGCGGGGAACTATACTGCCACTCTTTGACATGCCCCTATTTTCTTATCATTCCTCTTTTCATTATTTAATCATTTCTTTTGCCTTTCTTTTGAATTGACCGTCTCTCTTCGAGACTTCATACACATGATTTATACAGTTTGCCTGTCTACAAGCTAGCTTCCTCTTGCCCCTAGACCTTGTCCGAGTAAGAAGAGAACTGGCCTCGGGTTCCCTACACTAGGGCTAAGCAGGAACACCATACACAAAGGGGAATTGACCTTAGGTCGTTGTGTTGTGTGTGTAGTTGGACATAAAAATTATTTACCACAATGAGGGGGAGTGAGATACATGGCTAACGACATTGTTCTACAAATTGGTGTCGTTATCAAAATTGTTTATTAGGGGTAGAATCTTTTAAGGTACAACCCATTCCATGGGTGAGAGAGCTCCTAACCATCAGTATTAACAAGCCTATATGCGTTCCCGGGGTACACTTCCTTGACGACGTATGGCCCTTCCCAGTTTGCTGACAATTTGGACCTTGGACCTCCAAGTTTTATGAAAATTCGCTTCAAAACCATGTCTCCTTCTTGGAATTTGTGCTCAATTACTTTCTTTTGAGAAGATCTTGAGAGTCTATTTTGATATGAAAGTACGTGATCGGCTGTAGCTAAACGTCGTTCGTCTAAGAGTTCTAACTGTGTAAGCAACGCCTCCTGATGTTCGTCGGGATTAAGTTCTTTGTCTAGCTGGACTCTTAACGAAGGAATAAGGATCTCATGTGGACATACCGCTTCCATGCCATATGTAAGTGAGAATGGAGTTTGCCCAGTGGGCGTGCAGACGGAGGTGTGGTAGGCCCACAGAGCCTCGACCAATTTCTCTAGCCAATCAGCAAATTTATTAGACTCACAAGTTTTTTTTAGAATTTTCAAAAGCGTTTTGTTTGTGGCTTCGGCCTAGCCGTTGCCCTGCAGATAGTATGGAGACGAATGATGTAAGGAAATGTTGAATTTCTTACATAGATCCTGAAGCTCTTGAGATATGAATTGGGGTCCATTGTCGGTGACGAGGCTGCTTGGCACTCGGAACCGCGCGATGATGTTCCTGATGATAAATTTGCACACGGTTGAACCTTTGATTTCTACAAATGCTTCAGCTTCAGCCCACTTGGTGAAGTACTCAGTAGCAGTAAGAATGAAAGATTTTTGTTTTATCTGAGCATTAGGACCACCAAGAGGCCCGATGATATCAAAGGCCCACATGGAGAAAGGCCAAGGGGAAGATAGTGGATGTAAGGAGGAAGACGGAGCATGGATCTTATCGGCATGGATCTGGCATTTGACGCACCTACGAACGTAGGTGGCACAGTCTTCTTCTAAGGTCGGCCAGTAGTAGCCCTGCCTAAGAATCTTTTTAGCCAACATTTGGCTATTCACATGCCCTCCGCATTCACTGGAATGGGATCCTTCCACTACCTTCCAAGCTTCTTCGTCCGACAAACACCGGAGGAGCATTCCATTTAGAGCGCGTCTATAAAGTACTTCACCAACAATGGTATATCTTAACACTGCTCTACGGATGGCTCTTCTATCCTCAGGTTCAGCCTCTTCGGGGAAGATACCATTCTTGCAATATTGCTCAATTTCGTGGTACCACGGTCTTTCTTCTTCCATCATTTCTCCTAGCTCCACAAGCATTAACTCCTTTGCTTCTTTTCTCTCTGCCTTCAAAACTAGAGAGCTCCTAAGGTTAATGAACCAAGGATCCTGAGTGGAGGGGGCCTCTAACCTTTGAACAGTGATTGTCTCAGCACTGCGGCTGAGAGGGAAGGAGAGAGAGGAGGCCAAGGATGCCAGGGCATCAGCCAGGATATTCTGAGAGCGAGGAGTATGAATGTAGATGAGTTGTCTGAATTGCTTGGCTAGGAGTGTGACCAGATCTTGATAAGGCTTAAGCTTAGGGTCACGAGTGCAGTAAGTAGAAAGGACTTTCCGAAGAACAAGTTGAGAGTCTCCTATGATCTTGAGATGACGCGCGCCTAAGAGATAGGCAAGCTTAAGACCGGTAAGGAGAGCCTCATACTCGGAGATATTGTTGGTGGCATGGAACTGGAGTTGATAGGCTAGAGGAATGGTGATCCCTTCTGGAGTGAGCAAGACAGCGCCTATGCCCCGTCCCCTAGAATTGAGAGCTCCATCGAAGTGGAGCGACCAGAAGGGATCGCGAGAGATGAGTGACAGGTTTTCATCGGGGAATTCCTCTTGAACCGTGTCACTGTGGGGGAGAGGAAGGTGAGCAAGGTGCTCAGCAATGGCATACCGTTTTATGGCTTTCTGAACGATAAAGGCGATATCGAATTGAGAGAGGGAACTTTGCCAGCGTGCCAATCTATCGGCGAGGATTGGCTTCTCCAGGAGATACCTAATAGGGTCCATTCTAGAAATCAAACTCACCTTATGGGCTAGGAAGTAGTGCTTCAATTTTTGCACTACCCAAACTAGCGCTGCACATGTTTTCTCCATTGTCGTGAGTTTGAGCTCAGAAGGATTGAAGAGCCTAGATAGGTAATAGACTGCCCTTTCTCTGCCAGACTCGTCATGTTGAGCATGGACAGCTCCTAGGGAGTACTTAATTGTCGACAGATACAGGATTAAGGGTTTCCCAGGGATAGGCACCTGAAGCACGGGTGGATTCATGAGATAACTTTTGAGCTCATCAAAGGCCTCTTGGCACTTAGTGTTCCATTCGAAATTGACTCCTCCTTTCAACAGTTCATAGAAGGGACGGCATCTCTGGGAGTGCTGAGATATGAATCTCCTTATGAACTGAAGCCGACCAATCAAACCTCGAAGCTCAGATATGTTCTTGGGAGGAGGCATCTCATTTATTGCCTTGGACTTGTGCGGGTCTATTTGAATCCCCTGTTTACTAACTATAAAGCCCAACATCTTGCCTAAAGAAACCCCAAATACGCACTTCTTTGGATTCATCTTTAATTGGTACTCTTGTGCGCGACGAAACACTCTGGCGAGCACGGAGGAGTGCTCTCTTCGGGTCCGAGACTTCACCACAATATCATCTACGTAAACCTCAACATCAATATGAATCATGTCGTGGAAGATAGCTAACATCGCCCTTTGATAGGTGGCACCGGCATTCTTTACACCAAACGGTATGACCACATAACAATATGTTCCCTATGGGGTGGTGAAGGAGGTCTTCTCTTGATCCTCCGAGGCTAGACGGATCTAATTATAGACCCATCCATAAATGATAGAGTTTCAAACCCTGCGGTGTTATCGATTAAAACGTCCAAATGAAGTAACGGGAAATCATCCTTTGGACATGCCCTATTCAAGTCCTGAAAGTCTATGCAAATGCACACCCTTCCGTCCTTCTTCATCACCGGGACTATGTTCACCACCCACAATGGATAGAGGACTACACGGATGAACTTGGCTTTGTGTAGTTTATCAATTTCCTCCTTCATCTTCAAAGCAATGTGGGGGAGGAACCTCCTTAGCTTTTGCTTAACGGCAACTGCCCCTGGCTTCAAGATTAACCTATGTTCTACCAATTCAGGGTCAATGTCGGGCATGTCATCATAGGACCAGGCAAAGGAATCTTTAAAGTCCCTTAACATTCTATGAGTGCCTTTTCTTCTTCAGGAGGGAGACTGGAAGCTATGGTCAAGAGCCTTGGGTCCTCTTCTGTTCCCACGTTTACCTCTTTGGTGGGTTCGTCTACTGCCGAGGTGGGCTCATCGAATCTTCTCATGCCGCTTGCATACATCTCGGCAGCATCCTCTATCTCGCAATCATTTTCCTCCAATGGGTCATCTTCGGCCAAGATCTCATACACTCGGAATCCATCGTCTAGCTTTTCCTCTTTGTGCAGATCCTCTATGTTCAGAACTACTGCTTCTTGGACGAACTCTTCAACAGCTAGAAGAGCGCCACACCATTGCACCAAGTCTAACAGATACCTACGGGGTATGCCACTACCCTTCTTCTTCCTAGACTGGGATGGGGACTTGCTAGATTCTACCCCTGAATCTAAACTAGGCTTGATATTTACAGAAGGCTCTGGAGGAGTATCCGAAGATTTATTGGAAAGGAAAGGAAAGGGTATGGCAGGGCCACAAAGGTCCTCCGATGGGACTGGAGGAAGAGGCTGGCCACCCGAGCTCAGGGTGCCTGCAGCAGAGTTGGGGTGCAAAGGAACAGAAGGCCCCTCACCCAGATCGCCCAGGACGACCATGTCGGTCAACAGGTGAAAGCACAGCTTGAGTAGAAGGAGGAGAGGGACGGGGATCGCCGCCCAAGAGAAAAGGGGAGTGACAGGGATCGCCGACTGCAAGAGGGAAGGAGTGTGGGGGTGACGGGGATCGCCGTCGAAGCAAAGGGGAAGCGCAAGGGTGGCGGGCATCGCCGTCGAGAGAAAGTGCGAGAGCCAGACAGATGAAGGCAGAAAGCGGGAAGGATGAGTCAGAAAAGAAAAGGAGGACGGGGATCGCCGTTCGACGAAAAGGAGAGAGGAGAAGATGGGGATCGCCGTCCGAAGAAAAGGGAAAGGAGAAGGCGGGGATCGTCGTCCGAAGAAAGGGGGGAAAGACGAATGGGGAACACACATTTTTTTCATTTTTGATTTTTTTTATTTTTTTATTTTTGATTTTTTGTTTTGATTTTTTTTGACAATGAAAAGAACTACATTACATTAGGAGGCTTCAGAAAAAGGACAGGACCAAGCCATTAAGGAAGATAGTGAAGAGGGGTGAAGGGCGGATTAACGCTTCAACAGCGTCGGGGGAGAATTGGAGAATGAAGGGTGGAGATAAGGGAATAAAATCAAAATTATGAACAATGATGGATGAAACAAAATGAATGGGAGGCTGGGAAAACCCTGGCCAGAGCTCCTTTGTTAAATTGGCTGGACTTATGATCTCAATTTCCTCACCAAATCCAAGCAACTGTCACTTGGTGGTGGCTGCTGATGCAGATGGGGCTGCTACCCGAGACAGTGACATGTCATCCTCGCTGAACAAGTGGTTGACTGCTGATATTAGATCTTCCAACTCTGGTTCCTCTGTCTCGGCCTCTGGTTCATTGAACAACAAACTGACTGCTGAAATCAAATCATCAAGGTCTGGTGTTTCTGTATCTGACTCGGCTCTCTTCTTCTTGCTGGGTCGCTGAGCTTCTAGGGCTTAGTATGCTGACTTTGGTACCTTTTCCATCATGGTGTTATATCCAAGCTGCACCGGCCCTCTGACAAAATGATCATACAACGTTCAGGTGAGGGGGCCATGGTCTGACTGTGAAGAAGATGAGAATGCAGCCCATTCTGAGTATCCTAAACCATGTTTTGTGAATTTCTTTGTGCTGGTCACTGTTTTGGTTCTCCCTTGGAGATGAGCACCCAAACCTTTTCTTGACTGATAGCCGAGCCTGGACATGATATCCCAACCTTTTGTGTTTGTGGTCACATCCTTCCTAACAGCTATCACTGATGGGGACCCGATTGGGCGGTTAGAAGAGAATGTATAAGCCCAGGGATAGTTGACATCGAGCACTGAAATGACAAACTTATTGGATGGCCATACTGATGGCAATACTCTCTCAACAGCTTCGACTATGTGGGTCATTGCTACGCTCTTAACCTTGACTATCCGCCCTTGGAAAGGGAATTTCAAACATTGATGTGCCATGGAAGGCACTGCCCCTCGTGACTCAATTCACGGGCACCCTAAGATGGCCTTGTAAGTGTGATCGATGTTCAACACATAAAATTCAATTGACATGACAAGTGGCCCCAGCTCTGCTTGCAACGTGACAATCCCATGATAGGCACGTCGTGAATTGTCGTAGGCAGCTATGGTGGTGGGGGTGGGCTGTAATTGGCGCTCTGAGATGTTGCAGGCTCTTAGGGTGCTGAACGGGCATACATTAATGGAAGCCCTTGTATCAACTAGCGATGCGTCAATGCCCACCTTGTTTATAGTGAGTGTCACACACAAAGGCATCTTCCTGGCTTCAGGGGCAGCTAATTCACCATCAGAAAAGGTAATAGTGGGTCCCCTGTTCACAATAGAAAGTACAGAAGGCAGATTGTCGGGTTCATGTCCTCACTGACCATGACCCTCTGCAGGAAGGCCCTTAGGGCATCTTGGTGAGTCTGTGACCTTTTGATCAGCTCTAATATGGAGATTTTGGTGGGGGTTTGATCCAAATGCTTCAGAATGCCATATTGGTCCCCGGGACCAGGTCTATCTCTTCCATATCTTGTTGCTGTTGAGTGCTGGTTTGCTGTGCCGGTTGACCTGGCATGGATATGGACACATTAGGGTACATCTGATGGAACATCCGCCCGCTCCGCAGGGCGAGGTTATGGTGGAGTGGAGGAGGTTGATGATCAGTCTGTCCCCATGTAATTTCAATTAATTACATATGTATTTTGGTGATTAACAAAACTAAACTAGTTTTTATAAATAATATCTAATGAATATTTCATAAGTCTTAAAGTACAGGAAAAATACCAAGGTCAAACAAGCCAATAAAGGTATGCATTACTTCTCTGAAGCTTTAATCTTTTCAACATGATATTTCTCTAAGTCCATATCGATTTCTGTTGAAATTCATAACGATTTCCTTATAAGACTAAAAAGTCATGTTGTTTCAAACAAGTCGATGATGTAACGATTCTATAAGTCACCGTAACAATTTCTTTAGAACTCACAACGACTTGTCTGTCGTAACGATTTCATAAGTTACCGTAACGATTTCTTTAGAAATCGCAACGACTAGCCTGTCGTAACGATTTCTTTAGAACTCGCAACGACTTGCTTGTCGTAACGATTTCATAAGTTACCGTAACGATTTCTTTAGAACTCACAACGACTTGCCTGTCGTAACGATTTCATAAGTTACCGTAACGATTTCTTTAGAACTCACAATGACTTGTCTATCGTAATGATTTCATAAGTTACCGTAACGATTTCTTTAGAACTCACAATGACTTGCCTGTCGTAACGATTTCATAAGTTACCGTAACGATTTCGTTAGAACTCGCAATGACTTGCTCGCCGTAACGATTTCGTAAGTTATCATAACAATTTGCTTTGCACAAAGATTTCTTTAAGCGCTCATAACGATTTGCTTTGCACAAACATTTCTTTAAGCGCACATAACGATTTACTTTGCACAAAGATTTCTTTAAGCGCTCATAACGATTTGCTTTGCACAAAGATTTCTTTAAGCGCTCACAACGATTTGCTTTGTGCAACGATTTCTTTAGAGCTCATAACGACTTGATAAGTGTTCATAATGATTTGCTCTCTATAATGACTTGTTAGTATTCATAACGATTTCATAAGTCATATAGACAACGACTTTACAGTTTATATCAACTTGATTTTTATCTTATCTCTTGAAGCGTTGACTAGTCAAAGTCACGCATATATCTATCTGTCACTCCTGTATTTATGAGTTCTGAACGTATCTCTGCATGCATGCAGACAATATCGTCCATTATTGTGCTTACTCTGTATGCATCTTTTAAAACAAGTTATTTGGGATTGCTATTCTAGTGAATACTCACTTCAACGTATACTGACAACAAGAGACAGTTTGAGTTGTCTACTGTCTAGCATTTAATGTGTGCAGAGTCCTAAAGATGTTCTATCATACAACGTTGGACCTATAGACGTCAGAAGACCCTATCTCTTTGCGTGCTCAAATGGATAAAAGATAGTTGAAGCATCCAAATATCAAACAGTCTAATGTCTATCAATCCAAGAGACAACGGACACTTCAACGACTGTATTTCAAATAAGGAGATATAAACTTAAAGACAGAAGTGAAGAAAGTAGAACCAACGAAGTAGAGAACAAGCATCTTGTGTTCAAACGTTCAAATTCTTCTGCAAGAAGTCTAGAGCCAAGAATCTCATTCCTCATCACCTTTAGCTCTTCGCTCTCTGTGTTGTAACAGACTTTCTAAGAGAGCTCGTGTAGTTCTGAGAGTGTGCCTTGTTTTAGATCCTTGCTCTCAATGCTAGTGGCTTTAGATCTTGGCTACTTAAAGCCTGATCTAGGGGCTTGATCTCATTCCATTCTCTTTGTGTTGTTTCCCTTCGGTTGTGAAGGAAGACCTGGTGGTATCCAGGGTGCTGTTCCCTTCAGTTGTGAAGGAAGACCTGGTGGGGTATCCAGGGTGTTGTTATTCCCTTCGGGTGTGAAGGAAGACCAGCCGAGCTGGGTGCTGTAGTGTCCTTAGGGGGACTGTACCCTAGTTAGTAGAAACCTGAGTGGTTGCTCAGGGACTGGACGTAGGACTCCTAAGGAAAGGAGATCCGAACCAGGATAATCCTTTGTGTCGTGTGATTGCTTTCATTGTGTGTTTGATATTTCAACTAACAGTCACTAACCTCCTTCGAAGAACATTTGTGTGAATGTTTTTAGTTACAGGTATCTTTTAGATTATTTTTAAAAAGACCCATTCACCCCCCCCCCTCTGGGCTCGTCAACTGGGCAACAAGTGGTATCAGAGAGAGTCTCTTCGACAAAGAAAAAGGATCCAACGATCTGAAGAGTAAAGATCCATGGCAGCCCAAGGTAACTTTGAAGGTCAGTCTGTCAACCGACCCCCTCTCTTCGATGGTGAAGATTATCCTTACTGGAAGACCAGAATGGAATACTTTCTACAAGGCCACGACTATCAAATTTGGTCCATAGTAGAAGAAGGTGATCTGGTAGTCACAAATGAGAAAGCTCAATGGACCGATGATGACAGAAAGAAGATCTCCTTGAATTGCAAAGCAAAGAGCATCTTATGCTGTGCTCTAAGTAAGAAGGAGTTTAACAGAGTTTCAGCCTGCAAATCCTCAATGGAAATGTGGCAAAAGCTCAGGATCACATATGAAGGCACAGACAAGGTAAAGGAGACAAGAATCGACATTCTTGTCACTCAGTATGAGAGATTTCAGATGCAATCAGGTGAATCCATAACTCAAATGTTCAGTCGGTTCACTGACATCACAAATGGACTATCTGGTCTGGGGAAAACTTATGAGATTGGAGACATGGTAAGGAAAATACTTAGATCCTTACCGTCCTCATGGACCCCAAAGGTCACAGCAATAGAAGAAGCTAATGACCTGAAGAGAATGTCAGTAGAAAAGCTCATTGGGTCCCTCATAGCCCATGAGATCAACATGGAAAGGCTAGGAGAGTCCTCTAGTAGAAAGAAGCACTCCAACGCCTTAAAAGCTGAAGAAGATTCACCAGAAGCAAGTTCAGTTGAGAGTGAAAGTGATGCGGACAGCGAGAATGAGGAAGCAATGCTATCTAGAAGATTGCAACAGATTTTGGCTAAGAAGAAGAAGTTCCAATCGGTAGAAGGCACTTCAAAAGGAATAAGGATTTCAAGAAGTCAGATGGAAAAGAGATGAAGAAAGGAGAACCCATCTGCTATGAATGTAAGAAGCCAGGACACATTAAAGCTGAGTGTCCAAAATTCAAGAAGCCGGAGTTCAGAAAGAAAGACAGCTCCAAGAAGTTCAGAAAATACAAAAAGAAGGCGATGGCAGCAGCATGGGAAAGCAGTAGCGACTCAGACAGTGAGTCAAGCTCCTGCAGCGATGAAGAAGAAGCCAACTTGGCCTTCATGGCTAATACTGAAGAAAAGGTAACCTCTGACTCTTCTTTTGATTCATGCAATGGTTCAGATTCCGATAGTTTAGAAGAGGCTTTCAACGAACTATATGAAAAATATAAAGAAGTAACCAAACTATTAAAAGTAAGCAAGAAAAACATAGTCTGTATAGAAAATACAAACACAGATCTAAAATCAGAAAATAAACAATTAGAAAGTCAAATAACTGAACTTAAAAGGAGAAATGAACTGTTATGTGAAGACCTAAAAGCTAAGAATGAACAAATAACTAAATTAGAGAAACAAGTAAGTTCAGATGAACTGAAAACTGAAATCAAAACACTAACAGAAGAAAATATACAGTTATCTAGCACATTAGAAAAATTCACCAATGGTAAAAACTCCCTCATATTAAAAGGTGCTAGAAGATCAGGTAAGAAGAAAAATGGATTAGGATATACACTCCCAGATAATGAAGAAACCATAGTTTATCCTAAAACATATCCAACACCAAAATTTGTACCTAAACAAGATATAGCATAGAAAGCTGATTTTAAATATATAGAAAAAGTAACCAAATTATCCTGCTGTAGTCACTGCAACAAGTTAGGACATATCATAACGACATGCCCAACAAGACATAAGAAATGGATAATAAAAAGTAAAATCAATGATACTAACCCATCAGGACCCAAAAGAATTTGGGTACCTAAAACTTGATGTTTTTATTTCAGGTTATCCCTCGAGCATCCAAATGGTATTTGGATAGTGGGTGCTCAAGGCACATGTCAGGAAACCAGAAGTTATTCTCTCATCTCCAAGCTGAAGAAGGAATAGTCACTTATGGAGATAATGGGAAAGGAACAGTAATTGGCAGCGGCTCTGTGAATAACAAAGGAAAAATAGTCATAGAAGATGTGCTATCAGTCAAGGGATTGAAGCACAATCTCATTAGCATCAGCCAGTTGTGTGACAGAGGCCATCAGATCAAGTTTCAAGAGTCAAAGTGCAGCATACTGAAGGATGGAGCAGTCATCTTTGAAGCTAATAGAGAAAAGAATTTGTATGTGCTCTATCTTGAGGAACTCAAGGAACAAAATGTCTGTCTGGCAGCAAATAAGAATAAATCTACTGAATTATGACACAGACGACTAGGTCATTGCAGCATAGATGGCATGAGAAAATTGCTGAAGAAGAATCTTGTGGAAGGTCTACCTAAGGTCAGTGCAAAAATGGATGGTGTCTGTAGACCTTGTGCTAAGGGAAAGCACACCAAGAGCTCCTTCAAGTCAAAGAAAGTGGTGACCACCTCAAAACCCTTAGAGCTCCTTCATATGGATCTATTTGGGCCAATGAGGACTACCAGCCTTGGAGGAAAGAACTTTGGATTTGTCATAGTCGATGATTACTCAAGATTCACATGAGTATCATTTCTAGAGCATAAAGATAACACATTTGATAACTTTGTCAATTTCAGCAAGAAAGTACAGAAGGATCAGAAGTTGAGCATTATTTCTATCCGATCAGATCATGGTGGTGAATTTCAGAATGAAAAATTTGTTAAGTTCTGTGATGATCAAGGAATTGAGCATAATTTCTCAGCACCAAGGACACCACAGCAAAATGGAATTGCTGTGAGAAAGAATAGAACTCTATTGGATATGGCAAGAACAATGTTATCAGAATATGATCTGCCAAGGTATTTTTGGGCTGAAGCAGTCAACACAGCAAGCTACATTATCAACAGAGTAATGATCAGACCAATCCTAAAGAAGACTGCATATGAAGTGTTCAAAGGAAAGAAACCAAAGATCAGCCACTTCAGGACATTTGGATGTCCTTGCTTCATTCACAACAATGGAAAAAGAGACATTGGTAAGTTGGATGCCAAATCAGATGAAGGCATCTTCATGGGGTACACCTCTAAACCCAAAGGCTATAGAGCATTTAATAAACGCACTTTATTAATTGAACAGTCTGTACACATTATCTTTGATGAAACTAACCCTTCCTTGAGAAAGGAAGAAGATAGTGATAATGATGATGCAGATAAGCTGTCCAAGAAACTAAAGAATACATCAATTGAGGACAAGGATGATCCACCTCTAGAAGACTTGCAACAAGAAGAAATTACTCATGAAAATCTTCCAAAGGAGTTGAGACACAAGAAAGATCACCTACTTGAGAATATTATTGGTGATCCATCTGTAGAGGTAAGAACAAGAGGTAATGTTATTCCTTGTGATTACCTAGCTTTTGTTTCTCAAATAGAGCCTAGGACAGTCAATGAAGCTCTTACTGATGAATCTTGGATAATAGCCATGCAAGATGAATTAAATCAATTCAAGAGAAACCAAGTATGGTCACTTGTTCCTAGACCATCAGACCGTCCAGTCATTGGCACCAAATGGGTGTTCAGAAATAAACTGGATGAAACTGGTGTTATCTTAAGAAACAAGGCCAGATTGGTAGCTCAAGGCTATTCTCAAGAGGAAGGCATAGATTTCGATGAAACCTATGCACCTATAGCTAGACTTGAGGCTATTAGAATATTACTTGCATATGCATCAGCTTTGAATTTAACATTATTTCAAATGGATGTTAATCTATATTTTTAAATGGTTTTATAAAAGAGGAAGTTTATGTGGAACAACCCCCGGGTTTTGATGACACAGAATTTCCTAATCATGTTTTCAAACTTCACAAGGCATTATATGGTTTAAAGCAAGCACCGAGAGCCTGGTATGAAAGGCTTAGTTCTTTTCTTTTAAACCATGGTTTCAGTAGAGGTCAAGTAGATAGTACTCTTTTCATAAAGTCAAAGGTCAAACACATTCTACTAGTTCAAATTTATGTTGATGATATTATTTTTGGGTCTACTGATGAATCCCTTTGCAAGTGCTTTGAAAAGTTGATGCAGGGAGAATTTGAAATGAGCATGATGGGAGAACTCAATTATTTCCTTGGACTACAAATCAAACAAGGAAAGGAAGGAACTCACATCTGTCAAGCAAAGTACACAAAAGAACTCTTGAAGAAATTTGGATTCGATAACACCAAACCACTGTCAACACCAATGAGTACATCAACAAGAATGGACAGTGATAAAGATGGTAAGAAAGTAGATCAAAAGATCTACAGAGGTATGATAGGTTCACTTCTTTATTTAACAGCTAGTAGACCTGATATTTTATTTAGTGTATGCATGTGTGCTAGGTATCAAGCAGATCCTAAAGAATCACATTTAATTTCTGTGAAAAGAATATTTAGATATCTAGGAAGAACTCATGACTTAGGTCTGTGGTATCCAAAATGTTGTGAAATTAACTTAGTAGGTTATTCTGATGCTGACTATGCTGGATGCAAATTAGATAGAAAAAGCACCAGTGGTTGTTGTCAATTTCTTGCAGGATGTTTGATATCATGGTCTTCAAAGAAACAAAATTAGGGCACTATCTACAGCTGAAGCTGAGTACGTAGCTATTGGAAGTTGTTGTACACAACTCTTATGGATAAAGCAACAACTTGAAGATTTCGGATTAAATATCAAATCGATCCCACTGTTGTGTGACAACACCAGTGCCATTAATCTTACCAAGAATCTAGTTCAACATTCAAGGACCAAGCATATTGAGGTTAGATATCATTTTATTCGTGATCATGTAGCAAATGGTAATATTGAAATATCCTTTATTGATACAAATGGTCAGTTAGCAGACATTTTCACAAAAGCCTTACCCGAGGAGAGATTCACATCTCTTAGAAGGGAATTAGGCATGTGTAATTTATGAAAAAGGTTTTGTTTAAAACTGGCACATTAAATTTCAGAATTAAGTAATTTTTTTCCTCCATGGCTTTAAGTAAAAGAAATTCAAGTTATCCTTTGTAACCGCTCTCTCATTGAAGTCGGTTTGAATAGTCAAACTCTTTTGTCTTCTTCTGTCACCTTTTGGCGCCTCACTTTCCCCAGTGCATTTATTTATTCATAAAATCAATGACAGAACGATTCATATCTCATCGTCTACCTTTTCCCCCTTTCGTCTGGTTGCTTGAGCCGATGCCCTAGCAATTTCGACATCAACTCTCTGATAAATTTTGAAGCTTCTCTCCTCTTCCCGCGAAATTTCTTGAGGGCTTTCACTCCTCCTTCCTTCTCAACCCTCCATAAAACCTCCACACTGATTCCATGGCCGCATCCTCCGTTTTCAGGAGTTTGGGTGGCTACAGCGCCGAGTTCCTTACTCCTAAGCAGCAGGAGAGCTTCACGTTTGTGAAGACCAAAGTTTGTGGGAACAAGGCAGTGGACGTTGCTGATCTGGAAAAGAATGGTATGCGCAGTGTGGTTGAAGCTTTGATCAGAATGCAATGGATGGGAGTAGCAACTTTCTCTGAGGTAAGTTATCCAGACCTCATGAAGGCCTTCTATGTATGCTTAAAGACTCAAGAAGATGGGTCCCTGGTTTCACATGTCAAGGGAACCCAGATTAAGATAGATAGTGAGCTATTGCATGAGTTGTTTGGAGTAACAACATCAGGGCGCAGTAGGGTTCACTCCGTAAACGCCCAAGTCAAGGGTCTTAGCATTGTAGGGCCGAGATACAGATTAAGAGATGGAAAATTGGACATCAACTAGCTGAATGCGTTCAACCGCCTCCTTCACTTCATAGTGTGTCAGATTTTGGTTCCAAGAAGCGCCACATTCTCCACCTGTTCAAAGGCAGATTCTGACATGATGTTTTGGGCCATACAGAATAAGGAAATCAACATGGCCACAGTGATGATGGAAAGAATGACTTTTGCTAGAGATCAGATTTGGGACACAAAGTCCAAGCTAAATGTTTCCTTACCGTATGCACATCTGCTCACCAAAGTTTTCATGCACTTTAGTATTGATCTGGGAGGAGCAGTAGTTGAGAAAATGGACCAATCTATTAGGTCCAGAAATCTCAGGAAAAGTGGTTTTTCAGTTATAGATGGTGTTTGGTCTAAGACCACAGTGGCCGAGGGAGAGGCCATTATAGGTGATACTCCAGATGTTCAGGAAGAAGCAGCAGAACTAGCAGCAGAGCAGCTAGCAGTAGTCCAAGCAGCAGTAGAACAGAGAATAGAGGTTGAGCCAGCAGTACCTTCTCTTCCAGCAGAATTAGCAGAAGTAGCAGTGGAGGATGTAGGGTCACCCCTTATCCAAATAGTTTATCTCCAGAAGGACCTGAAGAAGAAGCAGTGGTAGGTGCAGCAGATAATTTGCCCACCTCCATTATTGCCTCCATTCTCAGAGATGTAGTAGATTCTGTTCTCACCTCTCCAGTCACCTCAGAGACTGGTGGAATTGCAGAAGAAATTGTGGCATCAGGCCACATTGAGGAATCAGTGGCAGCATCAGTTCAAGAGGAGCAGTCTAGTGCTCCATCAAGTGTTATTTTGGAAGATGCTCCCATTCAAGGAGAGCAAGAATTCATGGAAGAAGATGCTCCCATTCAGGGGGAGCAATCCAAGGAAGGTCAAGAAGAAGAAGCAGCTCACCATGATGAGCCAATAGGTGATGTACCAATTGAAGAAGACCTACCTCATGATCAGGATGATGTCAGAGAAGGGGAGACAGCCAGCTCCTCAAATTCAGATGATGATCAGCCTCCTCCAGCTTCAGAGGCTAGGCAGAAAGGGAAAGAAGTGGAGCCTGGAGTACCACTCTTATCAGATACTCCTCATGAAAGACAAATAAGGCAGAAGATTGTAATAAATTTGAAGCCTGTGATTGAGAGACTTGATGCTCAAGGCACTATCCTGTGTTCTCTTCAATCTGATGTATCCTCCATCTTCATGAGCCAAGCATCAGCTACAAAGGAAATTTCCAACATAAGAAATGCCATGAAGTGGTTTAACCAGGAAATGGGGTCTATGAAAAGTTTACTGGGAGACATTCTCAAGGTGGTTGGAGCTCAAATTCCTCCTCCTGTAGCCCAGGTTCCGCAGTCAGGGCCTTCAAGGTCATCAGTTCGAGAGGCAGGGCCAACAGGGCCAGAAGCAGCAGCAGCACCAGCAGAGGCAGCAGTAAATGTTGAAGGGCCATCTGAGCCAGCTGATCAGGTTAAAGGGCCTCCAGTGCAAGTTGAGCAAGGGTCAGGGCCATTGGAGAGTGAGTCTGTGCAGAAAGAGGCAGAAGAGTCCTTGGCACCCAAGCCCCCAGCTCCCTCTTCTCCCTCTCACACACCTATTCCTCCAACTCCACCCTCAGCTCCTACAGCTCCTCCTGCTCCACAAACCTTCAAGAAGCCTCAATCTAGATCTGTTTCCTCTCCAGCACCATTTCAGTCCACCTCATCTCTTGCCTCCTCTACTACAATTCCTTCTCCTTCTCCTATCCTTAAGGCCCCTCCAACATCCTCAGCTGGAGCCTCCTCCTCCTCCTCTGGTCCCTCCCTTGGACCAGTTGATGACCTCCCAACTACTTCCCACTCTTTTCTTCACACTACTCCTCCACCCTCTTTCATCACTATCATACTTAAAAGAGCCCAACTTAACTCTCCCTTTATGGAAAAGATAAAGGATGAGTTTGAGGAAGGGATCCTCAGGTCTGTGTTGAAGGTTGGAGAACATGTACATAGGGCAGACTCTTCCAATCCTGCCCCCCAAAAGAGGAAACTTACTTCTACCTCCTCTATTTCCTCTGAACCTCAATACCCACCTTTGTGGTTTTCTCTCACAGTGGACAACAAACATAAACCACTGTACAGAGAATATCTCTCAAAGGTTGTTCTTGCAACTATCATTAACTTTCCCTTTCTTGATCTCACAGATCATTTGCACACCATTCTTCCCTACACTTCTCTTACAAAATCCGAAAAATCCAGAATTTTCTCTCTTGCCCACTCCAAATCAGAAGACCAATGGGGCAAAGGTCACAAGGATCTCTTCAAGAAATTTATTCTTGCCAAATCTGCTAGATTCCCTCCAAGGGACCACTCCCTGACCTTATCAGAATGGTTCAGGTTGTATCATAGAGAACTTTGGGCTCCCTTCATTCAAAAGGAAATCAAAATGATCAGACATTTCATGCTATTCAACAATTACAGATATGTTCATAGACTTCCAGAGGTTCAGCTTAGCCAATTCAGAAAGGCCATTTCAGCTCTAACTCCGGATATCTCTCAAAATTCAGATGTTCAGGTAGATTTTGCTACCCTCCAAGTGCCTGAAGAGTTAGCCCTTCCTCAAATTCATTTTCTAGTTATGGAATCCTCTATAGGATCCATCATCTTTGAGCGTTTTTCCAGAGTAATGGGCAGAATTAAAGTACAGAAAGGCTACCTGGTTGCTTTTCCTAGATTCCTATTTAGGGAATATCACCAGGGGCATGTAAGTGCTGAAGTTCTAGCCCCCATTCTGTCTGAATGTGAAAGGCTGACATCCTTAGAATGGTCCAAATTCTACCCTTTGTCAGCTCAGCAGTTGTTTGCTCTCAATGAAGCTCAGGCCAGGGAAGGCAAACCAGCCATTTCTCCAGCTACTTTCATAGATATGAATTCTATACATCTTGTTGATGACCCTTTCAAAGTCTGGGAGGAACGATACAAAGTATATGTAGCTCTGCATAAAGCTCTCAGAGATAGTCACAATCACTATCCTGTGACCATGGACCAATTCCTCACCTGTGCTAGCTTTGGGACTCGTCGTTTCCTCAAGATGAACATGGACAAGAATGCATATGCTGATCTCCTCTATCAGCACCTAGATCTTCATCTCAAAAGGATGGCTTCCTCCATGGGACCAACCTACTCTTTGTCTTTTGGAGTCTTTAAAACTCATTTTGAGGAGCAGGAATGTGACAGACCGGGGTATTTATGCCCATTAAGGCTCCATATCCAGATCCGCCTCCCGCGAATGCACCGAAGTGTCGCAAGGGATATCTCACACACGTGTCCAGTAAGAGTATAAAAAAGACAAACCACAAGAATATAAGACACAAGAAAGTACATGTGCTCATATCTGTTCACAAATTTGTACAACTGTCCCATTACATTAATACATGTCCAATTAAAAGAGTACAACTACCTGGGGCATACCCCGAGGGAGCACAAGCTCATACAACACTAACTACTACACAACTGCTGGTGGTACAAGTCTGTCACAACACCGCTGCAAGCCAAACTCACGGCAAACCCTGAAAAGAACTGTAGGGGAGTGAGCCTCAACAAGTCATTGGCTCAGTAGGGGCTACCCAAAACAACACTGTAACCACAGACACCTCAACCCCAATGGGTCTCACTGGCAACAACAATAGCCAAACCATTTCATGCTCACATCATTACAATAAATAACAATTAAACATGCTTATGATAATAAACATAAAGTCCTCAGAAGAAAAGTAGGATTACAGGACTAACATAACATCATTAGTCAGCCCAACTACTAAAGTGCTTAAACCACAGTCTCACTGGCACACTATTACAACAACTGGTTGCCTAAGCTAAAAGCTACATAGGCAAGTCACTGCCTAAGCTGCAAGCTTCACAGGCAAACTCCAACACTTGTATGACAAGGCTGCTAACGAAGAGCTGGTCCTTTATACTCCAAACCTTACTACGTTAAAAACTACACACAAGGCAATAGGACTAGCTACCACGAAGCCAATCCATAACACACTAAAACTATAATTGGAATCATGCCCAAGAAGAGTAAAAACTCAACAAGTGGAAGGTCTCATATGGCCTCCACGGAGCACAGCTCTACTAAACCACAATATGCCTAGGCCACAAGCCTCATCGGCAAATTACCCACAAAGGTAACATAATTAATAATTACAAACTAATCCACAATAATCTTATAAACAAAGATCTACTTAAAGCAATTAGGATACAACAAGTGGCAGGTCAAACCACAAGACTTTCACAACACACAAGTACCCGGAAAGGTTGGTACACAATGTACCACCACAAAACTACAAAGTAACCCACGAAGGTAACAGGTACCTGCTACTCTGAGGTACCACAACACAAACACCCGAACAAAGGGTACAGGAAGGTGGTAAACACCACACTGAACCACAATTATATTATACCTTTATTTAGGCACAACATTACAGGTAAAACCTTAACCGGCTAGTCACACAAACTATAACTCAGTCACAATTGTGCCAACACTAGGGCACACCTCGAACTGGTCAAACCTCGACCACGAGTCACAACTCACAAACCACGACAAGTAGCAAAGCACGAATCGGAAGGGAACGATGTCACCATATCCACAACTGGAGCTAACTAAGCACGAGTCAGAAAGAGCGACGCCACCACATGGGAACGGACTACTGGCTGATCAGGCCAATATCCAACCCGGACAACACAACACAAGAACAACCTCTCAGCCTCGCAGTCACGGACGAAAGGTACAACTGCCGCTCCACAAGAAAGAAGTCAAACAACTGTGGAGACCAACCAACACCACACCTGCAGACACACAGCTACAGGCCCATGCCTGGCACCTCTAGAGTCTCTGGCCGGAGCACTCTAAAGTGAGGCACTGGAAAACAGGACTAGCTGGGGACCAGTGTCATCTACTGGTGTCCGTACCCCCAACTACGAGCGCGCTACAAGCGACAAAAGAACAAACTCTGGGAAGTCGCTGCCCCACTGCCGTCTTTCCCTCAGCCGGACGTACAACTCAAACTCAGGAGTGAGGGTGTCCAAGAAGACGACACAGACCTCAACGGTACAACACAAGTACCGGGACAAAACCCCGAGCACAACAAACACACGTGCCTGGCTCACAAAGAACCTGGGGTACCCGACTAGAGAGGCATTCCGGAATAGGCGCCGGACCACCACACTCGGCAAGCTCAAACCACGATACTTACACAAACACTTTCTGTTACTGATCACGGTATACAAATCACCATTAAAGATAACTTGTGGCTAGGACAAGCTAACTTGCACAACTACACATACTAACCATATTAATAATAACACCACAGTTTATTATTGGTCACACGGTGACCTACAAGCTAACTCACACTAACACATATATAGATCACGATAGCCAATCATATTTGACTTATCAATAATTATCTTGTGACAGTGAAGGTCACATTAAACACAATCACGATAATCACATTTATATTTTACTAATTATCCATCTAGGATAATCTATAAAAGATTCTAACAGATCAGGGCTAGGTTCAGACATGAACCTCATTGCCACAATACCACAATAATTAACATATAATAAACATAATAACATACGATGTGCCATGAACACACAAACCATATGCACAACGCCCAAACACGTAGACAACACGCCCAAACCACGTAGACAACACGTGTATAATACACTCTGGTTAGTGTACCACACGTCAGTCACGTAAACCACATGTCCAACACATGGACAACATGCACATACTTAAGCCTCTACATGCACCACACATTATTCACGTAAAACATGCCCATTACATGAGCAGTATGCTCCAAGAGCATAACAAGTGCACTGGCTCACACCGGTCATTGCCATGCGCACACAATCACACAATATTCATAACTAGGAAGGCTACGTAAACAACACTGCATGGATACATGCACAGGTTGGCGGCAACATCGACTGCCGCTTGAAGGAAGTAAACGGCAAGCGATCTAGCCATCTATATCCCGGCTGGTGAGCTTGGCAACAAGAGATCTTGACGCCAAGTTCTCCGGCCTAAAACCCTGCAGAAACCCTAATCCAGCTCTACAGGTTTTCCAACCGTTTAAACTACAAAAAAACATATAAAAGCGGTTCCTTTAACATACCAGAACCCGAAACAACCCATTACAACATGCTTTACACATTAAATTCATCAAACCACCCTTTAACCCCGCATGGTACGACTTGATCCGAAAATACAATAAAAATGCTGGTTCAAATGATTAAGTCGTGTTTTAATGTTTCTAATAAGCTAACAGGGCTCGACCCCTACCTCAGAAATGCAATTAAACTCCCAAAGAACATCGAATCACGTCGAAACCCGAGAAACGTCCCACGAACATCACGCTCCAATCCGCCATTCCCCGCCTGATCTACCGCTACCACGCGCACCACGGCCTTCCCATGAGCTCCCGCCGACCGCCAGAACTCGCGAAGAAGCTCAAGGGTGAAGGTGGGGGAAGAGGAAGAGAGAAGGAGGAGAAAGAACAGAGCTTGGGTCTGTCATAAAAACACAAGCATGTCAGGTTAACGTCAACCCTTGGGCCGTTTAACCAGACCGCCACAACTAGACGTCCACAAAGCTCGACGCCGAGTTCAACAGTCGACGTCCTCATCGATGGATGCCAACACACTGTTGGTGTCCAACAAGCTGAACACCAACACAGACCCAAACCAAACCCGGTAAGGATCTAATAAGAAACACACAACACTAATGGGCCTCACATTGGCCACCAAACCCGCTAAACCTGGATCCACGGGGATCTGGAAAACGCGCGACGTTACAAGGAAGCACAGGCATGGGAAACTATTTCCCATTTTGCCTCTCTTTTGTCTCCTGCTTTCTATTTACCTGTACCACCTCAAAGTTAATGAAAATTCCCTTGCTTATCTACTTCTATCTTTTCTCTTCTTTCTTTGTCTCATATTGTCTTTTTGCTCAATGACAAAAAGGGGGAGAAAATTAGCATGTCTGAAATACACTCCAATATTTTTTTAAGGAAGAAAATTAGCATGTCATATCTTCAGACTGATTTCAGATTTTTTTTTACCCATGCTTATTGTTCAGTTTTGTCATCACCAAAAAGGGGGAGATTGATGATCAGTCTGTCCCCATGTAATTTCAATTAATTACATATGTATTTTGGTGATTAACAAAACTAAACTAGTTTTTATAAATAATATCTAATGAATATTTCATAAGTCTTAAAGTACAGGAAAAATACCAAGGTCAAACAAGCCAATAAAGATATGCATTACTTCTCTAAAGCTTTAATCTTTTCAACATGATATTTCTCTAAGTCCATATCGATTTCTGTTGAAATTCATAACGATTTCCTTATAAGACTGAAAAGTCATGTTGTTTCAAACAAGTCAATGTTGTAACGATTCTATAAGTCACCGTAACGATTTCTTTAGAACTCGCAACGACTTGCCTTTCGTAACGATTTCATAAGTTACCGTAACGATTTCTTTAGAAATCTCAACGACTTGCCTGTCGTAACAATTTCATAAGTTACCGTAACGATTTCTTTAGAACTCGCAACGACTTGCCTGTCGTAACGATTTCATAAGTTACTGTAACGATTTCTTAAGAACTCACAACGACTTGCCTATCGTAACGATTTCATAAGTTACCGTAACGATTTATTTAGAACTCACAACGACTTGCCTGTCGTAACGATTTCTTTAGAACTCACAACGACTTGCCTGTCGTAACGATTTCATAAGTTACCGTAACGATTTCTTTAGAACTCGCAATGACTTGCCCACCGTAACGATTTCGTAAGTTATCATAACGATTTGCTTTGCACAAAGATTTCTTTAAGCGCTCATAACGATTTGCTTTGCACAAAGATTTATTTAAGCGCTCATAATGATTTGCTTTGCACAAAGATTTCTTTAAGCGCTCATAATGATTTGCTTTGCACAAAGATTTCTTTAAGCGCTCACAACGATTTGCTTTGCGCAACGATTTCTTTAGAGCTCATAACGACTTGATAAGTGTTCATAACGATTTGCTCTATATAATGACTTGTTAGTATTCATAACGATTTCATAAGTCATATAGACAACGACTTTACAGTTTATATCAACTTGATTTTTAACTTATCTCTTGAAGCGTTGACTAGTCAAAGTCACACATATATCTATCTGTCACTCCTGCATTTATGAGTTCTGAACGTATCTCTGAATGCATGCAGACAATATCGTCCATTATTGTGCTTACTCTGTATACATCTTTTAAAACAAGTTATTTGGGATTGCTATTCTAGTGAATACTCACATCAACGTATACTGACAACAAGAGACAGTTTGAGTTGTCTACTGTCTAGCATTTAATGTGTGCAGGGTCCTGAAGACGTTCTATCATACAACGTTGGACCTATAGACGTCAGAAGACCCTATCTCTTTGCGTGCACAAATGGATAAAAGATAGTTGAAGCATCCAAATATCAAACAGTCTAACGTCTATCAATCCAAGAGACAACGGACACTTCAACGACTGTATTTCAAATAAGGAGATATAAACTCAAAGACAGAAGTGAAGAAAGTAGAACCAACGAAGTAGAGAACAAGCATCCTGTGTTCAAACGTTCAAATTCTTCTGTAAGAAGTCCAGAGCCAAGAATCTCATTCCTCATCACCTTTAGCTCTTCGCTCTCTGTGCTGTAACAGACTTTCTAAGAGAGCTCGTGTAGTTCTGAGAGTGTGCCTTGTTTTAGATCCTTGCTCTCAGTGCTAGTGGCTTCAGATCTTGGCTACTTAAAGCTTGATCTAGAGGCTTGATCTCATTCCATTCTCTTTGTGTTGTTTCCCTTCCGTTGTGAAGGAAGACCTGGTGGTATCCAGGGTGCTGTTCCCTTCAGTTGTGAAGGAAGACCTGGTAGGGTATCCAGGGTGTTGTTATTTCCTTCGGGTGTGAAGGAAGACCAGCCGAGCTGGGTGCTGTAGTGTCCTTAGGGGGACTGTGCCCTAGTTAGTAGAAACCTAAGTGGTTGCTCAGGGACTGGACGTAGGACTCCTAAGGAAAGGAGATCCAAACTAAGATAATCCTTTGTGTCGTGTGATTGCTTTCATTGTGTGTTTGATATTTCAACTAACAGTCACTAACCTCCTTCGAAGAATGTTTGTGTGAATGTTTTTAGTTACAGGTATCTTCTAGATTATTTTTAAAAAGGCCCATTCACCCCCCCCCCCCTCTGGGCTCGTCAACTGGGCAACAGAGGTGAGGTGTCAAGAATGGAGGGGTTGGCTAGTAATGGCGCTAGCGTAGGGGAGAGAGAGATGTTGTTGGACGAAGGGATAATGGGTGATATGACTGGGGAGTTGTAGGATGGTGAGGTGATGGTGAAAATAGTGGGTGCGAAGGAGAGAGGCCTAGTGGATGTAGGCGTGGTGGCAGGGGGTGTGATATGGGAAATAACCAAAAGATGGCCCACTTCGTGTTCATCGTCGAAGGCCCATTGAGCTTCTGGTGGTGGGTGGTGGATGACTGGGTTAACATGCGCGGGTGGAGGAGGTGGTGGAGCAGGTTGGGGGTTTGGAGCAGGCGGGTGTTGAGGCATGGGGTTGCGGATTATGCCAAGGTCATTTGCCGGCTGCTGCGGCTACTATTGTTGTTGCTGTTGCTGGTACTATTTTTGGAAGGGTTGGAACTGTTGTTGTTGTTGTTGTTGTTGTTGTTGTGGCTGTTGTCGCCATTGTTGTTGTTGTTGTTGCCTCTGACCCTGTTGGTCCCTTAATGTCTGGATTAGCCTCTTCATTTCTGCCCAATCAATTTGGTTCTTCTCATGAAGATCATATATTATGTCCCGAAATTGGAAACAATCTGACACATTGTGGCCCGGATGGCGATGGTAAACACAATACTTTGTTTGGTCCGCTGCCATATTCCAATTTGCCTTCTCAGGAGGGAGTCTAAGGGCATTCAAGGACATGAGGGCTGCAAAGACATCGGCCAAAGACTCGGGCATAGGGGAATATTGGGCTCTTTTGGGTCCGTTAGGCTTTCTGGGTGCATAGCCATTCTGAGGTGGAGGAACTTGGGAGTACTGACGCTGATCTTGTGGAAGGTTCTGACCTTGGGGAGGTTGCTGCTTGTTGTTATTCCATGGCTGCTGAGGTTGTTGGGTGTATGGTGACCTACCTACCAGGCCTTGGGGGTTACTTACTACACCCACTTGCTCATTGGTTTGGATCCCCTCGGTGACTGGGCCTTGAGGCTTCTTGGTGTAACGGGCTTTAGGGGTCTCAAACATAGAGTGTATAGGCGAGTCCTTGAGTTGGGTCTGAATGAAACAGGCTCAGCTATATAGCTGGTGCATGGTAGTAATGTCATTCATGGCCAAGATGGCTCGGTAAGTTGGGGTAGCATTGGAAATTAACAGCTTTACTTTCTCCTCCTCCGGCATGGGGCAGCGGTCCTTGGCAGCCAATGAATGCCATCGGTCAGCATAAGTTGAGAACTCCTCCTCGGGCTTCATCTTTTCAACTACTAGATCCACAAAGGAGTATTCGGGTCCAACCCGATCTTGGAATTGCTGTAGGAACCTCTCTTGAACAATTTGGAAGTCCTCGGCTTCCTCAGGGGGCAAAGAATAGAACCATTCTAGGGCCGAACCATCTAGGGATTTTCTGAACAAGTATGCCATGAGGTGGCGGTCATACTTGTGCGATGCAGATTCATAGACAAAATCCTTTAAATGAACATATGGGTCCCCTACCCCAGAGTACCGCCGATAAACAGGGAGCTCAGACTGGAGTGGTACCCAGAGGTGTTGGAAAGATGGGAGAGCAATGTCGGCTACCTTCCGAGGATCAATTTGCCTCCTGAGGTCATGAAGCTCCTTTTTCATACTTGTCCACTCCGCAAGAAAGTCGGAAGGAGTTTGGATATGGTGTGCAGAGACAAGGGAGCGAGGTTGCTGAAAAGAGTGGGACCTCTCATGGGGGAGGGGAGCAGGTTCAGCCATATAATATGTTGAGGTTGGAGGGGATCGAGGCTGAACTTCTCGTGCCGGAAGATAGCTTGGTTCCGAGAAATGGATGGCCCGAGGACGGAGGGGTGTGGGATCTGCCCCTGAGGAAGGAAGGTGGGGTGTTGAGGCAACACGGGCAGAGGAATCTGCCGGTCGGACTGAATTCTGACCTGAGGAGGATAGAGGTCGCTTCCCCTTGGAAACGGCTTGAAATTCACAGACTTGGTCCGGAGTGAGATGGGGGAGGAGCTGACTGAATTGTGAATGGGGGTCATCTCCTCCAGGAGGAGAAGGAGGACGGGATTGACTCCCGATGACGAGGGGAGGTTGGATATGCCCCGGGAGTATGGCCGTAGAGGGTTGGGCCACATCCTCGAGGAGCCCAATGGGTAGGACATCGTCGGCAAGGACCCGGAATTGGTCCATGTCGAACAAGGGATTATGATAGAATACAAGGATCGGAGGGGACTGACTCGATCTCCCTAAACAATGACGCATGCACCCCCCCAAAACAAATAGGGGGTGATGCTGACAACTCCTAGACTCTAGCACGGCAAGAAAGACTGAGAGGAGGAGGGATGAACCGAAACACTCAAGTTGTCATGATTAATGCGCAAATTTCTTAAGGCTCGAACTTGACCTTCAGATGAATTGATTAAGGGATGTCACTCGGTCAAGTGGGCCCTAATAGGTAGGAACTCGAGTCCTTCAGTGTTGCTAAGGGGTGGGACACTCACACGCGAGGGGTGGCTTAGACTAATGGGTGCGACGGGTACAACCGGCCCGGTGAACCGCAACGTGCGTACGGTCACGAGGACTTACGGAGGTCCTCGGAAGGTGGGCCCGAGTCAGCCTACGAGTGCTCGTAGGTGAGAGGGCTCACTCGACCAAGGGGGAACCTGAACAAATGGGATGAATAGCGTATGCAAAGGGCCTAAGTGCCCAAAATGTATGCAAGAGTAACAAATGAAGATCAAACAGGGTGACAAACAAGCTCTCGGGCAGAGTCGTGGCAGCCGTATACACCGCGACCTTATTGCGACAGGGCGGCCTGCCGTGATAAGGGCAGAAGCCCGAGAACAAAGTAAGTCACAAACCAGACTCAAAGAGACTACCCTAACAGATGATAAAAGTGCAAAAATCACTAAATTGATACAGAACGGATCATGAAGCACCCAGAAACCGATTCATGGATGAAAACATTAACATACAAAGTGTACCTGTTGACGCAATGCTTATGCTCAACGCGACCTTGTCGCGTCCCTGCGCTATGCCGCGACAGATCACAAAAACTTACAAATGAAAAGAAAAGGAAAACCCGAACCCTAACAAAATTCTAACATCCAAAAACACTACAATACATGGTACAGAGACATGGAACAGGGATGCATGATCTCATAGAAGCAGGATAAGGCAGATATGAGAAGAAAAATGCTGACCTGCTATTGCGTCCTTGTAGGGAGCCGCGATCCTATCGCGTCACCGCGATACGCCGCAACACGAACCGAGGGACAAAAAGCAGGAAACAAAGAACAAAAAAGACTAACAGGGCACTAAAATGACAAACAAGGAAGAAAACATGGCAAGCAGGCAAACTAAATCCATGAGGGTAGCACTGAAGGTCCCACCGTGATCGAAAAAAGGTGTAATCACAGGGAATGTGCATCCCAAAGACACGCAACAGGATATTAAATTTAATAATATTGAAATAAGGAATGTGATCGCCACCTAGTAAGTTGCCAAATGAGAATAAAATAACATAGGCTAACTAAACTAGGAAAAGGAGAGAGAAAGGAGGCGGACCTGGTATCGCGGTCGTCATACCTGCCACGACGATGCTGCTAACGCATCACGTGATCCTGACGCGTCTATTGTCGTGTCGCCTTCCGCCGTCGCATTCTCTGTGTGCGGGAGATGTTGGATATGGACCTTCTTCCCACCCTCCAGTCGACCGGAGGACGAGAGCGCCTCGTGGAAACAAGTTTGGGTGCCTGCCAAAACAAAAGAGACAAGAAAAGCCCTATTAGAACACGTTAAGCATAGTATCTACTCCAAAGATGAAAAGAAAAGGGGAAACATGGTGGGAGCGAACCTGGGGGTGGTTTTAAACCCCTAGGGTGTGTGAAAACATGGGAATGTAGGAGAGTGAGACTTATCTATAAATAACATAAAATGCATGGAGAAATGAAGGAGAGAGAGAAGGTGAAAGGATGAGCCCCATTAGGGTGACTCCCTATCTTCAAAAACGTCCAAATGGTGTGCAATGACTTCAGGAAGATGTAGGCGCCGTCCTCTTCACGTCCCACGCCCCATAGATGTTGAAATGGGCAAGTCTTGTGAAGTGGAATGTGAAGAAAAAAATGGAAGTGGAGGGCTGCGAGGCTAAGTGGAGGTTGAGTGGAGAATTCGGCAGCCCTTCGGGGTGAAAAATGGGGCTCCCCCGTCCATAGGGAGGGGGCCTTGTTTTTATATCTTTTTGAAACAGAATATCTCATAAAAATGGATAATGAGCAAAATGGGAGATAAATGCCATAGAAATTCGCAAATGAGTGTCCTTAGGGGCTCAAAGAGAGTTCCCCAGCCTCAAAACTCATCCCAAGGGATTGAGATAAAGCTTAGAGATAAAGATAAACCCATGGGAGGATAAATAGGAGGTGGTTGCAGAGGCCAGAGTGCGCAGCTGCTGTCGCGACGTATCGTAGGGCCGCGACATAGAGACGCGACGGGGCGGGGCGACGCGACAGTATGCCCACGTGCATGGATATGCATGGGCTGTCACGGCGGCCAGTAGCGTCGCGACATTGAGACGCGACGCTACGATACGATGCGTCAATGAAGTCAAATATCTGTGAATTATCAGCCAATTATATGAAAAGATAAGAGTTATTTATGTCTAAGGACTCTCTCAAAGTGATAATAGGCAGGATTTCAAGGCAATTTAAATTGTTAATGGGCTCAAAACAAGGCTAATGATGGGCTCAAGGTGAGTGACCAACTAGGGGCTCACTAAGATAGCAAGAAATATGGTTCAACTCATTAGTCAGAATCAGGTGTCTACAGCGATGAGCATGTGAATTGCGTCGTTGTCGCGCCTGGTGTCTCCGCCACATCTTGGTGTCGCGACCGGTCAACAGGTCACGACTGCTTTCTATCACTTCAGTTTTCTGATGCCTGTCAGGGTGGCAGGCGTGTCAGTACGGCCTGTCATGTTGTCGTGGCGCCCTTGGCGGGCGCGTTCTTGTCGCGGTCTGTTGACCCGTCGCGTTAAGGTTGTTAACGTGACGGGGCAGTCCGTCACGTTCTGGGTTCCGGGGGCTTAAGGTGCTGGCCAGCTACCCCTTTCCCCTCACTCTCCTCTTCTTCCCTTTCTCCTCTTCTCCGGCGTTGGGGAGGCTCCCCTCCGGCGATCCAGGCGTGGAGCAGCCGGCGGCTCATGGCGGAGCGTGGGAGCGGTGTCGTGGAGCGAGGAGGAGGTGGTCGTGCGTCGTGAAGGCCCTTCGTGGGTTTGGTTCTTCGTGAAATGTAGGGATTTCTTGTGCCCTTCCCAATCCAGGTGGATTGGGAGCCCCTTGGGGTTTATAGTTAGCTTTACTGCTTTCCCTATGCTCCTCTCCCCCTTGTGGTGTAATTATATGGTTTGTGGGTGGCCCGGGATTGAGGATCCCGTTGGTCTGCCTCTCTGCTGGTGTTACGACAACTCGGCGCGTCGCGACATCAGAGGAGGCGTCGGCCCGCTCGGGCGTGACATTATCGCGACGCGGTTAGCGGTCGCGATAAGGCTGTCGCACCGCGCTTCCGGTCGCGACAGGATTGCTGTCGCGGCGCATTTTCGGGTCGCAACAGGGTTGCTGTCGTGACGCCTTGCCCGGTCGCAACAAGGGCTGTCACGGTGCCCTTCCCTGTCGCGATGGTGTCGCGATGGCCTTGGGGGTCGTGACAGTACCTGTGTTGCCTCGGGTGTTTTCATGGGCCTGGTTGTGTGTCGGCGTGTACCCCAAGGCAGGCCTTGCCCTTAGGACCTTCTGGTAGGGAACGCGGCTGGTTGCCTCCCTGCGTTCAGTGACCGAAGGTTACACCTTCGTGGTCGTGTCCTGGCAGCGGTGCCAGGAGGGTCACATCTGTGTAATAATCAATTGACCGGCGGTCAATCGATTATTAGCAGAGCGATGAGTTTCCATGTTGCTGGTAGTGTTCTGAGGCTCCGGATTTTTCCGTGCGTACTTGGTTGGCCGACGGCCCTCTTGAGGGTCCGTACATGCCTCTCGCTTGCTGGGCTTGTCGTGTGTTACGAGCCAATAGTTCGGCGTGGTTTCTGTTGTATTGCCCCACCTGTTCGCTCGGTGCCAGGCACCTGAGGACTTGTCCCCGATCTAAGAGGTTGTTACCGTTGCCTGGGACCCCCATCCTCGGGAGCCTGTTGAGGGAGCACTCTGGGCTACGAGCGTGCTGCGAGTTGACAGCCGACAGGGCGGACTCTGGAGCTGAGGGGAAAACGGTGGTTTGGGGCAGCGGCGTTGAGTCGCTTGTAGATCTCTCTTGTCTGGGGTGGGACGTAGAGGTCGTTGAGGCGGTTCTCTTTCCGACGCGGCCCAGACAGTCCCTTGCCTCACTGCCTCTGTCTGCGTTGGTTCCGGAGCCACGTAGTGGTGTCAAGCATGAGGCCGCAGCTTGGCCAGGCTGCGGTGTTGCGTGTGTTGTGTGTTCCTGTGGTGGCTCTGTCTTGCCCTTGTGCGGGGGCGGAGATAGAAGCTAGGCTAGCGAGTAGAGCGTGTGGACTGCGGGTCCCCTCTCTTGGCTGCTAGCGGCGGTGGCTTGGTTGTTGTTGTTGTGATGACGTTTCCAAGTGTTATCCGTTCCCTAGCTTGCACAGCGGTTATAGCCTGGCTGTGCAGTTTCCGTGGGCATTGTTGGTCTGGCTTTGTGTAGACCTGTGCTTCTGGTGGTTCTCTCTCGGTGTCCTCTCAGTACTGTAGTTCCATTCTTGGGTGCCAGTCCGCAGTGGCACCGGCGTGTATGGCTTCCTGACCTTGCGGTGTATCCAGGGCCGGGGTGGTTCTGCTTGTGGGCCCTCGACCTTGTGGAGGTCTGAGGGGGCCGTGCTTACGGTGAGACGCCGTTCTCACTTGGTTGTTCCGTGGTCTCGGCAGGTGTGCTGAGGGTTGCTTCCGCTCCGTGCCCGACGACGTTGGTTTCTGTAGGAGTCATGTGTGTGGACCGACCTCGGTTGGTGGTCGTGGCGTTGCATTGTTCTCTTCCGCTCCTTAGTAGTACCCTGCTGTAGGTGTTCCTCCCTTTACAGCTTTCTAGGGCAGTTTCCCATTTTCGGAGCTTCTGCTGCTCGGGGCGGTGAGGGACTAGTAATCCCTATTGGGCCTTGTTCGCAAGGCTCACCCCCCTACTTCCTTCAGCTAGGGGCTCGTCATCGCGGGAGCTCGGTGTCAGACGGGTTGCTAAAGCGACTGTGTCACTGTGTGTTGTCAGTAGCAATGAGAGCGAGTGTTGTGAGCTCTTGTAGCCGAGTGAGCTGAGAGTTGTGTTTTACAAGTTCTCGGGGTATGCCCCTTAAGGACTGCACCTTTCTTCTTGTACCTGTGCTTTTGCTTGGGACATGTTGTACAGACCTTTGTATATTGTACATGTTGTTATAGTTATTTAAATTCAGTACATATCTCACTAGACTATTTCTTCTAACCCTTCTGGATCTTTGGATCCGTGGGTGGCGGCGCTACCCTCGGGACCCCTGGCGAGGGTCTGGGAGGTCGGGTCCTTACAGGGTATGCTTCTAAACCTATAGGTTATAGAGTCTTTAATAAAGAAAGTTTATTAATTGAGCAAACTGTCCATGTTATTTTTGATGAATCTAACCCTTCCTTGAGAAAGGAAGTAGATAGTGATGATGATGATGCAGAAACTTTATCCCAGAAACTAAAGAATACATCTATCAAGGATAATGAAGGTCCACCCTTGGAAGAACTGCAACAGAAAGAAATATTTCATCATGATCTTCCAAAGGAATGGAGATACAAGAAGGATCATCCAAGAGACAACATCATTGGAGATCCATCTGTTGTGGTAAGAACAAGAGGTAATGTTATTCCATGTGATTACTTGGCATTTGTTTCTCAAATTGAGCCGAAGACAGTCAATGAAGCACTGTCTGATGAATCTTGGATAATGGCTGTAGACGATGTTTCTCGCTCCCTTTTCGAAGGGAGGATGAAGAACAGTGCACAAAGAGGGATCTTATGGGGGATGGATGGATCGTGATCGTCAGGTGCACGTGGGCACCGAATGGAGGTGCACGGCGAAGGGTGTGGGATGGAAGGAGTGATCACGAGCGTACCTTTTTGAAGCGGGGAGATTGTGCGGAGGATGATGTGGGTTCTATCTTCCTCTACGAACACGACCGGCCGCGGTAGAGGGCGTTTTCCTCATTTGATTACCCTGACAAAATAAACAAAGAAAAGTAAAGAAAGAGGGGATTAGCTACGTGTAGTATATAGTCCTAAATAAATGAAATTAAAGAATAAAAGAACATGGAGGCGTACTTACCGGATGGTGGCTTTTAAACCCCTAAATGTAGGTGCGTGTGTGTATGCATGCATGTGTGTGTAAAAGGAAAAGGAGGGCCACGTGGGGCCCAGAGGAGGTGAAAATATAAAGAGCCACGTGGGGCCTGGAGGGAGTGGAAATGCAAATAAAAGTGAGAGAGAGAGGGAAGGGGGGTGCTTCCCCAAAGGTTGCGGCGGCGTGACGGGCCGTTGCCGGTTGGACGAATGGGGGAAGAAGAGGAGGAAGATGCTCCTGCCTCGTTCCGCTCCGGTACGCGTGGACGAAGGCGACGATGGCGTCGGACTCCGAGGAAGAAGAATGGTTCGGCGAGGAATGGCTCGGAGTCAAGGCGAGGATCCGGCAGGGCTTCGCCGCTTCGTGGAACCCCCTCCTACAAATGACCCTCGGTGGTCAATTTATAGGGGTAAATCTTTGAATCACGGTGGGTACAACCGCAGTGACAAGGAGTTGAATCGCATCTGGGCGGCAGACCGTGACTTGAATCGCGTCGAGCTTGAGTGCCGCGACAAGGATTTAAACGCGTTTGGGCGGTAGACCACGTTTCAAAAGGTCAATTTGATGAGACAGGCGCATGATTTCCGTCAATGTCTCTGAATCATGTCCTGTCAGGATGCCGCAATAAGGAATGGAATCGCGTCCGCCAGGGCTGCCGCGACTTGAAACGCGACGGCCATGGCCGACGCGATTACCTTAGAGGCAATTTCCGAGGCAATCAGCTTATAAATGCGCTTGTCTGTTGGAATCTTTTAGGATTTGACCTTCTAAAACGCATCTTCTGACAAGGATGCGATTCAGGCTTTTCTCATGATTATGGGCCTGAGCGCGACGGCTTTCTAGGCTACACTGAATCGCATCCGGGCGGCAGGACGCGACTAGAAACTGAGTCGCGGCTGACATACAGGCTGCGATAAGACTTCCTATTTTATTTATGAAAATTCTGCCGAAAGGGCAATTGGAATCGCGTCACCTATGGCGGACGCGTTCATAAAACGGGCATTTTTCATAAATAAAATAAGACTTCATTGTCGCGTTGCACAGGGCCGACGCGTTAATCATAGTCGCGGCCTGAACACCAGCCACGATAAGGTCGTGCTTCGGAAGACCATCGCGATAAGGATCCTGAATCGCATCCATCATCCCGAAAACCTTTCATAACGCGGTTGCTATACCCACCACGACAAAGAATTCAAGCTTATAATACCCGAGGGGTTCTGGAAATGGAGGGGAAGCACCGGGGAAGAATGGGGATGATCCAAAATGATGGGGAAGACACTCTTTCAAGGAAAAATGAAGGCCATTTGTGGCATTATGGAGCAATATGAAATTTGCCCGTGGCGGAGCTAAATTCGTGTGTCTACAATGGCCATGCAAGATGAACTTAATCAGTTCAAGAGAAACCAAGTTTGGTCCCTTGTTCTGAGACTATCAGATCATCCTGTGATTGGCACCAAATGGGTGTTCAGAAACAAATTGGATGAAGCTGGTGTTATCACTAGAAATAAGGCTAGACTGGTTGCTCAAGGCTATTCCCAAGAGGAAGGCATAGATTTCGATGAAACCTATGCACCAGTGGCTAGACTAGAGGCAATTCGGATTTTACTTGCTTATGCATCTACATTGGATTTAAAACTTTTTCAAATGGATGTAAAATCTACATTTCTAAATGGATATATAAAGGAGGAAGTCTATATAGAACAACCTCCTGGTTTTGATGATATAGATTTTCCAAATCACGTTTTCAAATTGCATAAAGCACTATATGGTGTAAAGCAAGCACCTAGAGCATGGCATGAAAGGCTTAGTGCATTTTTATTAAACCATGGTTTTATCAGATGACAGGTAGATAGTACATTATTTATTAAGTCAAAAGTCAAAAACATATTGCTTGTGCAAATTTATGTAGATGATATAATATTCGGATCTACTAATGAATCCTTGTGCAAGTACTTTGAAAATCTTAAGCAGGGAGAATTCGAAATGAGCATGATGGGAGAACTCAACTATTTCCTTGGATTACAAATCAAGCAAGGCAAGGAAGGAACACATATCTGTCAAGCAAAGTATACCAAGGATTTATTGAAAAAGTTTGGGTTTGATAATGCAAAGCCACTGTCAACACCAATGAATACATCTACATGGTTAGACAATGACAAAGATGGTAAGAAAGTAGACCAAAAACTTTATAGAAGTATGATAGGATCATTGCTTTATTTAACTGCCAGTCGACCTGATATTTTATTTAGTGTATGCATGTGTGCAAGATATCAGGCTGATCCTAAGGAATCTCATTTAATTTATGTTAAAAGAATCTTTAGATATCTAGCTCAAACTCATGACCTAGGTCTGTGGCATCCAAAATCATTCGAAATTAGTTTAGTAGGATATTCTAATGCTGACTATGCTGGATGTAAGGTAGATAGAAAAAGTACCAGTGGTAGTTGTCAATTTCTTGCAGGATGCTTGATTTCATGGTCCTTAAAGAAGCATAATTCAGTAGCACTGTCAACAGCTGAAGCTGAGTACGTAGCTACTGGAAGCTGTTGCACTCAACTACTATGGATAAAACAACAACTTGAGGATTATGGACTGCACATCAAGACTATCCCATTGTTATGCGACAACACTAGTGCAATAAATCTCACCAAAAATCTAGTCCAGCACTCCAGAACGAAGCATATAGAGGTTAGATATCATTTTATTAGAGATCATGTAGCTAATGGCAATATAAATATTTCCTTTATAGATACTTTAAATTAGTTAGCAGATATCTTTACAAAATCCTTACCTGAAGAGAGATTTACGTCTCTTAGAAGGGAATTAGGCATGTGTAATTTGTAATAGATTTATCTACACGTAACTGAAATAATAATAAGTTCAGAATATTACTTCTTCTCTCCCCTGGAATTAAGGAAAACCTTTAATGTGTGCATCATAAATTGCTTTGACGATTCGTTTTTTTTTAAGGGCTTTATCTCTTGCAAAACATCTCCTCTTTTGTCGTTTTCCACACTTATTGTGATGTCCTTTCAAAAGCAACTTTATGCTTAGCTTTTAATCCCGTAATCTATGCCATACCGAATCCATCTTTCTCTTTCATCTCTTTCGACTCGCCTGGAACGATAAACCCTATCGATTCCGGCATCCTCTCTGTGTGATTTCGAAAGAATCCCTCTAGTCGCGCAAAAATCTCTTGAGGGCTTCTATTCCATTCCTTCCCACGATCCTCTAGAACCCTTCCTCGTTCAAATCCATGGCAGCTTCTTGGGTTTCCGGTACGGTTGGTGGCTACGGTGTTGCTTTCCTCACAGCAGAGCAGCAGGAGAGATATGCAGCCGTGAAGACGGAGCTTTGTGGCAACAAAGCAGTAGATGTTGCGGATTTGGAGAAGAATGAATGCACGTGTCATAGCAGCGATGCAAGGATGGATGCGGATTGGAGAAGAATGGAATGCACAGTGTCATAGCAGCGATGCAAAGGATGAAATGGACAAAAATGGTGAATAGATCGCGAGGCAAGCTATCCTGACTTGGTAAAAGCTTTCTATATCTATTTGAAATCTAAAGAAGACGGGTCCCTGACCTCCACAGTCAAAGGTACTTCCATTCACATTACATATGAGCTGTTGGAGAGTCTGTTTGGAGTGTCTATGTAGCAACCCTAAATTTATGGGAAAATTTATTAATTAAATATTTATATTATTTAATTAGAAAATCAAATAAAAGGAAGATGTATTAAATCAACTAGGAAATCAAATAAGAGAGAATTAAATAAAACCCATTAAAAATTAGTGAGCTAAAATAGAGATTTTAAAAAGGGGAATAATAGAGAAATACCCAAAATTCGTAACAAAAATATTACTTAATAGAAAAGAGGTATTTAATGCATAAAAATAGAAGTTTGAGTTGGATTGGGATTCCTAAACCTACCCTAATGGGTTGGCCATGAATTTAGATCCCAACCTAACCCATTAGGAGTTCTCATGCTTAGAAAGGGGAGAGGAAATAGGAAATCCCGAAATTAATAGTAATTAGAGTCCTATTAGGAAATAGAAAGGGGAGAGACATAAATACTCTCCTAAACATCCCATGGCCGTCCCTAGCTCGTGCCAAGAGGTTCCTGGACCAGGAGGAGAGGCCAAGAGGAGGAGAATTCATGGAGAGGAAGGATCTCTCAAGTTCTTCCCCGAGTTCTTCAAGTCTTAACCCTAGAAGAGGAAAACGATCAAAGGTAGGCATTCTCACAAGCATAAACCATGAAATTTTTTTTGTAGATGTCTCGTCTATCAGGAACAAAAGACCTTTGGTTTCATAATTTCCATCGAGTAAATCTTTCGTTCTGATTTTTCTTGTTCTGTACTTACATGAACCCGAACCCTCTCTTAATTCTCGATCTCCTTGTATACTCAACCCCATGCCACGAGATTTATTGTAGGAACTGATGCATTTACATCTTTTTTTCCCCTAAAAGCCCTAAATTTGCTTCATCCTATCTTGTGAATTTAATCGTTGATCTCAACTATGTACTGTTTCATGTTCATCATGAATACCCGTGCTCAAAACAGTCCAAACCCTGATTGTTTTTCCAATTCCTATTTATTGTAAGTACCCATGCATGTCTAGGTCATTTTGCAACTAGTTTCATGATTTTTCGTTGACTATACAATTAGTTGTGATTTTTTGAACCACCCTGTGTCAATAGGGTAAGTTCTGGCCCGCAATCCAAGGTAATGTCCTTTCCCTGTCGGACCGGGCGCAGACCCGTGGAACACGACGGCCCGATAGGCTGCATTCACAAGGGCCATCGCGACAGCGCCCTCTGTCGCGATCTGATCGCGACAGGCCTGTCGTCGCGATCTGATCGCGACAGGCCTGTCGTCGCGATCTACTGCCCAACCTGACTAAGCCTGTCGCGACCCGTACAAGCACCCATCGTGATCTCAGTTGACCATCAGGGTACATCGCGATCTGGGTTCTTTTTGCATAAACCCCCTATCTCAGCAAATGCCTGATTACCTACAGTGTTTGTACTCTTGTTTAACAGTCATACATACATAAAAACACATTTTATAAATTGAACATTTATGTATGATTAAAACATGCACATGATCTTGTCTATCTAAATTTCATGACACTTACACACACTTTGAACCATCCAATTATGGCATAATTTGACATGAAACTATTTCATAATACATCTGGTAATTTATGTAATTAAATTACCCTTACTTGTCTATCGTTTCTCGCGATGTTTTGGGAATACCGATATCGACGCTCCACTATTCTAGAATTCCTCGAGAACGTGATCACTTGTTTCTATATACACTCTCTCTTGACTTGGACGAACTCTCCGTTGGATACTGCTTCTGCCGGACTAGTAAGTCTTTGTTCAAGGCCTCCGTAAGCCTCCTCTGTCCATGGATTCCCACATGGTCAACGAGCCGGTTGTACCCTAACACCTGTTACACCCATTGGGGATCAATATGGTCCAAACGGCTATTAGAAATTCACTCTCGTCTTGAATCACACTGGACCTCTGGACTTATGCTTAACATGGCCAATGGTAAGGTCGTGAGTTCCACCTGACTGCCAACACCATGTGTGTGTGTTGTGCGACGGTTACTATCGCTCATTACTCGATGTTTCATGTGCAAGGTCCACTAACTCTCATCTATACTCTACTCGCTCATCTATTCACGTTCACTCTACTATCTCGTCTATTCATCTAGTGCTCTCATCCACTTCTTGGTACTCTATATTGGCCGTTGACTGATTGTCTAAAGATAAACAATATAACTAATGGCTGGCAATATATAAAGGGCCCAATCTGGTCCTGGGATGTGCGCCCGAAAGTGCTAGTGCCCATGGGAGTTAAATGATCAGAGTGTTTGGCATTACACTTAAGTGCTATCTATCTTGACTATCTAAATGTCAATCAAAAGTGCTATGTTCTCTCGTTGTCCATTGACAACAAAGTGCTATGCTATACTCGTTGTGCTATGCTATACTCGTTGTGCTATCTGTACTATGGTCATCTTGCTATACTTGACATTGTGTTATCTTGCTATTATAGTGCTATACCCGACACTTGTGCTATTCTTGGAAAGTCTACATTTGGAAAGTCTTGCTATTTCGTTCACGTACTGTCCTACTATATTTTTACTTGACACTCTCTTCCGTTCTGTCATTAGTTACTTTGCCTTTAATGCATTAATTACTTAAAGCCTACTTGAGCCTGAGACTTAAGTCCCATTGGGCGATGTTCGCTCACCCTGCGTTATTTGTCATTGTGTTCTCAGGTGAGACCGAGGATGAACCATACACTCCAGAGGGCGGGAACGACCTGGAGTGATGTCATGAGTACCCTAGTGTTCTATTGCTATGTTAGCATTGTAGTAGTTAGGTTTAAAGTTTAGTCTTTTGCTTATTCCAATGTAATCGGGCCCCATAGATTGGCTCTGATATTAGTGTTGTAAAGGCATTGAAAAGTATTAATGAAATGAATTTGCTTTATCATTATTCATTTTGAAATGGTTTGATGTCTAGTATTCGCTCTATACCCTTTTCTGAACTGCCTCGCGTCGCGTTCCAATATTCGCGTCGGGGCGTGACTTTTTGTGGTATCAGAGCCTAGGTTATTCTTAATTATAGGATGATCTAGGTTAACCTGCCTTGACTAGAGTCAATTATCCACCTATGTGAGTTGAGGTTTAGAGCCAAGGGTAACTAGTTAATAAAACTCACACACTCACAAATTAAATTCCACATCGATATCATGACAAGAAGTTATTTTGTAGGAACTAAGCAATCAAGATGACGGCCGAACGTGCTCAATGAGGGGCATGCAACAAAACCATCCAAGCACGCCGCCATTGTGCAAGCTACTCAAGGAGGTGGCAATCGTGGTGCAGGCGACCTGCATCGCAACCTCAGAAGTCTGAACCCACCTAGGTTCAGCGGATCCACGGATCCGGATGAAGCTGAGCACTGGCTCTAAGAGACGGAAAGAATTTCCGTGTCATGCAATTTGCAGCGGGGGACAAGCTGCTACTTGCCACATTCCAACTAGAAAGGATGCCCGCACCTGGTGGGAGTGTTGGCCCTTTTGGTACGGCAGCAAGCTAACCTAGAGGGGGGTGAATAGGTTTTTCTGAAATCTGAAATAGAATCTTAAACACAGAATTAACACTTGAAGGTTTGGTTAGTTTAGTGTGATAAAGAGTAGCAGTGCGGAAGCAAATAAACAATCACACAAATAACACAAGAGATTTATCCTGGTTCGGCCCTTCCCACATGGAAGTCCTACGTCCAGTCCCCAAGCAACTTCTTGGGATTTCACTAACCAAGGGTACAGTCCCCCTTAAGGACACTACAACACCCAGCACCCCAGCTGGTCTTCTTCTCTTTCCCGGCAAGAAGGCAGCCCACTTCTCTTACAGGTAAAGAAGCCAACCTCCTGGTACAAACCCAGTGCGGTTCTGCTAGACACTAACCCTAGCTAGGTTAACAACTGTATACAGTCCTACAGCCGGACAAGGATCTTCTTAGAAAAGAAAGAACAAAGCTGAGAGTTGGAACAAATAAAACCAACCAAAAGAACTCTCAGCAAAAGACTCTCTCCCCCAGATTACAAGATGCACACAGAGAGAGAGAGAAGAGAGGAGAAGGAGCTTGAATGCTTCAGTGCTTCAGATGCTTGAACACTTCTTCTTGGGCTCAGGCTCTTTCTCTCTTTTCCTTTGAGTGTATGTGGAGTGAGGTTCTTCCCGGATGTACACTCTTGAAAAATCTTCAGGAAAGCTCATACTTCTTCTTCAGCCTTGCTTCATCTTTTATATGAGCAATTTGAATAAATCCGTTGGAGTTCTAGCCGTTGCTCATCTTCTCTTTCTTCTGATAATTTGTGGTCTACGAGGTCTGCAAGCATAGAAGAAAGTGTTTAAATAAAAGAGTGTGTTCTGTCAAAAAGGCTCATACATCTATGTTTCCTGTTGCCACCCAGAAGTGGTAAGTAATCTCTCTTTTGTTGGCAGGAGAGAAGAGATCTAGAAAGTTAAGCAAAAGATCTCCTGTCAGAAAGATAGAGGATTACGCAAATCAAGAATATTTGACTTTTTCACTAGATGCCAAAAAAATATTTTGAATATAAATAAATCTATGTTTAAGTGAAATCCATATTTTACAAAGGAATCGATGTGAGAGCAAATCCTTATGAGAGTTACAAAGGAATCCATGTGAGAGTTACAAAGGAATCCTTATGAGAGTTACAAAGGAATCTTATGAGAGTTACAAAGGAATCCTTATGAGAGTTCCAAGGAATCCATGTGAGAAGTCTGTGTGAGTTACAAAGGAATCCTTATGAGAAGTCTGTGTGAGTTACAAAGGAATCCTTATGAGAAGTCTGTGTGAGTTACAAAGGAATCCTTATGAGAAGTCTGTGTGAGTTACAAAGGAATCCTTATGAGAAGTCTGTGTGAGTTACAAAGGAATCGTTATGAGAAGTCTGTGTGGGTTACAAAGGAATCGTTATGAGAAGTCTGTGTGAGTTACAAAGGAATCGTTATGAGAAGTCTGTGTGGTTACAAAGGAATCGTTATGAGAAGTCTGTGTGGGTTACAAAGGAATCGTTATGAGAAGTCTTGTGTGGTTACAAAGGAATCGTTATGAGAAGTCTGTGTGGGTTACAAAGGAATCGTTATGAGAAGTCTGTGTGGGTTACAAAGGAATCGTTATGAGAATCACTTATCAAATTGTTATGAGACCAAATCGATGTGACACTTTGAACTGAAATCCATATATATATGAATGGAATCCATTTATCTGTTTAGTGCAAATCATTAGAATAATGTCATAAAATTATATTTATTAGAAAATAATGATATTTAATTTATTATTAGAAAAATCATGCTAATAAATACATTTAATATTCAATTAATCATGTAAATTTATATTTTATTAAGAAAAACATAATATTAAATATTTTTAATAATAATTAATTAAACATAATTTTATTATCACCAAAATAAAAGGGTAAAATATAGGAGTGGTTCAACAATCTCCCCCTTTTTGGTGATGACAAAATTTATGAGAATTTTCTGACAAAAATACGTAAAGCATAGAAAATACAGAAAATTCACAGATAATGCATACCATGCATACTCTCCCCCTTTTTGTCATAAACCAAAAAGGAAGGTTCTTACCATTGCATTCTCTCCCCTTTGTGAAAGAAATTTTTACCATTGAGGGGTTCAACAATGATTGACATAAATGAATAACTCCCCCTTAATCTGTGCTCCCCCTGAATGAGAGATTCTACCTGAATGAAACTTGTAAGTAATTGTTAGTAACATTAAATTTTAAAAATAAATAATGACTACTCCCTCTTCAGATATGAGATGGATGAAGAGCTGGCAGTCACCAGTTCCTGAGCATCCTTTGTTCCTGATGCTCCAAGGCCATCCTGCAAATAACTACTCAGAAGTAGGTACCCAAATCTTTTTGGGTCCTTGATGGTTAGATGCATGAAAATAACCTTTAGGAATCCAAACTAAGTGCTTAGTTGTGCAGGTGTTCACAGTGTGTCCTAGTTTATTGCAATGAGAGCAGCAATGAATATAATTTGTTTTGCAGTTCTTATTGCCTTTGTGATGCATGATTTGAACATAATTTTTAGAAACCTTTTTCTTTTGATAAAGCTTGGTGTTTCAGGTTCCTTTTCTGAGGCATTTTGGTTTCTTTTACAAATTTTGGTAAAGGATATTTTCCTGAGTTTATTACTTGTTTTCCTTTTTCTGGAGGTGTATAACCAAGCCCTTGTTTGTTATTTCCAGATTTTGATCCGTTTAAGCATAGGGCTAAAGATGTTTTTTTTCTTAGTTAATTTTCCAACTGATTCTTTTAAATACAGATTTTCTTTAGTTAGAGTTTTTAATTTTTCTTCTAACTCTAATTTTTCATTCTCCTTATTTTTAAATATTCATTCAAAAGATAAATGTTATCTTTACTATCCTTTAATTGTTTTTCTAGTTGCTCCAATTCGGATTTAAGATCAGAATTGGTGTTTTCTAAGCAAATAGTGTTGTTTTTCAGATTCTTTAATTCTTTACAACATTTTTATGTTTTCATATATTCATTAATACTTCTTCTAAGTCTTCAGATTCTGATCCTGAATATGTGCAAGAATCAAAGATAAGTTAGGATGTACCTCATCTAGTCCTACCATGAGGGCTAGATTTACCTGCTCTTTCTCTGATTCTGAGCATGTGGTCTCTTCTTCATTTTCCCAAGCAGCTGCCATGGCTCTTCTTTTAATTTCTTGTGCTGCTTCTTGGGTTTCTCAATTTGACTAGTCTTCTTGAGTCTTGGACAATCCGGTCTTAGATGTCCAGGTTTTCTGCATTCATAGCAGACTGTTCTTTTTCTTTTCTCTCTTTCTTTTGAATCCTTCTTGATCCATTTTTCTTCTTCTTGAAAATTTTCTGAAGCTTGGACAGAACTTCATCTACGTCACTATCTTCAGAATCTGCATTTTTGGAGCTAGAAGAAGAAGTGGAAGGAGCAGCTACAACCTTAAGAGCATTAGTACATTTCTTCTTAGATGAGCTTTCAGACAATCGCTCCATATTTATTTCATGTGCCATGAGAGAACCTATTAAATTATCAATTGACAATTTGGTTAAATCATGGGCCTCTTCAATAGCAGTTACTTTAGGTGTCCATGAAATAGTTAAGGACCTAAGTATTTTCTAACGGTTTCTTCATTGGAAAGAGTTTACCAAGAGAATTTAAGCCTACTACTATGCTTGAAAATCTATTATACATAGTAATGTTTTCGCTTGGAAGCATTTTAAATTGTTCATATTGTGAAACAAGAATATCTATTCTAGTTTGTTTCACTTTATCCGTTCCTTCATAAGTTATCTGCAGTTTATCCCAAATTTCTTTAGCAGATTTGCATGCAGACACTCTACTAAATTCTCTTTTGGATAAGGCACAACATAAGTAGTTCTTAGCTTTAAGTTTAAAGATTTTACTTTTATCAGCAGGTGTAATGGCAGTAGTGCCTTCAATAGGAACAATAACAAAATCACCTACCTCAATTACCTGCCACAGATCAAAGTCTGTGCCTCGAATGAAGCATTCCATTCTCATTTTCCAGTATTGATAATCTTCTCCCGTCAAAGAATGGAGGTCTGGTGACTGATTGACCTTCAGCATATCCTTGAGCTGCCATAGATCTTTGCTCTAAGATCGTTGGATCTTCTTTGAATGATCAGAGACCCGCTCTGATACCACTTGTTGGCCCTTTTGGTACGGCAGCAAGCTAACCTAGAGGGGGGTGAATAGGTTTTTCTGAAATCTGAAATAGAATCTTAAACACAGAAATTAACACTTGAAGGTTTGGTTAGTTAGTGTGATAAAGAGTAGCAGTGCGGAAGCAAATAAAACAATCACACATAAACACAAGAGATTTATCCTGGTTCGGCCCTTCCCACATGGAAGTCCTACGTCCAGTCCCCAAGCAACTTCTTGGGATTTCACTAACCAAGGGTACAGTCCCCCTTAAGGACACTACAACACCCAGCACCCCAGCTGGTCTTCTTCTCTTTCCCGGGCAAGAAGGCAGCCCACTTCTCTTACAGGTAAAGAAGCCACCTCCTGGTACAAACCCCAGTGCGGTTCTGCTAGACACTAACCCCTAGCTAGGTTAACAACTGTATACAGTCCTACAGCCGGACAAGGATCTTTCTTAGAAAAGAAAGAACAAAGCTGAGAGTTGGAACAAATAAAAACCAACCAAAAGAACTCTCAGCAAAAGACTCTCTCCCCCAGATTACAAGATGCACACAGAGAGAGAGGAGAAGGAGGAGAAGGAGCTTGAATGCTTCAGTGCTTCAGATGCTTGAACACTTCTTCTTGGGCTCAGGCTCTTTCTCTCTTTTCCTTTGAGTGTATGTGGAGTTGAGGTTCTTCCCGGATGTACACTCTTGAAAAATCTTCAGGAAAGCTCATACTTCTTCTTCAGCCTTGCTTCATCTTTTATATGAGCAATTGAATAAATCCGTTGGAGTTCTAGCCGTTGCTCATCTTCTCTTTCTTCTGATAATTTGTGTCTACGAGGTCTGCAAGCATAGAAGAAAGTGTTTATAAAAGAGTGTTTTCTGTCAAAAAGGCTCATACATCTATGTTTCCTGTTGCCACCCAGAAGTGGTAAGTAATCTCTCTTTTGTTGGCAGGAGAGAAGAGATCTAGAAAGTTAAGCAAAAAGATCTCCTGTCAGAAAGATAGAGGATTACGCAAATCAAGAATATTGACTTTTTCACTAGATGCCAAAAATATTTGAAATATAAAATAAATCTATGTTTAAGTGAAATCCATATTTTACAAAGGAATCGATGTGAGAGCAAATCCTTATGAGAGTTACAAAGGAATCCATGTGAGAGTTACAAAGGAATCCTTATGAGAGTACAAAGGAATCCTTATGAGAGTTACAAAGGAATCCTTATGAGAGTTCCAAAGGAATCCATGTGAGAAGTCTGTGTGAGTTACAAAGAATCCTTATGAGAAGTCTGTGTGAGTTACAAAGGAATCCTTATGAGAAGTCTGTGTGAGTTACAAAGGAATCCTTATGAGAAGTCGTGTGAGTTACAAAGGAATCCTTATGAGAAGTCTGTGTGTTACAAAGGAATCGTTATGAGAAGTCTGTGTGGGTTACAAAGGAATCGTTATGAGAAGTCTGTGTGAGTTACAAAGGATCGTTATGAGAAGTCTGTGTGGGTTACAAAGGAATCGTATGAGAAGTCTGTGTGGGTTACAAAGGAATCGTTATGAGAAGTCTGGTGTGGTTACAAAGGAATCGTTATGAGAAGTCTGTGTGGGTTACAAAGGATCGTTATGAGAAGTCTGTGTGGGTTACAAAGGTGTCGCGTTATGAGGTCTGTGTGGGTTACAAAGGAATCATTATGAGAATCACTTATCAAATTGTTGAGACCAAATCGATGTGACACTTTGAACTGAAATCCATATATATATTGAATGGAATCCATTTATCTGTTTAGTGCAAATCATTATAGAATAATGTCATAAATTATATTTATTAGAAAATATGATATTTAATTTATTATTAGAAAATCATGCTAATAAATACATTTAATATTCAATTAATCATGAAAAACATAATATTAAATATTTTTTTATTAAAACAAAATTTTATTATCACCTGGTGGGAGTCAGTGGAAGCTACTAGAGAGAATGGGCCATTCACCTGGAACGAGTTTAAAGAAGCATTCAACTCCAAATACTTCTCCGAGCGTGTTCAAGAAAGGAAGGCTGCGGAATTCACTGCTCTTAAACAGCGAGCATGACTGTGGCCGAATATGAAGCCCAGTTCTCTAGACTTAGCACGCTATGAGTACATCTGGTGAACACTGAAAGGATGAAGGCTAAGTGCTTTCTAAACGGCCTTAAGCCCACTACATCACTCAACTCGCACTGTTCGACATCCCGACCTACGCCGAGATGGTGAAGAGGCTCAGCTACTAGAAGATGCTATGGACTTCACCGACCGTAGAAAATGGAAGTTCGTCAAGAAGGAGTGACCTCGAGTCATCATCTGCTAACCTACCAACGGCAAGAAGCGTCCCTTCAACATCACTGGGGGATCTAGCCAAGAAAGGAACCCAAGTTTTCGTACCTAACACTCCAACAAAGAGCCACTGAAACACTGTGACAACCTGTTCACACGGCTGATGAATGCTGGAGGAAAGCCGCGTCACATGTCTGTGCTGCGGAAGTCGCGAGCACTGTATCCCTGAGTGCCCGCTACTGAAAGAGAATGAAGGTGCCCTAATCGCCAAAGAACCAGGGCCGACTGCAAGCCTACATGATGAGGAACCGCTATGAGGGTTCGTGGGGTCGAAGGTACCTTCAAGTTTTCTTATTTCAGCATTCGTTTTAATTTGATACTGTAGCCACTCTTTCTTTATATCTCAAACTTTGCTGATACTGTGAATGCTAACCTATATCCATGGGTTTTGTGATTCTCTGTCACAACGCCACAAGGGTGTAGCACCCATAATGACTATGGGGTGAACCACATTTCCTTGCTACCTTAGTGTCTGTAGACACCCGATTATGACTAATGGGTTGAACCACATTTCTTGCTACCTTAGTGGGCCCCTAATTGGTCACTCACCTTGAGCCCATCATTTGCCTTGATTTGAGCCCATTAATCCATTAAAATACCTTGAAATCCCGAAATCAATCATTTGAGAGTCCCTAGAGGAATATAACTCCTATTTTAATCATGTGGTTAGAGAGAATAATCCAAGATAATTCGGGTTCCTTGTCGCGACGCATCGTGGCGCCGCGACTATAGTCGCGACGGGTTGGGCCGCCGCGACAGCCCATGCATTATCCATGCACGTGGGCAATGCTGTCGCGTCCCCCCGCACCGTCGCGTCTCTAGTCGCGACCCTACGATCTGACGCGACAATGTCCGAGATCTCTGGCCTCCGTAACCACACCCTATTTATCCTCCCATGCACTTTGACTTGGTCTAAGAGGGTTATCCCAACCCCTTGGACGGATCCTTGGCCCTAGGGACTCTCCTAAGCTCCCCTAAGGACTCTACACCCGATTTTGATAGAGCTTTATCCCCCATTTTTAATTTCTAAACCTTTTTGAGGAGATAATACCTAATTTTCTCACTCCAAGCTCTATATAAGGAGGCCCCTCCTCATGGACGAGGGAGCCTCATGATCACCCCGAAGGGCTGCCAAAATTTCCTCTGAACTAGACTTAGCCACGCAGCCACTCATTCCCTTCATTCCCTTCACATTCCACTCCTCACAACTCACTTATTTCACCATCAATGGAGCAAGGAACGTGAAGAGGGCGACTCTAGCAATCTCCTGGACCTCTTTGCACATCATTGGAGCTGCATCCACGCCAGGAAGTCGCCCTAATGGGGCTCATTCCCTTTCCTCTCCCTCTTTTCTATTTCTACATGCATTTTTATGTTCTTTTTAAATAGAGCATATCCACCATCCACCCACGTTTTCCCACACCCACAGGGGTTTAAAACCACCCCAGGTGCGTTCCCACCATGATCTCCCATCTCATTTCGTCTTTTAGAATAGATACTACACTTTACATGTTCTAATAGGGTCTTTTCTTTGTGTTTTCTTTTGATTGACAGGCAAGCAAGCAAAGTCTACGAGAGCTCTGGTGCTCTGGCCGGCTGGAGGACTAGAAGAAGGTCACAACAACAAATCTCCCGCATTCAGAGAACGCGACGGCCTAGGGTGACGCGACAAGACGCGTCGATTTCCACTGACGCGATACTAGAGACGCGGCGGCCATGACGACCGCGACACCAGGTCATTTCCTGTTCTCTTCCTTTTTCCTAGTTTAAGTTAGCCATTGTCTTTCCACATCATTAGGCAACTTATCTAGGTGGCGATCACATCCTTTTTCCTATGCTATCATATTTGATATCCATGTCCGTGTCGAGGGGAAGCCAATCCCTGTGATTACACCTTTTGGCGATCACGGTGGGACCTTCAGTGCTACCCTCGTAGATCTAACTTGCTTGCTTGCCATATTGTCTTTCTTTTTTTGTCCTTTGGTGCCCTATTAGTCTTCTTTTGTTCTTTGTTTCCTGCTTTTTGCCCCTCGGTTCTTATCGCGACGCATCGCGGTGACGCGATAAGGTCGCGTCGCTGGACAACGACGCGATAGCAGGTCAGTTTTTCTTCTTATACCTGCCTTACCCTGCTTCTATAAGATCATGCATCCTTGTTCCATGTATATGTGCCGTGTATTGTCATGCTTTTGGATGTTAGAATCCTGTTAGGGTTCAGGTTTTCCTTTTAGTTCTTATTTGTAAGTTTCCGGGTCTAGTCGCGGTGTAGCGCATGGACGCGACATGGTCGCGCCGCCGGTGAGCGTCGCGTCAACAGGTACGCTCTGTTTGTTAATGCTTCCATCCATGAATCAGTTTTTGGGTGCTTCCTGATCCATGCTGTATTGATTTAGGGTTTTGGTGCTTTTACCTTCTGGTAGGGTAGTCTGTTTGAGTTGGGTTGGTGACCCACTGTGTCTTCGGGCCTCTGTCATTATCGCGGCCGCTCGCGCTGTCGCGATAGGGTCGCGGCGTACCCGGCCACCGCGACTCGGCCCGAGACCCATCTGGTCGCCCTGTTTGTTTCTCATCTATCACTTGTGCATACATTTCGGGCATTTAGGCCCATTGCATACGCTGCTAAACCCATTTGATCAGGTTCCCCCTTGGTTGAGTGAGTCCTCTCACCTACGAGCACTCGTAGGCTGACTCGGGCCCGCCTTCCGAGGACCTCCGTAAGTCCCCGTGGCCGTACGCACGTTGCGGTTCGCCGGGCTGGTTGTACCAGTTGCACCCTTAGTTTGAGCCACCCTCGTAAGTGAGTGTGTACCACCCTTAGTCATACCAGAGCACTTGAGTTCCTTCCTATCAGGGACCGCATGACCGAGTGACATCCCTTTAATCAATTCACTTAAAAGGTCAAGTTCGAATCTTAAGAAATTTGCGTTGTAAGCATGATAACTTGAGTGCTTTGATCCCCCTTCTCCTCTCTGTCTTTCTTGTCGTGCTAGAGTCTAGGTGTGTCCCCCCCAAATTGGTTGGAGGGTGTATGCGTCATTGTTTAGGGAGATCGAGTCAGTCCCCTCCGATCCTCGTGCTTTATCATAATCCCCTCTTCGACATGGACCAATTTCGAGTCCTTGCCGACGATGCCCTACCCCTTGGTTGCTCGAGGAAGTGGCCCAACCTTCCATGGCCACTCTCCCGGGGCATATCCAGCCTCCCTCCATTACTGGGATCCAATCCCGTCCTCCTTCTCCTCCCGGGGATGATGACCCTCACTCTCAATTCAGCCAGCTCCTTCCTCACCTCACTCCGGACCAAGTCCGAGAGTTCATAGCTGCTGCCAAGGGGAAACAACCTTTATCTCCCCGGGGTCAAAATCCAGCCCGACCGGCGGAGTCCTCCGTCCGCGTCGCTTCAGCCCCTCACCTTTCTTCGTCTGGGGCAGACCCCACACCTCTCCGTCCTCGGGCCATTCATTTTTCAGAACCAAGCTACCTCCCCCCACGAGATGTTCGGCCTCGGTCTCCTCCCACTACATATTATACGGCCGAACCAGCTCCGCTTCCTCGCGAGAGGTCTCACTCCTTCGAGCGGCCACGCTCCCTTGTCCCTACGCATCAGATCCAATCTCCTTCCGATTTCTTGGCGGAATGGACAAGTATGAAGAAGGAGCTTCATGACCTCCGGAGGCAAATTGATCCTCGGAAGGTAGCTGACATTGCCCTCCCATCCTTCCAATACCTCCGGGTGCCTCCCCAGTCCGAGCTCCCTGTATATCGTCGATACTCTGGGGTAGGGGACCCCTATGTTCATCTGAAGGACTTCGTCTATGAATCGGCGCCGCACAAGTATGACCGCCATCTCATGGCATATTTGTTCAGAAAATCATTAGATGGTCCAGCCTTAGAGTGGTTCTATTCTTTGCCTCCCGAGGAAGCCGAGGATTTCCAAATCGTCCAAGAAAGGTTTCTGCAGCAGTTTCAAGATCGGGTGGGACCCGAATACTCTTTTGTGGATTTGGTAGCTGAAAAGATGAAACCAGAAGAGGATTTCTCCACCTATGCTGACCGGTGGCGCTCTCTGGCCGCCAAAGTCCGTTGCCCAATGCCTGAGGAGGAGAAAGTAAAGCTGTTGATCTCCAATGCCACGCCCACCTACCGAACTATTTTGGCCATGAACGACATCTCTACCATGCACCAATTATATAGTCGAGCCCGTTTCATTCAAACCCAACTCAAGGACTCGCCTATACATTCCATGTTCGAGACCCCCAAGGCCCGTTATGCTAAAAAGCCGCAAGGCCCAGTCACCGAGGGGATCCAGACCAATGAACAAGTAGGTGCCGTTAGCAATCCCCAAGGCCCAGTAGGTAGGTCCCCCTATACCCAGCAAACCCAGCAGTCTTGGAACAACAACAACAATAGGCAGCCACCTCCCCAAGGACAAAATCCCCCTCAAGATCAGCGCCAATACTCCCAGGTTCCTCCGCCTCAAAATGGCTATGCCCCCAGGAAACCCAATGGGCCCAAGAGAGCCCAATACCCTCCATTACCCGAATCTCTAGCTGATGTCTTTGCAGCCCTCATGTCTCTAAATGCCTTAAGACTCCCTCCTGAGAAGGCGAATTGGAATATGGCGGCCGATCAAACAAAGTACTGCGTCTATCATCGTCATCCGGGCCACAATGTGTCCGATTGCTTCCAATTCCGGGACATGATATACGATCTCCATGAGCAGAATCAGATTGATTGGGCAGAAATGAAGAGGTTGATCCAAACTCTGAGGACCAGCAAGGCCAGAGGCAACAGCAGCAACAACAGAGGCGACAGCAGCCGCAGCAACAACAGCAACAACAGCAACAGCAATACCAGCCTTTCCAACAGCAATACCAGCAACACCAGCAACAGCAGCAACAGCCGCAGCAGCCGGCGAACGACCTAGGCATAGTCCGTAACCCCATGCCACAACATCAACCTGCTCCGAACCCTCAACCAGCTCCACCACCTCCTCCGCCTGCGCATGTTAACCCCGTTATCCACCATGCACCACCAGAAGCCCAGTGGGTCTTCGATGACGACCATGAGGTGGGCCAGCTTCTGGCTATTTCTCACGTCACGCCCACTGTTCCCGCACCTGCATCCGCCATACCCCCTCCCTTTACACCCCATATTGCCACCATCACCTCACCATCCTATTCTCCCGTCATATCACCCATCATCCCTCCACCAAACAACACCCCTCTCTCCCCTACGCCAGCGCCACTACTAGCCAACCCTTCTATCCTTAACACCCCTACCCCTCCACTCCACCATAATCTTGCCCTCCGGAGCGGGCGAATGTTTCATCGGATGTATCCTAACGCATCCATACCTATGCCAGGTCAGCAAACCAACAATCAGCAGCAACAAGATACAGAAGAATTGATCCAGCGCCGGGAACTCAATATGACATCCTAAAGCATCTCGATCAGACTCCCGCCAAGATCTCCATATTGGAGCTCATTAAGAGATCGCAGACTCACCAAGATGCTCTCAGAACTTTTTTGCAAAAAGTCATGGTCAGCGAGGACATGAATCCGGACAACCTACCCTCAGTGCTCTCAATAGTGAACAGAGGACCCACCATTACCTTTTCTGATGGCGAGTTGGCTGCCCCCGAAGCCAGAAAAATGCCCCTGTGTGTGACACTTACCATAAATAAAGTGGCAGTCGATGCAGCTCTGGTGGACACAGGAGCCTCCATTAATGTATGTCCACTGAGCACTCTTAGAGCTTGCAACATATCGGAACGTCAATTGCAGCCCACGCCTACCACTATTGCTGCATATGACAATTCGCGACGTGCCTGTCACGGGGTTATCACTTTGCAAGCAGAATTAGGCCCTCTCGTCATGTCTGTGGAGTTCTATGTGCTGAACATTGATCACACCTACAAAGCCATTCTAGGGCGCCCGTGGATCGAATCATTAGGGGCAGTACCCTCTACAGCGCATCAGTGTCTGAAGTTCCCTTTCCAAGGGCGGATAGTCAAGGTAAAGAGTATGACGACAACGCATACAGTCGAAGCCGTTGAGAGAGTGCTGCCATCAGTATGGCCGTCCAATAAGCCCATAATCTCAGTGCTTGATGTTAACTACACTTGGGCCTATACTTTCTCTTCTAACCGCCCAATTGGGTCTCCTCCTGTAATGGCAGTCAGAAAGGATGTGAGCAAGAATACAAAGGGGTGGGACATCATGTTCAGGCTGGGTTATCAGTCAGGAAAAGGCCTGGGTGCTCACCTTCAGGGGCAAACCAAGACTGTCGCCACCGCTAAGAATTCACAAAGCGTGGCCTTGGATATTCAGAATGGGCCGCTTTCTCATCTCCTCCACAATCAGACCATGGACCGCTCACTTGGTCCTTATACGAGCATTTTGTCAGAGGGCCCATTCAGCCCGGATATAACACCACCATAGAAACGCCAAGATCAGCCTATCAAACTTTAGAGGAGCAGCGACCCAACAAGAAGAAGAGAGCTGAGGAAGATACTGAGGATCCGGATCAAGATGATATTGTCTCATCAGTTAGTCTGTTGTTCGAAAGATCAGAAGCTGAGGAAGAAAAGCTAGAATTAGAAGACCCTATTTCTGCGGTCAATCAACTGTTCAGTGAAGAAGAGGTGTCACAAGTAGCAGCATTATCAGCATCAACAACCACCGCCAGGCGACAGTTGCCTGGAATTGGTGAGGAGAACCAGTCAAATCATTTACCCCTACTTGTACAGGAGTTCTGGCCAGGGTCCTCCCGGCCTCCCACTCACTTTGTCTCATCCATACTCGATGTTAATATTAGTTTCATTCCTTTGCCTCTCCCCTTCATTGTCCAAATCTCGCCCGCCGCCATTGAGGCATTCATTCGCCCTTCACCCCGCCTCGCCATTTCCTTCAACGGTTCGGTCTTGTCTTTTTTCGAAGCCATTTAATTTAATGTAGTTCCTTTTTCATCAAAAAAAAAAAAAAATGAAATGACAAAAAAAAATGTGTGTGTGCCCCCCTGCTTCCGACAGGCGATCCCCGTCGCTCCCTCGTGCTCCTGATCTCGACGGCGATCCCCGTCACTCCCTCGTGCTCCTGATCTCGACGGAGATCCCCGTCACCCCCTCCTGCTCCTGATCTCGACGGCGATCCCCGTCACTCCCTCGTGCTCCTGATCTCGACGGAGATCCCCGTCACCCCCTCCTGCTCCTGATCTCGACGGCGATCCCCCGTCACTCCCTCGTGCTCCTGCTTCCGACGGCGATCCCTGTCACTCCCTCGTGCTCCTGCTTCCGACGGCGATCCCCGTCACCCCTCCTGCTCCTGCTTCCGACGGCGATCCCCATCACCCCCTCCTGCTCCTGATCTCGACGGCGATCCCCGTCACCCCTCTCCTGCTCCCTCTCTTGACGGCGATCCCCGTCACATCTGCTCCCCAGTGGCCATCATCGTCATCCTTTCGCTCCAGTCGTGCCTTCACCTGGTGGTCAGACATGGCCATTCCAGGCGATTCGGGTGAGGGGCCTTCTGCTCCCCTACACCCCGATGCTGTTGCCGGCACCCTGAGCTCGGGTGGCCCGCTCCCTCCTCCAGCGCCATCGGAGGATCTTCGCGGCCCTGCCGCACCCGTTGTTTTCCCTTCCATTAAACCTCTGGACGCTTCTCCAGAGCCTCCTGTAAATATCAAATCTAGCTCAAGTTCAGGGGTAGTTTCTAGTGAGTCCCCGTCCCCGTCTAGGAAGAAGAAGGGTAGTGGCGTACCCCGTAGATACCTCTTAGACTTAGTCCATAGATGTGGCGCTCTTCTAGCTGTCAAAGAGTTCATCAAAGAAGCGGTAGTTCTGGACTTAGAGGAGATGCCGATAGAGGAAGGGCTAGACGACGGCTTTGGGATATATGAAATGTAGCCGAAGAAGACCCATTAGATGAGAATGGTGTTGAGATAGAGGATGCTGCTGAGGCGTATGCTAGTGGTATGAGGAGATTCGATGAACCTACCTCAGCAGTCGACGAACCTACTAAAGAGGTAAATGTGGGAACGCAAGAGGACCCCAGGCTCTTAACCATAGCTTCTGGTCTCCCGCCTGAAGAAGAAGAAGAGCTCATAGAAATGTTAAGGGAGTTCAAGGATTCATTTGCCTGGTCCTATGATGACATGCCTGGCATTGACCCCGATTTGGTGGAGCATAGGTTAATTTTGAAGCCAGGGGCAGTTGCCGTTAAACAGAAGCTAAGGAGGTTCCTCCCCCACATCGCTTTAAAGATGAAAGAGGAGATTGATAAGCTACACAAAGCCAAGTTTATCCGTGTAGTCCTCTATCCTTTGTGGGTGGCCAACATCGTCCCGGTGATGAAGAAAGACGGAAGAGTGCGCATCTGCATAGATTTCCGGGATTTGAATAAGGCATGTCCTAAGGACGATTTCCCGCTACCTCATTTGGATGTTTTGATCGATAATACAGCAGGGTTCGAAACTCTATCGTTCATGGATGGGTACTCCGGCTATAATCAAATTCGTCTAGCCCCGGAGGATCAAGAGAAGACCTCCTTCACCACCCCATGGGGAACATATTGCTATGTGGTCATGCCGTTTGGACTAAAGAATGCCGGCGCCACTTATCAAAGAGCAATGTTAGCTATCTTCCACGACATGATACATATTGATGTTGAGGTTTACGTGGATGATATCGTGGTGAAGTCGCGGACCCGAAAAGAGCATTCCTCCGTGCTTGCCAAAGTTTTCCGTCGCGCACAAGAGTATCAATTGAAGATGAATCCAAAGAAGTGCGTATTTGGAGTTTCCTCAGGAAAATTATTAGGCTTCATAGTTAGTAAGCGGGGGATTCAAATAGATCCACACAAGGCCAAGGCAATCAATGAGATGCCTCCTCCTAAGAACATATCTGAACTTCGAGGTTTGATTGGTCGGCTGCAGTTCATAAGGAGATTCATATCTCAGCACTCTCAAAGATGTCGTCCTTTCTACGAACTGTTGAGAGGAGGAGTCAGTTTTGAATGGAATGATAAATGCCAAGAGGCCTTCGATGAGCTCAAGAGTTACCTTATGAATCCGCCCGTACTTCAGGCGCCTATCCCTGGGAAACCCCTAATCCTATATCTGTCGACTGTTGAGGACTCCCTAGAAGCTGTCCTTGCTCAGCATGATGAATCCGGAAAAGAAAGGGCAGTCTACTACCTATCTAGGCTATTCAATCCTTCCGAGCTCAAACTCACCACAATGGAGAAAACTTGTGCAGCGCTAGTTTGGGTAGTGCAGAAATTGAAGCACTACTTCCTAGCTCATAAGGTGAGTTTGATTTCTAGAATGGACCCTATTAGGTACCTCCTTGAGAATCCAGTCCTCGCCGACAGATTGGGGCGCTGGCAAAGTTTCCTCTCTCAGTTCGATATCTCCTTTATTGTTCAGAAAGCCATAAAAGGGTATGCCATTGCTGAGCACCTTGCTCACCTCCCTCTTCCTCATAGTGATACGGTTCAGGAGGAATTTCCCGACGAAAACCTATCACTTGTCTCTCACGATCCCTTCTGGTCACTCCATTTCGATGGAGCTCTCAATTCTAGGGGACGGGGCATAGGTGCAGTCTTGCTCACCCCAGAAGGGATCACCATTCCTTTGGCTTATCAACTCCAGTTCTACGCCACCAACAACATCTCCGAGTATGAGGCTCTCCTAGCCGGTCTTAAGCTTGCCTACCTTTTAGGTGCCCGTCACCTTAAGATCATAGGAGACTCTCAGCTCGTTCTTCGGCAAGTCCTCTCTACCTATCGCACTCGTGACCCCAAACTCAAGCCATATCAAGATCTGGTCACGCTCCTCGCCAAGCAATTCCGTCAACTCATCTACATTCATACTCCTCGCTCTCAAAACATTCTGGCCGATGCTCTGGCATCGTTAGCTTCGTCTCTCTCCTTCCCTCTCAGCCGTAGCGCTGAGACTATCACCGTTCAGAGATTAGAAGCTCCCTCAACTCAGGATCCTTGGTTCTCAAACCTTAGGAGCTCCCTAGTGTTGAAGGCAGAGAAGAAAGAAGCGAAGGAGTTGTTGCTTGTTGAATTAGGGGAATTGATGGAAGAAGAGAGGCCGTGGTACCATGAGATTGAGCAGTTTTGCAGAGACGGTACCTTCCCAGAAGAAGCTGAAGCAGAAGATAGGCGAGCTATCCGTAGAGCGGCATTAAAGTATACCCTCGTGGGTGAAGTTCTCTACAGACGCGCTCTAAATGGAATGCTCCTCAGATGCGTGACCGATGAAGAGGCTTGGAAGATAGTGGAAGGATCTCACTCCGGTGAATGCGGAGGGCATGTGAATGGTCAGATGTTAGCCAAAAAGATCCTTAGGCAGGGCTACTACTGGCCAACCTTAGAAGAAGACTGTGCCGCCTACGTCCGTAGGTGTGTCAGATGCCAAATCCATGCCGATAAAATTCATGCTCCGTCTTCCTCTTTGCATCCACTATCTTCTCCTTGGCCTTTCTCCATGTGGGCCTTTGATATCATTGGGCCTCTTGGTGATCCTAATGCTCAGATAAAACAAAAATCCTTCATCCTCACTGCTACTGAGTATTTCACCAAATGGGCCGAAGCAGAAGCGTTTGCAGAAATCAAAGGTTCGACTGTGTGCAGGTTCATCATGAAGAACATCATTGCACGGTTTGGAGTACCTGGCAGCCTCGTCACCGACAATGGACCCCAGTTCATATCACAAGACCTTCAAGACCTCTGTAAGAAGTTCAATATTTCTTTGCATCATTCGTCTCCTTATTATCCGCAGGGCAACGGCCAGGCCGAAGCCACAAACAAAACGCTTTTGAAAATCTTAAAGAAGACTTGTGAGTCTAGTAAATTTGCTGATGGCCAGAAAAGCTAATTGAGGCTCTGTGGGCCTACCGCACCTCCATCCGCACACCTACGGGGCAAACCCCTTTCTCACTTACATATGGGATGGAAGCGGTATGTCCGCACGAGATTCTCATCCCTTCGCTAAGAATTCAGTTGGACAAAGAACTTAATCCCGATGAACATCGGGAGGCGTTACTTACACAACTAGAACTCTTAGACGAACGGCGTCTAGCTGCAGCCGATCACGTGCTTTCATATCAAAATAGACTCTCAAGGTCTTTTCAAAAGAAAGTGATTGAGCGTAAATTTCAAGAAGGAGACATGGTTTTGAAGCGAATTTTCATAAAACCTGGAGGTCCAAGGTCAAAATTGTCTGCAAACTGGGAAGGGCCGTACGTCATTAAAGAAGTGTACCCGGGAAACGCATATAGGTTAGTTAATGCCGATGGTGATGAACTCTCTCATCCATGGAATGGATTATATCTTAAAAGATTCTACCCCTGATCAAAAGTCTTTGGATAACAACACCAATTAATAAGTAGCCATTTGCCAAGTGTCTCGCTCCTTCTCATATTGACGAAATAATATTTATGTGCAATCACGTACTCAACATGGTAGCCTAAGGTCATTGTCCCTTCATATACAGTGTTCTCGCTTAGCCCTTGCTCGGGGAAACAAAAGGTCAATTCTCTCCCTACTCGGACAAGGTCTAGGGGCAAGGGGAAGGCTAACCTGTAAACCTGCAACAGTACAGACCATGTGTTTGAAGTCTCAAGGAGGGACGGGCAGTTCTAAGAAAAGCATATAGCACAAAAAAAATAATAAAGCGACGAAATGACAAAGTGAAGGGGCATGTTAAAGAGTGGCAGTACAGTTCCCCGCGGGACGCCCTTGAGCCCGGTCGCACGCATGCCCCAGACAAAAGAGAAAATACTGTGGCCCTAAAGTCCCTGGACAACAGATGAATAGCACATGTAGCTTATTTGTTGCAAGTCTTACAAGTCGGCAACCCCGACTCCAAGATTAAGTCAAATCTCATTTATATTCTTCCTATCCTCCCTAAAATGACCAGAGAATCTATGCGCTTGGTCTGTGTTGGAACATTGTTGTCACAGGGGGCAAGAAAGCTTAGCAGACCTAATAGGAATATGCGTTGCACATAAATCTTACTCGCCAAAGTGAGATAGAGGTAAGGCTCACGGTTAATCGCTCAACATTAAGAAGTGTTGCTATCAAAAGAATTTTCAAAAAAAAATTCAAAAACAAAAAAAAAAAAAAATCAAAAGATCCCCAAAACAAAAAAATCAAAAAAATTCCAAAAATCCAAAAAAAAATCAAAGATCCCAAAACCAAAAAAATCAAAAAAATTCCAAAAATTCAAAAAAAATCAAAAGATCCCCAAAACCAAAAAAATCAAAAATTCCAAAAATTCAAAAAAAATCAAAAGATCTCCAAAACCAAAAAAAAAAAAATCCAAAAATCCAAAAAAATCAAAAGATCCTCAAAATCACAAAAAATATATATAGTTTTTAGAAAAATAAAAGGTGTGTACATATTCCTTTTCTTTAGCATGCATTATTTTCATAGTCTTTTCGCCTATTTAATAAGGCTCGGCCCCTTGACAAATTGCGGAGTTAGCTTTTATCATGTTCTGTGCAAGGGGCCGAACCTAAGAACAGATCTAACTTGTTCTTCTAAGTGTGTGCAGGAACAGGGATTTTAAAAAGCAGAGTACGACGTCGCGCTCAGAACTCTCTCTCTCTCGCTTGTTTGAATCTCACCTCTCACTCGTGTCAATCACAAACCATTCGTTCATCATGAATATTGGCATAAAAGTAAAACTGCACTAAGGTATGAACAAAATGTACATAGATAAAAGGGGAGGTGGCTCACAAGACTCCTCACTGACCACCACCACTCTCCCCGGATCCCTCTCTCCTATCTGGAGGTGGCAACATCTCGCCACCCCCTCTGCCATCATGGGCGCTACCCTCGCCCTGACGGTGCCGCTCCTCCTCCTCGTTCCTCCGCCTGCTGGAGGAACCCGCTAGATACTGCCCGACGGAGGCGCCGTCGCCCTGCTCACGCTCACGCCGCTCCGGCTCGACTGCGTGAACGGCCGATATCCGTCACAATCTGCTGAAGGCTCCGCGCCAGCGTCTGCTGTGCTAGCAACTCTGCACGCAGTCGGATGACCTCCTCCTGATCTCCGGATGGCCTCTGTACTCGCAGCGTCGCTAGCTCCCGGGTCATCTCCGCCACCTGTGACTCAGCCGCCTCCGCCCGGACGCGCAGCTGGTCCCTCTCGCTCTGCAGCGTCATGGCTTGCTCGTGAGCCAACTCCAAGTCTCTCTCCTGCACAACAAGTAATCAATCAGCATCATTTGGAAATAAACGACTCAAGTGTTTAAATGAACTTACCCGCTCCTCCAAGTGCCTTTGAGCCTCCTCAGCTCTCAGCACAGCCCCTGCCAGTCGAGCCTCCATGAGTGATGGAGACCCCCTGCGCTCCGAGAGGAGGAAGCACCGCCTGCTCCGGTACCCCTCACTCTCTCCAGCTCACTCCGCTGCACGCAAAAGGCATGTCAGTTTCAAAATCTTGCTTAAATCAAAGGGCTGAAAGTGAACACAGTACTTACCAGCTCTGTCGTCTGCCTCTGGGCTGCCTCCGATCTTGCACCGCCGACTGGAGCAAGGCTCGGAGCGATGCGATCTCACCAGTCACGTCCACCTGCAAGGAATTGCCAAATCATCAGTTTTAATCATTAAATCCCAGTTTTTGAGCTGTGGTTTAGAAAGTTCTACCTGGTGTCGGGCGCTCTTGTATACCTTTCCTCCGTACTTCAAGGCGTACGCCTGGAGGTAGGCATCGTCAGTGGTCGCGTCCGATCTGACCCCCTTGCCTTTCCGCTCCCAGTTTTCGATCTGCTCGCGCGCCCGCTCCCTCCAGTCTGTCGTGTCGTGAAGCCCCCGAAAGCTCCGACCCGGCCGGCGAAACCGGTCCCGGACGGGAACTCCACGACACTCTGCCTGAGGCCCAAGGAGCGCTGGGTCAGGAATAGGTTCAGAGGTAGCACGAGGTTTAGTGCATGCAACCACACCGACCTACCGAAGTAGGGGCGGGCCTGCACCAACCAAGGCTGTCCCTCATCACCCTCCCCCAGATATGGCTGCCAAACCACCTGCAAAAGAGAAGTAATCAGTCATTTCAAGCAATAATTTCAAAAGGCGGGGATTAAGGGTACTTACATCCAGATAAGGGTAGCTGTCAATTGCCTCCTGGAGGCGCTCCAACTGGTCGGCCAGGTGGCGAGTGTCTCGGCGAGAGTCCCAACGGCGTGCAATGGGCACGAGGCCCGGCCGTGTGAGATCCCCTCTCCTCAGGGCTGGGAGGTGTAGATAGGCCCAAACCTGCAAAATAAAAGACAAATTAGTTGGCAGTTCAAGCAAAATTGAAGTTTAAATCTAAGAGAGTTAGAAGAGAAGGTGTACCTGAAGAAAGGGGTAGAAGCCGCTCGTAGACGTCTGCCGCTCGGAGGCGCCCAAACCATCGAACTGGTGCGCTAAGAAGGCTGCCCCCCAAGCATACCCCCCTACCTCGCCTAAATCCGCCAGCAAGGGCAGGAAGCGGCAGTGGACTGCGTCGCCCCTCGTGGCAAACAAAAGTCTACCAAGAAAGAGGACGAGGAAGCGGCGCAAGTCCAAGTCCGCCTGCGGCCCAGGCTCACTCGCTAACTCCCTCCTACTGACTCTAGCCAGCCTCTCCAAGTACTCATCCTCACTCTCCCCTGCATTCTTCCCCGCCTCAAATAGACCTAGACTCTCCTGCAAGGCTACTCTGGGCACTAGGGAAGACCTACGCTCCACGGGGAGGTCTAAGAGTCGCTCGGCTAAGTCATGGTAGCAAGGGTAGGTATACGCACTCACCGCTCTCCCATGCACCCTGAGCCCTGTGATCCGGCTCACATCCTCTAGGCTGGGGATCATATGCCCCCAAGGGAATACGAAGGCATTCGCCTCCGTATCCCATCTGCTCCGCAGCCTGGTGAGGGCCGGATCCACCCTCATCCTCTCTATCCTAAAAATCTCCGAATCCCATCTCCTCTACCCTCTCTCTGGAAAGGGGGAAGGGCCAGGAAGGCAGCCAGCACCAGTGTCCACGACACTCGAGCCCTCATCTCACCCTGCAAGACACAGTCAAGTCAATTTAAGTTTCTCAGTTCCTGTGTCTCGGTTCATGTCGCGCAGCGCTATCCGCCGCGACCGTATCGCGACAGAGCGGGCTCCGCGACCCTATCGCGTCACCTTTCTAGGTCGCGATAAGGTCGCGTCAGTCCTGGACGCCGCGACACTGTCGCGACGCCCCGCCCCACCGCGATAGCATGTCGCGGCGGGTCGTCCTGACGCGTTATCAGATCAAACCGCCGGAGCCTTCTTTGTTTGACCCATTTTTCCGGGCTTTTACCCTACATTCGCCCTCTAGGGGGTCCGTTTATCACGTTCACTCCTCATACAAGGTTTAGGGTCGATGATACTTACCGACTTCATCGCTTTGGCCCGTTTCTTCCTCTCCTCCTCCACGCTCATGGTCGAAGCCGTTTCCTCCTCCTCCTCTCCCATGACGACCTCGGGCAGCTCCTCCTCGACCGGGGGCCCTTCCACCCATCGTCGTGAGTACCGACACTCCGCGTGGCGCTTCCCCCGCGATGAGCCCTCTCCGGTCTCTTTTCCTCCATCCATCACAGTGTAGGTTGTCTGGGTTGTGTTTCGGGCTAGCAAGGAGGTCGGAATGCAGGGGAGTTTGGGGAAGGATTCAAGGGTTTGAAGGTTCAAGGTTTTTGAAAATCGGAAAAGAAGAAGGAAAGGGGGCCGTTTGTTTTTGAATCGATCGGTTCATGACGCGACGCAGCGGGCGGCCGCGTTCATGTCGCGACCCTCTGGGCTGCCGCGACAGTGTCGCGACACCCCGCATGGCCGCGACATAAAGGCGACACTCCTGACCGTCGCGTCATCAACAGAGCGCTTGCATCGCACAGAAAATCCATCCTTATTCATTCATATTCAAAGTCTTTACACTCCCTAATCCATTCTAAAACAACTAAGCAATACTTTCAAATCCTTTCCTAACTATCATCTGGCTTACAATTCAAATCAAATCAAATCAAATCAATTGTTCCTTCCCATAGGCTGAAGTTTCTTCAAAGCTTCAATGTATTCCGCGATTGCTTCGTCATCTTCTTCCACCTCGGCTTGAATCGTGCTCGTCGCGCATCCTTCCCAATGGACAACCGCGCTGCGCATGTCGCGCTCGTCCTGTGTATCGCCCCTCTTCCTCTCTTGGATAGGTGGGAAGTGTGATAGAAGTGGAACCACCGTGCGAGCCGCACCGCATTGGAGATGGCAGCGATCCAGGTTGTAGGAAACTAGCGCCCCATTGCCTAGCAGCCTCAAGGCGAGTCCGGTACGTTGAGGAAGGTGAATTGTCCGGCCGTGCATGAATCGTGGGCGCATGTCAAAATCCGCCACGGTCAGACTTCGGAGGTATTGGCGCCATGCATGTATGCCCTTCACTTGAGCTGTTTTGCACCATGCTCGAGGGCTCATGTGAAGCCGTCCGCCCACATACGCCAGTGGGTGATTCAGCATTGTCTTGCATTCCATGGTCAGGTCCTCCACCGCCCGGAATTGGATATCCATCCATAGTTCAAGGGTGACGACCGATCCGTAGAAAGGACCCCCGAGTGCTGCAGAGGTCAGGCCAGCATATAGAAAACCCAGGATGGCTTGCCCAATTTTCATACCTTCGGAGATGGAGTCAATGATGCTAAGATTGCCAAAGGAGATGGCACCGTCGGCTTCCGGGAAGAGTATGATGCCGCAAATGCATATGGCGGCTGCCTTGGCGATGGCGGTGTAGTTCGTGGTCTTCCGCTTACACTGGGAAATAATCCATTGAGCGATTGGGAGAAGGTGAACATGCATACCACTGGTCATGGAGTAGAGATCGTTCTTCTTTGTGGTAATGTACGCCAGAATACTCCAGGAGTTGATCTGCTCTACGGTGTAGGAGAGGGCCGACTCTTCGCCCCTTTGATAGCGTGGGAGGCCGAGCATGATTTCCAACTCTTCCAGGAGGATCGTCGCCTCGAATTCAGGGAAGATGAACGAGTTGGTCTGTGGATGCTATAGCTCCACCGTGGCTGTAACACTCTCCCACACATGCACCAACTTGTTGTAGTTTTTGGCTAGTACAAAGATGGTGGATAACCCCCACTCCTTCAAGTGGCTAATAGACGTGGGCGGCAATAATTCGAGCATGGGTACCAGCCATGGCATCTTTGAGAATCGCCGTTGGCCAGGGAGGATCTGAGATAGAAGAAGAGCATGAAGAACGGAAGGAAAAGAGGAGAAAAGAGAAGAACAAAGCGGAGCAAAACAGAGCGAAACAGAGCAAAACAGAGCAGAAAAAGCAGAGCAATGCAGAAAGTGCAGAATCTCAGGAAGAAAAGGCCACTTACTTGAAGCTCCGGGCGCGTGTAGATGTGCCCCGGGATGGCGGAGAGTTGCTTCAGGTAGGCATGCGTCTCTCTAGCAGCTTTTGGGCCGGAGTAAGCGGGGATATCTTCTGCAAACGTCGAATAATTCCTCTTCATGGTTGCAAGAGAAGGAAAAGAGCTTGAATTTGGGGAGCAGAGGATGCCTGGGGTTTAGCTGCGCGATTAGCCCCCCTAACCCTCTATTTATAGAGTCCTAAGAGTTAGAAACCCACTCTAATCCCGAAAATAGGTGTTAGGATAAGGTTAGAAGAGGTTTAGGAGTCCTAGTGTTAGTCTGGGTGTCTTAGGATAAGGGTGAACTCCATTTTTCTGGTCTTTTCGGGCTCTGTCCGAGTCGCGACGCCGCGATCTGACGCGACCTTGTCGCGATAGGGCGCTGCGACGCGACATGGTCGCGGTCGTCCATAGTGTCGCCTCTCTACCCGAGGGCTAGTTTTCATCTCTGAGTTGTGTATATATATGTTGCTTGATTATTTGTAATTGTTGTGCTCATTACCTTATTGTGTCTGTTCTTCCTAAAAAAAATCAGAAATTCAGAAAATCAAAAAAAAAAGAGACTTCGTCACAGGTAAGTCAGGTATTGTATTTCTTCCCTACTCCCGGCATTACTATATGATATCCTATCTATTATATCATTTCAAGGACCGGCTGGTTCTCAATGTGTTCTGGGATTTGAGTTCCCCTTTACCAAAAACAATGATGATCTAGGTACACATTGTTAATCGTTGGATAGGCCGTTGAGTTAGTTAAGCACAGGGACGATGGATTCAGGCCTGCACTGCGGTTGTAGGTAGTCTCTTGACCCGTTCTTATTTGGCTCGGCAATATTATCTTTGATATATTTTCTATTTTTTTTCTTTTTCTTCGCATTCGTTTTGATGATTTCTTTTACTTTAGCCCAGCATGCATCATGTAGGACTTTGAACTTTCCTGACTCATTCTAGACCATTGATGAGCTCTTGTTGAGTGCCCAATCATCCTTCAAATTCCAAACAAGAAATCCAATTCCACTCCGAATCGGAAGGTTTGCCTCCGAATGAGTTGTTTCCGTCAGTTTGACAAGAATTTCCCTGTCTGGATTCCTTATCCAAACTTTCCTTTTTCCTTTGATCCGTTTTGGTTGCGAACCGCTCCCAGGACAGAGTCATGAGTTACCTGCCTGGCACGCACATGTCCTTCCAAAACGAAACCCGCAGGCCAATTGGCTAGGGTACCTCTCAATCGAGGGGTTGATCGTCCTCTTTTCTCTCCCTCGTCCAGACTTGTGCTCTTCTTTGCATTCTACTCGAACAACCGACTCGGGGCTTTCACAAGGATTCCAATTGCCTGTTAGTTAACATCGGGTGTCTCTTCACCTTGGCTTCCGCTTTTTAGTCCGCTCCGGGTCTTCTCCGTTCCATCGTCACTTCATGACATCTCCACGCCACTTTGCTTCGCTCCCCTGCAAAGTAGAAGCCAAGGAGGGGCAATCTGTAGACACCTGATTATGACTAATGGGTTGAACCACATTTCTTGCTACCTTAGTGGGCCCCTAATTGGTCACTCACCTTGAGCCCATCATTTGCCTTGATTTGAGCCCATTAATCCATTAAAATACCTTGAAATCCCGAAATCAATCATTTGAGAGTCCCTAGAGGAATATGACTCCTTTTTTAATCATGTGGTTAGAGAGAATAATCCAAGATAATTCGGGATCCTTGTCGCGACGCATCGTGGCGCCGCGACTATAGTCGCGACGGGTTGGGCCGCCGCGACAGCCCAAGCATTATCCATGCACGTGGGCAATGCTATCGCATCCCCCCGCACCGTCGCGTCTCTAGTCGCGACCCTACGATCTGACGCGACACTGTCCGAGATCTATGGCCTCCGTAACCACACCCTATTTATCCTCCCATGCACTTTGACTTGGTCTAAGAGGGTTATCCCAACCCCTTTGGACGGATCCTTGGCCCTAGGGACTCTCCTAAGCTCCCCTATGGACTCTACACCCGATTTTGATAGAGCTTCATCCCCCATTTTTATTTTCTAAACCTTTTGGGGAGATAATACCTAATTTGCTCACTCCAAGCTCTATATAAGGAGGGCCCCTCCTCATGGACGAGGGGAGCCTCATGATCACCCCGAAGGGCTGCCAAAATTTCCTCTGAACTAGACTTAGCCACGCAGCCACTCATTCCCTTCATTCCCTTCACATTCCACTCCTCACAACGCACTTATTTCACCATCAATGGAGCAAGGAACGTGAAGAGGGCGACTCTAGCAATCTCCTGGACCTCTTTGCACATCATTGGAGCTGCATCCACGCCAGGAAGTCGCCCTAATGGGGCTCATTCCCTTTCTTCTTCCTCTTTTCTATTTCTACATGCATTTTTACGTTCTTTTTAAATAGAGCACATCCACCATCCACCCACGTTTTCCCACACCCACAGGGGTTTAAAACCACCCCAGGTGCATTCCCACCATGATCTCCCATCTCATTTCATCTTTTAGAATAGATACTACACTTTACATGTTCTAATAGGGTCTTTTCTTTGTGTTTTCTTTTGATTGGCAGGCAAGCAAGCAAAGTCTACGAGGAGCTCTGGTGCTCTGGCCAGCCGGAGGACTAGAAGAAGGTCACAACAACAAATCTCCCGCATTCAGAGAACGCGACGGCCTAGGGTGACGCGACAAAGACGCGTCGATTTCCACTGACGCGATACTAGAGACGCGGCGGCCATGACGACCGCGACACCAGGTCAATTTCCTGTTCTCTTCCTTTTTCCTAGTTTAAGTTAGCCATTGTCTTTCTACATCATTAGGCAACTTATCTAGGTGGCGATCACATCCTTTTTCCTATGCTATCATATTTGATATTCATGTCCGTGTCGAGGGGAAGCCAATCCCTGTGATTACAAAGGGGAGAAAGAGAAATTGAACAAATACTTTCCCTCTGTCGATGTAATGATCGGAGACCATAACCTAAAAGCCGACCTGGTGTGTATGTCCATGGAAGGCTATGATGTAATTTTGGGAGCTGACTGGTTGTCCGCATATGGGGCAAGTGTCGACTGTAAGAAAGGGAAGGTTACCTTTAGTGACTTTCCTAAATTGGCATTCTCTGGGATTAGACATAAGAGACGGATGTCTCTAGTCTCCGCCATAAAAGCCCACAACATGATGAAGAAAGGTTGTGCTGCTTTCCTAGCAGCCGCAGTAGTAGAAAAGAAGGGTTCCAAAATAGAAGACATACATATAGTACAGGACTACCCAGATGTATTCCTCGAAGACCTGCTAGGGATTCCCCATGAATGAGATGTCAACTTCACCATTGAGCTGATTCCTGGAGCCGCACCGGTATCACGTCAACCGTACCGGATGTCACCTGCCGAGCTGAAGGAATTGAAGGCGCAACTAATGGAGCTACTAGAAAAGGGGTTCATTAGACTAAGTACTTCCCCATGGGGAGCACCTGTGCTATTCGTAAAGAAGAAAGATGGATCGATGAGGCTGTGCATCGACTGTCGACAACTCAACCAGCTTACCATCAAGAACAAATACCCATTGCCTAGGGTAGATGAACTATTCGACCAAATTTCGGGAGCGCAATATTTCTCCAAGATCGATCTTCGATCTGACTATCACCAAATTAGAATCAAGGATGATGATATTTTCAAAATGGCTTTTAGCAGCAGGTATGGACATTATGAATTCGTCGTTATGCCTTTTGGTCTAACCAATGCTCCTGCAGCCTTTATGCAACTCATGAACAGCATATATCGGCCATACCTCGACAAGTTCGTGGTCATCTTTATCGACGACATCCTCATATACTCCAAGACCAAGGAAGAGCATGAAGAACACCTGAAGACAGCACTACAAGTTTTGCGAGACAACAAGCTGTACGCAAAGCTTAGCAAGTGTGAATTCTGGCTCGAAGAAGTATCCTTCTTGGGCCATGTCATCTCGAAGGACGGCATATCTGTTGATCCCTCCAAGTCGAAGCTGTACTCAACTGGGAGAGACCAACTAATGTCACCGAGATAAGAAGCTTCCTAGGACTGGCTGGCTACTACAGGAGATTCATCAAGGACTTCTCAAGGATCGTTGTTCCTCTCACGCGTCTGACACGAAAGGAGAATCCATACTCCTGGAGTAAAGAGTGTGAGAAAAGTTTCCAAACCCTCAAACACTGTCTTACCTCGGCACCTGTTTTCGCTCTACCAATAGAGGGAGAAGGTTTCTCTATCTATACCGATGCCTCAGGAATCAAGCTAGGTTGTGTACTCATGCAAAAGGAGAAGGTCATCGCCTATTATTCAAGACAACTGAAGACACATGAAGTCAACTACCATGTACATGATCTCGAGCTGGCTGCCGTGGTCTTCACCTTGAAGATTTGGAGACACTATCTATATGGCGAGCAATTCACTGTCTACTCAGACCATAAAAGTCTGAAGTATTTATTCTCTCAGAAGGAACTCAACATGAGACAAAGGAAATGGCTGGAATACTTGAAAGATTTCGACTTCCACATCCAATACCACCCAGGCAAGGGAAATGTCGTGGCTGATGCTCTTAGTAGGAAGCCAATGGCATTTGTCTCAAGTCTAGTCCTTGGCGAGATGCAACTACTAGAACAATTCGTAGGGTTAGACTTAAATATCGAACATAGAGATGATCGAGTCTTGGTTGCCAATATCAAGATTCAATCTGATCTGCTAGAAGAGATCAAAGCTCAACAAGACGATGATCCATTCTTGGTTTGCGTCAAAGAAACTCTAACTGAAAGACCGGACTTTGCCATGACTAAAGACGGAAGGCTTGTCTTTCAAGGAAGGACATGTGTCCCCGACAATGAAGAACTAAAGAGAAGACTAATGGATGAAGCTCACAAGACAAGGTATACTATTCATCCGGGAGGTACCAAAATGTATCAAGATATGAAAAGAACGTTTTGGTGGACGAATATGAAAAGAGAGGTAGCTGAACATGCCGCTCACTGCCTTACTTGCCAACAAGTAAAAGTGGAACACCTGCACCCTACTGGTGTACTCAGACCGCTTGATATTCCAGAATGGAAATGGAAAAGTATCGGCATGGACTTCATCATGGGTTTACCCAAGACTCATGGTGGACTCGACGCCATATGGGTCATTGTGGACCGACTAACCAAATTCGCCCACTTTCTACCTATAAAGAGTAAATGGTCAGTAGAGGTACTAGCTGCCTTATACATCAAGGAGAATGTAAGACTACATGGCATTCCATCATCTATTGTTTCGGATCAAGATTCGAGATTCACATCTCATTTTTGGAAAGGACTGCAAGGTGCACTGGGTACTAAACTCAACTTTAGTTCCGCATTCCATCCACAAACCAATGGGCAAACTGAAAGAACCAACTAAATAGTGGAAGACATGTTGAGAGCTTGCACTATAGATTTTCAAGGTTATTAGAATGAACACCTACCTCTTATTGAGTTCGCCTATAACAACAGTTACCAGGCGAGTATCAAGATAGCACCGTTCAAAGCACTCTACGGAAGGAATTGCAAATCCCCTGCATGCTGGAATGAGGTTGGAGAACAGCAATGGCTAGGCCTAGACATGGTGCAACGTACAATGAAGGACATTCAGGTAATCAGAGATCGGCTCAAGATTGCCCAATCCAGACAGAAGAGCTACGCCGACAAAAGAAGGCGAGATCTGGAATTTCAAGTGGGTGATCATGTGTTCCTAAAAGTGTCACCTACTCGTGGCATCCAAATGTTTGGTGTAAAGGGAAAGCTCAGCCCAAGATTCATCAGTCCTTTTGAAGTACTCGAAAGGGTTGGTGAGGTTGCATACCGGCTGGCGTTGCCACCGGATTTGTCATGTGTACACAATGTGTTCCATGTTTCCATGCTTAGGAAATATGTGTACGACCCCACGCACATCATTCGCCACGAGAAGTTGATATTCAACAAAGATGTGACGTACGAAGAGAAGCCAGTCAAGATATCCTGACTTGGTAAAAGCTTTCTATATCTATTTGAAATCCAAAGAAGACGGGTCCCTGACCTCCACAGTCAAAGGTACTTCCATTCACATTACATATGAGTTGTTGGAGAGTCTATTAGGAGTGTCTATGTAGCAACCCTAAATTTATGGGGAAAAATTATTAATTAAATATTTATATTATTTAATTAGAAAATCAAATAAAAGGAAGATGTATTAAATCAACTAGGAAATCAAATAAGAGAGAATTAAATAAAACCCATTAAAAGAAAAGGAGTAATGGGCTTTGCTATATTGACCCATTAGAAATTTGTGTGCTAAAATAGAGATTTTAAAAAGGGGAATAATAAAGAAATACCCAAAATTCGTAACTAAAATATTACTTAAATAGAAAAGAGATATTTAATGCATAAAAATAGAAGTTTGAGTTGGACAAGGATTCCTAAACCTACCCTAATGGGTTGGCCACGAATTTAGATCCCAACCTAACCCAATTAGGAGTTCTCATGCTTAGAAAGGGGAGAGGAAATAGGAAATCCTGAAATTAATAGTAAGTAGAGTCCTATTAGGAAATAGAAAGGGGAGAGACATAAATACTCTCCTAAACCTCCCATGGTCGGCCCTAGCTCGTGCCAAGAGGTTCCTGGACCAGGAGGAGAGGCCAAGAGGAGGAGAATTCGTGGAGAGGAAGGATCTCTCAAGTTCTTCCCCGAGCTCTTCAAGTCTTAACCCTAGAAGAGGAAAACGATCAAAGGTAGGCATTCTCACAAGCATAAACCATGAAACTTTTTCTGTAGGATGTCTCGTCTATCAGGAATAAAAGCCCTTTGGTTTCATAATTTTCCATCGAGCATATATTTCGTTCTAGATTTTTCTTGTTCTGCAACTTACATGACCTCGAACCCTCTTCTTAATTCTTGATCTCCTTGTATACTCAACCCCATGCCACGAGATTTTTACTGTAGGAATTGATGCATGTTAGGCATCTTTTGCCACTAAAAGCCCTAAATTTGATTCATCATATCTTGCAAATTTAATCGTTGATCTCAACTATGTACTGTTTCATGTTCATCATGAATAACCATGTTCAAAACATGTCCAAACCCTGATTGTTTTCCAATTCCTATTTATTGTAAGTACCCATGCATGTCTAGGTCATTTTGCAACTGGTTTCACAATTTTTCGTTAACTATACAATTAGTTGTGATTTTCTGAACCACACTGTGTCAAATAGGGTAAGTTCTGGCCCTCAATCCAAGGTAATGTCCTTTCCCTGTCGGACCCGGGCGCAGACCGTGTGAACGCGACAGCCCGATAGGCCGCGTTCACAAGGGTCATCGTGACAGCACCCTCTGTCACGGTCTGATCGCGATAGGCTTGTCATCGCGATCTACTGCCCGACCTGACTAAGCCTGTCGCGACCCGTACAAGCACCCGTCGCGATCTCAGCTGACCCCGTCGCGACCCTCATCAGGGTACGTCATGATCTGGGTTCTTTTTGCATAAAACCCCCTGTCTCAGCAAATGCCTAATTACCTACAGTGTTTGTACTTTTGTTTAACATTCATACATATAGAAAATAACACCGGTTATAAATTGAACATTTATGTATGATTAAAATACATTCACATGATCTTGTCTATCTAAAATTTCATGACACTTACACACACTTTGAACCATCCAATTATGGCATAATTTGGCATGAAACTATTTCATAATACATCTGGTAATTTATGTAATTAAATTACCCTATACTTGTCTATCGTTTCTCGCGATGTTTTGGGAATACCGATATTGATGCTCCACTGTTCTAGAATTCCTCGAGAACGTCGAGCACTTGTTTCTATATACACTCTCTCTTGACTTAGATGAACTCTCCATCGGATACTGCTTCTACCGGACTAGTAAGTCTTTGTTCAAGGCCTCCGTAAGTCTCCTCTGTCCATGGATTCCCACATGGTCGACGAGCCGATTGTACCCTAACACCTGTTACACCCATTGGGGATCAATATGGTCCAAACGGCTATTAGAAATTCACTCTCATCTTGAATCACGCAGGACCTCTGGACCTGTGCTTAACATGGCCAGTGGTAAGGTCGTGAGTTCTGCCTGACTGCCAGAACCATGTGCGCATGTTGTGCAATGGTTACTATCGCTCATTACTCGACGTTTCATGTGCAAGGTCCACTAACTCTCATCTATACTATACTCGCTCATCTATTCACGTTCACTCTACTATATCGTCTATTCATCTAGTGCTCTCATCTACTTCTTGGTACTCTATATTGGCCATTGACTGATTGTCTAAAGATAAATAATATAACTAATGGCTGGCAATATATAAAGGGCCCGATCTGGTCCTGGGATGTGCGCCCGAAAGTGCTAGTGCCCATGGGAGTTAAATGATCAGAGTGTTTAGTATTACACTCAAGTGCTATCTATCTTGACTATCTAAATGACAATCAAAAGTGATATATTCTCTCGTTGTCCATTGACAACAAAGTGCTATGCTATACTCGTTGTGCTATCTGTACTATGGCCATCTTTCTATACTTGACATTGTGCTATCTTTCTATTATTGTGCTATACCCGACACTTGTGCTATTCTTGGAAAGTCTACATTTGGAAAGTCTTGCTATTTCGTTCAGGTACTGTCCTGCTATATTTTTACTTGACACTCTCTTCCGTTCTGTCATTAGTTACTCTGCCTTTAATGCATTAATTACTTAAAGCCTGCTTGAGCCTGAGACTTAAGTCCTACTGAGCGATGTTCGCTCACCCTGCGTTATTTGTCATTGTGTTCTCAGGTGAGACCGAGGATGAACCATACACTCAAGAGGGCAGGAACGACCTGGAGTGATGCCATGAGTACCCTAGTGTCCTATTGCTATGTTAGCATTGTAGTAGTTAGGTTTGAAGTTTAGTCTTTTGCTTGATTCCAATGTAATTGGGCCCCATAGATTGGCTCTGATATTAGTGGTTGTAACTAGGGATTGAAAAGTATTAATGAAATGAATTTGCTTTATCATTATTCATTTTGAAATGGTTTGATGTCTAGTATTCACTCTATACCCTTTTTCTTACAACTGCCTCGCGTTCCGATATTCCGCGTCGGGGCGTGGCAGTCTACCAGTGGTCACAGTGGGGTAGACAGTGTTGACATTCATGTCAAGGGTTTAGGAATCATTGGTAATGAATATAAGTTGAAGGATGGTAAAATCGATATAAATTAGCTGAATGCTTTTAATAGGATTCTTCATTTCATTGTATGTCAAATCCTAGTGCCCAAAAGTGCTACTTTCTCCACTTTCCCTAAAGCAGACTCGAACATGATGTTCTGGGCGATCCAAAATCAAGATATTAATATGGCAGAGGTGATCATTGAGATGATGAAGTTTGTAACTGCGATGATCTGGGATAAGAAAAATAAGTTGAATGTTTCTCTACCATATGCTCACCTGCTGACAAAGATTTTCCAGCATTACAATATAGATTTGAATGGTGAAGTTTCAGAGAAGATGGGTCAGGCTATCAGGTCCAGAAATTTGAAGAAAAGTGGTTTTTCATTAATAGCTGGTGTTTGGCCAAGAGCTCAGTTGTTGAAGGTGTATCATAAGAGAAGCTCCAGAAGTCCATCCAGTTCAAGAAATTTCTCAAATTCCAGAGGCAGAGGCAGAAGTGAGGGTTGAACACCCTGTCGTAGAGGTCCTAGCAACCCCAGTAGTTCAAGAAGAAGCATCTGTCAGATTAGAAATCCCAGTGGTCCTAGAAGTGGAAGAAACGGTTAGAACAGAAGAACCAGTAGCTAGTGGAAGAAGAATTGATGAGATTGCTCCTGAGCTTATTGAGCCCGTTGGGCAATTATCTGAGGTTGAATCCCCCATGACAATTATTGCATCTATAATTGAAGTAGTATTTGAAACTGTCGCCAACATTCAGGGGGAGCAGGAAGATAATCATGAAGAAATCACTCCCAGTATTCCTGCTGCAGAAGTTCCTATGGATGTTCATCAAGAGGAAGTTGTTCTAGAAGTTGCGGCACCAGGCCACAGTGAAGTTCAGATGAAAGTTGCTCCTACTCAGGGGGAGCATGTGGTTGAAAAGGAATCAGAAATTCAGGGGGAGCCTACATCAAATGCCCCTGTAAATTTGTTTCAAGAAGGCGTTGTGGAGAGTACTTCAGATGAAGATGAAGATCATAATGTAGAGCCAGCTGCTAGCACAGGTGATAAGGGCAAAGGTGTGGCCACTACAATTCCATTACTTACAAGGAAGGCACACCAAAGGTCAAGGAATAAGAAGGTCCATGTGCACTTGAAGCCAGTAATTGAGAGATTAGATGCACAGGGACAGATTCTGTGCTCTATTCAATCTGATATTTCCTTAATTTTCATAAGTCAGAGCACTGGCGTTAAGGAGATGCAAATGTTAAAGGCAGTACTGCGAGGTATGAGAAAAGAGTTGGTGAGCATGAAGCAAATGATATCCAATCTTTCAGATTTAGTGAGGGCGCAAATACCTTCTCATGCCCCTCTTGCTCCCACTCCTGGAGTGCTAGCAAGCAGCTCAGGGCCATCCAGGCCAAGGAATGAAGAAGAAGCAGCAGTCCGGCCATCAAGGCCAGTTAATGTTGAGGATTCAGGGCCATCAGGGCCAAAGGTTATTGTGGAATCAAGTCAGCCAGCACAAGAAGCTTTAGGGCCTTCAGGGGCATCCGTTGAGCAATCAGGGCCACCGGGGCCAGTTATGGATGAATCAGGGCCATCCGGGCCAGTAGAATCTCAGGATGAGCAAGTAAGAGCTGAAAAGACTGTAGAAAAAACTGTGCCCCTAGAGCCACCTTCTTCTCCTCTTCAGACTCCAGCCCCTCCTTCTCCACCTTCATCCTCCACTGCTCCTCCAACTCCTACCACATTTAAACAACCTCTTCCCAAAAACATCTACTCACCTACACCATTTCCTGCCACATCCTCCTCTTCTCCTGTTTCCTCCACATTTATTCCTCCTCCTCCTTCTGAGGCACCTCCAGTATCCTCCTCAGTCGGAGCCTCATCTTCTGGTCCCTCATCAGCTGGACCATCTGTACCACCTCCTTCTACTTCTTATTCTTTCCTTCATCCTTCTACTCCTCCCTCTTTTGTTACCATTATTCCAGAGGGTGCACAACTTGAAGGTCACATTATACAGGACATCAAATATGAGTTTGAAGTAGCCATAATTCGCTCTGTCTTGTCAGTTGGCACTCACATTCATAGGACAGGCTCTTCCAGTCATGTTCCTAAAAAGAGATAACTTTCTTCAAACCTTGCTCTTTCTTCTGAACCCCTTTTTCCTCCTCTTTGGTTATCTCTCACTGTTGAAATTTGAAGAAGGTCTCTCTATTGTGAATTCCTTCAAAAATGTACATTTTCCGCTATTTTTGGACTTCCCCACCTCAACCTCACTGAACATCTCAATGTTGTTCTTCCCCTCTCCTCTCTTTCAAAAGCTGATCAGTCAAAAATTTTCTCTATAACTGAGGCTAAAAATGAAGATCAGTGGGCTCGGGGCCATCAGTCTCTATATAGGAAATTCATACTTGCTAGATTTGATCGATTCCCACCCAGGGATCCTCCACTCACTCTCTCTGAGTGGTTTGTGATTCATCACAAGAACACCTGGGGTCTGTTTATCCAGAAGGAGATCAAGCTTATCAGATATTTCCAGAAGTTCAATGATTATAGATATCTCCATAATTTGCCAGAGGTTCAACTTGGCCAATTCCAGCAAGCTATTTCTCTTCTCAGTTCACATACTGTAGTCTCCACCTCAATCCAAGTGGACTTTGCCACTTTGAAAATGCCAAATGTTGTGTTCCTGCCTCCCCTTCATTCTTTGGTCATGGAATCTGATGTGGGCCCGATCATTTTTGAAATATTTGCTAGAGTCATGGGCCGCATTTCCGTTCAGAAAGGGAATTTGCTTGCATTCCACCGCTTTCTATTCTGAGAATATCATCAGGGCCAACCTCAAATCTGATGTTCTTGCCCCTCTTTTATCTGAATGTGAGCGGCTCTCTCCAGCTGATTGGGAAACGCATTACCTCCTCACTGCTCAGCAGCTTATTGACCTTAATACCTCTCAGGCCACAGCACATCAACCTCCTCTTTCTGCTGAAGATTTTCTAGATCTGAACTCCATTCACCTTATTCAAGACCCTTTTTCCATCTGGGTTGAGAGATATAAGGTTTATGTCTCTTTGAAAAAGGAACTGAAGGCAAATCAGATTTTCTATCCACTTTCAGTTGATCAGTTCCTCCAGCATGCTAGTTTTGGCACCTCTACCTACTACAAAATTTCTCTTGGAAGTGATGAATATGCAAATTTCTTAGAAGCTCAGAGGCAGCTCCATATCCAGCGGATGGTTCCTGTTATGGGGCCTTCATACTCTATTGCTTGGGGTGCTTTTTGCTTGTATTTCGAAGAGCAGGATATCAAGGCTTGGCCGATTATTACTCTCCATGCCTCTCTTTTGTCCCCTGCCTTCTACATATCTGTACACCCTAAGTGATCAATATAGTGTTGCTTGGCCTCCATTTATCTTTCTTCTCTTCTTTCTTAAGACATTTACATTTCTTTTTGCTTAATGACAAAAAGGGGGAGAAAATAAAATATTCTGAAATACATATCTACATACTGTAATCTTTATTCAAAAAATTTCCTTTAAACTTAGACAGAAAATTCATTTAAATTCTTCATAGTTTTATGCTATGTTTTGTCATCACCAAAAAGGGGGAGATTGATGATCAGTCCATCCCCATATAATTTTATTTAATTATATACAATTTTGATGATTAACAAAACCTTAACACATATTTTCTAACAAGTTTTTTTGAAGTTCAACCATAGGGAATAAGTCAAGCAAAATCTGTAACTTATTCCCTTACACTATCATTTAAAGTCTAAAGCATGAATTCCTTCTAAGTCCACATCGATTTCTTTTGTAAAAGAATGATTCTATCGCTACAACGATGTCATTTTATAACGATTTGATAAGTGAGCATGAACGATTCTATCACTACAACGATTTCGTAAGTGAAACATCGATTTCGGTCTCACAATGATTTCGTAAGTGAAACAACGATTTCGATTTCACATCGATTTCGGTCTCACAATGATTTCGTAAGTGAAATATCGATTTCGGTCTCATAACGATTTTGGTCTCACAACGATTTCGTAAGTGAAACAATTATTTCGGTTTCACATCGATTTTGGTCTCACAACGATTTCGTAAGTGTAACATTGATTTCGGTTTCACAACGATTTCGTAAGTGTAACAATGATTTTGGCCTCATATCGATTTCATAAGTGAAAACAACGATTTGACTCTTGTAACAATTTCATAAGAGAAAACAACGATTTGATTGTTGTAATCATTCGATAAGTGAAAACAATGATTTGATCGCTATAACGATTTGCCCTCACTTAAGGAACGATTTGCTTCTACTTAAACAACGATTTGCTTGCAGATCGATTTGCTCATATCTGTACAACGATTTGCTTATACAACGATTTGCTTAAACATGTTCAACGATTTGTGTTCACAACGATCTGCTTCTACTTAAACAACGACTTGCTTGAACAATGAATTGTTAACACAACGATTTCATAAGTAGAACATTGATAGCATCGACTTCATGAATACATCTATTATTCTCATGATATTCAATTATATTTTCAAATGTCAAGGATTTTGAACTCTTCCCGCGAATATCTTTGTATCTTACATTTATTGTGATTGTACACATCATCTGCATATCGCATGTCTGAATGCTTTCTACACCCATGATACAATAACAAATACTTTATCAGGTGACAGAATAGCATTTTTATTTTGGTGTACGTTCTTACTGCATGGTTGCTAACGTTGACTGACAAGCATAGAGACAGTCTAGCTATCTACGGTTTGGCATTTATTGTGTGCAGGTCTTTGTGAGTACCAAATCTTACAATGTTGGAAAACTAGAAGCTGAAGAATATCTAGATGAATCTTCTCTTTATGTGCATGGCTCCAGAGCATTAATTGGCTGCAGGTTTACCTGTTGTACCCCTCGGACCATGCAGTCTAACGTGCTTCAAACTTAGAGACAATGGCTATATTTTTTCAAGGAAAGATATATATCGAAGACTGATGACTCTATGCAGTTAACTTTTGCGTGATAGTGCTTAACTGAGAATTATCTACAACTTGTGAGCATCAAAAAGAAGAGCTTTGGCTTCACTCCATCTTTTCTTCAACTCTTAGCTCTCAACCTTTCATTCTTTAGACATTTTTTAGAGCTTGTTGTTCTGAGAGATTTTTCTAGTTCAAATCTTTCTCTCTCAGACTTTGTCTCAGATCAAGCATTCTGTTGTAAGCTTGGTCTAGGGGCCTTTTGCCTTTAAACACATTACTTTTGTGTGTTCCTCTACGGGCTGTGAAGAGAAGACCTGTTGGAAACAAGTGGTTATTTTTCCCTTCGTTGAGGAAGGAAGACCTGTTGTATCAGGTGGTAAGTTGTACCTCTTTGGGCTTAGAAGAGAAGGCCAACTGTGGTTGGATGTGTAAGGGTCCTTAAGGGGGACAGTACCCTTGGTTAGTGAAATCCCAAGTTGTTGCTTGGGGACTGGATGTAGGACTCCTTGGGATAGGAGGTCCGAACCAGGATAAAATTTCTGTGTCGTGTGATTGTATATTTGCTAGCTTGTCTTCATTTATCACTAACACTAACTATCGATCTCAGTGTTTTTCTGTCAAAGCATTTTTGTTGATAGGTTTTCATTTGAACAAATTTTTAGAATCCCATTCACCCCCCGCCCCCCCTCTGGGCTTGCTAGCTGGGTAACAGTAGGCAGAGGAGGAGTAAAAGAAGAAGAGAGAGGAGGAAGAGCAGAAGAGGAAGGAGGCGGAGGAGGAGCAGAAGAGGAAGGAGGAGGAGGAGCACAAGAGGAAGGAGGTGGAGGAGGAGCAGAAGAGGAAGAGGGAGGAAGAAGAGGAGAAGAGGAGAGAAGAGGAAGGAGAAGGAGGCGGAGAAGAAGTGGAAGGAGGCGGAGAAGGAGCAGAAGAGGAAGGAGGAGGAGGAGCACAAGAGGAAGGAGGTGGAGGAGGAGCAGAAGAGGAAGAGGGAGGAGGAAGAGGAGGAGAAGAAGAGGAGAAGAAGAGGAAGGAGGCGGAGAAGAAGAGGAAGGAGGCAGAGGAGGCAGAGAAGAAGAGGAAGGAGGAGGTAGAGAAGAAGAGGAAGGAGGCAGAGAAGAAGAGGAAGGAGAGAGGAGGCAGAGAAGAAGAGGAAGAGAGGAGGAGGAGAGGAAGATGAAGGAGGAGGAGGAGAAGAGGAAGAGGCGTCATATTTCCCCATCCTCATTGTCCAGACCAGTTACAACTAGGACGAGAAAAAGGCGGCAACCGGAGATATATACGGCATAGCTTCCCCTTAACAGTAGAAGATACATAACTTTAACGTTCTGTTACAGTAACCTTAATGTTACATAATAGTAACATTAAGACCCCGTCACAGTAACATTAAAGTCCCCTTATAGAAAATTCTTTTATTACTTACTCCATCGTAGCCAGAGGATTATCGCAACTACAAAGCTCCGAAAGTCAATGTGTTCACTTCCGAACCGATCTTTCTTAGCTCTCAAGAGAGTACAGACACACTTCCAACGGGCAAGAAAGAGAGGAGACGATATTACGTCGCCCGGGAAGTATTAGGAGTGGACAAAAAGTCTTGGATTGAAAGATTGCTGAATGAGTGCATCATTAATGAGTACGTGTTACAGTGCATGTATTTCTTTTTTACAGTTCAGAGCTTTTTTGTTATATTATATTAGTTCGTCTATTACTGTATGACATCTCCATTCTTATAGAAGATTTACACCTTTCTTACATGTAGTGATTTGATGTTCGGCGGCACTCTCAAAGGATGCGATAATTTCCTCACATTTAAGGACATCCGGGAACTATTGTTCGGGGGGCAGAGTGAATCGGTCATAATTGACTGCTACGTCAACACTTACTTGTTTCTCCCCCCCCCCCCCCCCCCAAGAGAACCCGAACATTTTCAAGACTTTTGGATATCTGGGAGCCACTTTAAAGGGTTACATCCAATCGTGCAAAGATGATAAGAGCAAACAACAACATCTTGATTACTCTTTCAAAAGATTGGACCGTGCCCCAACTGAATTAGACCTCCTCTTCTCCCCCATGCACGTTGGGACGAACCATTGGGCTCTTTTGGTCATCAATATTAAAGAAAAAGAGTTCCATGTGTACGATTCATTAACAAACAAAGATCGTCCTGACATTCCACAATACGTAAGTGCCAAGTGTTACATACAAGGCTTACATTTGTTACAGAGCATGCACACTTATGTTACATATGTAAGTGCCACGTATTCTTGCATGTTAGAGTGTCAGAATTTTTATGTGAGTATATGACTGCTATATTCAGGTGCTGGAACTGCTAAATATGACTGTGATACTGAAAACCATGTTTAAATGGATTTCTTGATAAATCTGCAGGAAGCTTGCTTAAATTATTATAAATTGTATGTTGTTCCGAAAAATATGAAATTTTGCGGATGTGATAATTAACCTATGAATAGACTGTGATAAAAATTTCACACTATTTGAATAATAGTAGGTACTATTGCTGAATTAATACCTAAAAATGACCATGTTGAGTATGATGAAAGTGATTATGTATAATTCAGTAATTTGCAGCATGAATGGGCTTGTGTATGAGTTAAAATACCATCTTGAAACAGTAATAACAAATTATGTAAACTGATCCACGTATACTTGTTAAAAGTGCATATGTGTGTGACTAATTGCATGTGAATAGTGTAAGAAAAGTGGTAAAGTGTTTAATATGTAACATGTGCCGTTAGTGACACTACTACCATAGAGGGCTGTGGAACTGTACCGTAGTAAAGTCCCTACGGGAGGGTTCAAAGTGTGTGATATCCTATGGGCAATTATGATGAAATCCTAGAGGTGGACAAGTACCACTGGTTAGGGTGGAGAGTGCTTCTCCCGGTTCTGCACAGTTAACCAAGATCTATCACTGTGTTGCCTAGGTGATAGGTATGTGAATGTGTATATGTGTGTCCTTCTAGTGGTGGTTTGGACTATGTGTCACGGAAACTAAGTGTAAAATGTGAATATGTGTATATGAATATGTGAATGTGAAATGTGAAAGATGTGTAATGTGAAATTGTTAAATGAATGTGTTAGCATGTGAATAAGTGTAAACCCATATGAATGTGTTTAATTCATGTCAAAACAGCAAGCTAAAGGTATGTATGTTGGTGTTAAATGCATATGAAAATGATTAGAATCCATGCTAGGTTGCTAATTATTTTATGCTTAATTCCATGCTCTAGATGGGTAGAGTTGTACCACAATATAGATAATGTTGAATTGTTAAATCATGTTACATGTATACGTAGTAAGCATGTGTAGGAATGTGAGTGATACAATTTAATGTTATAAGCATGTATCATGTGTTCTATTGCTATAAGTTTTTCCATGTATAATAGTTTAGATTGTATAAAGCATAGAACATGAGTTACTCCTTATCTTTAAAAGTCAGTATGTGCATATGATATGTGTAACGACCTGAGAACCGGACCCTCGGCCCACGCCGAGGACCCGATTTCCGCGGTCGCTGCCCATGGATCCGAGGACCCAGAATGGCTATAATCTATGTCTAACAGGATATGTAATAGAAGTAAACGTCAAGTGCTAAACTAGAAGCATACAAGCGGAAACAGAAAAGAGAGCGAGACCGATGTGTACCCCTCTAAGTACAGTCCCAACGCACGCACGCTAGTACAAGTAAAAGGCAGGGGAAGAATAGATCCCTTAGGGGCATACCCCGAGGGTGACGTACACTGAAAAAGGGGAACCACTACTAGCTACGGGATCCTCCCCTACCGCCCCGTCTCCTCCGCCCGACGCGTGCCCTGCCGCTGCTGAGAAGTCTCATCTGGGAAAAGGAGGGATGAGCTTCACAACAGAAGCTCAGTAGGGACTACTAATCTCCTACTGGCTCTAATAGGCAGAAGAATATATATATCAAATAAATACCATCAGTTTATATCTTCTACCTATAACCGGAAGTGCGGAAGCGAAGCTACAACTAGCACGGTACAGAAACACAACACGGTCGGAAACTCCGTACGACTGCTCGTCGTGACCACCACAAGGCTAGCAAACATAGACAGAGGAAACTCCGCCTGTACAAGGAACACTAGCTATGGAAAACACTACCACTAGTCAAAGGTCAGGTGCGCCCACCGACGTCTTACCCTCGACCTGAGTCCTAACCCTCACGTCTCGTCAGAGCGAGGTAGGACACAAAGTACACAATAGTAATCGCCATAGTCTGGCTGGCCTACGGTCCCACGCCTGTTCTCTTCAAGCAATTTGGGGCCGCCAGGAGCGAGACAGTGAGAAACAGGACTGGCTGGCCTGCGTTGGGTAGAACTCCTAACCGTCCTCGACGTCCTAGACCAACCACGAGAGCTCTGCAAACGACTTAACGTCGCTGTCCTAACCACCATTTTCCCCTCTGCTCCAGAGTCCGCCTACTGGGCTGCCAACTCGAGCACGCTCGTAGCCCAGAGTACTCCCTCAACAGTCTCCCGAGAACGGGGGTCCCAGGCAACGGTAACAACCTCTCACACGTGACAAGCCCTCAAGTGCCGAGCACCCGGCGAACGACTAGTGTAGGACCATACTAGGAAACTAGCACAGGTGCCATGGGTACAGTAAACGAAATGGAAATGGCGAAGACCAAACCTGTCTCTCGGCTGTAGTCGCGACGCATCGGGCCGTCGCGACCTTGTCACGACGCCCTTCCCTGTCGCGACACTGTCGCGACGGCCCTAGCCGTCGCGACTAGGTCGCGACACCCAAGAGCGTCGCGATCATGTCGCGACCAGCCAGGCCGTCGCAATAAGATCGCGACCTCTATAGTGGTCGCGTCTTCAGCAGAGGGGGGTTCCGAACCAAGCCTCCCGGAGACCACCCCAAAAATGGGATACACACAAACACAGGGGGAGGGGAGCATGCTCAACATGTATTGAAAGCTGTAAATCATCAAAACCACCCATTAACCCCACAAAAACATGGATTAACAAGGATCTACGCTCGAAGGGGAAACCTCACTCAACCAGGATCATGGATCCTCACACTCCCACAACCACAACCCATGAGGAAACACCATCTCTAGGGGGAGGGGAGCATGCTTAGGGCAAGAGGATCAAGGGTCCCTACCTCCACGCGAAGCGTAAACCCTTTGGGGCCTTCTCGTAGGAATGATCGCCTCCTCCTCGCTCCAAACGACATGACAACATCCCCTGCACGTACGGGACGCCACCTCCTCAGCACGAGCACCATGAGCGGGAAGAACAGGCGAGAAACTGCAAGGAAGCTCGAGAGGGGGAAAAGAGGGAAGAAGGGAGAGTGAGAGGGCATGAGGGGGAGAATGGGCACGGCCTCGATTTTAAACTGATGGCCCCCAGAACGAGATGGGCCGACCCGGTGCGACAACTAACATGTCGCGATGCCCCTAGGCGTCGCGACCTTCTCGCGGCGGCCGCGCCCGGCGCGACCCCAAAAAGCGGTCAAACCTCGAAGTCCGGAAAAGCAATCACGACGGATAACCAGGTCGCGTCAACGCTGCATGCGCCTGACACCCGTCAAAGCCATTCTGACAGAAAGGACATCGGTCACATCCGTCAAAAAAGTAGTCGCGACGCCCACAGACATTGCGATAACGACGCGACGGCTACCCCCGTTGCGACAAGAACGTGACGGCCGGGTATGGCGCCACCCAAGCCTGTCGCGGCAGGCCTCTCCAGCGCGACCACATCGCGACCAGGATGCCTGTCGCGACCCTGAGGACGGGGCCAAAGGGCCCAAGGGGGGTGGGTCTTACATCCCACCCTCCTTAAGACATTTCATCCTCGAAAAGAAAACAACTCGGTCTCAACCCGGAAAATAGTACAAGGAGAAGACATACTAATCAATCAAACAAATAAGGGAACTACTCCTGCATCTCATCCTCGCGCTCCCAGGTGGCCTCGCCACCAACGCAGTTCTGCCAAATGTTGGGTTGAGTGTGTTTTGGAATTTCTTAAAGTTGTATTTTAATGATGACCATTGAACATCACTCATACCTTGATTTTAATGATGACATATTGAACATGTTATACATTTTATACATATCACAACAATGCTTAAACAACATGTTTTTGATGTTTAATATCTCACATTTTAGTGATAATATCTTGTATTAATGGTTTACACTTTATATTTTCAGGTTTACACAAATTTATCACAGTGGTGTTGACACAGTCCACCTGTGTGTCGACACTAGTTCACTGTCCCAGAAGCCTGTTCTGAAGCAGTAGAAAGTGGTGTCGACACAATCTGCCTGTGTGTTGACACAGTCTGCATGCGGTGTCGACACAGTGCACCTGTGTGTCGACACTAGTTCACTGTCCCAAAAGCCTGTTCTGAAGCAGTAGCCAGTGGTGTCTGTTGTGTCTCTGGTTTTGATGATGTCATATCAACATGTGAAAATGTGTAGACAATTGACACACGTCATTTGTTTTGTAGGTACGACTCAACTGGAATAAAGAAAAGTGAGAAGTTATCAGATAAGGTCGACACTATCTGGAACTTAGGTCGACACTAGATGTCCTTGGATGATGCAATGACAGGTTGAGATCAAATCAGATCAACACCACTTAGAGAGCATGTTAACACCATAGTTGTCTTCAAGTTAGTTCAAGGAATTATAACTCTGATAAGGTCGACACTAAGCAAAGGCAGAGTTCACCTTGGAGACAACTGAAGCTAAGGTCGACACTAATTGTATCTAAGGTCGACATTAACAGTCTATCAGGCCAACTCAGAAGGAAGTACAAGTGAAGATCTTGGAGATCTCAGGTTTGACTCGTGTCTATGGAGTCTGAGAAGTGTGCTTCTCTTCAAATTGAAGTGTGTGTGTCGACACTAGTCCCTGGCAGTGTCGACTCTATTACACTTAGAATTTTTGTAAGTGTGCAGATGCTATCACGTGAGCACGTGATCCAAGGCAAAGTGACTAGAACTTTTTCTATACATGTCACATGTTCTGGAAGGCGCCGATACTTGGTGGCAAAAAGATTCCTCCACTTTTGGGCGAAATTGTTGAGGGGCCCACAGCACAGAATCCCATGCAATCAGGTAAAAAGGGAGAAGAAGCTCCAGTTCGTAACAAGAAGTGAGGGGCTTGCGTAATGCGGTGAACAAGAAAGAGTTAAGCAGAGCAGAAGAAAAAGATCAGAGGTTCTGAAGCAGCACGATGACACAATTTTCGAATTGGAACTATGATCGGATGGAAGCGACGCTGAATCAAGTATGATCTGAAGTTTAAAAAGCTGGTGCTGAGTCTTCGTCAACAGAGGATCAGAAAGCTTCTCCAATCTTAATTTCTGTGAACCAATTGAGGCAATTCTCAAAGGAATTCATCGGATGGGAAATCAAATCTGAAATCCAGAGGAGCTGCAATACGAATTCATATCCAGAGCAGGGAGTTTGATGAATTCTCTATATATTTCAGTGATTTTCCTTTTCATTCTTTTGAATTTCTTCTGAGCATTCGGACTGTGTGCTATCTGCTTCTTAGTGAAGTAGTTTGAATTGATCAATCATGAGTTGTGAGTGGATCAATTGAGTTGAAGCTGTGTATCATCGGTGTATTAAAGTTGTGTATCAGCTGTGCTTTCAAGCTGTAAGGCAGCGGTTGTGGAGAAGCTGTGAATCAGCGGATGTTTGAGAACTTCTGTTAGAGGTTCTGTTAGTGGTACCTCACTGATTTAGTGAGGGGTGGATGTAGGTCTCCTTATTGGAGCCGAACCACCTTAAAATTCCTTTGTCTCTTTTATGGTTTGTGCTAGCCTCACATTGTGTGTTAAACATCTAAGTCATTGAATCGAAATTAGATCCTTAAATTCGAATTTGTGTTAAAATTTTGGAAGATTCTCTATTCACCCCCCCCCCCCTTTAGATAATCATTTCACACACAACACGTGGTATCAGAGCCTGGTTCTCCAATTTATTTGGTTTCACGACCAGGAGAGATTTGTGTATGATGGAATCTAGGGGTTACATTGCTGAGGGTCATTCTGTGAATAGACCACCCTATTTTGATGGTACTAACTATGCATATTGGAAAACTCGTATGCATGTTTTTTTGCGAGCTCAAGACCATCAAATATGGAGAGTGGTGAACAATGGACCTTATGAGCTGTCCGAGGAAGAAGAGGAGTGGACTCCAGAGGAGATCAAGAAGTCAAATGCAAATTGGAGTGCAATGAATATTATGCAGTGCTCACTGCATCCTACTGAATTTTCAAGAGTCTCATCGTGCTCAAGTGCTAAAGAGATCTGGGATCGCCTTATGGTAATATATGAAGGCACATCTGAGGTAAAAGAAACTAAGGCCAACATGTTAGTTTCTGAATATGAGGCATTTCGCATGAAGCATGATGAAACTATCTCTGAAATGTATGGTAGATTAACCTTGCTAACTAATGGGCTGAAAAACTTGGGTAAAGTTTACACAGATAAGGAATTAGTTAGAAAAATTCTTAGATCATTAACACTCATTTGGCATCCTAAAGCAATTGTTATTGAAGAATCTAGAAACTTATCCACAACTACTGTAGATGAGTTGATAGGTTCTTTAATGACATATGAGTTGGGTTTAAAAAGAACTGAGGATGATCTAAAGAAGAAGAAACCTCTTGCTCTTAAAGCAAGTCCTAGCACCAAGGAGGCTACCGAAGACAGTGAATCAACCACCTCTGAAGATGACTCAGGTGAGTTTGCTTTGATGACTAGGAAGTTCAGGAAATTTCTGAGAAAAGAAGGCAAAGGTTTTCTGAAAAAGAAACCATACAACAACAATTTGTCAAAACCTAAAGCCAATGCAAATAAAAAGACTGATAGAATTGTTTGTTACAATTGCAGGAAACCAGGACATGTCAAGTCTGAATGTCCTGAGGTTCAGAAGAAAACTCAGCCTAGATGGAATAAAAACAAGCAGAAGGCTATGGTTGGTACCTGGAGTGAAGAAGAAGAAGAAGATGAAGAGGAGGAAAGCTCAGATGCTGAGGACACTCATTCAAAGCTTTATTTAATGGCTATAGAAATTGAAGAAGAAGAGGTAAGTTCCTTATTTAAGGATTTCAGTTTGGAAGATTGGGAGTATGTTTACTTCGAACTTATGGACCAGTATGATGCTCTTAAAAAGGAAAACAAAATGCTCAAAAAGAAACTGAAACATTCCTCTCAGAACATCTTAACAGAAGAAAAAGAAAAAGAGTGTTCACAAGAGATAAATGCTCTAAAAGAAGTTGTAAGTGAATTGAAAAATCAAAATATTGAAATTCTTGATGAAATAGCTCTTGTCTCTGAAAAGAATGCAGCCTTACACAGTGTTAACACTGAACTACAAAAGGAAATTGAAGTTCTGCAAAATGAAATAAACAAAAGGCAGGAAGTTCTTGAAAATTTTGAGTGGCAAGAACAATCTTGAAGCTCTTCTAGGCACAAGAGTAAACTTTAACAAGGAAGGGTTAGGTTTTAATCCCACAAAGAAGAAGGAAGTAGGAAGGAAAACTATAGCATTCATTTCTTCAAAAACATCTGAAGCTTCCACTTCAACAGAACAAGAAATGTGAAAATTGAAAAGAATACAAAACAGGATGGAAAAGCAAAGTTGGTTTACACCAAAGAAACAAATAGAAGAAAGACAACAAAAGCTGAAAATGAACAAGTATTTCAAAAGAACAAAAAACTGAAATCACCTGTCTGGCAAGGTCGACACTATACCTTTGATAGGTCGACACCATCGTACAAAAAATCACAAAATTTGGGAAATTGAAGAAATAGTAGGTCAACACCATTTCAGAATTGGCCTCCCACCAGTTGGGTTCATGAGAAATCAAGATCCACTTACATCAATAATTAGAAATAGTCTAAATGGAATCATTCAGGTCGACACTATCCCTTCAGAGTGTCGACACATGCCTATGATTTCATCAGAAGAAATGAAACTCAACATCCTGAAAGGCTGGGGAATCAAACCAAGTTCAGATCTTACTCTGGAAATGTGGAGAAAAAGCTTTTTTTAAAAAAACACAAAAGGAAATGCTTCAAAACAATATCAAAACAGGAAACAAAATGAAAAACAGCATAATTTCATGAATGAGAATAACATAAAGGTGAATAAACAAGTCTGGATTCCAAAAGACCTACTTTCCGTGTTCTTGTTTTTGAGGTCATTGTGGGACCCAAATGTACTTGGGTTCCAAAAAATCTTTTTTGATTGTGTGTGTGCAGGTATGTCTTACAGCCAAGAAGAACTTGTGGTACTTAGATAGTGGCTGTTCAAGACATATGACAGGGGACAAGGATAAATTCTGTCTTTTATCCGAAAAGAAGGCTAGACATGTTACATTTGGAGGTAACAACAAAGGTAAGATCATTGGCTCAGGTAAGGTTGGTAGGAATCTAACCAACTCGATCGATGGAGTTCTTCTAGTGGAAGGTCTGGAGTATAACCTTCTGAGCATAAGCCAATTATGTGACAAAGGTCACAAGGTAATGTTTGATTCTCTGGGTGCACTATCTTTGAACCTGATTCTGATGTTGTTAAGTTTACTGGAAAAAGAGCAAATAATGTGTACATGGTAGATCTTGATGAATCTGAAAACACCAATATGTGCTTAAATGCAAATAAAGATGACCTAGCATGTTTGTGGCATCGTAGACTAGGTCATGCTAGCTACAGTGTACTTCATAAATTGATCAAGTTCAACATGGTTAAAGGTTTGCCTAATATCTCCTTCAAACATAACTTGAAATTGTGTGAAGCATGTTCTCAAGGTAAGCAAACCAAAAAATCCTTCAAAAGTAGATTAGAAAGTCAATCCACCAAACCTGTCGAACTTATCCACATGGACTTGTTTGGTTCCACAAGGACAAACAGTCTAAATGGAACAATATTTGGATATGTTCTTGTTGATGACTTTTCTAGATTCACTTGGGTTTTCTTTCTTGCTCACAAAAATAATGCATTCACTGAATTTCATGAATTTTACAAAAGAGTTGCAAAGGAAGGAAAATTCAAAATCATTTTAATCATGTCCGATCATGGTGGTGAATTTGAGAACACTGACTTTGAAAATTTCTGCAGGAAAGAAGGAATCATTCACAAATTTTCATCACCAAGAACTCTTGAACAAAATGGAGTTATTGAAAGGAGAAACAGAACCCTTGTTGAAATGGCAAGAACCATGTTGATTGAGAGTGGTCTGTCAAGGAAATTTTGGGCTGAAGCAGTTAACACCTCTTGTTATATTATAAACCGTGCAATGGTAAGACCTTCTTGCAAAAAGACTCCTTATGAAATTCTGAAAAGTAAGAAACCATCAACTGCACATTTTAAAGTGTTTGGAACCAAGTACTTTATTTTAATAAACAATAAACATGACTTGGACAAATTTGAGGCCAAAAGTGATTTAGGAATTTTCCTTGGCTACTCTGATCATTCTAGAGCCTATAGGGTCTTTAATGTTAAAGATCAAATTGTGGAAGAATCTCCTCATATTACATTTGATGAATTTAATGTTGGCTTATGCAGAAAAGAGCAAGATGGGGAGTTTCTGGAAGGAGAAACCTCTAAAGTACAAGAAGAAAAGGAAGAACCAATCAAAAGAAGTACAGACCACAGTGAAGCACAAAGCTCAGCAAATGAAGTCAGGAAAGCAGATCAAATAAACATAAGAATGCTGAGAGATCATCCACAGGAGAGCATCATTGGTAACTTTCTTGACCCCCCTAGGACAAGGTCTCATTTTAAAGTAATTTCTGAACTTGATCAAATGGCCTTAGTGTCTCAACTTGAACCTAAGAACATAGATGATGCTTTAAAAGATGTGTCTTGGGTAAATGCAATGCATGAAGAACTTAATCAATTTGAGAGAAATAAAGTGTGGCATTTAGTTCCAAGACCTGCTCAAGGAGTCATTGGAACTAAATGGGTTTTCAAAAATAAAACCAGTGAGGATGGAAAAGTAATAAGAAATAAGGCTAGGCTTGTAGCAAAATGCTATAATCAGGAATTAGGTATAGATTTTGAAGAGTCTTTTGCTCTAGTAGCTAGGCTTGAAGCAATTAGAATCTTGCTTGCCTTTGCTTGTGCTCATGGTATCAAATTGCAACATATGGATGTGAAGAGTGCTTTCCTTAATGGTTTAATTAAGGAGGAAGTTTTTGTTGAACAACCTCCTGGTTTTGAATGCACTAACCTTCCTGACCATGTATTTAAATTAGACAAAGCTTTATATGGTCTGAAACAGGCTCCCCGAGCATGGTATGATCGGTTGAGCTCATTCCTTACAGGTAAAGGGTATACAAGAGGTAAAGTTGATCAAACACTCTTTACAAAATTTCAAGAAAAAGATATTTTGGTGGTCCAAATATATGTAGATGACATTATCTTTGGATCAACAAAGTCCTCCCTATGTAAGGAATTTTCAGAATTGATGACAAATGAAATTGAAATGAGTCTAATGGGAGAACTCAAATTCTTTCTTGGACTGCAGGTTGTTCAATCAAATGAAGGAATCTTTATAAACCAGTCCAAATACATTCAAGACTTGCTAAAAAAATACAAGATGGAAAATACTAAAGCAATGTCAACTCCTATGAGCACTACAGTGAGTCTAGATACAGATCTAAAAGGTAACCTTGTAGATCCAAAAATTTACAAAGGTATGATTGGCTCCTTACTCTATTTAACAGCATCTAGACTGGATATCCAATTCTCAGTATGCATGTGTGCTCGTTTTCAGGCTTGTCCTAAAGAATCCCATATGAGTGCTACAAAGAGAATTTTCAAATATCTTACTTTGATGCAGTTTCCTGCATTCAGTGATTTTAATTTAATATCTTACTTTGATGCGGATTTTGCTGGTTGTAAGTTAGATAGGAAAAGCACTAGTGGCTATTGCCAATTTTTTGGAGGATGTTTAGTTTCAGGGGCTTCCAAGAAACAACATTATGTTGCTCTCTCAACTACAAAAGTAGAATATGTTGTTGTAGGGAGTTGTGGCACACAAGTTTTATGGATTAAACATTAACTCCAAGACTACCAAGTAGATCTTGGATGTGTCCCAATATTGTGTGATAACACAAGTGCAATTTTCTTAGCAAAAAATCCAATTCAGCATTCTAGGACCAAGCATATAGAAATCAGATATCATTTCTTAAGAGATGAAGTTAGCAAAAATACTTTTGAATTGCACTTTGTTGAAACCTCAAAACAAGTTGCTATTATTTTTACAAAACCCTTGTGCAATGAAAGATTTTCTTGTTTAAGAAGAGAACTTGGATTGTGTTTGTTTGATCCATGAATGACTGTGTTTGAAATTGTTGTGATAATGTGTTTGAATGGATGATAGTGCTAAATTGAAATCCTGTTGGTTGCTGCTACATTTCTATGTGAATTTTGTCATGAAAGAAAGAAAAGATTTGGATGAAGGTCATTGGTTGATGGATCAGCTTGTCAGTTGCAATGGTTGAAGTGCATTAAGTGTTTGTACAGTTGATAAGGTCGACTCTTTCAATAATAGTGTTGACACTGCTTTCTTTCACACCAAAATTCCCAGTCCTGTAAATTCACATATTCTTGATTCCGTTCTGTAAAAAGGAAAATTCCTCTTTCTTCCAGCAAATAAAATCCTTGATTCAGTCGTTGCATTGGCCTATGTGGTATATGAAATGGTGAGTTGAAGAAGAACGGGTCAAGCCTGTCTGAATTCTTTCACTATGCGTGAGTATATGTCTCCGCCAAGTACCAAAGGTCATTGTGCACTCATTGAGGGGGAGCTCTTCTCTTGTTAACTATTCTTCTTGATTCAAGAATCCTTTTCCCTGAAAAGAAGCAATTTCATTATGAGAAGCGAAATTCTAGGCATTTTCTCAGGGGGAGTTGATTTCAATTATACATTTTTGAAAACTCCTTTATCTCAGAGTTTGAAAGACTGTGGTTTAAAAGTTATAAATTTTTTAATTAACTGTTAGAAAATTCTTTGAAGAATTCAAATCAATTAACTAACAGTGCAGAAAGAAGTTCTTTTGGTAAGAAGGGCCTTTCTATTAAACCTTGAAAATTCATGTAACTTGTCTTTCTTGGTCAAATTTTCAAGCTTTCTGAAATATATTGTTTAAGAAAAATATATCTTCTTGACCCAGAAATAAAATAATTGATAAAAGTTTCTTCTACAAATGGCAGAACAATGTCTATGCTCTGAGAAACTGTAAATTTTTGGTAAAATCATAATATCATTACATGTCATGATGAGCTAGTTATTTCTGCTCAGAAACTCAAAATGAATCTGATGTAATCTGAGTAATTGGGGATCCTGGTGTTGGATAGACATGTTTTCTCACATGAAAAGATACATCTTACTTATTCCTAAAGCAAAATGATTTCCTAATTGAGTAATCAGGAGCTCTAGTGTGTACAAAACATGGGTTCTTGCATGAAAAATGAAAGAGATCAGATTGTTCATTTGTAATAAAAAAATGGTATTAAAGAAATTCATGTTTCTGAAAAGTCAAGACTGCTTGCTAACCTCTTAAACATATTTCAGCTTGTTAGAATATTCTTCCAAGGACACCTTGTTCCATGAAATGAGTAAATGGATTAATACTGATGCAAATTCTTTATCGAAAGAATTTTCTTCCAATCTGTTATTAATTCATATGTGTTTCTCAATATTTTTCTGTGGTTAATGTGAAAATTTATAATTTTGAAATCATAGATCTGAAAAACAAGGAGAAAGAGTGTAAAAAGTGCGTAATTACTGTTAACCTCTCCTGAATCTTCAATGAGTTTAGTGGTTCATAGTGAAATTCTTTTGTGTCGACTCTATCAACCATAGAGTCGACGTTACTCTATCTCTGGTGTTGGAACATGCTATCCCTATACTGTTCCACATGTCCATGTTACTCCCAGAGCAGGTCGACACCTTTTTAGTCACGTCTCTTTAGATGCTTCTATTCCGAAAAGGTGTTTATGAAAAACCCTCCTTCTCCTCAACTCTCTCCAGAAAAACTATCTCTTTTGCAACTTCATCTCTGCTCCTCTCTCTTCTAGCTACCTTGCTCTTTCTCACATGGCTCCCAAACTTCAACCTCGTCGCAGCGGGAAGAGGAAGCAAGTTGAGTCGCAAAAGTTGCAAAAGGAATTGTGTTTCATGAGAAGAAGTCTGTTGTTCCTGCCTTCTCTAGCTGCAGATTCTCACATCCTCGTACGGCTAAGGAAAATAACTTCGCCAAGGGTAAGAAAAAGTTGGAATTTGTTGATTTAAGTAGTTCTGAGGAGAATGCTTCCAGCCAGCAAGGGTCTCAGGCTGTTCTTGCAGAAAACCCTAATTCCCAGGAAACGGGAAATGGCTCTGATCATCAGCGTGAGCAGGAAGAGATGTCAAATTCGTCATAGAAATCCAGTGAAAATAAGTCAAAGTCCTCAGAAGAAATTGAAGATGTCAACTTTGACCAACTGCTAGTCGAGGAAGATGAAGAAAAAGCAAACACAGAGCACAATGAAGAAAAAGAAAATGTAGATGGAGATGATGATAGAAATCCTGAGAAGCATATTTCTGAAGGAGTACAGGAAGAAGAAGAATCAGAGAATGATACTGCTGATTCCAATGATGAAGAAGAAGATCAGACACCCTCAAGAGCAAAAAGGATGATCATAGGAAACAAATCTCTTTTGCATCCTAGGATCATCAATGTTCATGATGAAGGTATGTCCAACTTGGTGCCATAACTTCTTGAAATGTTGGATTTTCAAGGATGGACAGACTTTGTGAGTGTGCATAGTGCACACTACCCTCTTTTGGTTGAAGAGTTTTTCAGAAACCTTGTTAGAAAAAAGCACTCTCTTGAGTCAAATGTAAGAGGGGTTCGCATTGTACTCACAAATGGCATTGTGAGTCAATTGTTGGAGATACCAAATGAGGGTTACAATCCTCAGGACATCAGGTTTTGTGCACATGAGGCCTTTTCTGTTCTAATAGGTCAACCACATAATGTTCTTGATGTGAATCAAGCAAAAGTCTCACATCTGAATGCCAACAGATTTCCACCTACCCATAGACTTTTGCATCATTGGTGTACAACCATCTTAACTCCTCAGGGAGGAGGGAGGCAGAGAGTAACAAGTTTACAGAGATGCATTATAATGTTTTGTCTGATTAAAAGAGTGAAGATCAATTTGGCTTCTATTTTCTGTCAGTTGATTCATGAAGTGACAATACCTAAGCTGAGAAGGAGTTTGCCATATGCCGCTCATTTATCCTCGATTTTTCAGATGATAGGTGTTCCTCTTGCTGGAGCAAAGCTCCAAAAGATTGCCAAATTTCACATATATGATTTGGACCACATTGTGAAGTTCATGAAGCTAAATCTAGAATCTCAAGAGGATGTCAATGTTGCATTGGAGCAGGATCAGATACAACTAGCTGAGGGAGATCACCAAGGTCAAGATCATGTAGCTTCTAAGGAGGTTTTACCAGAACAGTCACTTCCCATCCCTTCTCCACCATATGTTCCTTCCTTTGATCCCCCACACATTTCTCCTACCTATATTCCTCAATTTGAAAATGCTCCATCTGTGCATGATATTCCCTCATCCTCCACTACAGCAGCTCCAATTCCACCCTCTCTTATCACATTTCTAAACGAGCAGTTTGATTCTGTCCATAAATCTCTTGATCTTTTGAACACCAAGATGGCAGAGCAGGCCTCACATTTCGACAGTCGGTTGGAACATATTGAAAAACATCTGCAAGCAAATGTAAACAGGTAGGAACAAATTCACAGGTTTACAAAAGTCAGGTCTGATCAATTGGTTCTTACCATTGGGGATGTTTTCGATAAAGCTACTTATACTCAAGCCAAAATTTTTGACAAAATTGAATCTATTGCTCAAGAGCTTTAGCAAAGTGCAGACAACTTTAATGCTATTCCTGGTTTGGCTCAGTCTCTTAGACTAATTCTTCATCGCATGAATTTTCTTAGAATCAATAATGAAGATATTTCTAAAGAACTACACCTGATGAGAGATGAGTCCAACAAAGTATGGAAAATGCATGATATCAATGAATCTGATCACAGCAATCAGGCTACTTCATCTGCAGTTGCACCTACTATGCCTCATGGTGTGGACAATGTGCCAGTGGTAATTGAAACTCAGATCAACAAGTTGACAGATTTTCTGAATGTCCGATTCAATGCAGTTCAAATATATCTTTCCGACAACTATGAGGATCTGATTTTTCGTCTTCCAAGGATTAAGAACAGGCTGTTTCCTAGGCAGTCAACTCCTCCTCCTCATTGAGTTTATTTTTTTTTTATTATGTCAAAGGGGGAAAGGGTTGTTGATGGTTGATCTATTGGGGTTGATCTACTGTTGATTTCTTTTTGGAGATTAAAGAAAATGTCAAATATAATGGTTGATATCTTTTTGTAAAGCTTCTGTTGAATGAATGAAAATATTAGTGTCTCTTTTGAATGAAAATAATATGGTTGTTTTAATTGCTTCAATGGACTGTTTACCTGTGTGATGTGAATGAGCTGTAACTAAGGTGGAATGATTGGATAGTGTAATGTTTCTCAACCTTCAAAGATCAAACATCATTGGTTGTCATCATCAAAAAGGGGGAGATTGTTGTGTCCCTGGTTTTGATGATGTCATATCAACATGTGAAAATGTGTAGACAATTGACACACGTCATTTGTTTTCTAGGTACAACTCAACTGGAACAATGAAAAGTGAGAAGTTATCAAATAAGGTCGACACTATCTGGAACTTAGGTCGACACTAGATGTCCATGGATGATGCAATGATAGGTTGAGATCAAATCAGATCAACACCACTCAGAGAGCATGTTAACACCATAGTTGTCTTCAAGTTAATTCAAGGAATTATAACTCTGATAAGGTCGACACTCTGTGGTGATAAGGTCGACACTAAGCAAAGGCAGAGTTCACCTTGGAGACACTAATTGTATCTAAGGTCGACACTAACAGTCTATCAGGCCAACTCAGAAGGAAGTACAAGTGAATATCTTGGAGATCTCAAGTTTGACTCGTGTCTATGGAGTCTGAGAAGTGTGCTTCTCTTCAAATTGAAGTGTGTGTGTCGACACTAGTCCCTGGCAGTGTCGACTCTATTACACTTAGAATTTTTGTAAGTGTGCAGATGCGATCACGCGAGCACGTGATCCAAGGCGAAGTGACAGGAACTTTTTCTGTACACGTCACCTGTTCTGGAAGGCGCCGATACTTGGCGGCAAAAAAATTCCTCCACTTTTGGGCGAATCTATTGAGGGGTCCACGGCACAGAATCCCGTGCAATCAGGTAAAGAGGGAGAAGAAGCTCCAGTTCATAACAAGAAGTGAGGGGCTTGCGTAATGCGGTGAACAAGAAAGAGTTAAGCAGAGCAGAAGAAAAAGATCAGAGGTTTTGAAGCAGCATCACAATGTAATTTTTGAATTGGAACTATGATCGGATGGAAGCGATGCTGAATCAAGTATGATCTGAAGTTTAAAAAGCTGGTGTTGAGTCTTCGTGAATAGAGGATCAGAAAGCTTCTCCAATCTTAATTTCTGTGAACCAATTGAGGCAATTCTCAAAGGAATTCATCGGATGGGAAATCAAATCTGAAATCTAGAGGAGCTACAATACAAATTCATATCCAGAGCAGGGAGTTTGATGATATCTCTATATATTCCAGCGATTTTCCTTTTCATTCTTTTGAATTTCTTCTGAGCATTCGGACTGTGTGCTATCTGCTTCTTGGTGAAGTAGTTTGAATTGATCATTCATGAGTTGTGAGTGGATCAATTGAGTTGAAGCTGTGTATCAGCGGTGTATTGAAGCTGTGTATCAGTTGTGCTTTCAAGCTGTAAGGCAGCGGTTGTGGAGAAGCTGTGAATCAGCAGATGTTTGAGAACTTTTATTAGAGGTTCTGTTAGTGGTACCTCACTGATTTAGTGAGGGTTGGATGTAGGTCTCCTTATTGGAGCCGAACCACCTTAAAATTCCTCTGTCTCTTTTGTGGTTTGTGTTAGACTCGCATTGTGTGTTAAACATCTAAGTCATTGAATCGAAATTAGATCCTTAGATTGGAATTTGTGTTAAAATTTTGGAAGATTCTCTATTCACCCCCCCCCCTCTAGATAATCGTTTCACACACAACAGTGTCGACACAGTCTACCTGTATGTCGACACACTTCGACTAAAGCTCAAAAATGTGGATTTTTCTGGACACGTGGCTATTTAGGGATTAAGGGAATTGACCTAGATTTCCATGCCCATGCACCCCAAGGCACCTTATGGACATATGGGGCTATATATACCCATGATCCTTGTACTCCAAAGGCATCCCACGCAAAGAAAGCTCAGAGCATTCCAGAAGAAGAGCATTTGAGCGGGAAAGGCTCCTATGTCTAGAAGGAGAGCAGCAGAGCGCCGCTAAGGGGAAGAAGAAGGAGAAGAAGAAGGAGAAGAAGGGGAGGAGTTCGTGGCTGCAGTAGTGCTGATCCAGATGGAGATCCAGCCGAGTCTGTGTTTGTATTGAGTGTCAATTTCCCTGGGGGATCTGTGTATGTGTTCTACACAGATCGCCCAATTCTATTTGTCTTTACCATTTTATCCTGTACTGAAATAGATCGTGCTAGAGGATCTATACTCTAAGTGTGCTTGTTCTAGCAGAACTTGGATCTATTGTGATCTAGAGGTTTGAGTACTTTGTACTCTGGTTTGGAGCGTAGTGCTCTGGGTTGGAGCCGTTGTGCTCTGGTGCTGGAGCCGTAGTGCTCAAGGGCTTATGAATTTGCTGAATTCATAAGTGGTTGTGGAGTAGGTTGTCGTGCCTATCTCCTGGGTTTCTTTGAGTCATTGCACTCAAAGAGGTTGGAGTCATCGTGCTCAGATTGTATTACACTTGTGCTAGTGGTTCCTCCGTTGTGAGGAGGTGGACGTAGGAGACACAAGTTGTGTTCTCCGAACCACCTTAAAAATCTTCTGTGCACTATGGTTTGATGTGTGATTTGTTGTTCTTATTCACTATACTCACACATCACACTTGAATCAAATTGAATTGTGTGTTTCACTCATTTTAATTCCGCTGCTATTCACACACATTCTTAGTTCATCTGATTAAGTCACCTATCCGATCCCAACACCAAACGACCTTCACCAGCGGGATCTACTTCCGGCGCAATTGCTGCACTCTGCGGTCACCAACTCTGACCGGGTACTCTGGCACTGACAGATCTGGTGCTACCTCAAGCTGTGAGTAGTCCAACACGTGTGATGGATCTGCAAGGTATCTCCTGAGCTGCGAAACATGGAAAACACTGTGCACACCTGCCAGCTCTACTAGAAGACTCAACCTATACGCTACCTCGCCGACCCTCTCTGAGATAGGGAAAGGCCTAATGCACCTAGGACTGAGCTTTCCCTTCTTGCCAAACCTCATAACGTCGTTGGTCGGCAAGACCTGCAAGAAAACAAGGTCACCTACACTGAACTATAACGGCCTCCTGCAGACGTCTGCGTAGCTCTTCTGCCTGCTCTGTACTGCTCTGCACTGCTCGAAGCCTCTGCCTGACCAGACTGACCGTGTCTGCACACTGCTGCCCTAACTCTGGTCCCAAAAGCTGCCTCTCTCCAAACTCGAACCAGTGAAGAGGTGTCCTGCATAGGCGACCATACAAAGCATCGTATGGCGCCATTTTGATGCTCGAGTGATAGTTGTTGTTGTAGGCAAACTCTACCATCGGAAGGTGCAACTCCCAAGTTCCACTCCAGTCCAAGCAGCACGCTCTCAGCATATCCTCCAAAGTCTGAATGGTCCTCTCTAATTGCCCGTTTGACTGCGGATGATACGCTGTGCTCAACCTCAACTCTGTGCCAAGTGCTCTCTTCAGACTGCGTTAAAACCCTAACGTGAACCTCGGATCTCTGTCGGAGACGATCGAAACTGGAGAACCATGCAACGAAATGACTCTGCCCACGTACAGCCTGGCTAACCTGTCCACTGACCAGGACATCCTGACTGACAAAAAGTGCGCTGACTTGGTCAAACGATCCACGATCACCCAGATACCATCATGCCTCTGCGGGGTGCGGGGCAAACCAACCACAAAGTCCATGGTGATGTCATCCCACTTCCACACGGGAATGGGCAATGGCTACAGCTCACCACCAGGATGCTGATGCTCGGCCTTCACCCGCTAACAGGTAAGGCACCGAGCGACAAACTCCGCCACACCCCTCTTCATCCCTGGCCAGTAGAAGAACCTCCTCAAGCAATGGTATGTTGGGTTGAGTGTGAATATAATTCATTTCCCCTCATATTTTGATGATGACAAGTTGTGATTTTAATGCACAATAATTGGAACATGTTAAATGCACCACACATGTAATGACCATATTCAAAAAGCATGTTTTCAAACACATTTATCATTTATTTTCATGATAATACATTGGACTAATGAAATATGTGTTTATTTCTCAGGGACACACAATTCTTCCAAGGGTAGTGTCGACACACCCCATACTAGTGTCGACACAATGCTCCAAGCCCTAAGCCAAAAGATGAAGAAATGGTCAAGTAGTGTCGACACAAGATCAAGCAGTGTCAACACTAGACCCAGCTCCCAATGAACCCTGTCAACAGGCCTAGATAGTGTGTCGACACTAAACCAGATGGTGTCGACACTAGATGCCTCTCCCAGAAGGCTTGTTTAGCAGTTCTATCCAGTGTGTCGACACGAGATGAATTGGTGTCGACACTAGAGACCCTTCCCAGAGAAGCTATTTTGCCAGTCTGGAACAGTGTGTCGACACACCCCATGGGTAGGTCGACACACTCCGGAAACTCTGTGACTTAAAGTTTCTCCTGGACACGTAGCACTCTAGGGGTTTGGTGGATCGGCCTTGGATCATGTGCCCACGACCCCCAAGGGTAATTTTGGACATTTTAGGTATAAATACTCTCCCAATTGGCCATCCAACAACAAGAGAGCCTCCAAGAGCCTTCCAGAAATCCTTTTGGCGGCAGAGAGAGCTCTCCTCCCTGTTCCTGCTCCCCTTGTGCTCCTTCACCCCAATTCACACATCTTCAAGCACAAGAAGAGAAGTCTGATCCAGGATGAAGCAATGTGATCAACTTCCAAGGATGCAGATCGAGTAGAAGCAGACAAAGGTAAAGAATTCAAGGAAGATCCCAAAGACCAAGTTGCAGAGCATCGGCCTGGGACTTCAAGAGATCGAGCTTCTTCACAATTCAGCATCTACAAGGGAGTCTTCTTGAAGAACAAGGACATTCACCCCATTCCTCATTTCCCCTTGTTTCTTCTTGGTCATTCTAGAGATTGTGCATGAGCTGTTGCATTAATCCTCTTGAATGAACCTTTTAGATCAGATCATTGCTAGAGGATCTGAATCTTTGTGTTTTGTGATCTAGCAAGTGGTTTGTGAGCATGTGTGCTCAGTGTTGAGTCGTTGTACTCAGTTGTGGTTGAGCAATTGTGCTCAGGTTCTAGAGTAGTTGTGCTCTAGAGGTTGTGTGAGTTGTAGAACTCTGTGTTAGAGTTGTCAGGCTCCAGTGTGTGTGGTGTATCCGGTTGTTTAGTGGATCCTTACAATGTGAGGGGTGGATGTAGGAATCACATGGTGTGATTTCCGAACCACCTAAAAATTCTTTGTGCAGTAGTTTGTGTGTGACTTAAATTCACATTGCGCTAGATGTATGCATAGGGTTTTTTGAATTCACCTTTAATCAACTTGATTCCACACTTCAATCATCTAATTCACACAATCACTCATCAGATCTAAATTGTTCTTTCAAATTGCCTCTGATTCTATGCATTGTTTTAAAATTGGATAAGCTTCCGCAATAGTTGGCCTAGATCTATTCAACCCCCCCCCCTTCTAGATCTTGTCCATCACATCTTCGATCCTTCAATTGGTATCAGAGCGGGTTATATCTGATTTGATCTGAGTGCTTTCTATTTGTTCTGTGTGTTTTGCTTGCTTGCTTGCTGAGTGTTTTCTTCATTGCACCATCTAGTTAATTCAATGGATTCTAGAGGGTTCATAGCTGAGGGTCATTCCATTAATAGGCTACCCTTCTGTAATGGGACGGACTATTCTTATTGGAAGAATAGAATGCAAGTTTTTCTTAGAGCCCAAAATTATGAAATCTGGAAAGTAGTTGAGGTAGGCCCCTATGAGAACCAGGGAGAGGAAGAAACCTGGACCAGGGAACAGATTAGAAGGGCTACCTTGAATTATAGTGCCATGAATATGATCCAGTGTGCAGTCCATCCTAAGGAGTACTCAAGAATCTCCATGTGCAAGTCTGCCAAGGAGATGTGGGACAAACTTGAGCTACTCTATGAGGGAACATCCCAAGTGAAAGAAACCAAAGCTAACATTCTTGTCTCTGAGTATGAATTGTTTATGATGAAATCTAATGAGACAATTTCTGAAATGTTTGCCAGGTTTATGATCATTGTGAATGGACTGAAGGCCTTAGGTAAGGATTATATAGATGCTAACTTGGTAAGGAAAATTTTACGCTCTCTCTCTCTTCAATTTGGCACACTAAGGCCACAGTCATTGAAGATTCTAAAGATTTGTCCAAAATCTCTTTGGACGAATTGATAGGATCCTTAATGACTTATGAAATCAATCTAAAAAGAAATGAAGAACATATAATTAAAACCAAGCCAGTAGCACTAAAGGCCTCTTCAAGTAACAAAGACAAGAATCAGGAGAAAACAAGTTCTGATGAGTCTGAGTCCAATGAGGATGAGATTGCCCTCATGACCAGGCAATTCAGAAAATTCTTAAAATACAGGATAGAAAAATTATCTGGGAAAAAGAAATTCCCATCAGGAAAAAGAAACACTTCCTTTTCTAATGCCAATTCTAATAGGAATCAGAAATCTGATGAAACTGTCATTTGTTACAGGTGCAACAAGCCAGGACATATAAAGGGAGAATGTCCTGAGAATAAGAAGGAGAAATACAAGAAGATTCACAAGTTCAAGAAGCCGAAGGCCATGGTAGCCACTTGGTCTGATGAAGACTCAAGTGAGAAGGAAGAAGAAAAATCCTCAAGCTCTGAGAGTGAGGAAATTTGCTTCATGGCAAACAGCTCAGATGGAAAGGTAAGTACTTCTTTCGAAGACTATTCAATTGATGATTGGTAAGATGCCTATGCTGAGCTTGTTGAAAACTACTCTGAAATTAGGAAAGAAAACAAGTTATCTCAAAAAGAAAGTTGAAAACATTGTGCATAACCAATCCATCAATAAAAGAATTTGTGAACTGGAAAGTGAAGTAGCTGAACTTAATGAAGAAAAAGAAAATCTCCTGAACATAATTGATGAGCTTAAGCTTACATCCCAAAAGGCCACCCATGAATTTAAAGAACTGTCTGAAAAGCTGGAAATGGAAAACAAAGATAAACAACAAAATGTTGAAGAAATCAAAACCTTAGAAAACCAGCTAAAAGAAAAGGATGAAGTCATTGAAACCTTCACAAAAGGTAAAGACAATTTGGAGGCCTTGCTGGGAGCTAGAATGAAATCAATTTCACATGGACTAGGATTCAACAAACAAAAACTCAAGAAAGACAAATCTGCTGAAATAAGAGAAAAAGCACCCTTGATCAATTTTGTCAAAGGTTCTAGTCTTGAAAACACAAAAAATAAGCAAGTGTCAAGCAACACAGTAGAAATTTCAAAAACACAGAACAAAGAGAAACCAAACAGGTCGACACAATCACCTAACAGGTCGACACAAGTCCACAAAAAGATGAAATCTGTGACTGATGTGTCGACACCAGTCAAGGACAGGTCGACCTGCTCAACCTCAATAAAAAAATCAGTCAATCAAAAATTCAAGTAAAAATCTAAAAAATAAGAAAAAGTCAAAAGAAGTCATCCATAACAAACCTTGGACTTCCAAGACAGCACATTAAGCTGATTGGACTAACTCTTGGAACAATTGGTATCTCAATCCTTTTTGGTACCATCCTCAATTCTTCCATCCAAAATTTTCAGTGTACCATCAAAATCCTTGGTTTGGACCTCCACAAATGTTCAACCATGTCCAAATGCAAAACTCCCCTCCTACTGAAAACAAGAACACTGGTGTTTTTATTCCTAAGGGAAAGAACAAATTGAAAAAGACAAAAAATACCAATGAAACAAAACAAAAATTAAAAACAAATCAGATTTGGGTGAGAAAAGATTTGATGACTATGTTCAAACATTCTGATGGTCCCAACAATGTTTGGGTACCAAAATCTTCTCTCCACTGATTGTTTTTGCAGGAAGGTCGTGCACCCAACTCAAATGTGTGGTTCCTTGACAGTGGGTGTTCACGACACATGACTGGAGACAAAGCCAAATTTTCATTCCTGATTGAGAAGGAGGGAGGTTCTGTCACTTTTGGAGGTAAAAATAAAGGAAAGATCATTGGATCTGGAAAGTTGGTCAATCTTCCTCAAACTCTGTTGATAATGTTTTGTTAGTTGATGGTCTAGATTACAATTTGCTGAGCATTAGCCAACTATGTGACAAAGGTCACAAAGTTGTGTTTGAATCTGATTTCTGCAAGATAATTGACTCATCAACTGATAAAGTAAAATTCTTTGGAAAGAGGGAAAACAATGTCTACATGATCAACCTCAATAAAAACTTTTCTGAAAATATTTGTCTTGTAGCAAATAAGAATGAAATTGCATGGACTTGGCACAAAAGACTTGGCCATGCAAGTTTCAGAACAATAAATAAACTGTTAAGGCTCAATTTGGTTAAAGGTCTTCCTGAATCCTTTTCTAATGTAGAAAATCAAGTTTGTGGGATTTGTGCCCAAGGAAAACAAACCAGAAAATCTTTTAAAACCTTCAATGAGGTACTCACATCTAGGCCACTAGAATTACTTCACATGGACCTTTTTGGCCCAACAAGAATTCTAAGTCTAAGTGGCAAAAGATATGGGTTTGTAATCATTGATGATTTTACCAGATTTACATGGGTTATATTTATGTCCCACAAAAGTGATGCTTGCCTTGAATTCAGGAATTTCTGTACCACTGTCTTAACAAGTTTTCCATATAAAATCAAAAACATTTTGACTGATCATGGGGGTGAGTTTGAAAACAAATCATTTTCTGATTTATGTGCTGATCTTCACATATTTCACAAGTTTTCTTCACCAAGAACTCCAGAACAAAATGGAGTTGTGGAAAGAAAGAATAGAACTCTTGTGGAAATGGCTAGATCCATGCTCTTAGAAAGCAATTTGCCCAAATCCTTCTGGGCTGAAGCTGTGAATACAGCAAATCACATTCTCAATAGAGCATTGATCAGACCAAAAATCAGAAAAATCCCTTATGAATTATTGAAAAACAAAAGGCCAACAATCTCCTATTTCAAAATATTTGGGTGTAAATACTTTGTTCATAACAATAACAAAGAAAATCTTGACAAGTTTGATGCTAAAAGTCAGGAAGCCATCTTTCTTGGCTATTCTGAAGTGTCAAGAGCTTTTAGAGTTTATTCTCTCAAGAATCAAACTGTTGAAGAGTCTCCACATGTTATTTTTGATGAAAATTCCTTTTCAACTCATGATTCTAAATCTTGCAGGGACAGTCAAGATAATGAAGAGGATGATTTTATTGTGGATTCTTCACCGACCGTTGAGGAAATTGAAGACCTTGGTGAGAACTTGAACATTCATTCACCTACTCCAAGTGGATCAGGTAATGTTGTTCCAGATTTAAGTGCATCTCAACAGGTAACTTCTGAACATAGATTTTTGAGAGATCACCCATTGAAAAATGTAGTTGGCAATGTAAATGATAGGGTAAGGACTAGATCATCATTCCTGAATGTTATTGATGAAGACCCACTAGCTCTAATTTCCCAAGTTGAACCAAAGTCAATTGATGAAGCTTTATTGAGTTCTGATTGGATCAATGCAATGCATGATGAACTTCATCAATTTGAAAGAAATCAAGTATGGGAATTAGTACCTAGACCTAGTGACCAAACAATCATTGGCACTAGATGGGTATTCAGAAATAAATTAAATGAAAATGGTCAAGTCGTTAGGAATAAAGCTAGGCTAGTTGTAAAGGGGTACAAACTAGAATTTGGAATTGATTTTGAAGAGTCATATGCCCCTGTAGCTAGACTAGAAGCTGTAAGAATTTTCCTTGCTTTTGCATCTTCCATGAAATTTAAAGTTTATCAAATGGATGTCAAAAGTACTTTTTTGAATGGTTATATAAAAGAAAATATTTTTGTTGAACAACCTCCGGGCTTTGAAAATGAAAAACATCATAATCATGTCTTTAAGCTTCATAAGGCTCTCTATGGTCTCAAACAAGCTCCAAGAGCTTGGTATGACCGTTTGAGTTCCTTTTTGCTTGACAAAGGATACTCTAGAGGTAATGTTGATCAAACCCTGTTCACAAAAACTATCAAAAATCAAATAATTGCAGTCCAAATTTATGTTGATGACATAATATTTGGATCAACCAATAAGAGCCTATGCAATGAATTTGCAAATCAAATGAAGAATGAATTTGAAATGAGCTTGATGGGAGATTTACAATTTTTCTTGGGATTGCAGGTTAACCAAACAAGCGAGGGGATCTTCATAAGTCAAACCAAATATGTCAAGGAACTTCTGAAAAGGTTTGACTTCCAGAACCTCAAGCATTCAAGCACACCCATTGCCATTAATGCTAAACTAGAAGAAGACTCACTTGGTAAGTCAGTAGACCCAAAGACATACAGAGGTATGATTGGTTCTCTACTCTACTTAACCACTTCTAGACCTGATATTCAGTTCAGTGTGTGTTTATGTGCTAGATTTCAATCTAATCCTAAAGAAAGTCACATGTTAGCTGTTAAAAGAATTTTCAAATATCTTGTTGGAACATGTGATCTTGGAATTTGGTATCCTGCTGGTTGCAAGTTAGACTTGATTGCCTATTGTGATGCTGATTATGCTGGGTGTAAATTAGATAGAAAAAGCACAAGTGGCTTGTGTTTGTACTTAGGTGGGTGCCTAATCTCTTGGGCTTCTAAAAAGCAACATTCAGTTGCTCTGTCAACTGCAGAGGCTGAGTATGTTGCAGCTGGTAGATGTGGCACTCAAATTCTTTGGGTGAAACATCAACTTCTCGATTACAACCAAGAGTTAGGTTGTGTTCCCATTCTTTGTGACAACACAAGTGCCATAAATCTGTCTAAAAACCCAATTCAGCATTCCAGAACAAAACATATTGAAATTAGGCATCATTTCTTGAGGGATGAAGTAGCAAAGAAATCTTTGAACTCCACTTCATTGAAACTGAAAAACAAATTGCCGACATCTTTACCAAACCTCTTCCTGACAGTAGATTTTCATCCTTGAGAAGAGAACTTGGTCTTTGCAAATGTCCATCTTCTTGATCTCTCTCATTAGAGTTGAGTGTTTAGGTATATTCTGAGGGGGAGTCATTGTTTCATCATTCTTCTTTGCTTCCTTGATTCATATTGTTCACATCTCTCACTATTCAAATTCTATTTCTTTTTGACAATGAATTCTTCAACTCACATTGTGTTGAACTTCTTGGTATATCAAATGGTGATTTGAAGAAGGATAAGTTCTGCTTGTTTGGACACTTTCACTATGCGAGAGTATATGTCTCCGCCAAGTACCAAGAAATGAATATGCAATTGTTGAGGGGGAGCTTTTGTTGTTCAAAGAGAATCATTTCTGGTTTCACAATACTTGTATATCTTTATTTTGATGAAAAGTTGTTAGAATCATAATCTCAGGGGGAGCTAGAGAATTCACAACTCATTTCCTTTGCAAAATTCAACACTCTTCTTGAATTACATCAACTTCCTTGCATGATGTCCTCATTGAGTCATCTAGAACCTCAAAATGATCCTTTGAGTGATCTACTACATTTTTTTTTACAATCAACTCTCCACCATTCTCTTCAAGACTACAGAAATTCAAATCTCTTTCACAGACTGAAGAATAATGTGTGCATTGAAGTTAAACATTTTTTTTTGCAACTGATGTGAGATAAATGGTTTCAAGTTTATAAAATTCTCCTTACACTTGATATTCAACAGAGCAATGGCACAAATACTGAGAAACTACAAACCTTCACAATGAATGAAGTGCCATGTATGTCATGAGGTATTTTTGCTATCTCTGTTCAAAGGGGTTCAAAATCAAGAATTAAAAAAAAATGCTCTATATTTTTTTATGGTGACTGAGTAACTGAAAATATTGGCGTCTGATAAATGTATATTTCCATGTAAAAGGTTGTCATTTCCCCCTTTGAAACTAGATAATGAGTAAATCCCTAGTATCCAGGAACTATGGTGTGTAAAAAGCATTAGTTCTTGAGTGAACAAGATTTACTACAATTTATAGTTTGATTAAAAACACAAAACTATCCAAGGAGAATTGCCTAAAATGACCATCTCTGTCTATCATCAATTTGTTTTAAAGGTGTTTATCTTCATCACCCTTATTTTCAATCTAAAAAGATATTTTCATTTCTTTGGATTTGGAAAGTATGGTCATTTGTATTGATTGTTGAATGTCCTATATCTCTCAAATTATCATCTTACTAGTTCAAGTCATTTAATGAATATATTCTGCTTGTTGTTGAGTACATCTTGAAGTTTGTTGCATTTTTGCAAGAATAATGACAACTGAATTCTTTGGCCTCTTAAAAATCCTTGAAATGCTAATTCCATCCATCTTGAATCATGTTAAAGATATCCCAAAACTCACAAATTTTTTTCCATGCTCAAATACTCAAAGTTTCTTCAGGCCAGGTCGACACTAACCTCTTCTAGTGTCGACACATACCCCTGTCTGGGCGATTCAAGTCTTGGGCGCCGGTTAGGGTCTTCTTGTTCCTGCGAGGCATTGCACCTCCAAAACCCCTTTTATATGCAAGGTCGACCCCATGGCCACCTTCCACCTTTGAAAACGGCAACCACTCCACCTTCTTCCCTCCTCCAACCCATCTTTGTCCATCTTCCCTTCATTCCTTCTTCTCCATCCTCTGCTCTTCCACTCTCTCTTGCTTCCATGGCCCCCAAGCAAGCTCCTCGCCGTGGAGCAAGGTCCAGGGCAACCGCCAGGCCCATTTCTGTGGAATTACAACCGCCAATCGAGAGGAGAAGCAAGCGTCGGCATGACCCTGCTGAGCAGCCAGGGCCTTCCTCTGCATCTCCCACTCCATCCAAAAGAGGTAGGGCATCCTCTTCCGTTAGAGCCAGGGGGTCTGCAAACCCTAGAAGGAGAATTTTGGTTTCTTCTCCTGAAGCTTCTGAGGAATCGTCCTCTTCATCTTCTGAGTCTTCCCAGCCTTCTGAGGCTACCCCTTCCAAGTTAGTCAGTGAAGGGAAGAATATCCTGAAACCTAAGGCGGTAGACTTGGCAGATAATGAGCTGGTTGCTGCTTTTCCAGAACTTCTAGAATTCTTCAATTTTCAGTTTTGGCTACCTTTCATATCATAGTTCAGAACAATTTACCCCAGACTTGTCCAAGAGTTCTATTCGAATTTGGAATGCACTGATGAGGGGTACAAGTCTGAGGTTAAAGGTGTTGAGATAGACATGCCCATTGCTTTGGCTGCAACTCTTTTCAAAGCTCCTGATGCAGGCACAGATTATCATAATTTCGAATTTGATCTCCATGAAGCCTATTCTATTTTGACTGGTCTTCCATCTGATGAATCTGACCCTAAACAAAGCCATGTCACAAAGTTCAACACAAACACATTTCCTCCTGTGTTGAGACTTCTCCACCACATCCTCACCACAATTATCACACCTCAAGGTGGTGGAAGGGACAGACTCACCGATATACAGAGATTCATAATTTATTGCATGAAAAAGGAATTAAAGGTCAACCTCCATGTGATTATGTACCAAATTATGTCAGAGACTACGAGGAAAGATCTCCATAGGTCTCTTCCTTATGCACCTCACCTTACACCAGTCTTTGAACACTTTGGAGTCTCTCTTGAGAATGAGAAATCTCAAACAATCCCCAAGTCAAACATCAATCGGTTCAAACATTTGCAGAAATTCATGGGATTCAGACTTGAGGGAGATCAGGTTAGAAGAGGACTAGCTATTGCAGAGGTTCCAGTGGTTCCTGAGGTTGTACCACCTCCTGAGATACCCCAATCTCCAGTTCATGAGGACCAGCCTCCAGTTTATGAGGACCAGCCTCTTGCTCCTGAGGATCAGCCTCCAGTTGGAAATGACAGCCAATTACCTCAGGATGCACCTCTCACTCCTCCATTTCAAACCTCTTCACCTATTCATCATTCAATGGATTTTTCACAAGCTCAAGCTCCAGCTTAAACCTCTTCTGCCTTTGGTGGACCTTCTATTCCACCAGAGTTGTACTCATTTCTCAATGACAAATTTGATACCATTACATCTTCAATCCAACAGATGTCAGAGGTTTTTGAGCTCAGGGTACAAAGGTTGGAAAATTCAGTGTCTGCTCAGTTCATCAAACAAAAGGAAGCATCAGATTATGCAGCCCAAAGATTCAATAGGCTTATTGGAACATTGGTTGATGCCTCTCTTGAACTAAAGGAGCATCAAGACAAATTAAAGAAGGTTCTTCAAGGTATTTTGGCAAATTCCCAACAGAATCTATTCAACAGCCAGGAAGCAGTCAATCAGATATCCATTTGCTCACATGGTAGATGATTTGGAGAGCATGAAGAATTTATCTGCTCACATTGATGAAGAAATGTCTGCTCTAAAGAAGGAATTCAAAACTTTGCACAGACATGGTGGCACAGCTGGTTCCTCTTCATCATCACAGCCTATTTCAGCTGATTTCAGTGTGCTTCAAGCAACCATGTCTGAGAATTCTGAAAGAATGGAAAATCTCCTGCATACAAGACTCTCAACAATCCAAGCTCAGATGAAGTTCAGCTTGACTTCTATGGAGAAAAGATTGACGGATATTGAGACTATCTTGCTGCCCATTCCTCCTCCTCCTCCTCCATCCTCCTAATGGACTTCATATTTTGATGATATCAAAGGGGGAGAAGGACATCTATGGAAGGACATCTATGTTCATCTATATTGAATGAGAACTTTTTGTAATGAATGTGAATGAACAAATGTCTGTAGATATCAAACTGTGTTGGTTTTTGGCCATTAATGGAAAGCTATGGTTATTAGTAACATTGTGCCTTTTGATTATGAAAAATGTCAATTGTTACTAAATTGTGCTAAATGCCTTTTAATGAATGTGAATGAAAATTGAATGAATGAGAATGTGTTCATTGTTATTTAGTGTGTATGTGAATGGATGTTGTGTGAATGGATACTTGAAAATCACAATCCTTTAAAAATTCAAACTCTCATGTTGACTCAATATTGCCATCATCAAAAAGGGGGAGATTGTTGGGTTGAGTGTAAATATAATTCATTTCCCCTCATATTTTGATGATGACAAGTTATGATTTTAATGCACAATAATTGGAACATGTTAAATGCACCACACATGTAATGACCATATTCAAAAAGCATGTTTTCAAACACATTTATCATTTATTTTCATGATAATACATTGGACTAATGAAATATGTGTTTATTTCTCAGGGACACACAATTCTTCCAAGGGTAGTGTCGACACACCCCATACTGGTGTCGACACAATGCTCCAAGCCCTAAGACAAAAGATGAAGAAATGGTCAAGTAGTGTCGACACAAGATCAAGCAGTGTCGACACTAGACCCAGCTCCCAGTGAACCCTGTCAACAGGCCTGGATAGTGTGTCGACACTAAACCAGATGGTGTCGACACTAGATGCCTCTCCCAGAAGGCTTGTTTAGCAGTTCTATCCAGTGTGTCGACACGAGATGAAGTGGTGTCAACACTAGAGACCCTTCCCAGAGAAGCTATTTTGCCAGTCTGGAATAGTGTGTCGACACACCCCATGGGCAGGTCGACACACTCCGGAAACTCTGTGACTTAAAGTTTCTCCTGGACACGTGGTTTGGTGGATCGGCCTTGGATCATGTGCCCATGACCCCCAAGGGTACTTTTGGACATTTTAGGTATAAATACTCTCCTAATTGGCCATCCAACAACAAGAGAGCCTCCAAGAGCCTTCCAGAAATCCTTTTGGCAGCAGAGAGAGCTCTCCTCCCTGTTCCTGCTCCCCTTGTGCTCCTTCACCCCAATTCATACATCTTCAAGCACAAGAAGAGAAGTCTGATCCAGGATGAAGCAATGTGATCAACTTCCAAGGATGCAGATCGAGTAGAAGCAGACAATTGTGAAGAATTCAAGGAAGATCCCAAAGACCAAGTTGCAGAGCATCGGCCTGGGACTTCAACAGATCGAGCTTCTTCACAATTCAGCATCTACAAGGGAGTCTTCTTAAAGAACAAGGACATTTCACCCCATTCCTCATTTCCCCTTGTTTCTTCTTGGTCATTCTAGAGATTGTGCATGAGCTGTTGCATTAATCCTCTTGAATGAACCTTTTAGATCAGATCATTGCTAGAGGATCTGAATCTTTGTGTTTTGTGATCTAGCAAGTGGTTTGTGAGCCTGTATGCTCAGTGTTGAGTCGTCGTACTCAGTTGTGGTTGAGCAATTGTGCTCAGGTTCTAGAGTAGTCGTGCTCTAGATGTTGTGTGAGTTGTAGAACTTTGTGTTGGAGTTGTCAGGCTCCAGTGTGTGTGGTGTATCCGGTTGTTTAGTGGATCCTCACAGTGTGAGGGGTAGATGTAGGAATCACATGGTGTGATTTCCGAACCACCTAAAAATTCTCTGTGCAGTGGTTTGTGTGTGACTTAAATTCACATTGCGCTAGATGTATGCATAGGGTTTTTCGAATTCACCTTTAATTAACTTGATTCCACACTTCAATCATCTAATTCACACAATCACTCACCAGATCTAAATTGCTCTTTCAAATTGCCTCTGATTCTATGCATTGTTTTAAAATTGGCTAAGCTTCCGCAATAGTTGGCCTAGATCTATTCAACCCCCCCCCCCCTTCTAGATCTTGTCCATCACATCTTCGATCCTTCATGGTATATCTTGGTGGAGCCAGGATGAATACCATATCTCGACCTGTGAGCCTCTGACAGTGGCGCCTGACGCGCCTCCTCGAGAACGTACAAGCGGCCTCTAAATCTAACCTCGTTGTCCTCGTCAAGCTCTACATCTGGCATCTACAAAACGTCTGCCAACTGTGAGTCTGCCTGTTGTGCCTGCAACACCTGCCTGAACACTGATGGCCGAACTGACAAACTGGACGCTACAGCACGGTCTCTACGCCTCGAAAGGTAGAACACTCCCTGGGATAGCTCCTTAAATAGTATCCACTCTCTCACCATCAGCGAACTCATGTGAACGCGCCTGCTCAAAGCATCGGCTACGACATTAGCCCTTCTTGGATGATAGGAGAGGGTAAGGTCGTAGTCCTTCAAATACTCTATCCATCTGTGCCGCCTCAAGTTCAGATCCTTCTAGGTGAATATATACTGCAAACTCTGATGGTCGGTGAAGATCTCTGACGCTTCTCCATACAAATAGTGCCTCCACAACTTGAGAGCGAACACCACTGCTGCCAACTCCAAGTCATGGGTGGGGTAGTTCTCCTCATGCCTCTTGAGCTGCCGAGAAGCATAGGCAATGACCCCACCATGCTGCATCAGCACGGCACCCAAACCAGATCTCGACGCTACAGCACGGTCTCGGTGTAGACTACAAAACCTCCACTGCCCGACGACAAGACCAACACTGGCGCTGAAGTCAACCTCGTCTTCAGTCTCGGAAGCTCTGCTCACAGTCCTCTGACCAAATAAACCTGACGTCTTGCCTCGTCAACCTGGTCAACGGCTCAGCAATCCTGGAGAAATCCTGAATGAATCTCCGGTAGTAGCCTGCAAGACCCAGAAAATTGTGAACCTCTGACCCTGACGTGGGCTGCTCCCACGACAACATTGCTTCCACCTTGGCAGGATCCACTGCCACACCAGCACCCGAGATCACGTGCCCGAGGAAGTGCACCTCCCTCAGCCAAAATTTACACTTGTCAAATTTGGTGTAAAGGCGGTGGCTCCGCAGGGTCTCCAGCATAATCCTCAGGTGCTCCTCGTGATCCTCCTCAGAAGCCGAGTAGACCAAAATATCATCAACAAAAATAACCACAAAACGATATAGGTACTTACTAAACACCCTATGCATCAAATCCATGAATGTTGCAGGTGTGTTCGTCAGCCCAAACGGCATCACAACGAACTCAAAGTGACCATACCTGGATCGGAAAGCTGTCAGGCCAACATCTGACTCTCTGATCCGCATCTGTTAGTAACCGGATCTCAAGTCAATCTTCGAGAAAACTCTGGCCGACTGTAGCTGATCAAACAAATCATCGATCCTCGGCAACAGGTACTTGTTCTTCACAGTAACCTGGTTCAACTACCGATAGTCAATGCACAAATGAAGACTGCCATCTTTCTTTCTCACAAACAAAATAGGTGCTCCCATGGTGAACGACTCAGACGAATGAAACCCAGCTCAAGCAACTCCTGTATCTAGCGCTTCAACTCACACAACTCTACCGGAGCCATCCGGTAAGGTGCCTTAGACAAAGGCATTGTACCGGGCAAGAGCTCAATGGAGAACTCTACCTCCCGCTCAGGCGACAAACCAGGTAGATCCTCCGGGAAGACATCAGGGAACTCAGAAACAACTGGCACATCAAAAACTGAAGATCCACTAGGCTCCAAGGAACAAACAGAAGCAAGGTATGCCACACAGCCATCGCGGATCAAACGACGAGTTCTACACAAAGAAATAAATGGCTGACAGGGAGACCGGATACCTCGGAAGCAGAGAACGGGCGCTCCAGGTATCTCAAAGTGAACGGTCTTCCGCTGATAATCAACCACAGTCGAGTGAGCCTCCAACCAGTCCATGCCCAGGATGACGTCAAAGTCACGAAGCTACAACGCGTACAACCTAGCCGGCAACTGGTGTCCCTCAACCACAACTATGACTCCCTCCAAGTAACCAAAAGAATGCATATAGTCACTGAACTGGAGATCGACCATCACGTCACACTGCCTCTCAGGTGTGTGATAAGCCAGGGACTCATAAAACTCCTTGGAAGCAAAACACAAAGAAGCATCGGGGTCAACCAAAACACGAGCAGCTCTGCCAAGGATAGGTAGAGTACCTATAACCAGGTTTGATGCCTCCGCCTGCTCCCAGGTGAGTGCCATCACATGACCATGACCACGCCCACGCTGTGGCGCCTGCTGGGACTACTGCTGCTGCGATGGCTGCTGGTGCCGAGGGAACTGCTGCTGCTACTGGAACTGCAGAAACTGCTGAGCCTGTCGCTGGTATTGCCCCTGCTGCTGCTGCCAAGGTGTCTGCTTCTAGGGAGGGTACTGGTACTGAGGTAGCTACTATGCATACTGTACTGGCTGCTGCTGCTGCGGGACTTGCCCCGTCAGGCAATCCCTCGAAAAGTGGCCCGGCAAATCACAAGTGTAGAAAATTGCCTCTTGACTACCCTGCTCAGCTCTGTGTTGGACTGACTCCTCTGCAAACCTGGACTGACGCCTTTGCTGCCAGCTCCGCCCACCCCCACGAGTAAACAACTGCCTAAACTTCGAGCGAATTCTGGAGCTGCTGGAACTGCCCGAACCTGAGGAAGAGGAAATCGTACTACCGCGGCTCTCGGCAGGACGCTGGTAAGGCGAGGACCTGGAAGAGGCTCCTCCCTGCTGCTGCTGGGGCTGCCACGTCTCCCTCGACAAGGCGGTGGCCTTAGCCACGGCCTCCCCCAAGGTGGTACACATATGAGCTGTCACACCCCACCTCAAGTCTAGCCTCAACCCTGCTATGAACCTCTCTGCATACGTCTACTCGCTGCCTGTGACATGAGGGACATGTCTCAACAACCGGACAAACCTCTGGTGGTACTGAGAAATTGTGAGGTCGCCCTGCACCAACTCGTGGAACTAGTCCCGTCTCTTACGTCGAGTGTAGTCGGGGAAGTACTTGCCATGAAAGACCTCCAAGAACAGCTGCCAAGTTATCCGATCCAACCGCTGCCCCTGAAAGTGAGTCTGCCTCTGAACTCTCCACCACTCATGGGCTGCTCCCTTGAGCTAGTACACCGCCTGTCTAACCTGGTCCTCCTCAATGCACTCCATGGTCTCAAACGTGCGCTCCAACTCATGTGTCCAGCTCTCTGCCTTATCTGGATCATACTCACCGGAGAACATTGGTGGCCGGAGACGTAATAACCTCTCAAGGAGAGTGGTCCTGTCCTCTGTCACCATCGTCCTCCTCTGGCCGGCCCGGGTACTCCCAGTACCTGACGGCTGCTGACGAACTGGCTGCTCTACCTCTGGCTCTGACTGCTGCTCTGGTACTACTGGGGGAGGTACCGGAAACTGGCCACCTACTGCTGCCTGCCCGGGCTGCCATGCTCCATGGTACATGGCCCTGAAGAACTACTCGGCCATGGGGAACCAATCTGCGTACTGCTGCGGCTGAGGCTGGTACTCCTGCTACTGTTGCTGCCTGTGCAAACTGAGGCTGTGCCACTGACTCCTCTGCTGACACCTCCTCCTAGACCCGCCCCTGCGCGGGCATATTAGACTCATCCTGCTGCTCAATCAACTCTCTGGCCTGCCTGCGCCTACGCGGAGCCATGTCCTGCACAACAACACAACCAACAAAGGTTAACAGTACCACTCGAGCGGCTAGCAGTGTACTTGTACTACTGTTGGGACTTCTTGTTGCAGTTTAAATCCACTACAAGTCCTGTCAGACTCACGCTCTGATACCAACTGTAACGACTCGAGAACCCGACCCTTGGCCCACGCCGAGGACCCGATTTTCGCAGTTGCTCCCCACGGATTCGGGGACCCGAAAGGGCTATAATCTATGTCTAACAGGATATGTAATAGAAGTAAACGTCAACTACTAAACTAGAAGCGTACAAGCGGAAACAGAAAAGAGAGCGAGACCGCTGCGTACCGCTCTAAGTACAATCCCAACGCACGCACGCTAGTACAAGTAAAAGGCAGGGGAAGAACAGATCCCTTAGGGGCATACCCCGAGGTGACATACACTAAAAAAGGAGAACCACTGCTAGCTACGGGGTCCTCGCCTACCGCCCCGTCTCCTCCGCCCGACGCGCGCCCTGCCGTTGCTGAGAAGTCTCACCTGGGAAAAAGAGGGATGAGCTTCACAACAGAAGCTCAGTAGGGACTACCAATCTCCTACTGGCTCTAACAAGCAGAAGAATATATATATCAAATAAATAACATCAGTTTATATCTTTTACCTACAATCGGAAGTGTGGAAGCGAAGCTACAACTAGCACGGTATGGAAACACAACACGGTCAAAAACTCCGTATGACTACTCGTCATGACCACCATAAGGCTAGCAAACACAGACAGAGGAAACTCCGCCTGGATAAGGAACACTAGCTATGGAAAAAACTACCACTAGTCAAAGGTCAAGTGCGCCCACTGACGTCTTACCCTCAACCCGAGTCCTGACCCTCACGTCTCCTCAGAGCGAGGTAGGACACAAAGTACACAACAGTAACCGTCATATTCTAGCTGGACTACGGTCCCACGCCTGACCTCTCCAAGTGGTTCCGAGGCCGCCAGGAGCGAGGTAGTGAGAAACAGGACTGGCTGGCCTGCGCCGGGTAGAACTCCTAACCGTCCTCGGTGTCCCAGACCAACCACGAGAGCTCTGCAAACGACTCAACGCTGCTATCCTAACCACCGTTTTCCCCTCTGCTCTAGAGTCCGCCTACTGGGCTGCCAACTCGAGCACGCTCGTAGCCCGAAGTACTCCCTCAACAGGCTCCCGAGGATGGGGTCCCAGGCAATGGTAACAACCTCTCACACGGGACAAGCCCTCAAGTGTCGAGCACTGGGCAAATTACTAGTGTAGGACCATACTAGGAAACTAGCACAGGTGCCATGGGTACAGTAAACGAAACGGAAACGGCGAAAACCAAACCTGTCTCTCGGCTGTAGTCGCGACGCATCGGGCCGTCGCGACCTTGTCGCGAGCGATCATGTCGCGACCAGCCAGGCCGTCGCAACAAGATCGCGACTCTATAATGGTCGCGTCTTCAGCAGAGGGGGGTTTCGGAGCAAGCCTCCCAGAGACCACCCCAAAAACGGGATACACACAAACCACAGGGGGAGGGGAGCATGCTCAACATGTATTGAAAGCTGTAAATCATCCAAACCACTCATTAACCCCACAAAAGCATGGATTAACAAGGATCTATGCTCGAAGGGGAAACCTCACTCAACCACGATCATGGATCCTCACACTCCCACAACCACAACCCACGAGGAAACACCGTCTCTAGGGGGAGGGGAGCATGCTTAGGGCGAGAGGATCAAAGGTCCCTACCTCCACGCGAAGCGCAAACCTGTTGGGCCCTTCTCGTAGGAATGATTGCCTCCTCCTTGCTCCAAATGACACGACAACTTCCCCTGCATGAATGGGACGCCACCTCCTCAGCACGAGCACCACGAGGGGAAAGAACGGGTGAGAAACTGCAAAGAAGCTCGAGAGGGGGGAAAAGTGGGAAGAAGAGAGAGTGAGAGGGCGTGAGGGGGAGAATGGGGCGCGACCTCGGTTTTAAACCGACGGCCCCCAGAATGCGACGGGCTGACCCGATGCGACAACTAACATGTCGCGACGCCCCTAGGCGTCGCGACCTTGTCGCGGAGGCCGCGCCTGGTGCGACCCCAAAAAGCGGTCAAACCTCGAAACTGGAAAAGCAATCGCGACGGCTGACCAGGTCACGTCAATGCTGCACGCGTCTGACACCTGTCAAAGTCGTTCTGATAGAAAGGACACCGGTCACGTCTGTCAGAAAACCAGTCGCGACGCTCTCAGACGTTGCGACAAGGACGCGACAGCTACCCCCGTCGCGACAAGAACGCGACTGCCGGGGACAGCGTGACCCAAGCCTGTCGCGGCAGGCCTCTCCGGCGGGACCATGTCGCGACCAGGGCGCCTGTCGTGACCCTGAGGATGGGGCCAAAGGGACCAAGGGGGCCGAGTCTTACAATATGTGTATGGGTGTTGTATATGGATTGCTTGTTGAGTCTATTAGACTCATACTTGCTTCGACGTACAGGTGTGACAGGTGTCTTCACATCCGAGGAGGATATAGTTAGGAGTGACTCCGAGCGCGAGGAGTAGCTATTTGTGGAGATCTCTATGTTACCTATTTCATTTCATAGTATGTAAAATTAAAATTGTGTAATCAAGGATGGACAATGTATTTCATTTAAAAGTTGTATAAATGTGGACTTTAGTGTTTTCTTTCATCTTATGTTATACAGACTGTGGATATTGATGATGATGATGGAATAGAATGAAATTGTTACTTTATTTCCGCTGTACTCTTTACTATTCATGTACATATCAACCTACCGTTTAGTGTTGGGTCAATGTCCCACTGTGACGGCGTTCTCTATACCGATGTGGATTGGTATAATCGTACCGGTATAAGGAGGGTCATTACAGAGATTGGTATCAGAGCGACAAGGTTGAGATTGTACATGAGTAAACCATCATCTTCATAATATGCTAAGTCTTTATAAAACTGTCCACATGTATAGAAATGATTAATAAGGAATGAAAGATAGTTAAGAACATGGTTAGGGATAAATAACTTAGTTCCTAACTGTGATTGAATTGTCTTCTAGGCTATGGCTTCTCGTGGTAGGCGTGGTGTTCCTGCTCATGAGGATGAGCAGAGGGGAGTGGATAGGGGTGAGCAGTAGGCCCCAGCACCACAGGGTCCTACTGTTCTTCCTCCACCACCACCAGTAGATTATGGAGTATTCATGCAAGGCCTGGTACAGGCTATGCAAACACAGGCTCATACTCAGGCGGCACTCCATGCTCAGCTGGAGGCTCAGGTTAGAAATGTTAGATAGAAGTAGTCTGCTTTCATTAAAATGTATGATTGTTATGTTACTTATACGTATATATATTGTTTATGTTGTTTGTTGTAGCAGGCTCAGGCTCTAGCTCCAGTTCCCCAGGAGCATGGCCATGGTGGTCCTTCCATCATGGAGTGGTTCAAGAGGATGGCTCCACCCTCTTTTAAGGGGGAGAGTGATCCATTGCTGGCGGAGAGCTGGATGAGGGAGATCGAGAAGATCTTCTGAGCTATTAGGTGTGCCGAGGAGGACAAGGTCAGCTTGGCCACCTATATGCTACAGGAGAGAGCCGATGTGTGGTGGGCTTCATTACTACGTACCAGGTTTGAGGACGGTGCTGTCGAGGTAGCATGGGGATGAGTTCGTGAGGCTCTTTCGGGCCAAATTCATTCCAGAGCATATCCAGGATAAGATGGAGCAAGAGTTTCTTACTCTGACTCAGGGCTTCATGACCGTACTTGAGTACGAGGCCAGGTTTGCGGAATTATCAAAATATGCACCTCACATTGTGGCTGATGAGCGCAGGAAGGCAAAGAAATTTGTGATGGGCCTTAAGCCATCACTAAGGTCGAGACTGGTGGTGTTTGATCATCATACCCTGGATGAGGCCCTTAGTGCTGCTTGTAGGCAGGAGAGGGAGATGGAGCAGTACCTAGAGGAGAATAAGGCAGCGCAGAAGAGGTCTGCACCTCCTTTCCAGCGGCAGGATAGGAAGAAGGTGGCGTACCAGTCACCGTAGCGTCCCGTAGCAGTGAGTAGTCAACAGGCAGTAGCACCGAGGTCCCCCGGCATTAGGCCCAGCGGCAAGAAGGAGTGTCCTCACTGTGGAAGGACACATGGAGGTACCGAGTGTTGGAAGCTAGCGGGGAAGTACTTAAAGTGCGGGAGCAGTGAGCATCAGATCCGGGAATGTCCTAGACTTCAGCAGGGATTCCAGCATGGAGCGCCAGCCCCAGCAGCAGTAGCAGCAGCAGCGCCAGCTACAAGAAGACCAGGAAGGCCTCGAGCCCAAGCTCGAGTGTTTGCCTTAGCGCGTGAGGATGCTGAGCAGGCAGAGCACGTCACCGAAGGTACGATTCTTTTCATGGGTGTGCACGCTCGGGTTTTGTTTGATACAGGTGCCACTCACTCATTCATTTCCGAGCAGTTTGTTAGGCAGTTAGCTGTAGAGTCAGGATTAGAGGCTGAGGAGTTAGAGGTCCCTTTGTCTGTGAACACACCAGCAGGAACGGTATCGACTAGGAAGTGTATCATGTCGTTACCTGTGTGCATTGAGGATCGAATCTTAGATGGGTGCTTCTTTTTGCTAAAGATGAAGGACTATGATGCAATTCTTGGTCTGGATTGGCTAGAGGAGCACTATGCTTTAGTAGATTGTCGTGGGAAGAAGATTGTTTTCCGTATTCCTGGTGAGGATGAGTTTTCACATCCATTACCAAGGAACTTAGCTGGAAGGTTTTTCATCTCCGCCATGAAGGCGATGAGAATGGTGAACAAGGGATGTGACGCTTTTCTTGCCAGCGTGGTATTAGTACCAAAGGCTGATCAGTCACCGACCCTTGAGGAGATTGATGTAGTGCAAGAGTTTCCAGACGTTTTTCCTGATGATTTGTCTCGATTGCCACCGGTTAGGGAGATAGACTTTACTATAGAGTTGCTTTCAGGCACCTCTCCTATCTCAAAGGCTCCATATCGGATGGCACCTGCGGAGTTAGCTGAGTTAAGGAAGCAGTTGTAAGATTTGCTAGATAAGGGATTAATTCGCCCTAGTGTATCTCCTTGGGGCGCACCTGTATTATTTGTAAAGGAAAAGGATGGTTCACTTAGGTTATGCATTGATTATAGGAAGCTCAACCAAGTGACGGTGAAGAACAGGTATCCCTTACTACGGATCGATTATCTATTTGACCAACTGCAGAATGCATCGGTCTTTTCCAAGATTGATTTGCGGTCTGGCTATCATCAGTTGAGGATTAGGAGTGAAGATGTGTCCAAGATGGCCTTTAGGACTCGTTATGGACATTATGAGTTTTTGGTTCTTCCATTTGGTTTAACCAACACCCCTGCAGTGTTCATGGATCTCATGAACAGGGTGTTTAGACCTTATTTAGATAGTTTTGTAGTAGTGTTCATCGATGATGTGTTAGTCTACTCTTCGGATGAGGCTACACACCGTCAGCATTTGAGGGTAGTGTTAGAAGTTCTCCGAGAGCACAAGCTGTATGCAAAATTCAGCAAGTGCGATTTCTGGATGCGCGAGGTTCATTTCCTCGGGCATGTTATCTCTGGTGCTGGTGTAGCAATTGATCCAGCGAAGGTCCAGGCTATATTAGATTGGGAGATTCCCAGGACCCCATCGGAGATTCGGAGTTTTCTTGGTTTAGAGAGCTATTATCGGCGATTTATTGAGGGATTTGCCTCTATCGCCGCCCCTTTGACTAAGCTAACCAGGAAGGGTGTGAGTTTGTATGGTCCGAGGAGTGTGAGAGTAGCTTTCAATTGTTGAAGGCTAAGCTTACTTCTGCACCGGTGTTAATTTTGCCAAGTGGTGTAGAGGGTTTTGCCATCTATTCAGATGCATCTCAGATTGGTTTAGGCTGTGTGTTGATGCAGTAGGGAAGGGTAGTGGCATATGCTTCTCGCCAATTGAAGGAGCATGAGCGTAACTATCCGACTCATGATTTGGAGCTTGCGGCAGTGACTCATGCACTAAAGATCTGGAGGCACTATCTTTATGGTGTCAGATTTGAGGTGTTCACCGACCACAAGAGCTTGAGGTATCTCTTCTCGCAAAAGGAATTAAACAAGCGGCAGAGGAGATGGATTGAGTTCCTCAAGGACTACGACTTCGACCTTTAGTATCATCCAGGAAAGGCGAATGTCGTAGCAGATGCTCTTAGCAAGAAGAGGTCTTTACTCCAACAGGATTGGAAGATGTTGGAGGATGCTGCTTGTGCGATGACCGAGTTAGAGACATTATTATGTCAGGCTTTTGTAGCTCAGTTGTCCATTCGGTCTACTGTGCTTGATGAGGTGATTGAGCAGCAGAAGGCTGATCTTAGGCTTCAGGAATTAGTAGGCAAGGCGGGAATTGCTCGTGATGAGGATGGTGTGATTAGATTTCATCACCGAGTTTGTGTTCCTGATGTTCTAGATGTCCGTGAGCATGCTCTTGCAGAAGCTCATAGGTCGAGATTCTCTATTCATCCAAGTAACACTAAGATGTACCAGGATTTAAAGAGATCATTTTGGTGGTCTGGCATGAAGAAGGTTGTAGCGGATTTTGTATCTAGGTGTTTAGTATGTCAGCAAGTGAAGGCTGAGCGGCAGCAACCATCTGGTCTTATGCAGAAGATGGAGATCCCAGTATGGAAGTGGGAGGCTGTCACCATGGATTTTGTAACGGGTTTGCCCAGATCAGTGAGGGGCAATGACTCGATTTGGGTAGTTGTAGATAGATTCTCTAAGACTGCGCATTTCTTACCGATGAAGAAGAAGCGGTCAGTTGAGAGTTTAGCTAGGTTATATGTTAGTAGCATAGTTAGGTTGCATGGTGTGCCGAAGTCAATCATTTCAGATCGAGATCCGAGATTTACTTCGAGGCTGTGGAAGGGTCTTCAGGATGCTTTAGGTTCCAAATTGAAGCTTAGTTCGGCGTTCCATCCTCAGACAGACGGACAGTCCGAGAGGACTATCCAGACGCTCGAGGATATGTTGAGAGCGTGTGTGATGGATTGGAAGGGTGATTGGGAGCCTCATTTACCTCTTGTGGAGTTCGCATATAACAATGATTTTCATGCGAGTATTGGTATGGCTCCATTTGAGGCGTTGTATGGTCGGCCTTGTAGATCTCCTTTATGTTGGGAGGAGACTGGTGATAGGCAGTTGATTGGTCTGGAGTTAGTGCAGAAGACTTCGGATAAGATCCAGCTTATCAGGAAGAGACTTGTTGCGGCGCAGGATAGGCAGAAGAGTTATGCCGACAACAGAAGAAATGAATTGGAGTTCGAGGTTGGTGAGCATGTCTTTTTGAAGATTTCGCCTACCCGAGGTGTAGTCAGATTTGGCAGGCATGGTAAGTTGAGTCCTAGATTCATTGGCCCGTATGAGATTCTCAGACATTTGGGCAGCGTGGCATATGAGCTAGCTTTACCCCCGGCGTTAGCTAGTGTTCATCCTATTTTCCACGTATCCATGCTCAGGAGATATGTTCGAGATCCATCTCATGTGATTAGTCATGAGCCAGTGGAGATCCAGCCAGATCTGTCTTATGTTGAGCAACTAATAGCTATTCTTGATCGGAAGGTTCAGCACCTCCGGAACAAGAGCATTGCGTCCGTGAAGGTGTTATGGCGGAACTTCTCACAAGAGGAGGCTACTTGGGAGCTTGAGGATGCTATGAAGAAGAAATATCCCCAATTGTTTGAGTAGTGTCGGTCTAACTTCGAGGACGAAGTTCTCTTTAAGGGGGAGAGGGTGTAAGGCCCTCGAATTTTGCCCTTTTATTTAGATGTTTGGTCATGTGATGATTAGTTGTCTTGTGCATATATGTATATGTAATTATTCTATACATATTGTATTATTATGATGTTATATGAGTTTACCATGTACATATTATTGTATTTACATAGTACATATAATATTTAAGTTATGCATTACAATTGCATGTATATATATATATATATATATATATATATATATATATATTTGGATATTTTTGTGTTCTAGCCGAAGGGCCAATTAACGTCATGCATGGACGTGCATGGGAGAGTCGACGTCCAGATTGATGGACGCCAACTCCCAGTAGACAGCAAGAGATGTGGACGTCTATTTCCCCAAAATCTGTGCGCTTCAGATCTGGAAACGGCTGTGTTTCTTGCGCTCTGGTTTAGGAAACCTCTGCCCAACGGTAGGATCCTTGCCCTAACATGTACCCCAAACCCTCTGGCCTATAAAACTCTCGTTTTCGGGCAGATTAAGTCTTTTTTGCTCTTTGAGAAAACCCTAGACTTCTGTGCGAACCTAAGATTTTGGGAAGCTTGATCTGGTGTGTTAGTGCGTTTTCCGGTGATCTACATCGACTGGGAGAGTCTTTGGACATTTGTGGATCTTCCCCGACTCCGGCGTCCATCATCACAGAGACCGGATCAAGGGGAGTTTTAGAGCACTTCTTGGCTTGGTCGAGGAGGGCATCTTCTACCTCGAAATCTCGTCTAACAATTTTTCAGAGGCAAGTAACCTATGGATCTCAATCATACCCATGTCTAGTTGGTCCCAGGTATTTTTATCGAATTTTCCTCGTGTCCTGGAACCCCCATTCACTTTCATTTGTCCGTTCAGTCTGCACTTTTGCAGACAGAAACTTAACGGCCACATCTTGTGCCGTTGAGATCCCTGGTTGGCAGCAACATATTGTGCCATTAACCTAGGACAGCGGCAGCATGTGTGCCGCCAAGTTCTTCAGGTCATTTGATAGAATGTCTATTTGATCTCTGTCGTATAATTTCGGACTTCTGAATATGTGTACATGCTGAGAAAATTACGGTAGGTCATATACACATGTTAGGTCACATCATGAGGCTAGGACGAATTTATGTGTGCTGTCCTAATTATTAGAAATTTTGGAAATAGAACAATGAGTATGAATTACCTGTTTTAATCCCAAATAAAATGTATTGTTGCATGTTAGAGTGTCAGAATTTTTATGTGAGTATATGACTACTAAATTCAGGTGCTGGAACTACTAAATATGATTGTGATACTGAAAACCATGTTTAAATGGATTTCTTGATAAATCTGCAGGAAGCTTGCTTAAATTATTATAAATTTTATGTTGTTCTGAAAAATCTGAAATTTTGTGGATTTGATAATTAACCTATGAATAGACTGTGATAAAAATTTCACACTATTTGAATAATAGTAGGTAATATTGCTGAATTAATACTTGAAAATGACCATGTTGAGTATGATGAAAGTGGTTATGTATAATTCAGTAATTTACAGCATGAATGGGCTTGTGTATGAGTTAAAATACCATCTTGAAATAGTAATAACAAATTATGTAAACTGATCCACGTATACTTGTTAAAAGTGCATATGTGTGTGACCAATTGCATGTGAATAGTGTAAGAAAAGTGGTAAAGTGTTTAATATGTAACCTGTGCCATTAGTGACACTGCTACCATAGAGGGCTGTGGAATTATACCGTAGTAAAGTCCCTACGGGAAGGTTCAAAGTGTGTGATATCCTATGGGCAATTAAGGTGAAATCCTAGAGGTCGACAAGTACCACTTGTTAGAGTGGAGAGTGCTTCTCCCGGTTCTGCACAGTTAACCAAGATCTATATATCACTGTGTTGCCTAGGTGATAGGTATGTGAATGTGTGTATATGTGTGTCCTTCTAGTGGCGGTTTAGACTATGTGTCACGGCAATTAAGTGTAAAATGTGAATATGTGTATATGAATATGTGAATGTGAAATGTGAAAGATGTGTAATGTGAAATTATTAAATGAATGTGTTAGCATGTGAATAAGTGTAAACCCATATGAATGTGTTTAATTCATGTCAAAACAGCAAACTAAAGGTATGTATGTTGGTGTTAAATGCATATGAAAATGATTAGAATCCATACTAGGTTGCTAATTACTTTACGCTTAATTCCATGCTCTAGATGGGTAGAGTTGTACCATAATATGAATAATGTTGAATTGTTAAATCATGTTACATGTATATGCAGTAAGCATGTGTAGGAATGTGAGTGATACTATTTAATGTTATAAGCATGTATCATGTGTTCTATTGCTATAAGTTTTTCTATGTATAATAGTTTAGATTGTATAAAGCATACAACATGAGTTACTCCTTATCTTTAAAAGTCAGCATGTGCATATGATATGTGTATGGGTGTTGTACATGGATTGTTTATTGAGTCTATTAGACTCATACTTACTTCGACGTATAGGTGTGACAGGTGTCTCCACATCTGAGGAGGATATAGTTAGGAGCGACTCCGAGCGCGAGGAGTAGTTATTTGTGGAGATCTCTACATTACCTATTTCATTTCATAGTATGTAAAATTGAAATTGTGTAATCAATGATGGACAATGTATTTCATTTGAAAGTTGTATAAATGTGGACTTTAGTGTTTTCTTTCATCTTATGTTATACAGACTGTGGATATTGATGATGATGATAGAATGGAATGAAATTGTTACTTTATTTTTGCTGTACTCTTTACTATTCATGTACATATCAACCTATCGTTTAGTGTTGGGTCAATGTCCCATTGTGACGGTATTCTCTATACCGATGTGGATTGGTATAATCGTACTGGTATAAGGAGGGTCGTTACATGTGGCGCCAGGGGTGACTGTGGCATTGGTGACACAGGTGCCTTCCCATCCCTGTGGGGAGCACCGTCAGATGAAGATATCTGCAAATAAAGAGGAAGAAGATGAGCAAGAAAGATAGGAAGAAGAAGACTCAAAAAAGCTTGTGAAGGATAAGTATGAGGCCCTGAGTTCCTTTTATAGTTGTGAAGAACGGTTCACGGACCTTCAAAAGGACCTGTGTATGTGATGTCAATGATTGCTGTAAATGTACTCTGCACGTTATGTAAGAGCAACTTCCTATCGATGTGAGTCCACGGCCCTTCGAAAGGATAGAAGCGTAAGTGTCGATTGGGAAAAATGTATTCGAAAAGACGGAAGAATAAGACGAGAATGAGAAAAATAGACGGATGCAAAAGAGATAGAACTCGTGAATTGAGGGTCGTAAATGGTGACGTCTCAAAAGTCGAGACTGAAAATTAAATCGAACGAAAAAGTAAAGACTCTACGTCTTCTAATATTGTGACAAGGACGAAGAAAAAAATACCACTCTCAAAAAAGAACTCCCAATTAATATTTCTAAAAAAAAAAATTGGACTTTTTGAATAATGGGCATTGTGAATTCTCAAGAGTCCCTGTCAGATTGGCCCTTTGACAACGACGGGGAACCTCCTCCACCGCCTTGTCGGTAGCCGCCAATCCCATCCGCGGGGCAAGTTAGATCCACCAATGCGTACCCTTAGCCGTCCGATTGGTGGAACTGGTCCACCGAGGCGGCAAAGCAAAATGCGTGCTCCTCTCGCAAGCACAGCCCGCCTCAGTCCTCAGTCTTCAACGCCCCCCTCCCCCGGCGCCCGCCACAAGGCGGATGACCGGAGCTTCCATCTTTTGACCCAGTCCTCTATCGCCAATCGGAACAAGGAGAGGGCTGTGGTGGCCAGGTGGAGGCATGTGAGAACGGCGTCATTCCTGGGTGCTCCTCCTGGTGTCAGTTACTTTGTGACCTTTTCTTTTCTTTTCCTTTATTAAATAAAATTTTTCCCGCCACGAGGTGCGTCCTTCTTTGACACTTGGGCCCCGTGGCGAAGGATGGGGCACGATGGAGTGCACCCGTTTCATGTCATCACTCACGAAGTTGTGTCCTCCTCCTCCTCCTCTCGTTTTTTTTTTTTTTTTTTTTTTTCCCCGTCTCTTCGTGTTTTTTTCCCCTTCCTACGCGAGTACGCGCACTATAACTAGATGAAAATTTGAACCCTAGCTCCGGGTGGACCTCGGTCTAAGGTGGGGAGGCTCCGGCTGCTGTCGTCTCGATCCCATCCTGGGACTTCGTTTTCTCCATCTGCCTCTTCGTCGATCCCTCCGGAAATCCCTTGCGGGCCTCTGTTTCTGGCAGCTGCTGCTCGGTAGATCGCGGATCTGTACCGATCTGCTGCTGGTTTTCCTATCGACTTCTGTGGGTACGGCTTTTGCTTTGCCAGCTGGCGTAGTTATGTGGTTTTGTTCGATCGAATTTAACTGTTTTGACAAGTATTTTTTTTTGGCGCGGCGATCGCCTCGGAGTTTCGAAATTTCTTTTTCACTCTTTCGGGACTGTTTGATGATCACTCAGTTGGTGACTTTTAGGAATCGCGATGCCAGAGGAGGATCTGGTGGAGCTCAAGTTTCGGCTTTACGATGGGACGGACATAGGTCCGATCCAGTATGCTGGAGCTTCGACAGTGCAGATGCTGAAGGAGAGGATCTTCTCCGAATGGCCTCGAGGTTAGTATCGTGTAATGTACTTTGCTTCATTTTATGAACCCGAGTTTACAGATTTTTTTTTTTTAAAACGTTCTTAATACATATGCTAGGTTTTAAAATTTTTAACATATCTCCTTTGGTGCATATGACTGCCTAAAAATCTCCATGGAATAACTGCTTTTATATTAATTCAGCACATTTTACAGTCAAACTTCCTTACTCGAATGGGATTTCTCTGATTGGGGTTCTGATGCAGAGAATTATGGGTCAAGGTGTAGAATGGCCTCATCAATATTTTGAAGCTCCTGTTTAATATATATTGTAGGATTCTATTTGCTCACCTGCTGTTGAAAATGTGGTGCTGATGATGTTAATCGTTTGCTTCCTTTTCACCTCTTTGTTATGCTTGAGAGGCAATAGAAACTTTATTGTAGTCGCACCTCTAGGTGGGAAGTGTTTGGAACACATTGGCTCATTGGGTTCATCTCATGTGACCTTTTTTTTCCCTTTCTGGTTTGAAAGGTTTTCAATTTTTGCCAAGAACTCTATATGCCTGATGTGGCCGGTGGTTACTTTGGAGAGAAACCCCAGGACATAAGAGTTTACATATAGTATTCTCAGTATTTCAGACATAAATATGACTTTTCAGTGGGTGGATGGAGTACGAAGAAGTCTTGCTAGTGCAAGATAAAGGTGCTTTTTCCCATTAATTTGGTGTAGTGAGGCTGGTGGCAGTTTCAGTGTTTTATTTCTCTTCTGGTGTTTGACACGTCTATCTTGCTTCTTCTGTGTTTCTCACTTTCTAATCTTCGAAGAGTAGAGGAAAATTTACCTGATTTATTCTGTATGTTCTGTTATTTATTGTCACTAAGATTCTTCTTGCCATTCTTCTTGTTTCCTTCTTCTCTATTCACAGCCAATTTGGAACTCTTACTTGTTGGAGCACATAATTGTTTGCCGTGCTCGTGCCAATGCATGTGCCCACCTCATGAGTAACTGTCAGTGCCACTATGTAATTACTGTCTTTGATATATTAATATTTCTTCCTTTCTCACATGCATGTTTCTGGTGTCCGCACTAGAGCTAGTGTTCATAGCTGCTACCATTGGCTCATAACCATATGTTTTGTTTGATGGATATTTTTTTCTTCTTTGGAACAAGACGTTCACCATCTGTGGGAGACCGGGATCCACTATCATCCTATAAGATGCCAACAATCACATGAAGCTTATGAAAAACCCATTTATTCTGATCAATGTGTTCTCATTAGCTTTGATGACTATGGTCCTTTTCTGTCTATTCTGTTATGTTTCCACAGGGCAACTGAGTTTTGTCCAGTGAGAAGCCTCCCTTTCCCCTACTGGCAGTGTGGATTGATGAATGAAGTAGACATATTTTGTGCATTTCCAAGCCATCAGCCAGCTGATTACCCTCTTGGTAGATATGTAGTAATTCTAGTAAGAAAACAATAAGATGGTCTTCCAATTCAGTCAAATGAACATCAAGTTTCCATGGGACTGAAGATTTGTGAAGCAAAACTGATAGAAACAACAAAGGATGGAGAGAAATCCAATGACCTGTGAACTTTAAGCCATCCAACACTGCAAGGAGTTCAGCTTCTAGACTTGACAGATTGCTGTAAATGATAGAGTGTGCAATAAGGTCCTTTTGTTGTTATGAGGAGCTCCACCATCACCATTATAAATGCCTGGGTTACCATGGAAGCACCGTTGCACTTCAAGCTTTGGAATCAAAACGTGCTGTTAATTTTGAATTCCCCAATTTAGTATTCTGCATATATCTTGACTGTCTGTTTCTTTTCTTTATGGCCAATTTATTTAATATAGTTGTTCAACCTGAAACTTAATGCTTTATCATTTTTGTTTTTCATTTATGTTAAATGCTGTTTATACTGAATAATGTGATTAGTATTGCATTTTTTTAAAGCGAGTACTGCTACATTTCTGTGAACTCAAAAATAAATTAATTGATGTCACAACCTTTGTTGGCAGATAAAAAAATGATACCAAAGACAGCCAATGATCTGAGATTGATTAGTGCTGGAAAAATTTTGGAAAACAACAAAACTGTTGCACAGTGCCGAGTGCCATTTGGTGAACTTCCTGGAGGTGTAATAACCATGCATGTTGTTGTTCAACCATCCTTAGTGAAAATGAAAACAGGTTCGTAACATGCAACCTTTTCTGCATCTCTTCTGTGGCATATTTACTTCCCCCTCTATGTAGATTCTTTTTGATCCGGATATTGCTGAATACTTGCATGTGCATATTCTTCTGTATGGCTATTTTCTGTTTGTGGCTTTTGAAGTCTGATCAAAAGATTTTTAGCTTATGTTCAACTATTCCAGCTATGATATAGTTCACAGTAATATTTGTAGTATGTGCCCATAAATGCATGCTTACAACACTTTCTATGTATATACAAATAAATTTTTTTGTTGTTTTTGTAGCCTTTTTGACTTCATTATGTGGTCTTGGACAAGGTTCAAGAACCTGGGGATCGGTCCTGGATTGGCCAGCCCCAAACCGTTCAGATCGGCTGATGCCGATCCCGGCCGAGCCAATGGGGGTTGGATCAGCCCCCTCAAAAAATTGAAAATTGAGGATTTTGAAGGGGATGGAATAAAGGAATTATCAGCAGTGATTTTAGACGTGGTTGGCATTATGAACTCTACTAGTCAAGCTACACATTCATCTGACTCGCTCTTCCTTAAAAGGATTGCTGAAGTCCATGGGCATAAGTGCACCCGTCATCAGCAATGAAGACATTGTCTGACCTCATTAAGGATACTCCACTAACATCTTATCTCAATTTCTGCTGTCTTTCTCTCTTGGTTTTATGATCACAAGATTCACACCCTGCACCTCTTGGTTCTCACCAATGGAGATGCCATTTTTTCCAATATTACCTGTCCAAATAAGTAGCCAACAAACTCCCATCTGCATGAGCTTCAAGAATCTGTCACTGTTAATGAATGCAAGTTGAATCATTCTGAGGACGCATGGCTGCAGTGAGGGCTTGTTATGTGCTCCCTGAAATCATTAATATGCCTGGGAAAATGGTTGGAGACCATTATGTACATTAAGATGCTTCCAGAGATGATGGTAGGATCATAGTATAGGCATTCCATTAGTGGAGAATAACAAAAATGTTTGTGGAATGATTGATGCTATACTATCAGATGCTGTTATGTATTCTTAGATCATCAGATGATACTTTTCACGTCTATTGTTGGATTCTCAGCATGTATGTTTAAAAAAATAAATGTTGAATTCTCAGCATGTAAAATAGTGCATACTCTGTTGACAATCTTCTGCAGCATAATTTTGCTGTCTTAATTGTCAGATGATACTTTATTGGTTTTCTGTGATCACAAGAGTTGTTGATCATCAGATATTAGACTTAATTTCTTGTGCCTTAATAGGTTTCAATGTATTGTATGATTAATACGTTGTTTGGATGGAAATTGCTGTTGTTAACTGGGATTATACTTGTTGGTAAATGCCTGATAAAAGCATCTAACCATATATGTGTTTTATTTGTGAACTGTTACCCCCCCCTAAGGTCATTGTTATGCTTGCAAGGTAAATGGTGTTGGTTTTGATTAGTGTCAGCACCTCAACCTTTTCCCTATGATTTTCAGTTTCTACTGCTACACCCAATCATCCGTTTATCAGTTTCTAGAGTACTACTATCATTGCAGTCCTTGGAGCTACAAGTTGCTACGGATCTTGCTAATAGTTTTTCAGGTTGCTTAGACTTATATGCTTGTGCCACAGCATTTAAGGATGTTTATTGAATCATATACACTAAGAATGGAAGAGGGCTGATTATTCATCTGGGTTATGCCCATAGTTGTCAAGGCGTCAAGACGTAGTTGGGGTCTTAGATCGCCAAAGCGTTTAGGTGCCCGCCTAAGCAGTGCTTAAGCGTTTAGGACGGAACTAAGTATGATATGTTTTCAAGTGTCCCTCTTATATGATATTTATGTCTCTAAAAATATATATGATGATGAAAATTCAATAAAAAAGATCATAATATGGCAGGCATAATTGCAATGACATATCATAATATGGCAAATATATTATTAAAATAATACATAAATATGAGAAATATAGATAATAGCTACATATTACAAAAAAATACTTACAAAAAAAGTCAAATGTCACAACAAAAAGGTCAAAACTATATGAAAGCAACAAAAATTAAATTACAAGTAAACTCACTCACATTATATGTCATAAAGTCATAAAAAATCTAAATTGACATCTTCAAATAAACAAGCACACTAAATAAGAACAAAAAGTGCAAATATCATTATATCATTAAAAAATTAATTTCCAACTTTTAAAACAAACAAGTAAATACTCATACATGTAAATGCGTTAAATGGAAATAAGAAGTGCAATATCTTAACACACTTAAAACAAGTAAATAATTAAAGGAGTCAATCCCACAATATGTTAAAAATTGAAAAGAAATTAGACAATGACAATTCCCATAAGTTTAGGTGATGATGGTTTAGGTTTGATCAAATCCTGAGAGGTCTCAGGCAGATTAAGTGTTGTCAGTAGGAGAGTGAGTCTCTTGGAGAAGTCACATATACTTATTTCACTGGACTTTAGATTTTTATTGTTCAATATGGTTTATTCGAATTATGGAATTTTTAGTTAGATCAAATTATGAGGGATTAGAAAGTGGTGTTTTGATGAAATCACCAAAATTGTGATTTTCTTTTTTGATCGGATAGTTGACTTTTTATTAGTAAGAGACATGATTTTTTTTTATATTTTTATTAGATTCAAATGAGAGGTACTTCCTTATTTACATATAATATCTTAAGTATTAAATGATATTCAGGGAAATAAGCTAAATCATGCATCATAGGGCCTAGACCACTCAAGCCGTAATTTAAACCATACATCATAAGGCCTAGGCTACCCAAGGTGCTCGCCTAGTCCGCTTAGGCACCGCCTTCGGACGCCTTTCTGGGTCCCTAAAAGGTGGACCTTGCCTACCCATCCATCAATTTGGCTCGTTGACAACTATGCCATCCCTTAATGATGTAGTTGAGGGTCTGAGTTTTCAATCAAAAGTGAGATACAGTTTTTATGGACAATACCTGGAAAGCATGACTTAGTGACCTGCCTTGGTTAAATGACATTTTTATAGAAACTTGTCTCATGTAATGTGAAAGAAGGGCCCTGTTACATGGTCTACATGAAAATTTGTGGTCCTGAGATGCTGTAAGGAAGCATGTTCTTCAGTTAATACCAGAGATATCTTGGTTAAACACAGGTATGTCAACTAGTCAACTTTTGATCTATAAGCTTCATAAAGGAAAATAACTCATTGTTCTGCTAACTTTAAGACCAGCTGTCGGTTCTGCTTTTTCGCTTACTTGTGACGTGGACTTTATAACATTCTAACCTGGAATTTTCTATTTTGTTGAAAACTTCATTACCTCTTATCAGTGGTTTTTGGAAATACTAACTGCTACTAACCTCCTATTAAGCCTTCCTTATAGCTCCTTTTTAAACCTGACCACTTCTGGGATTTCAACCTTGGTCTCCTGGGAGTACATAGAGGGCCTTCACCACTGAGCCACTCGTGTACTTCCCATTGACTAGATGGTTTGGCGTTCTGTGCACATGGCCTCTTGTTTTCCACATTTCCGTTTTATTCAACAGAAAAGTGTTCTGTTTTCTGCAGTCTAGAAGGTGTTTTGCTGCTTACATGCAAAAGAGGCCCTCAGTGACCCCTGGCCCTTGTGACCAAACTATATACAACTTGTTACCGAAGTACACAGGATATTGTTCAATCATTGATTTGGATGTCGTAGACTCTTGCATTAGTTCTTTTCTAAGATATCCATTTGGTTTGTTTTCGAAAAAAAGAACGTAATATCAAATTGCTTTTGTGTTGTCCTGTTTTGAGCACAATATGAAGATGAGCCCATTAGAGAAGTTTCACTGACTTATTTGTAATCTTTTGAACAATGTTTACTCATCCCATCTCATGATCTTGTCAAATGAAGCTAAGGAAACCTAATAGATGCGACCTGAACACCTGATGTTCTAAATGGAAATTTCTTGAAGCTAACAGAAACTAACATCAATGGTTTCCTTTCCTTTGGTGTTTTGCGATTTTGACATTGTGTACATACAAGTGTTCTTTCCTGTCAAAATCCTGCATTTTCTTTGTATTCCTTAATTGATATTCCATGCAAATAAAGTAGCCCTTTCTGATTAACTACGTAATCATCTTCCAAGCGTGCAAGTGCTAGGTGGTTGTGCTTTCAAATTGTCAAGTGGTTGAACCAACATATCTTGGTGACCCTTTGGTTTTTGAGTGTTGCTTGTGAATCTGTCGTATAATGCATATATCACATGATACGCCGTCACTTATTCTGAAAGGTTGAATGACTAACTTCATCTTCCCATGATGAAACCAAGCGGTATTTAAAGCCCATTTTGTTACTTTTTCCAAATCAGAAAAGAAGGTCGAAGAGCTACCGAGAAAAGCACTTTGTTCCTGCTCAATAATGTAGGATACCATGGAGATCTGTGAGTGATCGTCCGAGCATCGCCATTGAAAGCATGGAGTTAAATGTCTTGCCCCAGACACACCAGACCAGTCACCTACACTTTGTGCACGCCCGTTCTTCGGTAGGTATGGCTGTTCTAGTCCAGGAGATGTATAGAACGTCATTTATTTGCCTGCTCACTCCGGCCCCTTAAGGTTGTTCATCAGCTACAAAATATCCATTTCCTCGGCGTAGAGCCGGGAGTACGAAAGAGGGGTTTTCAGGTGTTCACCGTACTGTGCCCCTCGTCGGCATATGTTATGTAGTTTTAGATGCCCTGTTGGCAAATAGTTTCACGTCACTGGTATACTTATGTCGTCTGATGAAAGATTAAAGCCTTTCTTATGTTCCATGAGCGTTATGCAAGTTAGAAAAAAGGGTCAATGTTACATATCCTCCATCGGGTGGTCTCTCGAAATGTTTCATGCAAATTATATTTTAGTATGAAACTAGTTCTATTTTTTTGATAACGAAGAACCCCCGCCCCGTGTGGTTTTGTGGGCTCAGGGATTGGTGTTCGTGAACTTCAATGTCAGGACTTGACAGCTCTACTTTCCGTGTATTCGTATTGTTCTTACCCTATTTGACCAGAAAAACTCCGGATCTACACACCTCGAGGATTGCATATAGATCAGGTAAGCTCCCCCCAGGAATCGAACTTGGGACCTCTTGTTTTTAAGCAAGAGTTCTAACTGATCGACCCAACTGGGGTCCTCATGAAACTAGTTCTATATCCATGTGATGTACGGAAAATTTTTAAATATAAATTATATATATATATTTATACTTAAAAATTTTTATTTTATTTAAAAAAAATATTCTAAGAATATTTTAGTTCATGTTTTTTTAGAAATGATGTAAATAATTAAAAGAAGAACAATTTATCTAAGAACATCATAAGAAATATATAGTGTTAAAGTAAATATGTTCAGTAAAAAAAAAGGTTCACATGAAAGATTGGTCTATATCATAAAGTGTAAGTCTATAAATAATAGTTATAAACATCAGATAAATTTTAAATTATTTTTATATTTTTAAAAATATTATAAATAACTATTGTTTATAGTTTTTTATAATTTATAGACTTACGCAACAGTCATGAACACACGTGAGATGGATTGTATTTTTAAGTATATATTAAATTAAAATTAAAACATAAACATAAAAAATAACATTATGTCTTCCTTAAGTTCAACATATTAAAACGCAACGAAATGTTTAAAATTTAAATTGTTTATGAACAAAGTAAAACACAATCTCCCTAATTTAATTCTACATAACATAATAAATCACTGAAATATGACTTGCAGTAAGTATGCACTTATTTTTCTTGCTGGAAGAGTCCAAACTTTTACTACCGTTGTAGTAGGTTAGTCATGTAAAGAAATTTCTTTGAACTAAAAACACATAAAATTAAATAGAAATTTAAGAAGTATTCATATAAAGAATTTATTTAAAAATATTTAGAACTATTTAAAAAGAATTGCGGATTTAAAATATCATAATATGAGAAACCTAAAAACTATGATTTCAACCGATGTTAACTATGTAGAAACTACAACGGATATAAGTAATCTATAATATAGTATACATATAACATAACTAAATTAAAATAAATATAATTTTCATGTATAGAAAGACAATATTTTGGTGGTCAGTTTCAAAAGAAAGAATTTCTCTTTTTAAAATTGAAACTTTCTAACTTGCCGTGTTAATGTTGTTTCTTAAAATATGTTTTAAAGTTGGCAAAAAATTTATAATTTACCATGTTTTGGCAGTATAGTGATCTCTTACTCAAACTTCTCCAACCACAACTTGCGAGTCTTCATATTTAGGTGGTTACAGTTCAGAGATTGTACTTACCCGATTTAGTAAGATTTTTTATTTATTTGGGCGACAGTGTTTTGAATTTTGTTTTCAATCTTGGTGCGTTAAAAGTGATAGATGTTATAAGATTTATTGAGTTGCCATATATTAGAAGTTTCTTACCTGTATTCTTCTTAAACACATTTAACATTTTTTTTTTAATTTTTAGAGGATTGCTTAGTTCTATTTTTATATCAAAAAAATTTAGGCGGGAATTAGATTGTCTTGGTGTTGCCACGTGGCAGCTCTATGACTGAGTTATATTATTATAGTACTAGTTCTATGCCTGTGCATTGTATGAAAAATTGTTAGGTTTGAATTCATAAATTTTATTAGTAATATAAATTAGGATAATATTTTTTGTTATTTATAAAAATATAATTTAAATAAAGACGTGAATTTTTAAGAATGGATAAATATTTAATGGGAAAGAAAAGAGAAGAAAATTATATTAGCAAGTTTTTATTAGTTTAAGAAGGGTGAGAGTGAGGCTGAGAGTTTGAAAGTTGGAGAGAGAGAGTAGGAAGATAATTATTTAGTTTATTTAAACTATCAATAATTTTATTTTTAGGGAGGGAGATGTTATGGAGAGAATAAAATTATCCTGATGTAATCACGTGGCAGTACCAAAACTGAATTATATTAAATTAGTATAGATAGATGATTGAAAGTGGCTTATGGCAGATTGAGATCCTCCTCTCCATCTTCTTGTTTCACAAAATACACCAGTTAACATGATTGGGACGTGTGGCAATAAATCCACGTCATAGGAATAAACGCTAACGAGTGGAAGGAACAAAATAAGGAAAGAAAAAATATATTTCCATTTCAGAAACCAGCCTTCCGGTTCCGTTTGCCTCACTCACCACTGCGAGCACATTTCTCTTGCCCTCCCAAAGTTAAACTCCAATGACTATGGCGCCCCACTGCAACACATTACCGAGGGAGAGAGGGAAGGAAAAAAAGAGGGAAAAGAAAAAGAAATCCTGTCGCCAAATCATGCTCTTGTTCGTTGGTCTTAACGTAAATTTATAAACCGTATGCAGGTTAATTCCTTGTTTATAACAAATTAAGCACATATCGTTGTTTCGTCAATTTTCAGCTAGTGAGATCCTAAGGGATGATAAAAATAGACCGTCTTTATTTCCTTCAAAATCTTAATACAGACATATTTCCATATATATATATATATATATATATATATATATATATATATATATAGATAGATTTGGAACATTATCGTCACCCAGAAAGGATTGCCGTTAAGTATGGATTTTTTTTTTTTGTGGACACACGGAAGAAGCTTCTCATTATTTCAAATAGGTAAAGAGTAACACAAAAATATGAAACAACCCCATACATAGAGTTCAGACCCCAAAACCTAGATGTTAAAATCCAAACAAAAGTTACCATCAAAGTAGAGCAAATAAAAGGACAGCTAAAGAGAAGTTATAATCGGCGATAGGATGTAGTCGGTGACGAAAAAAACTTGAAAGCTTTTCAATTTTTTTTGCAAAGATGAAGGTCTGGTCCTTTGATTCAACAAGGTTGCATACGAAGCAACAACATCTAGAAGAAAAAAAGTTTTTACATGATAGTCTTTTAAATGGAGAGAGCTGATCAAGCTCCAAACTTGGAGACTCTAAGCATAATGTAGAAAATTTCCATATAAATTGTGTAACAGTACGGTCGTTCGGATCCGGGTTTATTAGGTCTGTGTGGTGCTCTTGACTAAGAGATGGTCAATGGGCTATGTTTGGGTTTTCTGTGCACAGGGTGAGCAGTGTGGGCCGGTTATACCAGCCCATTTGCACTGCTGGTTCACTGTCTGGAATCACGGCGGAGGAAGGCGATGCGATTATGAATGCGTCGGCCTTGCCAGACGCGACCCAGGAACCGCCTCTGTGACACGTGACACGGGTTTCTGTCTGGCGTCGGACAGAGGGATGCATTTAAAGGGTTTAAACGCGGCATCTGCCCTTGATGCGATTTCGATCAAAGTGTTAAAAGCTTCGTTTTGGCCAGACAGAGCAGAGGAGGCTCTGTCCGCTGTGAAGCTTCTCCGGTGGTTTTCGGTGGTTTTCGGCTTCCAACGACTCGTTCGGCGCGGGAACCACGCGAGGACGATGCTCGGAGCATGGGCGTGCCGTCGCGAGGAGGTTTTGGCGTTCTTTAGCTTCTTCCAGCTGGTAGGGAGACTTCCTACCATCGTTTCCAGCTTTTAAGCATGCTTGGTTGGGGTTTAAGGGTTGTGCATGTTTGGGTGGTTTGAATGAATGGAATCTTATGTTGTTACAACTTTACTTTGATGTTCTGTAAGTGTATGTGTGGTGCTTCTTCTGTGGGGAGTGTGGGGTTCGGTCTGTGAATTGAAGTCACAGACGAACTGGAGTCGCGTCGGGTGTCCCCGCCGCGATTCGTTGAACGCGTTGCATCGCGACGACGCGTTCTGCATTCCGATGTGTCTGTTAAGTCGGTCGTCTGGTTGCGACCTTGTGGTCTATCGCGTTAGCGTGAAACGCGGCGTCAAGGTTGGACGTGACTATGTGTTGACCGAGGGTTTGACCGACTTGAGTTTAGTAGCGTCATGTCGGGCCGACGCGACTTGGTCGCGTCACTAAGGCCTGTCGCGATAGCCTTTGAAATAGCGTCTGAAAGGGCCGACGCGACATGGTCGCAGCGCTTGGCCCTGTCGCGACAAGGTTTGATATGGCATCCAAATTGGTCGACGTGTTTCGTAAGGCGTCGACTGTCTTCGACGCGTTTTGACTTCTGTAGTCGTTCTGTGTTGGGTAGTGAAGGTCTTGTATGGACCTAGCCTGGGTTTGTTATTGTTCTTTAAAGGCTGTGGTAATGTTCAATGAGTTATGTAGTATGAGTTGCGAAGGAGGTCACGGGGTGACCACTGACAGGCAAGGTTATATTCCGATATTGTTATGGTATGTTTATGTTTGTGTTAAGTATGTTAAGGTCGTATAAGTGTGTATATCGTGGTTTGTGTATGTGTCGGTGTTGATTGGCTTGGAGGTCATATGGTGACTGTTGACAAGCTAAGCTTGACACTTGTATACCGTGGTTATAATAAAGGTTCGTGTAACGCCCCGACACGGAATATCGGAGCAGAATTACAGTTATTAAATAGTACAGAGTGAGAAATAGATAACAAACCATTGCAAAAGGAATAATACCAAATAAACTCCAATGTCATCAATAATCCACCAACCTCCATTACAATCACTAATAACTCATCAAACTTCATGAACTAACTATTACATCAACGTATCAGAGCCAAAACTAGGACCCATAGTACTTTATTGAAAACCAAACAATTACATAAGGACTAACTGACTCACTATCTCATAACTATACTAACTAACTACTATGCCACGATAGCTGATCGGGTTACTCCTGAGCAACGTCCTCATCAGTCCCATCCTCGTGAGTGCGGTCATATCCATCCGACTCACCTGAACACATGAAATAAACACGCAGGATGAGCGAATAACGCCCAGTAGGACATAATATCTTATGAGAACAAGCATGCTTTAAATAGTTAATGTTTTGAATGGCAGAATATCTAGAGAGAATAGTCAGGTATAGAAAGTAACGATAACAAGAGAACGATGGCACTAGTACAGGGAAAATAGCCCAACGAGAACGTTAATAGAATGTCCATGTAATGATAATATCACATAACGATGGCACTGGTATAGCACTTGACTAGCTTGCACTTGTATTGATAGCACTTTGATTGTCATAATTAATCTAGATAGTATAATGGCACTGGATGCATGCCGTACACATCCTTGATCATTTTAACTCTCATGGGCATTGGCACTTTTTGGGTGCTCCTCCCAGGACCAGATCGAGCCCTATTGCACTGGCATTAGTCATTTCTTTATCTTAGACAATCACACGAATGGCCAAGAGGGTACCAAGAAAAGATGAGAGTAGTAGACGAAATAGATGAGAGTGTAGAGAGAACGTGAACAGATGAGAGGATATAGATAGTAGACAAGATAGAGACAATATCAAAAAACAATGTAACACTGATAGTAACAGTTGCACGGCACCAGGTTGGGTACTGGCAGTCTGGTAGAAGTCATAACCGCCACTAGCCGTGCTGTGAACACGAGCCTAAATGGTCCGGCGTGAACACAAGATAAGGAGAGAACACACTAAAGCCATAGATCGTACTGATCCCTAAGGGTGTAACGGGTATTAGGGTACAACAGCTCGTCGACTAAGGACGTGCGGCAAAGCCAATAAGACTTACGGAGGCCTTGACAAGGAGTCCCTGGTCTAGTCAGGAGTCTTCCTGGTGGAGAGGTGGTCCATGCCAAGAGAAAGTGTGTAGAAACTCGTCTGTCATGCCTCGAGTGCTCGAAGGCCGAGGGAAAATGGTGACGGTGTGTAAAGCGCATGAGAAAACGAAGACAAGTGTAATTATTTAAAAAAAATAGGGAATCTAGTAATTTATTTCACTAAATTACCATATACATTATTGCGTAGATTAATAGGGTTTAATGGCAAACATGATGGTTATGTGTGTGCAAGTGTAAGAAATCGAAGAGCAAGTATAGTTGTGCATATAGCTTTTAAATTAATAATTTTATGTAATTAATACTCATTATTAATTAACAAGTTATTATCTAGCATGTCAACACTTAAACAGGGTCAAATTGACATAAAGACAGGGTTATATCTGTAAATCTTATGTTCTGGTCGCATTACTGAGGTCGCGACGTTGGCCTCTGTCGCATTCAGGTCGCGACAGGGCTAACCGGCGTGTTCAGGTATCAGGTCGCGACGGGCTTAAAGGCCGCAATCAGGCCGCGACGCTACATCCGGTCGCATTCTGCTGAACCGGGTGCTGGGGTGAACCGGAGGGCAGGTCGCGACCAGTCGACCTATCGCGTTCAGATCGCGACGGGTCCTGGTGTCACGACCCCCTCTGAGGTCACGGCGGATCGGGCCGTCGCGACACCAGAAGGTGGCCCGAACCCAGAAAAGGGGTTTTGCCCTTTTTTCCAGGTGGGTCTGCATGATATAGGGCTATTCAAAATTTGTTATAAAATCACACAATGATCCAAAACAGCACGAAACCAATTTCAAACGAGAGTAGACATGGAGATCTATTATTGGAAATGAACAATTAGAAGTCAGTCATGTATAGAACATGTTTTGACTAGGTTACATTTCGTTGACCTAATCATGCACAGGTCTAGGAAAAGATTTAATTCGCAAGGCATGCTCAATGGAATTTGGGCAAACTAGGCTCGTTAGAACCCTATCAACATGTAATATTTATGCTAATTTTATCAAGGCATGAGCATAAGTAGATTCGAGGTTACAAGTAAAACATGAAGGTTCAGGCAAGACATGTCAACAGTGATTTGGGCATTTAATTCGCCCTCATGCTAGAACGAAAAAGGACAAAACAAGAGGGCTTTTGAAAGGGATCATGAAGACTACCTAGGAAAAATTTTACACGAATTTAGCTTGAGAGATTGCCTACCTTTTTGCGTTGACAAGAATCTAGGGTTGATGATGAAATAGAAAAATAAAAATCCAAGCTTCAAGCCCTTCTCCTCCAAGCTCCCACGTCCAAATCGCCTCCTCTTCGTCTCCCAAGGCTCTCAGCACGCAAATGAGGGTTGATATGGCCGAATTAGGGTGTTTTGATGGCTAATAGAGTCCTAACCATTCTAAGAGTCCTCCTTTTCCTTAAACTCCGAAAATCCCTAATTATCTCTATTAATTCTAGCATTTATCCATCTAATTGGGTAAGGAAGAGGCATAATCTCGTGGTCAAAGGGTTAAGATGGAATAAGGGCTCTTTATTTTAGGTAAACATGGGTTATTTAGTATTTATCTTAGCCCTTACTATTTATTAATTAATTATTTTCGAAATTAGGATAATTATTCCCCATCCCATAATGGGCTCCTCTTTATTAGGCCCATTATTTTATATTTGAGCCAATTAACACAACCCCTTATTGATTTAACTTAATGGGCTTGGTTTAATTCCCTTTTAGTTCACTTATTTCTCATTTATTCTAGTTCAAGCTATTTATCTCACTTATTAAATAATAATAATTATTATTTTATTTGGATTTTAAAAATCAAGGGTACTACATCCTCCCCCTCTTAAAAAGAATTTGGTCCTCAAATTCATAAGATCGTGAGAGGAAGAATAAATTACCGAATAGCTCCAGATAATTCCATCGCATGGTTGCTTTGGGTTCCCACATGGCTTCTTCAACTTCGTGATTCCTCCATAATATCTTGACCACGGGTATAGATCAATTCCGAAGCTGTTGCATCTTCTTGTCCAATATCTTCACCGGTCTTTCTTCCTAAGTCATATGTTTGTTCAAAATAATGTTATCATAACTGATTATGTGTGACGGAACATACACGTACTTCCTCAGCATTGACACATAAAATACGTTGTGTATGGTGGAGAACTGGGAAAGTAGTGCTAGTCGGTACGCCACCTCGACAACTCTATCCAACACTTCAAATGGACCTATGAATCGCAGTCTTAGCTTGCCTTTCATCCCAAACCTTTGAAATCTTTGGGTCGGGGATACCTTCAGCATCACATGGTCTCCGATTTGAAATTCCAAGTCCCTTCTTCTTTTATCAGCATAGCTCTTCTGCCTAGATTGAGCTACCTTAATCCTGTCTCAGATAATCTGTATATCCCTGCTAGTGCTCTGCACATGTCTGGTCCCAGCCATTGCTGTTCACCTACTTCATTCCAACACACTGGTGATCTACAGCTTCTGCCGTACAGCGCTTCGAATGGTGCCATCTTAATGCTGGCATGATAACTGTTGTTGTAGGTGAATTCAATCAGGGATAGTTGTTCATTCCAATACTCTTCAAAATCTATAGTGCAGGCATGAAGCATGTCTTGCACTATCTGGTTGGTCCTTTCTGTCTGTCATCCGTCTGGGGGTGGAAGGCAGTGTTGAAATTGAGTTTCATGCCCAATGCAGTTTGAAGTCCCTTCCAGAATCTAGAAGTGAATCTAGGGTCACGATCTGAGACAATGGACACAAGAACTCCATGTAATCTTACTATTTCTTTTACATACAATGCTGCAAGTACATCCACACTCCATGTACTCTTAATTACAAGGAAATGTGCATATTTAGTCAAACGGTCCACAATAACCCATATAGCATCGAGTCCACCACGAGTTCGGGGTAAACCCATGATGAAATCCATTCTGATGCTTTCCCACTTCCACTCGGGTATGTTCAGGGGTCTGAGCACACCCGCAGGACGACGGTGTTCAGCTTTTACCTGTTGACATGTGAGACAGTGTGCGGCATGCTCAGCCACCTCACGCTTCAGGTTGGGCCACCAAAATGACATTTTCATGTCTTGGTACATCCTGGTTGCGCCTGGGCGAATTGTGTACTTGGTCTTGTGAGCTTCATCCATTAGCTTCCTTTTCAGCTCCTCATTGTCAGGCACGCATGTCCTGGTGTGGAATAATATTCTCCCATCTTCAGTGATGGAGAAATCTGGCTTGTCAGCTATGGTCTCCCTGACTCTGACTAGGAACAGATCATTTTCCTGTTGCTCTTTGATCTCGATAAGGATGTCGGGTTGAGCTTTAAGATTAGCCACTATCATCTTATCACTTCTCTTCTTGATGTTCAGATCTAGACTGGCGAACTGTTCTAACAATTGCATCTCGCCCATGACTAAACATGATAATGACGCTACTGGCTTTCTACTAAGTGCATCAGCTACGGCATTACCTTTGCCTGGGTGATATTGAATGTTGAAATCAAAGTCCTTCAGATACTCTAGCCATCTCCTTTGTCTCATATTAAGCTCTTTCTGAGAGAACAAGTACTTCAGGCTCTTGTGGTCGGAGTAGACAATGAACTATTCTCCATATAGATAATGCCTCCATATTTTGAGTGCAAATACCACTGCTACTAATTCTAAGTCATGGACATGATAATTGACTTCATGTGGCTTCAACTTCCTTGAAGAATAAGCTATGACCTTCTCATTCTGCATTAGCACACAGCCTAGACCGATTCCAGAAGCATCAGTGTAGATTGAGAATCCTTCACCCTTGACTGGCAACGCGAGGACATGTGCAGAAGTCAACAATTGCTTAAGTGTCTGAAAGCTCTTTTCGCACTCCTTGCTCTAGACATAGGGGTTCTCTTTCCGCGTAAGACGCGTAAGAGGTACGCTATCTTGGAGAAGTCTTTTATGAACCGTTTGTAGTAACCAGCCAGTCCAAGAAATCTTGTGATCTCAGTGACATTAGTCGGTCTTTCCCAATTTAGCACAGCTTCAACCTTGGAAGGATCGACAGCGATACCATCCTTGGAAATAACATGGCCTAGGAATGACACCTCCTCGAGCCAGAATTCACACTTGCTCAATTTGACGTAGAGTTGGTTGTCCCGCAAGATCTGCAGAGCAATCCTCATATGCTCCTCATGCTCTTCCTTGGTCTTGGAGTATATGAGAATATCATCAATAAAGATCACGACGAACTTGTCGAGGTAGGGCCGATAGATGTTGTTCATTTGTTGCATGAAAGCTGCAGGAGCATTGGTTAGTCCAAAAGGCATGACTACAAATTCATAATGACCGTACCTGCTCCTGAAAGCTATCCTGTAAATGTCTGCATCCTTTATTCTCATCTTATGATATCCCGATCTAAGGTCAATCTTAGAAAAATACTTGTCTCCTGATATCTGATCAAACAATTCATCGACATGAGGCAGAGGATATTCGTTTTTGATAGTGAGATTGTTCAGCTGCCTGTAGTCAATACATAGCCGCATAGATCCATTCTTCTTCTTGACGAACAACACTAGTGCTCCCCAAGGAGAAGTACTTGGTCTGATAAAACCTTTTTCCAGCAGTTCCATTAATTGCTCTTTCAACTCTTTCAATTTAGCGGGGGACATCCTGTAGGGTTGGCGTGATACCGGTGCAGCTCTAGGTATGAAATCAATTGAGAAATTTACATCTCTCTCTGGTGGAATGCCTGGCAGCTCATCGGGAAATATATCGGGATATTCTTGCACTATATGAATGTCTGATATCTTAGTTGCTTTCTTCTCAACTACAATTGCGGCAAGAAATGCCACACAACCTTTCTTATCATGTTTTGTGCTTTGATGGCAGGGACGAGAGACAAGTGCCTCTTGTGCCTACGTCCTGTGAAGGTCAATTTAGGGAATTCACTAAAGGAGATTTTCCCACTTCTACAATCCACGATAGCTCCATACGTGGATAGCCAATCGGCTCCCAATATGTGGCGGAACACCTCGACCAAGTCCGTTAAACCGATAACGTACTTGATCCGAGTCTGCCTCCCGCGAACGGGCCGAAGCCTCGCAAGGGATACCAAACCACAGTCCGTGTAAACGCAAAGGAACACACCATTTCACATATATATTTCACAAGTTTACATAGCCATATTTCCACAAAAATGAAAGGAAGTACAAGAGCCTGGGGCATACCCCGAGGTACAACTGAAGAAAGTAAACAACTAACTACACTACACAACTGAGACTACACTGCTGGAACTATACTGCCAGAGGTACTGACCCTGCACCGCTACGACGCGGCTCTGAACTGGACGACGGTCGAGAAACGTCCTCCTCGCTCTCACCTGTGGGAGTAGGGGTGAGCCTCGCTAGTCACTGGCTCAGTAGGGAACTCCCCCAACACCGAGCAAACCAAAACCACAGGTACAAAAGTAGTAAACAGTACCAACAATTTATAGAACAGCTAAGCAGGATATAAAAACTATAAAAGTACTCACCGTCTGCCGACTACGAAAACAACCGTAATAACTAAACGGCAAACCAGTACAGGCGTACGAGCAAAAGTAGAGACCGCCAAACACGAGTCACGTGAACTGGTTCGCGACACCAGAAACTGACTCGGAAAAGCTAACACAGGTCTACCTCTCAGTCTCGCAGCCACGAACGAAAGGTCCAGCTGCCGCTCCACGTGAAAAGGTCAAGCAACTGTGGAGACCAACTAAACACCACCACCTGCGGACCACACGGTCGTAGGCCCATGCCTGGCACCTCCAGAGACCCTGGCCTGGGCTCGCTAGAGTGAGGCACTGGAAAAGGACTAGCTGGGGACCAGTGTCGACTACTGGTGTTCGTAACCCCCAACTACGAGCGCGCTACAAGTGACTAAAGACAAACACAAGTGTCACTGTCCTACTGTCGTCTTTCCCTCAGACGGACGTACAACTTAAACACAGGAGTGAGGGTGTCCAGGTCAGACGACACAGACCTCGACGGTACAACACAAGTACCGGGACAAAGCCCGAGCTAACAGCCTAACTCACAAAGAACCTGGGGCACCCAACTGGAGAGGTAACCATGGTAGGCGTCGTACTACTTGCCAAGTACACAAAACCACGTGCACGTCACACACAAACCATGTGAAGTTTCGCACAAACCTCGTGCACTGATAGTCCACTACACGTGAATATCACGTAAACATGTAAAGAACTGACTAACTGCATATCTTGTATACTAGCCGCAGAAACCTCGTGCATCGAGTGCACAATAGGTGCCAATGCACCACTTGATAATGTTAAATACCGAATATGCAATATTTAAACAGTAGCATTCTAGCGTCCACATCGTTTGCCGCTAAGGGTGAGTAGACGACAAGTTATCTGGCCGTTTATCTCCTGGCTGAAGAACCTGGCATCAATCGATGTTGATGCTAAGTTCCTCGGCCATTAGTCTCACAGAAACCCTAGGCCGATTATACCAGAAACCTCGGCCCTAGAAACCACAGAAAACATGAGGAAACACCTCCTCTAACATACATGCATCTAAATCATGCAAAAGCAACATGTTTCATTCTTTAAATTACTTAAACCATCCATTATCCCCACATGGTGCAACTTAACCCGAAAATGCATTAAACATGCTATTACATGTGGTTAGATCGTGTTATAATGATCCTAAGGAGTTAACAGGGTTCGTTCCCTACCTTATAATGCACTTAAACCTCTTAAACTCCTCCGATTCTCACCAAACTCTCCGCGAGCTCTTACGTCAATTGCACCACTTCCCGGCGTTTCCTTAGCCGATTCGTCACCGTCTCGCGTTCCACGATCTCCCAATTATCCTTTTACAACTGTTGGAAACATTGGGGAAGCAAGGGCATAAAATCCGAGCAAGGGAGAGGGAGAAATGGACCGAGGAAACTGTCCTCGGGCAGACCTATATTCTGTAGGTTGCACAGGTTGGCGTCAACATGGATGTCGCCAATCAGACTGCCAAGGATAGGCGTCCATATCCCTTGTCGCCAAGTTCATAGAGTAAACGTCAACACCTATGGACGCCAACAAGTCAACGACCACACCTGGCCGCCAACTCCTACTCAACTACAGTAGGTCCTATTTTATTTCAGGACCCAACCTGCCCCACACCTGCACACACTACACGTCTACACCACACTGGCCTCACAATGGCCATCACAACCATTACACACATGATCCACAAGGATTCGAAAAGCACACGACGTTACACAATATGACATCATAGCCCTCCATGGGCATACAGATCAAGTCTGCCCTAAGATCGAGTTCACCAATCTTAACATCAGCTAATGGAAAATATTTATTCAATTGAGCCTTTTCTCCCAGTGGTGTTGTGATAGGTAATTCAAATTGCATGGATACATGTTTTTTAGTTAATGTATCAGCAAATGCTTGTGATATGAACGAATGTATTGCGCCAGTATCAAACAAAACAAATGCTGATTGAGAAAAGACTGGTAAGGTACCTTCGACAACTCCACCTTCCTCGGTGGTTTCCACCTCTTGTAGGGCCTGCAGTCGGCTGGGCTTCCTCTGTCCTGCAGGACGCTTCTCATTTTCCTTCAGCAATGGACATTCGGTAATCCGATGATCTCGGCTCCCATAGCGAAGGCATGCACCTGCCTTCCTCCAGCATTCTTCTGCAGTGTGACCCAGCTTGTCACAGTGCTTGCATCTCGGTTTGTTGTTTAGGGCAGTAGGAGTGGGAACTTTAGGTTTCCTCTCCTAGCTTGTTCCATCGGTGATACTTAACGACCTTTTATTGCCGTTAGTAGGCTTGCTCGGTGCTCCGGATGTCTACTCCATCTTGATCATTCTGCCCTTGATGCGATCAGTGAGATCGGTCGCATCTTCTAATACTTGTGCCCTTCTAACCATTTTTGGATAAGTTTGAATGTCCATAGGTGCCATCTGTGTGATATACGCGGGCCTGAGTCCATTAAGAAAGCGCTTTACCTTCATTCTTTCAGTGCCTACTAGGTGATTGGCATAGCACGCCAACCGAGAGAACTGAGCTTCATACTCAGCAACAGTGAAATTCCTCTACTTGAGGGCTGCAAATTCAGAGGCTTTCCTTTCTTGAACTCGTTCTGAAAAATACTTGGAGTTGTAATACTCCTTGAACTCATTCCATGTGAACTGTGCATCTGCCCTTGTAGCCTCTATGGACTCCCACCACGCACGGGCGTCCCTTTCTAACTGGAATGTTGCTAGTAATAGCTTGTCACCATCCACACACTGCATAATGCGGAAAATGCGTTCAATCTCTTTCTGCCAATTCTCTGCCTCGTCAGGGTCAGTGGTCCCACTGAATCGAGGTGGGTTCAAGTTGTGGAAATTCCGGTGCAAGTCTCCAACACCACAGTTACTGTTGTTATTGGCTCCAGCAGCCTGAAGCAATGCCTGAGTCAGCTGCTGTATGGTTTGCTGCATGTCACGGAGTTGAGCACGCTCCGCTGCCATTGTTGTGATTTAAGTTCCTTCAAAAGAGAATGTAAATATAAGATAATGAGTTTGCACTAAGTTTGTGCGTGTGTGAGTTCATTTTATCTAATTACCCTTGGTTCTACCCATCTCACATAGGTACGGAATTAGACTCTAAGTCGAGGCAGGTCAAACCTAGATCATCCTATACTTAAGAATAACTTAGGCTCTGATACCACAAAACTGTAATACCCCGACGTGGAATATCAGAGCGGAATTATAGTTATTAAATAGTACAGAGTGAGAAATAGATAACAAACCATTGCACAAATGGAATAATACCAAATAAACTCCAATGTCATCAATAATCCACCAACCTTCATTACAATTACTAATAACTCATCAAACTTCATGAACTAACTATTACATCAACGTATCAGAGCCAAAACTAGGGCCCAGAGTACTTTATTGAAAACCAAACTATTACATAAGGACTAACTGACTCACTATCTCATAACTATACTAACTAACTACTATGCCAAGATAGCTGATCGGGTCACTCCTGAGCAACGTCCTCATCAGTCCCATCCTCATGAGTGTGGTCATATCCATCCGACTCACCTGAACACATGAAATAAACACACATGATGAACGAATAACGCCCAGTAGGACTTAATATCTCATGAGAACAAGCATGCTTTAAATAGTTAATGTTTTGAATGGCATGATATATAGAGACAATAGTAAGGTATATCAAGTAACGATAACAAGAGAACGATGGCACTAGTACAGGGAAAATAGCCCAATGAGAACGTTAATAGAATGTCCATGTAATGATAATATCACATAACGATGGCACTGGTATAGCACTTGACTAGTTTGCACTTGTATTGATAGCACTTTGATTGTCATAGATTAATCTAGATAGTATAATGGCACTGGATGCATGCCGTACACATCCTTGATCATTTTAACTCCCATGGGCATTGGCACTTTTCGGGTGCTCCTCTCAGGACCAGATCGAGCCCTATTGCACTGGCATTAGTCATTTCTTTATCTTAGACAATCACACGAATGGCCAAGAGGGTACCAAGAAAAGATGAGAGTAGTAGACGAAATAGATGAGAGTGTAGAGAGAACGTGAACAGATGAGAGGATATAGATAGTAGACAAGATAGGGACAATATCGTAAAACAATGTAACACTGATAGTAACAGTTGCACGGCACCATGTTGGGTACCGGCAGTCTGGTAGAAGTCACAACCGCCCACTAGCCGTGCTGTGAACACGAGCCTAAATGGTCCGGCGTGAACACAAGATAAGAAGAGAACACACTAAAGCCATAGATCGTACTGATCCCTAAGGGTGTAACGGGTATTAGGGTACAACCAGCTCGTCGACTAAGGACGTGCGGCAAAGCCAAGAAGACTTACGGAGGCCTTGACAAGGAGTCCCTGGTCCAGTCAGGAGTCTTCCTGGTGGAGAGGTGGTCCATGCCAAGAGAAAGTGTGTAGAAACTAGTCTGTCGTGCCTCGAGTGCTCGAAGGTCGAGGGAAAACGGTGACGGTGTGTAAAGCGCACGAGAAAGCGAAGACAAGTGTAATTATTTAAAAAAATAGAGAATTTAGTAATTTATTTTGCTAAATTATCAGATACATTATTACGTAATTTAATAGGGTTTAATGGCAAACATGAAGGTTATGTGTGTGCAAGTGTAAGAAATCGAAGATCAAGTATAGTTGTGCATATAGCTTTCAAATTAATAATTTTCATGTAATTAATACTCATTATTAATTAACAAGTTATTATCTAGCATGTCAGCACTTAAACAGGGTCAAATTGACATAAAGACAAGGTTATATCTGTAGATCTTATGTTCTGGTCGCATTACTGAGGTCGCGACGTCGGCCTCTGTCGTATTCAGGTCGCGATAGGGCTAACCAACGTGTTCAGGGATCAGGTCGCGACGGGCTTAAAGGCCGCAATCAGGCCGCATTCTGCTGAATCGGGTGCTGGGGTGAACCGGAGGGCAGGTCGCGACCAGTCGACCTGTCGCGTTCAGATTGCGACGGGTCCTGGTGTCGCGACCCCATCTGAGGTCGCGGTGGATCGGGCCGTCGCGACACCAGAAGGTGGCCCGAATCCAGAAAAGGGGTTTTGCCCTTTTTTCCTGGTGGGTCTGCATGATACAAGGCTATTCAAAATTCGTTATAAAATCACACAGTGATCCAAAAAGTACGAAACCAATTTCAAACGAGAGTAGACATGGAGATCTATCACTGGAAATGACCAATTAGAAGTCAGTCAGGTATAGAACATGTTTTGACTAGGTTACATTTCGTTGACCTAATCATGCATAGGTCTAGGAAAAGATTTAATTTGCAAGGCATGCTCAATGGAATTTGGGCAAACTGGGCTCGTTAGAACCCTATCAACATGTAATATTTATGCTAATTTTATCAAGGCATGAGCATAAGTAGATTCGAGATTACAAGCAAAACATGAAGGTTCGGGCAAGACATGTCAACAGTGATTTGGGCATTTAATTCGTCCTCATGCCCAAACGAAAAAGGGCGAAACAAGAGGGCTTTTGAAAGGGATCATGAAGACTACCTAGGAAAATTTTTACACAAATTTAGCTTGAGAGATTACCTACCGTTTTGCATTGACAAGAATCTAGGGTTGATGACGAAATAGAAAGACAAAAATCCAAGCTTCAAACCCTTCTCCTCCAAGCTCCCACGTCCAAATCGCCTCCTCTTCATCTCCCAAGGCTCTTAGCACGCAAATGTGGGTTGATAGGGCCGAATTAGGGTGTTTTGATGGCTAATAGAGTCCTAACCATTCTAAGAGTCCTCCTTTTCCTTAAACTCTGAAAATCCCTAATTATCTCTATTAATTCTAGCATTTATCCATCTAATTGGGTAAGGAAGAGGCCTAATCTCGTGGCCAAAGGGTTAGGATGGAATAAGGGCTCTTTATTTTAGGTAAACATGGGTTATTTAGTATTTATCTTAGCCCTTACTATTAATTAATTAATTATTTCTGAAATTGGGATAATTATTCTCCATCCCATAATGGGCTCTTCTTTATTAGGCCCATTATTTTGTATTTGAGCCAATTACACAACCCCTTATTGATTTAACTTAATGAGCTTGGTTTAATTCCCTTTTATTTCACTTATTTCTCATTTATTCTAGTTAAAGCTATTTATCTCATTTATTAAATATTTTTTTTATTTTATTTAGATTTTAAAAATCAAGGGTACTATAGTTCGTATATCGTGGTTGAGTGTTTGTCAAGTCTAGTGGTCCGACGCCTATTCCGGAATACGTCTTTAGTCGGTTACCCTAGCACTAGGTGCTTAGGGCTTGTCCCAGTAGCAGAGTACCGTCGAGGTTTGTGTCGTCTTCTAAGACACCCTCCTCTTGTGTTTGAGTAGTACGTCCGACTGAGGGGAAAGACGATAAGGGGCAACGGCTTGTGTTTGTGTGTGTAGCCGTTTGTAGCGCGCTCTTGGTTGGGGGATGGACACCAGTAGTCGACACTGGTCCCCAGCTAGTCCTGTTCCAGTGCCTGACTTTAGGGTTCTCGGCCGAAATCCCTAAAGGTGTCAGGCTTGGGCCTGCAGGGTGTGTGACTTGCAGGTTGTGGTGTTGGTTAGTCTCCACTGTTCTTGGTTTGTTGTTGTGGAGCGGCAGTTGGACCTTCCGTCCGTGACTGCGAGACTAGGAGGTAGTTCTTGTGCTTTGTTGTCTGGGTTGGATACTGACATCATGAACCAGTAGTCCGTTCCCGTGTGGTGGCGTTGTCTCCGTACCGACTCGTGTTTACCACAGGTTGTGGTTTGTGTGTGAACCATTGGTTAAGGTTATAATCGTGAAACCGTTAACCATTGTGGTGTGCCCTGAAGGTGGCACAGTTCTGTGATTCAGTGTTGTACCTCGTGGTAGCAGGTACATGTACCCCTTGTGGGTAGAGTTGTGTTGTGGTATGTGAGTTCGACCTCAACTGGTGTTGAGGTGAGACCGTGCGTACTGTGGAGGTCTTGTGGTGTGATTCTCCACGTGTTAAATAGATTGGTTTCTGATTACGATGTAGTTTACGGGTGTTGGCTGGTTGTCGCCAATCCCGACACTTCGTGTATGTGGTTAGCCTGTCAAACCGTAGCCTAGGTAGTGTTTTGCCGGTGAGGCTTGTGGTCGAGGTGTTTTAGTTGAAGGGTGGACTAGCGGTGTTAAGCTAGTCTTGTGTTTCCCTTTACTTTTCAAGGACCGGGGTTTAGCCGGTGTGTTTATGATTAGTTGTAGTTTAACATGCTTGTGTGTGCATGTTATGTTCCGGTTGCCAGTGAGACCCTTTGGGGTTGAGGTCTTTTATGTAGTTGTGTTTCTTTGTGGGAGGTCCCTACTGAGCCAGTGACTTGTTGAGGCTCACTCCCTTATAGTTTGTTTCAGGTGTTGGCCGACGTTAGCGTGTTTACGCAGGAGTAGTGCAGACTTGTACCACCAGCAGTAAAGTAGTTGAGTCGTTTAAGCTTGTGCTCCCTCGGGGTATGCCCTAGGTAGTTGTACTCTTTATTTGGACATGTAATATTGTAATTGTGAACTATTGTACATTGTGGTTTACAGTTATATACACTTGTACTTTCCTGTGTTATATAATGTAATTGTGGTCTTTTATATTCTTACTGGACACGTGTTAGAGATATCCCTTGCGAGACACTGGTCCGATCGCGGAAGGTGGATCTGGATATGGACCCTTATTGGGTATAAATGTCCAGGACCGTTATAAATTGATACCACTATCACTCCAAAGATGCACGATGGAGTCATGGAGTACGCAATTGGGTAGCCTCAAATTTCACCAACAAAAGAGTTGGCAAGTCAAAGGAAGCATGGATGTAGAGATGACACCGATTTCATGAACATGAGAGGTATGAAATTAAGATAAAAGATGCTTTAGAATAGTTGCTCTAACAAAGAAAAGTGAGAAGCCCAAATATCGAGAGAGGAATTAGAGGATCAGTACACAAAGAAGGTGGGGGTAAAAGGAGTACTTAAAGAAGAAATGGGATATAAAGACTAACTTGAGTACAAAATACCTTAAATCAACACTATCTAGTGATCATTAATGGAGACCAAATCCTCCCCTAAGGGAAGATAAAAGCTAATGAAGAAAACTTTCTTGGAGCAAAATGCCCCTTAAAGAGGAGGTGATTGAAGAGAGGAGAGGGGGAGAGGGACCTATGTAGACCTCTTCTATCAGTCGAAGCCAAAAGAGGAGGGCGGCTTACCCCCACCCCCTCCCCATCCCCCATGAGAATACTTTAGAGTTGGTTGCAGCAGAGGGAGATGAATCTCACTTCACTTCCAAAATTTTTTGCTGCACGTCGAGCAAAAAAAAGCTTTTCCTATGGAATGGACTATACCAACATGGGTGGCCACAAAATAGTGTCTGAACCTCTACATTTGTTAGAGACACTGAATATAATTTAATCCTTGATAGGATATGGTAGAAAGATTATGTTTAAATCTCAGCTAGACAAAAGAACATAAATGAATGATTTACACCGGACGTGTAGATTTTGGAAGAAATGTATTGAAGTATTCTACAACATGGAGATGGAGGCCCTTGGCATGGTGTTGTTGGCTGGTGTTGAGGTTGGAGACGGATTGTGGGAGGGGAAGACACATGAAAGATTATATTTGACGATTTGAGGGAGGAGTAGAGCAAAGAATTGTTTCGAAATTGAAAAAATATTTTTCCTTTCCATTTTCTATTCTTTATGTTTTAAGCTTCTCTCTGTTGACCTATATTCTATAATTGCTGTGCTCTCCAATCATGCATGTTAATTGGTGTATTTCGTGGAGTAGGAAGGTGGAGCAGAAGATCTCAATCCGCTTATCGCCACTTTGAATAGGGGAAGCGAGCATTCAAAAAATACTACATATTCAGAGGAAATAAGTAAAGAAGTCTGTCCTAACTTTCCTTTTTATGAACACATTCTATGCATTAAAGGATCATATGCCTTGGGTAATAGTTTTGTCCCCAAGGCAACTGCACAAGTTTTTTGAAGGGTGCCTTCATTTTTATGTACTTGTGATGAAGCATCGAATGGTTCAGTTTGCCAATCGAGGAAGGTTAATGCTCGATGCTAGCTAGTCCTTCACCACATTCTCTTTCCCTCGAATCTATCATCTTCCATTCTTGAGATCAAAGATCTCTGATATGGGATAGGGAGGGAAGAGAGGAGGGAAGGAAGGGGGAAGAAGAGAAGTCGAAATCCATCGGGGAAGGGACGGAAGGAGGGAGAGGAAGAAGATGAATAGAGGGGAACATTCACCCCTCACCACAACGTGGAGCACTTGCCATTTTTTTCTTACATTCATTTCCCCAAAAGTGGATGTTACATGTGTATTTAAAGAGGAATCGCCCTCCTCACATACAACAAAGACCAAAATGCCCTTTATAAATGGGCAACCTAAGGGATCCCAAAAGTGGCAGAACTCCTATAGACCCATGGGCCCAAACAACTAAAGACCCAAAGACACCCAAAATCCCAACAACAACATGTGGGCCCAAATACTCGCCATTGATCCGTGATGCTTCCGCATCAATCTCAATATTTTTCATAGCTCAAAATAAGAGTAGCTTACTCATGCCTTGGTGGATTATGGCAGAAAGAATCTTTGTTTCATCATGTTCTTCATTTCCATAATCATAAGAATAGGAAGAGATGGGTGCAGTCATGTGAATTCAAATATTTAGTTTTCACTCCAACGCACACGTGATGTGATCTTCACTTCTCATCAGGGAGGGGGAAAAAAAAATCAAACCTCCCTAATGACCCACATCACATTTGTTGAGAGAAGACAGTGTTGTTGAACGGTTCCACACGGAGAGGGGTTGCGAACTGTGTTTCTTCTAGAACTTTGGCCCATAAATCAACATGGGCTACATGCATTGTAGAAAATAGGACATCTATTTGTCCATGTAGGCTCGACATAATGTGGGAAAGAAAGAGACTAAAATATTTCATCCTAACAAGGGGGCTAAATTTTCCTACAAATTCAATTCAAGCGAAGTTTTTTAGTTAGTCAAACTCTTCGACCATTTTATTTTCTAGAAAGTTCAAAGCTTAGAAGTGGATGAAGACAATTGACCCCGACCGCCTTTAGTAGGCCCTGCTATGCTACGAGTTGGTCACCTTAATGGACAAATTCACTCAATTTTGCCCAGTTAAAAGGTGTTTTTGTTAAGCATGATTCGGGTCGAAGCTGACCATGCCATGTCCAAGGACCATCTATATATGATACGAGTCAGTCGATCTAGTATGAGCATACTATGCACTAAGGGAAGTAAGATCAGATAATTGCCGCATGAGTCCAATGTTTCTTAGAGCAGTACTTGTTATAAAATTTTGGTTTGACACAGTAAATATGATTTGTGTCTATGCAACATTTACAAAGATACAACACGACGGACATTCAACTATCGTTGACCGCCACCCACCATCATCTGCTACCACTCTAGAAACTGTTTACTGTCATTGATCATCATTGTTAGTTACTTGTCCTTGATAACCACAATTGTCAATCACTGCTACCACCATGTGCTTCCATTAATGTGCTATAACATGTTTACGTAGAACATATATAATTTGATGCATAGATATTTCTCTTGAAATTGAATTGAATTTAGGCACAATTTAAAAGTAAATTTGAACATATCTAAATATTATCTTTTGGCAACTAAACCAAGCCAAGTAGCACAAGCTTTACCAAAGCTTTAATTGTAGTGTTCTCTACACATTTGGAGTAAACAAAGTGCAGAGTCAAGAAAAATCCAACTATTACAACACTAAAGTTGAGTGTTTGTAATAGAAGACGGATTCTGTGTTGGGGACGTGTACCTGATGCGGAAGTCATCCCACGTGCGAGAAGGAAGACAACGTCTGGAAGACGATCAACGTGTACGGATGCTGGGAAGGGGAGATATGTAACCCGCTGCGATCTCTCTCTGGTTTCCTCTCTCTATATGTCTGTAGTCTATGTGACCTGATGGGGAGTCTCACATATATATTTATAGAGAGGAGTGACTAGTCCCAATGGACCTGAACAGGATCCCACCCACAACAGAATCCTAATGGACACTCAGTGGGTTAAGCCCATGAGTTAATTCCGTTAATTGGACTTGATGGTGTGTTTATGTTGTGTAGCCCAATATACAATATCGGGTAAAAGCCAACATTCTCCCACTTGATCCATCTTGTCACAAGCACATCAAATCTTCCTTTAAAAACATACATATAATATAGATTAATATAGTTTTAAAAAGACTCTTAAAGTTTGATGTCTTGGGCTTGCACCTGAAGGGAAAATACGGTACATGCGCGCATGATTAAAACCAAAACCACATGCCACTCCAATTAATGGAACCTGAAGAGTTCAAATATAGTAAATCAAATGACAGGGGTCATGGCGGTAAATGTATTCAAAGCACACACCACCTTCCATGTACCATAATGCCACCAACTCACTACAATTGAACATCAAACCTGAAAAGATAGATAAACTTAAACCTAATGTTTATCTACTGGTCACCACTTAAGCATGCATTATGCCAACCCATAGCCAGCATGTATACAGAAATAAATGGAATAGGCAGAAAACAATAGAAGAATCATGACATTGATGTGATCACAAATAACAACATAATGCCAACTAAATGTGTCATAACATATTGAGAGAACTTACAAGACCCATCCGAATCACATGACTACAAAGACGCTAGTAGGTAGTCCTTTAGTGAGAGGGTCAGCAACTATAAGATCTATCCCAATATGTTCTATACAACTTCATGATTCTTCACTCTGTCTTTAAGAGTAAAATACTTTATATTCAAAGCTCTACCACCCTTGGATGCTTTATTATTTTTAGAGAAGAAAACTGCAGCAGAATTGTGACAGTAAATCTTGATAGTCCTGGAGATGAAATCTATAAATGGTAGAATTGTGAGCAAATTTCGTAACTGAATGGCCTGACCACTAGTCTCAAAAAAAGCAATAAACTCAGTTGCCATTCTGGAAGTCACTGTAACACTCTGCTTTTCACTACACCGGGTAATGGCTCCCCCTGCCAAGAGGAACACATAGCCTGATGTGGACTTCCTCATGTCAAGGCAGCCACCAAAATCAGCATCAGAATATGCAATGGCCTCCAGCTGATCTGAACTTCTATATGTGAGCATATAATCTATTGTGCCTTTCAAATGACTTTCTTGGTAGCCTTCTAGTGATCTATGCTTGGGTCACTTTGATATGTACTGAGCATACCCACAGCACAAAAGCTATATCTGAACGTGTACAAGTCTGAAGGTACATCAGGCTCCCAACGGATGAAGCATAAGGGTTGGATTCCATTTGCTTCCTTTCTAAGTCATTCTTGGGATACTGTAATTTATCACTTTTAACAATGGGTACTTTATCGGGTGCACAAGATTACATGTTAAATCTTTCTAAGACCTTTGAGATATAAGCCCTTTGGGAAAGACCTAAAGTGTGTGATGGTCTATCCCTGATGATCTCAATGCCCAACACATATTGAGCTTCACCTAAATCCTTCATCTCAAAGTTTTTAGAAAGAAAAGCCTTTGTTTCATGTAATAAACCAAGATCGCTACTGGCAAGCAAGATGTCATCTACATAAAAAAAGCAAGATAATGAACTTACTCTCATTGACCTTTAGGTATAAACATTCATCAATAATGTTTTCCTTAAACCCAAAGGACAATATGATCACACTAAACTTAATGAATCATTGACGAGAGGCTTGCTTAAGTCCATAGATGGATTTCTTTAATTTGCATACCAAGTGTTCTTTCCCTTCAACATGAAACCCGTGAAGTTGTTCCATATACACTTTTTTATCTAGGTCCCCGTTAAGAAATGTCATTTTCACATCTATTTGATGCAACTCTAAATCAAAATGAGCCACCAAAGCCATGACTATCTTGAATGAGAGCTTCTTAGAAACAGGAGAGAAGGTCTCATCATAGTCAATACCTTCCCTTTGAGTGAAACCTTTAGCCACCAATCTGGTCTTATATCGCTCAACTTTACCTTTAGAATCCACTTTAGTTTTGAATACCCATTTGCATCCAACACGTTTGAACCCTTTTGGTAAGTCGACGAGTTCCCAGACTTGATTTTTAGCCATTGAGTCAAGCTCTTCCTTCATGGCTTCAAACCAATAGGTGGATTTTTCACTCTCCATGGCTTGTGAAAATGTCATTGGATCATCAATATCATCCCTGTCTAAACCATCTTCCTGTAGGTACACAAAAACTCATCAAATATGGCAGGTTTCCTAACTCTTTGAGATTAAGGTATTGTTGGCCCCTGATCCACCTGAGGAGGTGGTAGGTCAACAAGTACGATATCAACTGGTTGTGGAGGCACTTGAGGTGGACCAACTGCAACTTCTTGTTCCTCAACAACATCATTCTGAGCAATGAACATAGAAATAAAGTTGTCAGTTATTACTGGTATTTCAGCCTGATCCTATAACTCCTCAAAAGAAATCTCTTGAGAAGGTCCACTCCCACTAACTCCACCATCCTCAAGAAATCTTGCCTTATCTGTCTCTATAATGATGGGAACATATGATGGATAGTAAAACCTATACCCCTTTGATCTCTCTGGATAAACAATGAAGAATCTACTGGTTGTTTGAGATCAAAGCATTTTCTTGTGGATTGTATGGTTTGGCCTCAGCTGAACACCCCCATGTGCGCATGCAGCTTACTGAAGATTTCCTACCACACCATAACTCAAAAGGAGTCTTTGGTGCAGCCTTCGTAAGAACCTTGTTCACTATATGTGCAGTTGTCTTAATGGCCTTCCCCCACAAGGACAAGGGCAAGGTAGAATGACTTAACATTGTTCTGACCATTTCTTTTAGCGTTCGATTCCTTCTTTCTGCAACTCCATTCTGATATGGACTTCTAGGGGTAGTATACTGTGGTATAATACCCTCCTCAAGGAATCTTGCTAATGGTCCAGGCCTTTGTCCCATCTAAGTATACCTACCATAATACTCACCACCTCTATCAGATCTGACTATTTTGATTACTTTTCTTGATTCTTTCTCCACTTCCTTCTTGAACTCCTTAAAGGCATTGAAAACATCTACATTTTCTAGAAGTAAATAGAGATACATGAATCTAGAATAGTCATCTATAAAGGTGGCAAAGTATTCTCCAGACAAACAGGGTGGAAAGGGACCACAAATATTAGTATGGATTATTTCAAGCACTTGAGAACTCCTAGTGGCATCCTTATTAGGCATGTGTGTTTGCTTTCCTTTTATGCAATCAACACATGTCTCAAAGTTAGTGAAATCTAGAGCAGAAACACTCCTTCTCCCACTAACCTCTTAAGTCTCTTAATAGAGAAATGATCCAATCTCTTATACCATAACATAGATGAGTTTTCATTAACTCTACCATGCTTGTTGCCAACAAAAACTGACGTATGCAGAGTATGATAAGATTGTTCATTTACATTGCTAAGACACAATTTATATAAACCATCAGATAGAGAACCAGTACCAATGACAATATAATCCTTTATTAATTCAAATGAAGAGTTTCCAAGACATATACGAAAACCTTCTGAATCAAGTTTTGATACTGAAACTTAATTTCTACTAAAAGATGGTACATAAAAATTATCGTTCAAATCTAGAACAAATCCTAATCCCAAAATAATCCTATAAATCCCTATAGCCTTGACTTGTGAGCGCGTCTTATTTTCTGAAAAGATGCTTCGCTCACCCTCATTTGGAGGCCTTTAGGAAAGAAATTCCTGCATAGAAGTGGCAACATGCACAGTAGAACCTGAGTCAATCCACCATGTATCTTTAGGAACATTCACTAAATTAGACTCATAACAAACATAAGATGAGAAATTACCTTTCTTTTTAAACCATGCCTTCCTTTTAAGACAATTTTTCTTAATATGTCCAAGTTGTTTGCAGAAGAAGCATGTCATTTTTGCCTTTTGACTTGTTCTTCTTCTTGCCCTTCTTCTGGACACCCTTCTTCTTTCCTAATCTAATAGCTTTATGAGAAGTAAACATAACTGTATTATTCCTCTCTCCTCTTAATCTCTCCTCCTTCTGAATACACATGGTCATCAAATTATTGACAGACCACTTTGCCTGATGTGTGTTATAAGAGATCTTGAATGCCTCATATTCATTTGACAGAGAGTTTAAGATGAAATGGACTAAGAAAGTATCTAAAATGACAAACTCCATGGTATTGAGTTGTGCTGCAATATCTCTCATCATCATGATATGTTCCCTAATGCTACCACCGCCAGTGTATTTCATTGAGGAAAGCTTAGCCATCAGAGTACTGACTTTAGCTTTATCTGAACTAGCAAATTGTTCCTCAATAGCCTTAAGAAATTCACTGGCTATGGTCTTCTCTGGGATAGATTCCTTAATTCTTTGCCCCATATGTCTCTGAAGAAATAGAAGGCATAAGCGGTTGGACCTTTCCCACTTTTCAAAATGAGTCTTCTGTTCCTGAGTGCTTTCAGCTGTAATTGCAGTAGGCTTATCCTCACTCAATGCTAAATCTAAGTCCATGCACCCTAATGCAAACATAACCCTTTGTTTCCATTCAGTAAAAATTGTCCCGTTAAGATACAGTACTTGATCAGTGAAAGGGGCAAACAATGAAGAAGAACCTAAAAATAACCAAATGCTCACATATAAATGATGACTGAATAACAAGTTTTGAGACAGTGAATTGAAATAAAGCAATTCTAACGACTTAATGAATTACTTTAACAAGTTGTCCTGATGCATCATTATAATTCCTCCTTTGGGCGGTAATTACAACATGCTAGTGGATAATCTCCCCAAGGAAATTACTTAAGTGATAGAACTAAAATTTATATACACTTTGACGTAAAGAGAGAGTACCTTTGGGTACATACTCTCAATAGTCGCCATGCACACAAATTCTATTCTACCCTATTCATGGCATGAAAATAAAACACTCCTTTGCGAGTTAAATTTCACCTTCAAGCCAAGAACACAAAGTTTGATGTTATTTTAATTTCTTAATGAGAATAATTCACTATTCTTCTTGCATAAGGCCACTTTGGTGATCTACTTATACATTCAGGATGCAAAAATATCCTCCCCACCAATTAAAATGACAACAAACAAATCATAATGCTCATCATTGATGCTATCAAAAAACTTAATTGAATGTACACTAACACTGGGGAACTTCATGGTACAACCTGCTCCTCAACTATGAGGGAATCCATGGCCAGAGGAGACTTACGGAGGCCTTGGACAAGTAGTCACCAGTTCGGTAGAAGGAATATCCGACGGAGAGTTCATCCAAGAAAAATGGTACATATTTGTGCAAGTGTGAAGAAAGTGTAAGGCGAGAACTTAAATTTTATCATTCTTTATGATTAGTGCCACTTTGGTGATCTACCTAACCACTTGGAAATAAAAAATTCTCACCAAACCTCATAATAGCATCAATGTAACCCTTAATATGAGCAAAAGGACATATATACAATAAATATTGCAATATGAAATCAGAGATATGCATGCATAAATAGAACTTGAAGGAGGTCATAACTCAAAAAAATGATCTCTGATGAATATTGCAACAATTATCAGTCCATAAACAAGCATTATTCATGCTAAAACTCAAGAATTGAAAGCATTAAATAAAGTTTTAAGCATGCTGTTACATAAATATCCCTTTTTGTTTGCATAAATAACCACAAAATTGCAAACATATCCTTTTATTTTATTCCTATATCCAAATTGTTTATAGAATAGCCTTTGTATCCTTTAGTAGCCATTAATGGGCCTGGATAGTCCAAAAGGACAAGCGCAAGATCCAAAACTTAATGGATCCTGGTAAGGATACCTACTAATGGATATTAAAGGATGAAGGACAAAAATAACGATTAAATAAACAATTTTAAAGCCTAATAGATACAAATAAAAATAAGAATACGTCTGGGTACTAAAGTACAAAATAGATTCGGATCCAAAACTGAGTCCTAAATGGTTTCAAAATTCGGATCTTAACGGATCCAGAATAAACCCAATATCTAAATCCATACCCAAATCTGAAACCCTTAAGAAAAACCAAAAATCGGATCCATTAATTCACAGAAGGAGCATCTTTACAATTGTTAAAACTTCGGGGTAAGGGGGTAAAACCCCCATCTTCTTCCTCAACCCGCTGCCCTCCCCAAAACCCTAAGAGGAAGGGGTGAGCCGCCGCCGCCATGGCAGCTATGGCAGGGAAGGGGCGGCGCAGCCCAAACCCCCACTTTTTTTCTGTTAAAACTGGAAACCCTGTTTCCTTTGGGAGAAATGGCGACCTTGGCCCTCCTCACTGGCAGAAAACGGTGCCGCTGGCGTCGCCGGCGAGGAGAGGTCGCCGATCCCCCCCCCCCCCCAACTTCGCAACTGAATGTGGTCTACACGACCTGGGGGGAGGGGTGGAAGGGTCTGCCGCACCACACGTGGCGGCGCTCTGCCTCCCTCATCGACCGGAGATGGCGCAGGCAGTGCTGTCCAGTGAAGGAGAGGCCACTACCGCCTTGCAGCACCCTCCGCCTGCTGCCCCTGTAGCCATCACACATGGCCCGCGGTGGCGACGTCACGCACAATCCTATCCAAGGATGGCTAGCCACCCTGGTCGCAGGGTCGAGCATATCTAAGGAACAGAAATGACATCTGTGTTTGAACGTGAACGAGAAAGACAAACGAAGTCCGATAGGTTAGAATACGAGCTCTGATACCACATGTTGGGGATGTGTACTTGATGCGAAAGTTATCCCACGTGCGAGGAGGAAGATGACATCTGGAAGATGATCAACGCGTACGGACGCCGGAAAGGGGAGATGCATACCTTGCTGCAATCTCCATCTGGTTTCCTCTCTCTATATGTCTGTAGTCTGTGCGATCTGATGAAGAGTCTCACATATATATTTATAGAGAGGAGGACCAGTCCCAATGGACTTGAATAGGATCCCACCCATAACAGGATCCTAATGGGCACTTAATGGGTTAAGTCCATGAGTTAATTCTGTTAATTAGACTTGATGGTGTGTTTATGTCATGTAGCCTAATACAAGTAGATCACAATATCGGATAAAATCTAACATTTTGGTGTAACAAAGCATCATGGAATTCAGGGACAACAAAATTAAAACACTTTTTTTAAATACAAATATTTATTGTATGTCGAAGCGTACAATTATGATGCATGCTAGGTAGCCTTAAGATGCATGCGGGCCCTTCTGCTAACCAGTGAAAGGGTCGACATAGGTCACAATATCTAATAAATATTTCTTTTACTTAAATTATTGTCCCAAAGTCCAAAAAATGCCACACCAGCCGACATACAATTATGACGCATGTTAGGTAGCCTAAAGATGCATACGGGCCCTTCTGTTAACCAGTGAAAGGGTCGGCATAGGTCACAATATCTAATAAATATTTCTTTTACTTCAAGAGAACTACTTGGTGCAAACCCTCGAAAGGGGGTTTGCAACAAACTATAGCCTCCATTGGGGGGGGGGGGGGCACAACCCCAAGGGTGTGCCCATCCTCAATGACATCACCCTCTCCAATGAGAGGGTGAATTTGAGGTTTGCAACAAGACTTTCTCTTACTTCAATTGTCGTCCCAAAATCCGAAAAATGCCACACCAGCTGACAGTCCACACCCTTGGGATTTTCCCTAGCTAAGGCCTCACCTGTATGATTACTGAAGGAATTGGCTTCTTACGAAAACATTGGAATCGTGTCTTCTCAAATTCCTTCACTAACTTGATCATTGAAGACCTTTCTCCAGCAATTCATATTTTCAGGGACTTTTTTAGGTCATCCTTTGTATACAGACATCAAAATTTTATCTGAATCGGCTCTCTCTAAAGTCAGGCTTGTCTGCTCCTAAAGCACTATAAAATTACATTTTATATTAATGTTCTCTGGTTTCTGTTTGTTCTGATGTTTTAGTCTATGGTCCATGCCCACCAGGAATTTAAAAAATTGACCTGAAATTATATCTGTAGAGGCTATTTTTAGCCTCCTAGGCCCATAGGCCCATCAAGACCCAGCAAGGCAAGACGGCTATGGCCCTCGCGCCACGTGTCCTCGGCTTCATCCAACTGGCTGCCGAGCATGCTTCAGCTGCTAAACGCCCAAGGGTCCCAGCGTAGTTTCCGAACGCCACACCGGCTGCTCGAACAGGATTTGCCCTTACCGAGCAGGTCAGGTGGCTCCAGCTCGAGCCTGCAATCGCCAAAGTACTCGAGCACCGGGCACCGCGCGGTCTCCGCGCCCAACAGTCTTCAGGTCTCCAAGGGTAGTCTCCGGACACCCCTCATCCTGTTCGGTTCAGACACCGTCTACCGAACAGGCCATGCAGGAATCGTGCCATGGACCCGTTGGCATAAGCAGCACCCGGGTACCAGGCAACGAGCATTGGGCCCGACTACCGAACAGCAGGTCTAGCCTACCGAACAAGCAACCTGCTCGGTACTTTTACCCCAGGAGAATCCAGGCAGCTCCTCACCGCCTAGCAGTGATTACTACGGCAGCACCGCACTCACCCCACGTTCAAGGGAACAATAACTACAGAGCCCCTCAACGGGCGCCACAACGCATAACTCCCCGCCAAGGGCGCCAACCGGCGTGTCCTTTCCGACGTCATTAAGGGACGTTCCGTCCCCATCTCTCAAGACCCTCGCCTATAAACAGGCTCAGGTAACCTCCATGCAGAGGTACGTAGTTTCGCAGACTCACACTCGCCTCGAGCGACACACACACGAGAACCCCCTTTCCTTCAAGCCTTTCAAGTCCCCTGCTGACTTAGGCATCGGAGGGTTCTCCTGGTTCTTCAACCGGGCCCCCCTGATTCCATTCTGGTCTTGCAGGCTTCCGTCCGCACCGGCGTTCATCTTCCCCATCTTCTTCAGTGGAGGTCCGTTTGGCTCAGGCCCAAACAGGAAAACACTACCACAATATCAAACCAAAAAATATTTTAATTTATTGTATGGACATCTAAACAACATTTTTTTTTTGTTCAACATCAGTTTTAAAATAAGTGATTCCAAAAAAAGAAAATTATATTCTTTTTAAGAGCATTGAATATAACGTCAATTCATTTTTAACAGAAATTTTTGTCCATTAAGGCCAGCAAAACTTTATTTCATCCGTCGACCCGCTTCAATTTGGTTGTTGGAAAAATACAGACTAGGATCACAGTGCTAGCTCTAAAACTAGGTCAAATACAGATCCAATTATTTAATTTGAAAAAAAATACTGTCCCGGATTAAGGTCATGAAATTTGGTTGCAACAATTTCTTAAATATCGTCTAACACATTATTTTCTTCTAATTTCGACTCATCCACTTTGATCAGGAAAATGTGTTGCGCCCATGGGCACAGTGAATTCAGCGCGACTGGATTCGCCGCACCCAGAGAGAAGAGAGGGGCCGGCACCTCCTAATTAAGATTGCGAGCCCCCTAGGCGCTTATCTCTGGCCACGACTATCCTTTGATCAAATTGAAGGTAAATAATTAAGTAATGTTAACGTGAAGTTTGACCAAATTAATTTAATCTAGGTCAAAGATTTTAAACAAATTTCAGTCAAACCCATACATATCCGATTCAATCTAGCCATCGTAGCCATGAATAATATTATGCTCCTGTACGAACAGGAGAATAGAATGAGTTGGAATTTAACCTTGTCACATTTCATTGGGCACGTGGGATCTACTCTCTAAAACGTATTTAATGAGGCAAATTTTTTGTACCAAAAAATAGTGTATATAAATAGTGATATAACTGATATAATACACATAAATAGTGATTCAATATATATAAATATAATAATATACACAAATAATATAAAAATACATACAAATAGTACGTAATATTTGTGTGTATTGTTACAGTACTATTTGTGTGTATTATTATATTATTTATGTGTATTAAATCATCATTTATATATATGTATTATATCATTATTTATGTATATTATTTTTCACTTAAAAAGTGATGCACACTGACACTGCATTAAAAAATACCTTGGAGAGCAGATCCCACAACACCCAATAAAAATGGGACAAAACTATTCCAACTCAAGACTATTCCAATTCGTTTCATGCTCTCATACATGCATGAGCATAATATTACTCTCGGCGCCGTACCGGCTGATCCCAATTACCAATCGGTAATATTCTAAGGTTTACAGGAATTAATGTCAGTAGAGACTGTAATAGAATGGAGTAGTGTATATTGATCTCTTAGGATACGTTTCGTATTAGAATAAACTGAAGATACTGAAGATTTTTTCACTCTATCTTTAGTCTATTCTAATATCAAACATATGTTTAATGGTACGTGATACACTTGTCTCCACCTTTCCGCCCCGTGTCTTTGGTGGCAACCCAAGCGGACCTCTTCCGCGCACGCCACCTCTTCTCTCCTTCGCGTGCAGAGGGGAGGGGAGAGGGTGCATGGTTGCTTCCCCAGGGAAGAACCTCCTCCCCTTCGTTCTCCTCCTCCTTTGAGGAGCCTTCTTGATCTCTCTAGTGAGAGGATTTTGTCGGACAAAATTTCTTTCTTTTACCTGGATCGGTCTCCCTTCGGAGAGTCTATAATTTCTCTGTTTAGTCTTCCTTCTTAATTTTCTCGTGGTTAATTTCCTCCCTCTCCTCTTGTTTTGTTTGTACGTGGTATTGTTGCGGATGTACAAGCTGGAGTGTGAACCTCAAACTAGATCCGATCTGTTGTAGATGGGGCCCAAATCTGGTTTCTTTCCATAGTTTTGTTGTAGATCTCTCCTCCTAATTTTGTCCCCATCTTGTTGTTTGCGCGCCTTATATAGTCCCAAGACTCCCAACTCTTAATTTAGCATCTTAATTGTCTCCCCTTGTTCGTTTTTCTCGAGGAGCTGCGCGCCTTTCGTCGACGGGGAATCTTGATATGGTTTCTTTATTACTGCTTTGAAGTTGGGATATATATGAAGTTTTTTTTTTGGTAAGATGCTGATTTGGGCATCGCTTTGGCGTTGTGGGATGTTTGTGGATTTGGATCAACTTATTTCAATTTGCGTATCTTCTGTCAACGGCATGCATCATTATTGTCCGAATCTGTTATACATCATCATATATCCTTCCTTTATCGCTTTTGGTGTTGGCGTGTTTTTGATTTTGTCTTCTAACTCTTCTACTATAGAAGAGCAGCAGAATTAATCCTCTAGTATGCGCATGGGGGTGATTGTTCTGATTGAGAATGGCTTCTCAATTCTACCATATACTTTCTGTTTTGGATGAAATGAAATATATCTTATTATTACTACTGTAAAAAACAAAAATACTAGATGGAAAGTTCATTTAGTTAACGGACCTAAAATTAATTAACCGACTCATGCCTTTCCAGCAAGAAATTATTTTTTCCTGCATTATTTAACCAAATTTTATAATAAATAAATAAATTGAACTTTCCACGATATACAACAAATAACGAATTAATACATCTCACAGAATAATACCCTGTAGGACATGCACTCATTTACATGGAAGTAAAGAGCAAAAAAAAATAGTGCATTTAGCGGCTAGCTAGCTTCTCATCTTTATGCAGCTTCTCTCAGCTTCATGTACTAAATAGCTGAGGCCCTGCAAGACCTCAGCCGCTTTCGTTTCTTCTTCCTTGTGGGGTTGGAGGGGTCTGACTAGTTAATTTGATGATCAGCAACGCCATGCAGAAGCTGCCAGGAGAGGCCTGTCCTGCCACCCTAGCAGCAGGCACCCCTTCTTCTCCTTGAGCCGGTAGCCGTCGCAGGGGTAGAGCCCCAGAAGCATCTCCGACAGGGCCATGGCGTGGGCGCTCAAGGGTACTCCCTTGAACCCCTTCCCCTCCATCACCCTCTTCCACTTGTCCAGCTTCTCATGACGATCCACCCTCTCTTCCCCCTCGTACGCTACGATGTTCCTGATCTCCCGCCCGAACACGTACGTCTCCACCTTCGACCTCTCCTCCGAGTCAGCCGGGAACGTCGCGTCCAGCGAGTCGAAGATGGCCGAGTAGTAGTGCAGCGCCTCCAGGAACCGGCCCAGGAAGTAAGGCCCGTTGTGGCTCGCCTCCTGCTCGACAACGGTGAACACGCTCGGCGCCTGGTCCCGGATCATCCCTAGCAGTGCCCCAAGCTGAGCTCCTGCGACACGGTGCAGCCGGCACACCGAGTTCACAGCCAGCGCCTCCCCGACCCGGCGTTGAAGCATGTGAGGCTGCAGGTCCTCCAGGCGCTCCCCCACGGGGTGGAACTCGAAGGGTATACGGAGAGAGTGGGCGAGCTCGGCCAGGTGCCGGCCCGTCTCCTGGACGGCGTGCAGCGGGGAGCCGACGCCAGTGAAGCGGAGGAAGGGAGGCCCCCCGGGGCGGGCTGCCAGGGCCTGCATGAGGTCGGGCCACTGGTAGCCCTGCAGGATGTCAAGGTCGACGATGTGGACGCGCTCCTCCGACTCAAAAGCCTCGAAGATGGCTTGGTTCGCCGTGAAGTGGGCGAACTTGATGTAGGGGCAGGCCTGGTAGAGGATCTGATAGATCTTCAGGACGTCAATCGTGTGGGCGGCGAGGGAGGGGAAAGGAGGCGGAGACGAGGGGGAGGCCCTGTCCCTGGACGCGGCCCCGGCTAATCGGGCGGCGAGGGCGTCGGTGAAGAAGGCGGCCACACGCTGCATGGAGTCGCCAAGCGGGGAGACGACGCGGTTGAGGTGATGGAGGTGCCGCCGGGCCGACATGTGGTCGTCTTTGGCGACGGCCTCGGCGCAGGCGAGGAGGAGGTGCACTATTTGAAGACCACCGTCTTGCTCCTGTGTCTGTTGGTTCATACAGCAGGGAAAGGGCGAGTCCATGATTAGATACTAATTAACAAATACGTAGCAAGCCAGATGCTATTGAATAAATTGAAGAAACTCGACCAACGTCATAACGATGATCGCTGTGTGAGATTAGATTCGCTATGTACAACATCAAATGGAGAGAGAGAGAGAGAGAGAGACCTGCTCAGACTCGGCAGAAACCGGAGGCTGCAGTAGGCCGTGAGAAGAAGTTTCAGCCAGCTCAGACTTGTTTGATATGCCCGCCAACAAGGTTTCGTCTAGACCATTTTCCTGTTGCGACTGCCCTTCGTGAGGCTGTGCGAGTGGTGCTGTGGCAAATGGATTCATGTGGAACAAATCGCCCCCCTCCGGCATCTGGAGACCGACCAGCGTCGTGTCTCCTGCCTCCCCACATAGCCTTGACGTCGGTACTACCGACAGACAGTCTAACATCGCCGGCAGCGATGGAAGCATCGAGGACACATCGAAGTCTTCAGGCAAGCAATCGGTGCCTGCTGGGGCCTTCATAGCCGGGTATGCCGTATAAGCATCCCTGTTGTGGTCATCCACACACGGGAGCACTCCGACGTCATCCTCTGCATGGGCGTACAGGGGGGAAGAAGTACAGTTATATACCTTATGAAGTGGGCTCTGCGGCTTTCCTCTGTAGCAGCTGTGAGCAACGGCGCCACTAAGGCCGGCTCCTAACAGGGATGGGTTGCATGGAGGAGGAGAAGAAACAAAGAGGCTCTGACCGTAGGTCCCATGAACACTGCCGTAACTAATGTGACAGCAAATCGGGTGCACACTTGATCTCCTTGGAGAAGATATCATGACAAACTGATCCTTCTTTTCAGAAGAGAGCATGCACTCCCTCCTCGGAGAGGTAACCGAATATTCTCTCCTTGGTGAGCCGATCATGAACTCCCTCCTCGGAGAAGAAACCATGTGCTCCCTCCTTGGAGAAGAGACCATGTCGTCCATTCTTGGAGAAGAAACCATGTACTCCATTCTTGGGGAAGAGATCATGTCCCTCCTCGGAGAGATCATGTAGTCTTTCCTTGGAGACGACATTATGAAGTCTCTCAGCGGCGAAGAGATCATGAAGTCGGCGCCACCCGGATGATCCATCTGTTCGTGAAGGAGGAGGGCCTCCCATAGGGTGGTCTTACCAGCTGGGGACTGGACCTCCCCACCGACGTCTAGATCAAATCTGAGTCCGTCCACCGGGGGCAAGCTCGATGGGTCTCGGGTGACAGGATCGAGCTCGGAGGCCACAGCCTTGGACTCCGGCACCGACGCCGCAGGCGAAGGTGGACGTCTCTTCGAGGAGGAGTTTATCTCCAGGCTTGTCGGATCACTCTTCAGGCTACCACATAGCGAATTTATCATCTTTTTCTTGGGATGAAACAATTTGATGAAGCACCACTAGAGGACCAGAGGTGGGGGACTTCGCCTACCAAAACAAGGGGGTTTGTGTTCTCAAGGGCTCTTCGAAGCAATGCGATGACATGAACCCTCGGTCTTGCCCCCGTTTAAGACAAGTACCTAGGCTCTTCTTCTGTTCAGAGGGGGATTGTCCCCATGTCCACCTGTGTTCCGGTTGGGAAGGGGGATTTTGTTGCAGACACCGTCTCTCTAACCCGGAGCATTTGGAGTTACTCTTCGCGCTCCATATTAAAATCCTTCCCTTCCCTCAAAGCCTACTAAAACAAAACCGGTTCCTCTCATTGCAGTCTCTGATGAGGGGCAAAGCGGAGGGCTCCGATGGGTCCTCTCATTGTAATTGGAGGAACCGAATTGAAAACAGATTTGCTGACCGAGTCTAATGTAATTTCACTACTAGAAAAGGGGCATACGTAGACGGCTGAAAACCGTCTACAAAATTATTAAGACCGTCTATAAATGTTTTTGTAGACGGCTTTAAACGCCGTCTACGAAAGAACCGTCTACAAAAGATAAGTAGACGGCTAAAGAAAAACCGTCTAGAAAGGTAATATATGTAGACGGTTATTATAAGTGTCTACAAAAAAAATATATGTAGACGGCTTACAAGCCGTCTACATATATTTTTTTAGCTTAAAAAATAATAATCTAATTCCCCCCTACCCCCCGCCGGAGCCCGCCATCTCCGCCCAGGCGCTGCTCCGTAGCCCCCCCCCCCCCCCCCCCCCCCCCCCCCCCCCCCCCCGCCGGAGCCCTCCTTCTCCGCCCAGCCCACCCCTCCTCCCCCCCCGCCGGAGCCCTCCTTCTCTGCCCAGCCCACCCCTTCCTCCTCCTTCTCCTCCTAGAAAAACCCGAACAGCGGTGGCAGAGGAGGTGGTGGTGGCGGCGGCGTCTTCCTCCTCCTTCCACTACAAGAAAAAATGGTAATAGAGACCGAAATAGAGACCGAAATATTTCGGTCTCTATTCGGTCCCTAATTAGTGACCGAATTGTCACTGCAATAAATCAGTCTCTAAATAAATGGTTTAGAGACCGATTCAAATTCGGTCCCTATTCGGTCCCTAAATAGGGACCGAATGGGGACCGAATTATTTCGGTCTCTAAATTTAGAGACCGATTTATTTCGGTCCCTATTCGGTCCCTATAAATAGGGACCGAATTAAGTCAGTCTCTAAATTTGGGACCGATTTATTTCGGTCCCTAAATAGGGACGGAATGGGGACCGAAATAAATCGTCTCTAAATTTGAGACCGAAATAATTCGGTCCCCATTCGGTCCCTATTTAGGGACCGAATAGGGACCGAAATAAATCGGTCCCAAATTTAGAGACTGATTTATTTCGGTCCCTAAATATAGAGACCGAATAGGGACCGAAATAAATCGGTCCCAAATTTAGAGACCGAATAATTCGGTCCCTATTCGGTCCCTATTTATAGGGACCGAATAGGGACCGAAATAAATCGGTCTCTAAATTTAGAGACCGAAATAATGCAGTCCCCATTCGGTCCCTAAATATAGAGACCGAATAGGGACCGAAATAAATCGGTCTCTAAATTTAGAGACCGAAATAATGCAGTCCCCATTCGGTCCCTAAATATAGAGACCGAATAGGGACCGAAATAAATCGGTCCCAAATTTAGAGACTGACTTAATTCGGTCCCCATTCAGTCCCTATTTAGGGACCGAATAGGGACCAAAATAAATCGGTCCCAAATTTAGAGACTGACTTTATTCGGTCCCTATTCGGTCCCTAAATATAGAGACCGAATATTATTCGGTCACAAATCGGTCTCAGTTTTGTGAGCGAAATATTCAGTCACTATTCGGTCACAAAACTGAGACCGAATAGTGACCGAATTGTATTCGGTCTCAGATTCATTGTTTATTAGTAATTTAATTATAATATAGCTATAATTTACTCTACCTGTTAATGGTTTACTTATATATAGTTTTATATAATTATTGTGAATATAAAAAACTTATATATAGAAATTTATAAGTTACATTTTTGTTTTGTTAATATATATATATATATATATATATATTATATACACATTGTCTTTGCATATTTTTAAATATATTATATTTGTTTAGTGAATACAATTATATGATAAAACATTGACTTAAAAATATTATATTTTATTTGTTATATATTGAAAATAGTAATATTGATCTTTTATATTTCATATGATGATATATATCTTTTATGCTCATTTAATTAATATTAGGTAGCTCATCGATTAGATTTTACATTGAGAGCGAATCTGACAGACAGATCGATGTTTTATTATGATGAAATCCAACAGTTGGATTGTGATTGACAATATGTTTAATGCTTAGATCTTGATCAAATTTAGATCGGAGTGAATTCAACTGTCAAACTCTAATCAAACTAAAATCCAACGAAACGATCAGGATTTAGATATTTGACAAATCTAATGTGCGACTCGCGATTAGATTGTTATAGATTGGCAACAAATCTAACTGATTAGATATAAATAGATCGAATGTGAATTCAAAGTCGGATCTTTGATCAATTAATGAATATCGACAGTGAATCTAATTGTCACATTTTGTTCAAACTTAAATCAAACAATTAGGATTTAGACTTGAAGCAAATCCAATGTAGGGATCTTGATCATATTATTTTAGGTTGGTAACAAACCCAACCGTTCAAGTATACATAGATCGAGAACGAATCTAATGATCGAATTTTATATTGAATGAAATCCAATAGTAGGATTTTGATTGACAGTAGATTCACTGGTTTGATCTTGTCCAAATATAGATTGGGAGTAAAAACAACCATCATGTGATGCCCTGAGTGTAGCGGAAAACCCGGGTACACATAGATGTCATTCAATTAAGTGAACAACATACACAAATATCAATATCAAGTTTTGAGAGAATAACAATAAATTTTAGTTTTCTAAGATACAGAGGTCTACGATGATACCAAGAAAAATTACATAAATATATAAATGACCCAAAAATCACATGATGGCCTTTTAAAGTGAAATTTCAGATGAAATGTTTGTTTCTTATCTATATTAATTGAAATTCTTGATTTATATATAAGCAGAACCCAACTGACTTTTATCCCTTATTTTCTTTCTTGTTAGTGTACATATGTCAAAAAATGATATCGACATGAAACATTAATGTAAATCTTTGAGTGATTTTTTGGGAGTGTTAGTGTTATATGGGAGTGTGTGAGGTGTTCGAAGGAAGATAGATAGCTACGTGGGAGAGTGTGGAAGTGCTTATTGCATGTGCAAGTATATATATATACATATATAAGAGTACATATATAAAGGGGCTGGCGGCGAAAGTATTGGGAGAGGAATAAACGCCAGGAAGGGAGGAGTTTTCGCAGAAGGAAAAAGGGCTAACTTGATTTTCTGGAAATAATGAAGAAGGAAATAAGGTGCATAAAGATAGGTACTTTCACATTACCTTTAAGATAATATTTTTTTTTCTTGATCCTTAATCTAGTTTATAAGTCAAGAACTTCAGTTAATATAAATCAAAAACAAATGTTCTATTTGAAGTTTCATTTTTAAAGGTGATTTTTGGAATTGCTTGATCATCATGTAGGATATATTTCTGGATCTCCTTTCCTTCGTGTCTCCATCTTTGGTTAGGATCTTGAATATTTACCCCTTGATTTACGTCCCATAAAGATCATTAGGTCTACTTTTTGGTCTCTTGTGTACGTGTCTTAGCTAACACTCATGTCTTAGGCAAGTGTTTTTGTGAAGGATTCTTCTTCTTCATCTTGTTCTTTTCTTTTGACTGTGTTCTTGAAGCAGTGGTAGTGTCAACATTATCTGTAACAAACCCAACTGATCAAGTATATACATAGATCGAGAGAGAATCTAATGATCGAATTTTAGATTGAATGAGATCCAATAGTAGGATTTTGATTGATAGTAGATTCACTGGTTTGATCTTGTCCAAATATAGATTGGGAGTAAAAACAACCATCATATACGCCCTGAGTGTAGCGGAAAACCCGGGTGATCTGCCACTGCTGCACGCATCACGGCCTTCCCACGTGCTCCCGTCGACCGCCGGAAGTAGTGAAGAGGCACAAAGGTGAAGGTGGGGGAAGAGGAGAGGAGAAAATGGGGAAAGAAGAAGGCTCGGGTTACCCCTAAAAACACAGGTGCCTCAGGTTAACGTCAACCTCTGCGCCGCTAACCAAACCACCCTAACTAGGCGTCCACAACGCTCACCGCCAAGTTCAACGGTAGACGTCTACATCGATGGACGCCAAGAACATGTTAACGGCAACACCATTGCCACCAACACACAGTAGACGTCACACACCTGGACTCCTACCCACTGTTGATGTCCAACATACTGAACACCAACACAGATCCATAACCAACTCCAGTAAGGATCCAATAAGAAACACACAACACATCCAATAAGAAACACACAACACAAGTCGCACTGGTCACAGCTTGACCATCCCACACGCTAAACAGATGATCCACGAAGATCCGAAAAACGCGCGACGTTACATTACGTCTCACTCCGACGGGAGGTGGTAGACATGGACTGGTGGTCGAGAGTAAGGCGCGTGGCACACCTGACCAGTTGACTAGTGGTAGTTGCCCTCAGTGGCTAGTGTCGTTGTCTAGGCAGTTGTCTTCTGTCTGTGTTGCAGCCTTGGGATTCATCCTAGTGCCATGGTTTACACGGGTTTTTAGTCCCGATGTCATTTTAGACCGATGGCCATGTAGTTACTTTCCACTTCCACACTTACTTTGTTAGTAGAATAGCTTTAAATTGCTTAATTTCAGTTACATATATGTCTATTCTGCTTGTTAGAACCAGTGGGAGATTGGTAGTCCCTATTGGTCTTCGTGAAGCTCATTCCCTCTTTTTTAGGTGAGACTTCACGGAAGTACTCTCCGCGGCGGGTTGAGGAGACCGGGCCATAGTAGACGGCGTCCTCGTTGAGCAGTGTTCACCTACACTAGTTGGTACTTCACCCTCGGGATATGCCCCTATGGAATTTGTTATTCTCTATTCATTTTTACACTTGTACTTATTACTTGGGACTGTACTAGATTTATACCTTATGGTGGACATTTTACTTCCTTTGTTAATACATTTTAATGCTTGTTTGTCATCACTTACATTTTACTTCCTTTGTTAATACATTTTAATGCTGGTTTGATCTTGTCCAAATATAGATTGGGAGTAAAAACAACCATCATATAACTTGACTGCAGAAGTGAAGAAAACTTCTTCACTACAAGTGTCACGTCCTACTCATATACTATTTTCGGGGGTGATAGAAAGATCGAGTTAATACAAGCAGGGACGGTCTTGTATATATATAGAAAGTTGCAGCGGAATAATATGTTACAAGTACCGATAGTTTAAAGTTAAAATATACAACAACTGAAGTGACAGAGTCTAAAGAAGTAAGGTTTGCTAATTTATGAATCACTCGGCGCACAATCCCCTGGCGAGTCAGACCCATCTAAGATGCCTGAAAGGAAAGTAGGATTTATGAGCAATCGTGCCCAGTAGGAAATTGCAAAATATAAGTTGGACAGTAGTAGGAAAAGAGCAGTAAGTATAACAGACAGTAAGAGGACGCAACATAGATATCGAAGTACATTTCAATGAAGATATCATAAAAAAATTTGCCCAGAAGTAAACAGTAAAGAAATTCATGCCATAATACAGTTCATGAAAATGTAGACTAAATTTAGCAGTAGGTGGTGTTATGCCAAACACCCAGTAGATCCATTCTCGATGGGTACAATTCGAATTGACCGATTCAGTGGCCGAGTTCGGGTGCTCCTCCCGGGACTGGATCGGCCCCATTGCACAGGCATTGGTCCAATAGAGTCCGAAGACCCAAGGTGTCACCATTTCCATTTGATCAGTCTTTTTAATATAGTTCGGGCAGACCTTGAAGTAATACTAATATTAAAGCAAGTTCAATGTGAGAGTATAATGATGGCGATGAAATCTTCGAAAGGATTTCACCTGGGTGAAACACGTAATACGGTTCTTACGTAACCCAAGTTACGCAGGATGAACAGAGATTACCTTACGTAATCATTGTGCCATAATTGATATATATATATATATATATATATATATATATATATATATATCATTGTGGAAACTGACGGAGTTCAATTCGGACTCCCGATTTGACCTCGACGCTCTAAGTCGTCTTAACCAAGTTAGTTTAGTTAAAAAATGAAAAACTTCGGTTTGAGGGTCCAATGTTAGAAATACTCTTCCGATTGGCCTCCGATTTGTTCCAGCACGGTCGGGTCGATGAGTGTGACTTATGGAAACTGACGGAGTTCAATTCGGACTCCCGGTTTGACTGTGACGCTCCAAGTCGTCTTAACCATGTTAGTTTAGTTAAAAAAATGAAAAACTTCGGTTTGAGGGACCAAAATTAGAAATACTCATCCGATTGGCCTCCGGTTTGTTCCAGCACGGTCGGGCCGATGAGTGTGACTTGTGGAAACTGACATAGTTCAATTCGGACTCCCGGTTTGACCGCGACGCTCCAAGTCGTCTTAACCAAGTTAGTTTAGTTAAAAAATGAAAAACTTCGGTTTGAGGGACCAAAATTAGAAATACTCATCCGATTGGCCTCCGGTTTGTTCCAGCACGGTCGGGTCGATGAGTGTGACTTGTGGAAACTGACGGAGTTCAATTCGGACTCCCGGTTTGACCTCGACGCTCCAAGTCGTCTTAACCAAGTTAGTTTAGTTAAAAAATGAAAAACTTCGATTTGAGGGACCAAAATTAGAAATACTCATCCGATTGGCCTCCGGTTTGTTCCAGCACGGTCGGGCCGATGAGTGTGACTTGTGGAAACTGACGGAGTTCAATTCGGACTCCCGATTTGACATCGACGCTCTAAGTCGTCTTAACCAAGTTAGTTTAGTTTAAAAATGAAAAACTTCGGTTTGAGGGTCCAATGTTAGAAATACTCTTCCGATTGGCCTCCGGTTTGTTCCAGCACGGTCGGGCCGATGAGTGTGACTTGTGGAAACTGACATAGTTCAATTCGGACTCCCGGTTTGACCGCGACGCTCCAAGTCGTCTTAACCAAGTTAGTTTACTTAAAAAATGAAAAACTTCGGTTTCAGGGTCCAAAATTAGAAATACTCATCCGATTGGCCTCCGATTTGTTCCAACACGGGCGGGCCGATGAGTGTGACTTGTGGAAACTGACGGAGTTCAATTCGGACTCCCGGTTTGACCTCGACGCTCCAAGTCGTCTTAACCAAGTTAGTTTAGTTAAAAATTGAAAAATTTCGGTTTCAGGGACCAAAATTAGAAATACTCATCCGATTGGCCTCCGGTTTGTTCCAGCACGGTCGAGCCGATGAGTGTGACTTGTGGAAACTGACGGAGTTCAAATCGGACTCCCGGTTTGACCTCGACGTTCCAAGACGTCTTAACCAAGTTAGTTTAATTAAAAAATGAAAAACTTCGGTTTGAGGGACCAAATTTAGAAATACTCATCCGATTGGCCTCCGGTTTGTTCCAGCACGGTCGGGCCGATGAGTGTGACTTGTGGAAACTGACGGAGTTCAATTCGGACTCCCGGTTTGACCTCGACGCTCCAAGTCGTCTTAACTAAGTTAGTTTAGTTAAAAAATGAAAAATTTCGATTTGAGGGACCAAAATTAGAAATACTCATCCGATTGGCCTCCGGTTTGTTCCAGCACGGTCGGGCCGATGAGTGTGACTTGTGGAAACTGACGGAGTTCAATTCGGACTCCCGGTTTGACCTCGACGCTCCAAGTCGTCTTAACCAAGTTAGTTTAGTTAAAAAATGAAAAACTTCGATTTGAGGGACCAAAATTAGAAATACTCATCCGATTGGCCTCCGGTTTGTTCCAGCACGGTCGGGTCGATGAGTGTGACTTGTGGAAACTGAAGGAGTTCAATTCGGACTCCCGGTTTGACCTCGACGGTCCAAGTCATCTTAACCAAGTTAGTTTAGTTAAAAATGAAAAACTTCGATTTGAGGGACCAAAATTAGAAATACTCATCCGATTGGCCTCCGGTTTGTTCCAGCACGATCGGGCCGATGAGTGTGACTTGTGGAAACTGACGGAGTTCAATTCGGACTCCCGATTTGACCTCGACGCTCCAAGTCGTCTTAACCAAGTTAGTTTAGTTAAAAATGAAAAACTTCGGTTTGAGGGTCCAATGTTAGAAATACTCTTCCGATTGGCCTCCGGTTTGTTCCAGCACGGTCGGGCCGATGAGTGTGACTTGTGGAAACTGACGGAGTTCAATTCGGACTCCCGATTTGACCTCGACGCTCCAAGTCGTCTTAACCAAGTTAGTTTAGTTAAAAAATGAAAAACTTCGGTTTGAGGGTCCAATGTTAGAAATACTCTTCCGATTGGCCTCCGGTTTGTTCCAGCACGGTCGGGCCGATGAGTGTGACTTGTGGAAACTGACATAGTTCAATTCGGACTCCCGGTTTGACCGCGACGCGCCAAGTGGTCTTAACCAAGTTAGTTTAGTTAAAAAATGAAGAACTTCGGTTTCATGGTTCAAAATTAGAAATACTCATCTAATTGACCTCCATTGCTTATAGTTTTATTTAATTTATGCTTCTAAAATAAGTTATTGCTTATAATAATATTTAATTTTAACTTATTATTGTTATATATGTATTGTAGGTTCCTTCATCGGGGGAGTGGGAGGACACGAGGATGAAGACGAAGACGAGGCATCATGATTTTCATTTCATTATTATTATTGTTGTAGACATTTTTATTATTGTTGTTGGTATTATATTATTGTGATGTTGTGGATATTTTTATTCTTATTGTGGACATTTTATTATTCTGATGTTGTGGACATTTTATTATTCTTGTGTTGTGGATATTTTTATTATTGTTGATGTTGTCGACATTTTATTATTGTTTTGTTGTGGATATTTTTATTATTTTTGTGTTGTAGACATTTTTATTGTGGACAATTATTATTGTTGTGGATATTATTTATTTTATTAAGCAGGTTATTTCTTAAAAATGTATATATTTTAAAAAAATATTGAAAAAATAGAGACCGAATAGATAGGGACCGAAATAGGGACCGAATTATTTCGGTCCCTAATAGTGACCGAAATGATTCGGTCCCAATTCAGTCCCTAAAAAGGGACTGAATTGGGACCGAATCATTTCGGTCACTATTAGGTAGGGACTGAATTGGGACCGAATCATTTCGGTCACTATTAGGGACCGAAATAATTCCGTCCCTATTCGGTCCCTAAAATAGGGACCGAAATAGGGACTGGCTCTGTTCAGTCCCTAAATAGGGACCGAATATTCGGTCCCTATTCGGTCTCTATTTTTGGGACCGAACTGGGACCGAAGACGTTCGGTCCCTAAATAGGGACCGATCTTATTCGGTCCCTATTCAGTCCCTATTTTTGGGACCGAACTGGGACCGAATACGTTCGGTCCCTAAATAGGGACCGATCTTATTCGGTCCCTATTCGGTCCCTATTTAGTGACCGAATAGGGACCGAATTTAGTCGGTCACAGATTTGTGACCAGAAATTTTTGACCGACAAATTCGGTCACTATTCGGTCCCTATTCGGTCTCTGAGCTGGTTAGGGACCGAATAGAGACCGAATAGAGACCGAATATTTCGGTCTCTATTTCTGATTTTTCTTGTAGTGTTCTCCTCCTCCCACGCTTCCCCTTCCGCCACAGTGATGCCGATCCCCAACGCCGAGGAACCCGCGGCGGCGGCGAGCGACGCCGAGCAGCTCATCCCCGGGATCCCTGACGAGGTGGCGGAGTACTGCCTGCTCCGCCTCCCCTTCCCCTACCAGTCCAAGGCCAGGTCGGTGGCCTCCTGGAAGCGCGCCATCTCCAGCCCCTCGTTCCACCTCGCCAAGAACACGCTCTCGCTCTCCCTCCCCTACCTCTTCGTCTTCGCCTTCCACCGCTCCACCTTCCGCCTGCAGTGGCACAGGCCTTCGACCCCCGGTCCCGGGGCTGGTTCGCGCTCCCGCCCATGCCCCTGGACGCCGCCGGCTACGGGGACGGGGGTGCCCCGCTGTGCCCCCCGGCCTTCGCCTGCTCCGCCGTCCCGCACCGCGGGGAGTTGTTCGTGCTGGTGGGCATGCGGTCGGACACCCAGACGCCGCTGCAGACGCTGGTCTCCTACCGGGCCTCCACCAACTCGTGGTCCGTGGCCGCCCCGATGTCGACTCAGCGGAGCAGCTGAAGGTGTTGGCGGCAGCGGCGGTGGCGGGGGCGAAGTCCGGGTAGCTTTGAGGCGAAGCGAGGTGGCGGTGGCGGGGGCGAAGTCCGGGTAGCTCTGCGTGCATGTGCCCCGGTGTGGTTCTACTGGAGGGCAGAGGAGGAGGCCAGGTGAACAGATGGACGAGCCTGGGGGAGGGGGAAAACTTTGGGATTTGGCGCCCGGGTGGAAAATTTGAAGGGATTTGGCGCCCGGTGGAAATTTTGAAGGGATTTGGCGCCCCGCTGAAAATTTTAAAATATTAAGATCTTAAAATATTTAAATTCATAAATAAAAACTATTAATATTAAATATATATCAGAATATTAATTTTAATGTATTAATATAAATACAAAATTAAGTATTATTTTAAATATTCATTTATAAATAAAGAGGTACAAATCTAGTAATATTTACATATAGATATATGCGCGTAGATAAATACATAGATATATACATATATACATATAGATATATACCAACATAGATATTTATGTCTATATATATTATATAAATATCTATATATAATATACATATTATATATTAATATATATATATATATATATCTATATATATAGTATTTCATATATAACTATATCTATATATTTAATGCTATGAGTATAGCCATCAATTTAAAATTGTTAACATTATAATGTATAATTTTCTTATAGTATTCATAATCAACTACATATTAAGTAATTATTCTTATTAATCATTTTCCTAATGTTGATTATAAGAATATTTGAATCTTATAGAATAATTTACATTTAAATTATTATTATTATTACATTCAAATTTGAATCTTAAATTATGAATATTTATTTGATGAGTATAATTATATATAGAATAATTTACATTTAAATATGTATGTAGACGGCTTCTTTAGCCGTCTACGAATGTAACATACATAGACGGCTTTATGTAACCGTCTACGTATCATACATACGTAGACGGCTAGGATAAGCCGTCTGCATGATAATCGTAGACGGCTTACAGTAACCGTCTACGAATGTTATATTCGTAGACGGCTAATTTTAGCTGTCTACGTATCTTACATTAGTAGACGGCTACTATAAGCCGTCTACAGATGATATATATATGTAGACGGTTGAGTTTTTTCAGCCGTCTACATATCCTACGTTTTTGAGGACCCCGGTTGGGTCGATCGGTTAGAACTCTTGCTTAAAAGCAAGAGGTCCCGAGTTCGATTCCTGGGGGGGGATTTACCTGATTTACATGTAATCCTCGAGGTGTGTAAATTCGGGGTTTTTCTGGTCAAGTGGGGTAAGGGCAATACGGGTATACGGAAAGTAGGAGCTGCCAAGTCCTGACCTTGGAGTTCGCGAACACCAATCCTTGAGTCCGCAAAGCCACACGGGCCGGGATTTCCTCGTTATCAAAAAAAAAAAAATACATATCCTACGTTTTTTGTAGTGTACGTTTTTGTCCCCAAGCAGGCTTTGGCTTTACTTCAAGGTACATATGAGCTGGACCCACTTGGATAGGGCCGGCCCGAGCCATCGGACAAGTTAAAGTGCTTTGGGAAGGAAATGTCCAGGCAACTGAACGAAGAAATGAAGAGGGTGGCCAAGCGGACAGATCTAGGGGAGAGACACCGGCGATGCCGTCTGTTATGGCGTCGGAGGCGCCGCCCAGTCTTTGGATTTGCCAAAGGATTGGCCTTGTTGGATCTCTCTCTTGCCTTGCCTCGGTTTATCTCTCGGCTGCTACACTCGCTGCTGGCGCAATCCATGTACGTAGGCATGCAGCCCTAGCTGTGTACAGTGTTCGTGTCCCTGTGCCACACATTTAAACCCCGGTCGGAATGGAAGCGTGCGAACTGATAACAGACACACGTGCAACTTGTACACTCGTGCATCAAAGGAGTTGGTTAATTAATTAACGAGAGAAGAAGAAGCCATCAAAGGTTAGAGAGCAACCAATAATATAGTAGCTTCTTTTTCGACCTCTGGATATTATTACGAGCAGAGCAGTAGTTAAGAAATGGTTGCTGGCTGTTAAGTCCGGCATTAAATTTGAACTAGCTAGTTTGCTCCTGTGCAATTCAAATGGGTCATATTATTAATTTCTGCGTGCTTGACTGGCCATTAGTTTTCACTGTGTCTTGTTATCGTGGGAGTACTATCAGCCACCGTTGATCGTGAGCATCCCATCACCAATACGTAGAAGACGGATTATTGGCGACGGGGTTATACGACAGTTGTGGGCAGTCTCCGGTAATGACGTTATTTGCGATGGGAATTACCCACTGTCACATATAATTAACTAGTTCTATGTCCGTGCGATGCCATGCACGGTTTGTTGTTAAATATAAATATTTAATATGTAATTATATATGTTAAAATATATAAAAATATTTTAGAAATATTTTATTTACATAATTTATTTAGAAATGACATAAAATTTTAAAATAGAACAACTTATCTAAGAACGACATAAAATACATAAAAAACATATATAATGTTAAAGTAAATAACATCACTAAAAAAGTCCACATGAAAGATTGGTTCATATGATGAACCATAAATTTGTAAATAACAGTCATAAATATCAAAAAAATTGTCAAATTTCAATATCTTCCTTTTCAACTTTAATTTTCTTTGTCTTACTGCATGAATGTTGTGTAGGAATAGCATCACCAGATAGGTCTTCCATACGATCATTGTCTGAAATAATCTTCTTCAATGGAGTGATGCTACTTGAAGAACATGTAATTGAAAATGTATCTTATATTATAAAAAGAAAATTCATTAATATGACACTTCCTATTCATTTTGAAAATTATTAGTACAAATATTTGGATTTGTAATATCACTCCTTTAAGTCTTTGAGATACTGTTATACATAAATACATAAATATGTAAAAAAAACACTCATATATGTAATTTAGTAGCGCTAAAGGCTAAAGTGAGTAGCGTTTTTTTTTATATTTTAAGGACTTTTAAATATGAGGTGTAAGATTCAAAGTTCAAGTTAAAAGGTGCAGCAACTTATGTAAAAATATGATAGCCTCATTTTGATAGGTGTAAAAAAAAATTCATGAAAAAAATGAATAATATGTTAGAGATTAGAAAGAAATGTTAAAAAAAAGCTCCAAATGTTTGCATGCCTTATCAGTAAAAAAATATTAGTTATGCACTCTATTTAAATAACAAAAATTATTATCACTATTTCAAGAACTCATGTTATGTCAAAGATCTTCCCCCACCCTTTGCAGCAGAGTTTGGAAATAACTCAAGAAGGATCCTTCAAGTAGAATGTCCTCTGACTCTCACCATCGAACAACAAATTGTCAGCTTTAAGCTATTACAAACATATCCAATATTTAAAGTAACATCTTGATTAATGCAACAACAGGATATGAAAACTAGCACTGAGTTTAAGATCTGTTTTCGCCGGCAAGTCCAGATTAAAACATAGTTGAGTCTACGGCCAACTCATGAAGTGGGGTAGGACTTTGCTGGGAAGGAAGAGAGGAATACTGACAGGTTACTGCTTTGCAGTTGTACTGATTCCAACATTAACACAGGGTAGCCCAGGATGTTGATCTGTTCCAGAGAGAAAAGCATAGCAGGATAACCGCAAAAGTAGTTTTCATCTTTCTGTCGCTGTGGGTGGATTGAGAGGGAAGGGAGATAGGGCCTGATGGTGGTGGAGGCGGATTTATTTCTAGTAAAGGATTATCTGAGTGGAAGAATTCTTAGGCATTTCAGCAAACTTGAAAAGAATGAGTTACTAACCTGTTGAGAGATCATGTAAAGGGAGGTACCATCAAAGGCATTGATCATAGTAAGTGGAAGAAAGCTACAAAGATTCTTTGTAAGACCAGATACCAGTATCTCGCATGTTCAGACAAATATAATTGGTTAAATAAAATCTATACAATATACAACATATCCATACTTACGCACTCACAGAGGAATGATAAATGTACAGAATTACATAAGATAACATAAATTATATCAAAAAAAAAAGTGTGTAGCGCTACAGTAATTCTGTAACTGCTATAGTAGCTTGCATAAAATAACAATTTTTATGTTATATTTTTTATATTAAAAAACTATAAAATAAAAAATCTAATGTTATCTAATCAAAATTTTAAAAACAAATTTAAATAAAAACATAAAAATAAAAAATTTTGAATCTACTGTTACTTACTGTAGCACGCAACAGTAATTCTGTAACTGCTACAGTACGTAGCTTGCATAAAATAACAATTTTTATGTTATTTTTTATATTAAAAAAACTATAAAATAAAAAATATAATGTTATCCAATCAAATTTTTAAAAACAAATTTAAATAAAAACATAAAAATAGAAAAAGTTTGATTCTACTATTACTCAGTGTATCACGCTACAATAATTCTGTAGCTGCTACAGTAGCTTGCATAAAATAACAATTTTTATGTTATCTTTTGAATATTAAAAAAACTATAAAATAAAAAATATAATGTTATCCAATCAAATTTTTAAAAACAAATTTAAATAAAAATATAAAAATAGAAAAAGTTTGATTCTACTATTAGTCACTGTAGCAACTGTTACTCACTGTATGAAAGAGTACCTCCACCTGCGGCGCCCACGCCACCACCATTCCCCTCCCCTGCGTCTCGTCCATGAATCCCGCCGGCAGCTCCACCCCTGCCTCCCCGTGCACCGATCCCAGTCGGACCACCCACAGGAAGGGCTGCCCGCTGCCGGCCAGGCCCCAGGCCACCTCCGCAAGCTCCTCCTTCTCCATGTCGGCCAGGCTGCCAAAGCTCACGTAAATAACGGACCCGGCGGGGTGGCGGTCCAGCCACGCCATGCAGATGTGGTCCTGCTCCAGCAGCCGCACCAGGCAGTCGCGAAAGGGCGCCCGGCAGGCTTTGGTGATTGCGATTGCCTTGTCCAGGATGTCGTGGCAGTTGAGGACCTCCTTCGGGAGGCCGTCGTCGATGGCGACGAAGCGGAAGTGGGGGTGGCCGGAGGGGTCTGGGGTGTTGAACAGGTTGTGGATGACGGTAACGGAGAAGCCCCGCTGGAAGAGGAGGGTGGCTAGCTGGAACATGGGGTTGATGTGGCCTTGGAAGGGAAGCGAGAACAGCAGCAGAAGGCGGCCCAGGCGCCGCGTTTGACCGGCGGACCTGGCCTCCTTCTATACATCAATAATGCCTCGCCTTCGTCGCAGCACTGCCACTGCCTTTTTGTTTTAAACCTCGCCTCCTCTTTCTCCTGTGGTGGGCAGCTGAAGGGCGGCGCGGTCGGGGCCAGCGGACGCGGCGGCGCTGGGGACCGGGCGGGGAGCATGCTCGGCCGAGAGTGGCAGCTGATGGGGCTGACGTGGTTGCTGGCCAGGAACCAGACAGCGTGCATCCCCACCGTGTCGGCGGTGCTACGTGCCATCATGTACAGCGCCACCAGACAGAGGAGGGTCGGCGGGGAGGTAGGCAGCCGGAGTACTGCTGCAGCCCCGACCAGGAGAACATGCCGCTGGCCGTGGACTCCCTCGGCTCCGGCGTCTGCAGAAGTTGAGTCACGGGTCGTGGAGTAGGTAGTGGGGTTTGGGGCGCTGCACCGGGTCGTAGGCGAGCACAGGCAGGAGGTAAAGAAGTAGTGAGAGATAGAGGAACAGAGAGAGATGCGCTCAGAAAATATTGATAGCTTCCTCTGCTTCCATATTTACACTGATACAGGGAATCACCAGAGCATTTGACAGATGGCACAGAAATCTGTCAATGTTATAATTACATATAGGGCATGTGAGACAGATCACTCAAGATCTGTCATGATCTGTGCGATGTTGATTTTGAGATCCTCTTGAGGATTCCTCGGTGGACTTGCTTCCTCAATAGGAGGAACTTGGCCATGGCGTTGGCGTCTTGCCTGCTAAAGCCGCAGGATCCTCTCCTCGAGACCTACAAGAGGCATGCAGCAGTAAAAGAAGTCGACTCCCAACATTTTTACGGGAAGGCGAAACGCCGGATTTTCACTGGGAAATGAAGGTGCAGGCAACGTGGCAGGAATGAAGAAAGTAAAAAACACTATGCGGATAAAAAAATACAAAAGACACATATCACAGTTTTGGCGGGATTCTAAAGAAGTCTGATGCTGCCACCTGTAATTTTAAAATTGAGAATTATTAATATAGTATAGAGTATAGATATAGTATAGATGTTCTGAGAAATATTTGAGCACTTATATATATTTCCTTTTTTATATTGGAAAACTCACAAATTTATGTATAATATTTAGCAAGATTTAGTATGTCGATTTAATAAGATTTTTTGATGATTTTAGGTAGGAGACTTACCTTGCTATGTTAAAAGAGGAAATGTATTTGTGAGTTTTTTTTAAAATATGAATATTCTGGCAAAAACTTCATATCTCAGTTTGAGCAGAAAATAAAATAATTCTGGTGCTGCCACGTGTACGTCTAAGACTGAGTTTTATAATAATAGTATAGATGTTATGCGATGACCGTTGAGGAGCTGTCGCATATAAGTGACTTAATGCGACAGCTCCCCAACAGTTAGTCGCATATAACCCGTTATATTTGACGGCTGCTATAGTCTCTGACATACAAGCTACTTATTGCGACGACTTCCAAATAGCCATCGCATATAAGCGGTTATATGCGATGGCTCCTACCAACCGTTAAATAAAATTTTCATAAGATTTCTTATATACAATAAAGCAAAACAACTATCATATATAAATGACTTAATGCGGTGGACTGTCGCATATAATTAGCTGCATGCGACACGGCTCCTCAAGAGCCATCGCATAAAATCACTTATATGCGACGGTCAATAGCTGTCGCATAAAGTCTCTTATATGCGATGGAGTAAAACAGCCATCGCACAAAGTCACTTATATGCGACGGAGGAAAACAAATGTCACATAAGTCTTCCTATATGCGATGGTTAGCAACAACTGTGGCATAAAGCTTGCGACGGAGATTACATTGGATGTACTAATATATGCGATGACTTTACTAAGATGTCCAAAACTTTAATTTGTAACGAATTAACCTTGGCCATCACAAAAATTTTAATTTGCCATGATGCCTTGTAAATATGGGTTAAACCTCCGTTGTAAATACCATCAAAATGCTCATCAAAATTTATATATTTGTATCTTAAAAACACCATGGTAAGAAATTTGATATTTCTTCTATGCTTTGTTGATTCATTCTATTATTAGATATTAAAATATAGTACTTTGTAAATTTTGATGATAATAAAGCATTGTGTTTATGTGATGAGTTTTGGACTTGTGATTTGGATGAGATGATGATCATGTTTATGACCTTTATGTGTTGATCTTTCATATCTATTTTATAGGCCTAATATGTTGTTTATGTTTGTAATAATGGGCCTTGATATGTGTGATTCAATGGAACTTTACATGGTTCAAAAGTCAAGACAAAAAGTCCAAGAAATAGGGCACTGGTCGTGTGATGGCTCTCACCAAGGAGGAGGCCAAGGCGTCGAACCTGGTTATAGGTACTTTGCCTATCCTTCGTAGAGCTGCTCGTGTTATGCTTGATCCCGGTGCTTCTCTTTGTTTTACTTCCGAGGAGTTTTACGAGTCGCTTGTTCGTCATACACCTGAGAGGCAGTGTAATGTGATGGTCGATCTTCCGTCCGGTGATTACATGCGTTCTTTCGGCTACCTTGAGGGTGTCACAGTTGAGGTCCAGGGACACCAATTGCCGGTCAGGTTGTACGCGTTACAACTTCGTGACTTCGACGTCATCCTTGGCATGGACTGGTTGGAGGCTCACTCAGCTATGGTGGATTGTCAGCGGAAGACCGTGCGGTTTGAGATACCTGGAGCACCTGTTCTTAGCTTCCAAGGAATCCAGTCTACCCGTCGACCTTTTATTTCTTTCTGTAGAGCTTGTCGTTTGATCCGCGATGGTTGTGTAGCATATCTTGCTTCTGTTTGTTCTTTGGAGCCTAGCGGGTCGTCTGTTTTTGATGTACCTGTTGTTTATGAGTTTTCTATTATTTTTTCGGAGGATCTACCTAGATTACCGCCTGAGCGGGAGGTAGAATTCTCCAATGAGCTTTTGCCTGGTACGATGCCTTTGTCTAAGACACCATACTGGATGGCTCCAGCTGAGTTGCGGAAGTTGAAGCGCTAGCTGCAAGAGTTGCTTGAGTTGGATTTCATCCGTCCGAGTCGTACGCCGTGGGGCGCGCCAGTGTTGTTCGTGAGGAAAAAAGATGGTAGCTTGCGGTTGTGCATCGATTACAGACAGTTGAACCAAGTCACAGTGAAGAACAAGTATATGTTGCCCAGGATCGATGACTTGTTTGATCAGTTGCAGCTGGCCAAAGTGTTTTTGAAGATTGACTTGAGATCAGGTTACTATTAGATGAGGATCAGAGAGTCAGATATTGGCCTGACAGCTTTCCGTTCGAGGTACAGTCACTCTGAGTTTGTCGTCATGTCGTTTGGGCTCACGAACGCGCCAACAGCTTTCATGGATTTGATGCACAGGGAGTTCAGTGAGTACTTGGACAGGTTTGTGGTCATCTTTGTAGATGACATTTTGGTCTACTCGACTTCTAAGGAGGAGCATGAGGTGCATCTGAGGATCGTGTTAGAGACGTTGCGAAGTCACCAACTTTATGCCAAGTTCGACAAGTGCGAATTTTGGCTGAGGGAGGTGCACTTTCTCGAACATGTGATCTCAGGTTCAGGTGTGACAGTGGATCCTGCCAAGGTAGAGGTAGTGTTGTCTTGGGAGTAGCCCACTTCAGTGTCAGAGGTTCGCAGCTTTCTGGGTTTGGCAGGCTATTACAGGAGGTTTATCTAAGATTTTCCTAGGATTGCAGAGCCGTTGACCAGATTGACCAAACTTGAGACCAGATTTGTTTGGACAGAGGACTGCGAGCAGAGTTTTTAGGAGCTAAAGAGGAGGTTGACTTCAGCACCAGTGTTGGTCTTGCCGTCAGGTAGTGGAGGTTTTGTGGTCTACACAGACGCTTTGAGATCAGGTTTGGGTGCAGTGCTGATGCAGCATGGTGGGGTCGTTGCCTATGCTTCTCGGCAGTTGAAGAAACATGAGGAGAACTGTAATGGCCCTGGATATTTATACCCAATAAAGGTCTATATCTATATTCATCTCCCGCGAACAGACCGAAGTCTCGCAAGGGATAGCTCGTACACGTGTCCAGGAAGAATATAAAAGACAAACTACAACAGCAAGAGACACAAGAAAGTACATGTGCTCATATCTGCATATAACAATTTACAAATGTCTCATTACATTATTACATGTCTAAATTAATAAGAGTACAACTACCTGAGGCATACCCCGAGGAAGCACAAGCTCATACAACTGTAACTAACACTACTGCTGGTGGTACGAGTCTGTCACGACATCTCCACAAGCCACATCAACAGTAAACCCTGAAAAGAACTGTAAGGGAGTGAGCCTCAACAAGTCACTGGCTCAGTAGGGAACCACCCAAAACCACACACAACACAGGAGAACCTCAACCTCAATAGGTCTCACTAGCAACACCGGAAACCAAACCAAACATGCTCACAGCAAAGCATAATTAAATCAATTGACATAAATCCCGAAAAGAAGAAGTGATAGCAGAACTAGTACCACGCTACTAGTCTGCCCATTATCTGTAAAGTCTAGGCCACAAGCCTCACAGGCTCACCACCGTCGCCTAAGCTGTAAGCCACACAGGCAAAGCATTGCCTAAGCTACTAGCTTCACTGGCAAGCCTCCAATCACATGGGTAACAAGACTGCTAACCAAGAGCTAATCCTTTATACCCTTAAACCACGTTGTATCGAATGTCACACTTAAGAAACAAGACTGGCAACCACGATGCCAATCCATCGCACACTAAACCATATTCGGAAACTTACCCAAGGAAGGGTAAAACACAACAAGTGGAAGGCCTCACTGCAAGACCTCCACTTCACCACCTGAAAAGGCTAGTACTCAGCGTACCACGAGAAACCAGTACCCACAAAGGTTACAGGTACTTACCACCACGAGGTACCACCACTAAAACACAAACACAACTGTACCACCACCAGGGCATACCACAACCAGTCAAACCACAACTAGTGAGTCTCCGCTCACCAACCATAACGACAACCGTGCCAACACCATGGCACACCTCGATGGGTAAAACCACAACAAACATACACTACAACCAGTAGCAAAGCACAAGCCGGAAAGCATGACGCCACCACATGGGACAGACTACTGGTTTATGACGCTAGTATCCAACCCAGACAACACAACACAAGAACTACCTCTCAGTCTCGCAGTCATGGACGTAAGGTCCAACTGCCGCTTCACAACACAAGTAAAGGCAAAGAACTGTGGAGACCAACCAAACCACCACAACCTACAGGTCACACACCCTGCAGGCCCATGCCTGGCACCTTTAGAGACTCTAGCCCGAGCTCTTTAGAGTGAGGCACTGGTAACAGGACTAGCCAGAGCCTAGTACGTCTACTAGTGTCCGTAACCCCCAGCTACGAGCGCGCTACAAGCGACCAAACAACAAACTCTCATAAGTCGTTGTCCCCTGCCGTCTTTCCCTCAGCCGGACGACAACTCTCTCCGAGAGTGAGGGTGTCCAGGAAGGCGACAAGACCTCGACGGTACCACTGTACCGAGACAAGCCCCGAGCACACACACGTGCCTGACTCACACAAAACCTGGGGCACTCAACTGAAGAGGTATTCCGAAATAGGCACCGGACCACCATACTCGGCTAGCATATAAACCACGTCAATCACTTAATGCATCGGTATAACGTATATTAAAATATATTAAACATAACTGGCTTATCATCGATCACCATGTGACCTCCAAACCATCCCACACTGATACATACTTGTATCACGACAGTGCAACACAACCTTGCCTGTCATTGGTCACTCCGTGACCTCTATGGAAACACACACTATTTAACACATATATCATTATAATACTCTTTAAAAGACAACCATAGACTAGGGCTAGGTTCATATCCGACCTTCATTGCCCCGTCACCTCATACTAACTATAGAAGTTACATTACATTAATCACCACGTCGAACCACTAGCCATGCATACTCATGCACAACACTCAAATCGTGTAAACACCACGTAAAAACATGCTCAGTGTGGGGCCGCGAGGGGCGAGAAGGGAAGTAAAAAGAACTACTGTCTTCATTCATTCATCATCCACATTTAGCATACATGAAATTACAATAACATCAAAGAACTTAAAAGTTCACATAATTTAAATTGCTGAAAATTAAATACATAGATGTCCACACTTATAAAATTTTCTCATGATAGTTCTAGTACAATGTCACTTTTACATACTATGAAAACACAAAAGGGTACAACTGCTCCAACAGTCTAATCTCCGCGCTCGGAGTCCGTCTCCACCGTCTCCTCCAACGGTGCCACGTCACCAACTACACCTGTACGCCGAAGCAAGTAGTGAGTCTAAAAGACTCAGCAAGTAACACCACTCATATCATACACGTACATGTCATAGTAGGCTCTACACACACAATTGCAAAAGACTCAACATGTAGCATGCTTAAACCTTGAAATGAACAATCTATCATGATAGTTCTATCAGTAAACACATGATACATGCTTTCAGATTTCCTTAACGAAATGAATTTCCTAACACATGCTCTCTAATCATTCCTACTCATGAAACTCTACTTTGCATTTTAACCAAAACATGAAAGCCATTAACATGAATTCCGCGCACACATGAGAGGGAACACAACTAGCATGGAATCTACATGTTTTATACATATACATAACCATTTTCACATGCTTAAGCTTGCTGGTTTTCACATGCTTTAGTAACCATAACCTACACATGAGAGCTACAATGTTATTTAAGACACAACATGTGAACAACCGAACATGGAATTGTGTATACATACTCATTTATTTGTCCCTAGCATGGGTTCTAGACACTTGTACATGTGAACATGATCATAACATAAGGAAGCTACGATTGAGCATGGTTTCAGATTTGTCACACAACATGGATTTACAATATCATATCTTCACATTTTTGGTTTCACATTTTCTTTACACAAATTTCCAATTCACTTAAATTGCGCTTTACACATACACATTACACATTGTTCACTTACACATTAACACATGAACACATACACATTTACACATTCACAATTTAGGTTCCGTGACACATAGTCCAAACCACCAAAGAAGGACACAAACACATCACATCACATAGACGCCATCTAGGCAATACAATGGCGACTCTTGGACTGCGCAGACCGGGAGAACAAGTCTCCACCCTAACCAGTGGTACTTGTCCACCTCCAGGATTTCCCCCTAATGCCCTTAGGGTCACATCACATTGAACTTTCTCAGGGGGACTTTTTCCTGATACGGTTCCACTGCCCTCTACGGAAGCAGTGTCACATTGGCACAGTTACACATTTACACATTTTTACCGATTTTACACATGGTTTGACACATGTCACTCTCACTTCATTCACTTTATCACTCACATGCACATGCCTCTGTTTTTCCTAACATGACACTACAGATTTCAGACATTAACAAGCAGGTAATTCCATTAATCAAGTTGGATTAAGCAAGAATCAACTCATTTTACAATGACATACATCAATTTCACATTTTTCATGGAAAATTTCATAAGGCATCGTGCTCTGGTCCAAATGACCTGAAATTTTAATCACAAACTAATTTCGGGTTTAGGACCCTTCATGCAATTTTACAGATTTTTCTAAGTTAAAATGAATTTACAGAAAATCAAACATCCATTTTTCATGCCATTCGTAATTCAAGTCGATATGGAATTATACACAAGTCACAATTTTAGCAAGCTACTGTCTGAACCCTACATGTATAGAGCTACAGAATTTATTTCTCAATTTATGGGGTGATGCCTGGTTTACCAAGGATTTATCATAACTTATGCAAAATTCCTATTTCCCCAAACAATATTTTCAATAATTTACACAAGCATGGCAAAATCTCAAATTTCAGAATAGGGCTGATCCATACATGCATGATCCTCAAAACTTGGGCATACAGGCTAGTCCTAAATCATGCAACAGTAGATTGACAAGATTAACAACTAATCATGCTTGTAATTTCATGGAACAAAATAACTTCTATCATTCACCACCATGCACACTCATCCATCCACACACCACATTCATCACCTCAACATTATACATACATATAAGTGATTTACAGTATATCCTCATCGTGAAACATAACAAAATAGTTGTATAGAAGGGCAGAACAGGTCACTGTTCTGTCCAGATGAACTTGGCGGCGGTCTCTGGCCGCTGATTCAAGGTCAACGTCATAGTCGATGGACGCTAAGCATGATCTTAGCGACCAGGGACTTTGCCGTCAATACAGGTCTGTGCAGAACACAGACCCGAGCTCTCAAGATAGGGTGAATCTGAGGGTCTAGGACACGAGGGGAAAATGTACAAAAAATAGTAAAACCAACCTAGACACATACGGGGACGTTATGAATGGGGTACTTGCCTTTAGGAAAATGCACCAAGGGGTCTAGGGCTCGGTGAAGCTCTCCTTGGGCTGTCCCAAGAAGCTCTTAGAAATGCTTGACTCCGGGTTCCTGAGCGAGCTCCAGTGCCTTCCGAGGTCGGGGAGGCCTTCCTCGTCGATCCAGCAACCTCCTTGAAGCAGCAGATCCCCGGAACAATCTTCAGGTTGAGGGATTTTGGGTTCCAAAGTGGGGTTTTCCTCAGTTCAGAACTAGGGTTTCTTCTCTTCTTTCTCTCTTGCAAAAGGGTGAAGAGAGGGGTTGGGGAAGCAGATTCGGGTTTAGACATATGGGAGAGGCTTCTCTCCCACGCATGGGGTGACAAGATGGGTTTCAGACCGTTGGGGGACATCTCCCCAATGGGTGAGCTACCTTGTTTCCAGAATTTCTGGCTCTGCTGCGCATGCAGGCCAGAGAAGTTGGTGTCCACATCGTTAGATGCTGGGATTAGTGTTGGCGTCCATGGGTGGACGCTGACACCTCATCGACGTCCTGCTATTGACGCCAATATGGCCTTCGGCTAGAAGTCTAAAACATGCAGAAAACTATGCATGCCATGCATATATACATGCAATATGTATATGGTAGTGTATTCATACTATCACCATTCAATACATGCATTATTTACATCTAGTATAAACACATGCACACGTAATTGTACTAATTAATGCGTACGTAAATATGTATATACATACACAAGCACAAATATACACACACAAATAAAAATAATGCGACGGAAATTCGAGGGCCTTACACCCTCTCCCCCTTAAAGAAACTTCGTCCTCGAAGTTAGAACGACACTACTCAAACAAAAGGGGATACTTCTTCTTCATCGCATCCTCAAGCTCCCACGTAGCCTCCTCTCGTGAGAAGTTCCGCCATAGGACCTTCACCGACGCAATACTCTTGTTCCGGAGATGCTGAACCTTCCGGTCAAGAATAGCTACTGGTTGCTCGACATACGAAAGATCTGGCTGGATCTCCACTGGCTCATGACTAATCACATGAGACGGATCTCGGACATACTTCCTGAGCATAGATACGTGGAATACAGGGTGAACGCTAGCCAAAGCTGGGGGTAATGCTAGCTCATATGCCACGCTGCCCAAACGTCTGAGAATCTCATATGGGCCAATGAACCTGGGGCTCAACTTACTATGCCTGCCAAATCTGACAACACCTCGAGTAGGCGATATCTTCAAGAAGACATGATCGCCAACCTCGAACTCCAAATCCTTTCTCCTGTTGTCGGCATAGCTCTTCTGCCTATCCTGTGCCGCAACAAGCCTCTTCCTGATAAGCTGGATCTTATCCGAAGTTTCCTGAACTAACTCCGGTCCGATCAACTGCCTATCACCAGTCTCCTCCCAACACAAAGGAGATCTGCAGGGCCTACCATACAAGCCTCGAATGGAGCCATACCAATACTCGCATGAAAGCTGTTGTTGTATGCGAACTCCACAAGAGGTAAATGACGCTCCCAATCATCCTTCCAATCCAGAACACACGCTCTCAACATATCCTCGAGCGTCTGGATAGTCCTCTCGGACTGTCCATCGGTCTGGGGATGAAACGCCGAACTGAGCTTAGCTCCGAACCTAAGCATCCTGAAGACCCTTCCACAGCCTCGAAGTAAATCTCGGATCTCGATCCGAAATGATCGACTTCGGCACACCATGCAATCTAATGACACCACTAACATACAATCTAGCTAAACTCTCTACTGACTGCTTCTTCTTCATAGGCAAGAAATGAGCAGTCTTCGAGAATCTATCTACAACTACCCAAATCGAGTCATTGCCCCTTCTAGATCGAGGCAAACCCGAAACGAAGTCCATAGTGACAGCTTCCCACTTCCACACTGGGATATCCATCCTCTGCATAAGGCCGGATGGTCGCTGTCGCTCGGCCTTCACTTGCTGACATACTAGACATCTAGACACATAATCCGCAACATCTTTCTTCATGCCGGACCACCAAAATGATCTCTTCAGGTCTTGATACATCTTAGTGTTACCCGGATGAATAGAGAATCGCGATCTATGAGCCTCCGCTAACACATGCTCACGGACATCTACTAAATCAGGGACACAAACACGGTGCTGAAATCTGATCACACCGTCCTCATCTCGAGCAATGCCCGCCTTACCCACTAATTCTAACAATCTAGGGTCGGCTCCCTGTTGCTCGATCACCTCATCCAAAACCGAGGATCTAAGGGATAGCTGAGCTACAAAAGCCTGACACATCGATGGCTCTAACTCGGTCATAGAGTACGCCGCATCCTCCAACATCTTCCAATCCTGCTGGAGCGAAGACCTCTTTCTACTAAGAGCATCCTCTACGACATTCGCCTTCCCAGGGTGATACTGAAGGTCGAAGTCATAGTCCTTCAAGAACTCAATCCATCTTCTCTGCCTCAAGTTTAATTCCTTTTGGGAAAAAAGATACTTCAAGATCTTGTGGTCGGTAAACACCTCAAATCTGACACCATAAAGATAGTGCCTCCAGATCTTCAGTGCATGAACCACTGCTGCGAGCTCCAAGTCATGAGTCGGATAGTTCTTCTCATGCTCCTTTAACTGACGAGAAGCATAAGCCACTACCCTTTCTTGCTGCATGAGCACACAGCCTAAACCGATCTGAGACGCATCCGTATAAATGGCAAAGCCCTCTAGACCACTAGGCAATACCAATACCGGAGCAGAAGTAAGCTTAGCCTTAATAGCTGGAAGCTACGCTCACATGCCTCAGACCATACGAACTTCTCACCCTTCCTGGTCAGCTTTGTCAAGGGGGCGGCGATGGATGAGAAACCCTCAATGAATCGCCGATAGTAACCAGCTAACCCAATAAAACTACGAATCTCCGAAGGGGTCTTGGGAACCTCCCAATCCATAACTGCCTGGACCTTCGCTGGATCAACTGCAACACCAGCACCGGAGATAACATGCCCGAGGAAATGAACCTCGCGCAACCAAAAATCGCACTTGCTGAATTTTGCATACAGCTTGTGTTCATGAAGAACCTCTAACACTAACCTCAGATGCTGACGGTGCGTGGCCTCATCCGGAGAGTAGACCAACACATCATCAATAAACACTACGACAAAGCTATCTAAGTAAGGCCTAAACACCCTGTTCATGAGATCCATGAACGTTGCAGGGGCATTGGTCAATCCGAAAGGAAGGACCAAAAACTCATAATGTCCATAACGGGTTCTAAATGTCGTCTTGGACACATCCTCACTCCGAATCCTCAACTGATGATAACCAGATCGCAAGTCAATCTTAGAAAAGACTGATGCATCTCGCAACTGGTCAAACAAGTCATCAATACGAGGTAAGGGATACCTATTCTTCACAGTCACTTGGTTCAGCTTTCTGTAGTCAATGCACAACCTAAGTGACCCGTCTTTCTTCTTGACGAATAATACAGGTGCGCCCCAAGGGGAAACACTAGGGCGAATAAATCCCTTATCAAGCAACTCTGCAACTGCCTCCTCAACTCGGCTAACTCCGCAGGTGCCATCCGATATGGAGCCTTCGAGATAGGAGAGGTGCCCGGAAGCAACTCTATGGTAAACTCTATCTCTCTATCGGTGGCAATCCAGACAAATCATCAGAAAGACGTCTGGAAAATCCTGCACTACCTCAATCTCCGCAAGAGTAGGTGACTCATCAGCCTTGGTACTAACACCACGCTGGCAAGAAAAGCGTCACAACCCTTGTTTACCATGCGCATCGCCTTCATGGCAGAACCATCTTTCCCGCCCAGTTCCTTGGCAAGGGGTGAGAGAACTCATCCTCACCAGGAATGCGGAAAACAATCCTCTTCCGACGACAATCCACTAACACATAGTGCTCCTCTAGCCAATCCAGACCAAGAATAGCATCATAGTCCTTCATCTTTAGCAAGAAGAAATACCCATCTAGGACTCTATCCTCAATGCACACAGGTAATGACGGAATGCACTTCCTAGTCGATACCGTACCCGTAGGGGTGTGCACAGACAAAGGGACCTCTAACTCCTCAGACTCTATGCCTAACTCTAGGGCTAACTGCCTAGCGAACCGCTCGGAAATGAATGAGTGAGTAGCACCCGTATCAAACAAAACCCGAGCGTGCACACCTAAAAGCAAAACTGTACCTTCGGTGACATGCTTCGCCTGCTCGGCGTCCTCGCGAGCTAAAGCAAACACTTGAGCTGGGGCTCGAGGCCTTCTTGGTCTTCCTGTAGCTGGCGCGGCTGCCGCTACTGCTGGGGCTGGCGCTCCACGCTGAGCTCCTTGTTGAAGTCTTGGGCAATATTTGATCTTGTGGTCACTGCTCCCGCACTTCAAGCATCTACCCGCTACCAACCAACACTCGGAACCACCATGTGTCTTCCCGCAATGGGGACACTCTTTCTTCACACCAGGGGAACGTACAGAAGGTACCTGTGAACTGTCAACCGCCACGGTTCGCTGCGGTGTCTGATACACCGTTTTCTTCTTGTCTTGCCGCTGGAAAGTCACTGCTGGCCTCTTTTGCGAAGCCTTCTTTTCCTCCAGATATTGCTCCATCTCTCCCTCCTGCCTACACGCAGCACTGAGGGCCTCGTCCAACGTGCGGTGGTCAAACGCCATGAGTCTCGTCCGCAGTGATGGCTTGAGTCCCATCACGAACTTCTTGGTCTTCCTCCGCTCGTCTGCCACGATATGAGGTGCATATTTAGAAAGTTCAGAAAATCTTGCCTCATATTCCAGCACGGTCATGGAGCCTTGAGCCAAAGATAGAAATTCTTGCTCCATCCGATCTTGCACATGCTCGGGGACGAACTTGGCCCGAAAGAGCCTCACGAACTCGTCCCAAGCAACGTCGATAGCTCCATCCTTGAACTGGGTACGCAGCAATGAAGCCCACCAAACATTAGCTCTTTCCTGCAATACACCGTTCATAAGCTCCAACTAACAGTTCTAACTAAACAAAACATGCAATCATACAAAATCAACACATACCAGTAGCATGTAGGTGGCCAATGTAACCTTATCGTCATCTGCACACCTGATGGCTCGGAAGATCTTCTCTATCTCCCTCAACCAGCTTTCTGCCATTAACGGATCGCTCTCCCCCTTAAAAGAGGGTGGTAGCATCCTCTTGAATCTCTCCATGGTAGAAGGCCCACCATGGTCCTGAGCTGGTACTTGAGCCTGCTACAACACACATCAAGCAATATACAATCAACATAATATCACATAAGCAATTAAACAGACTATAAATCATTTCATTAGTCTAACCTGAGCCTCCAACTGTGCCTGGAGTGCTGCCTAGGTATGAGCCTGCGTTTGCATGGCTTGCACCAAACCTTGCATGAATACTCCGTAGTCCACAGGCGGCGGTGGGGGAAGTACAGGACCTGGCGGTGCCGGGGCCTGTTGCTCCGCCCGCTCGTCACGTCGCGGCTCGTCCTCACGGGCCGGCGCTCCGCCACGCCTACCTCTCGAAGCCATGGCTGTAATAAAATTTCAGCCACCATTAGAGCTAGGTTACTAAGTTTTCTAACCATTTCTTATCTATCTTTCACTTCTTATTAGTGTTTTCTACACGTGGACATACTTAGCATGCAATGGGGATGATGACTTAGACATATTCATGTGCAATCTCAACCGGTTTCTCTAATACCAATCTCTGTGACGGCCCTCGTTATACCGGTACGGTTATACCAACCCACGTCGGTATAGCAAGCGTCATCACAGTGGGACATTTACCCAAACGATACAAACAGCTGAGATACACGCGAATATGCGAACAGAGTAGCGGAAGTAAAAAAAACTACTGTCTTCATTCATTCATCTTCCACATTTAGCATACATGAAATTGCAATAACATCAAAGAACTTAAAAGTTCACATAATTTAAATTGCTGAAAATTAAATACATAGATGTCCACACTTATAAAATTTTCTCATGATAGTTCTAGTACAATGTCACTTTTACATACTATGAAAACACAAAAGGGTACAACTGCTCCAACAGTCTAATCTCCGCGCTCGGAGTCCATCTCCACCGTCTCCTCCAACGGTGCCACGTCACCAACTACACCCGTACGCCGAAACAAGTAGTGAGTCTAAAAGACTCAGCAAGTAACACCACTCATATCATACACGTACATGTCATAGTAGGCTCTACACACACAATTGCAAAAGACTCAACATGTAGCATGCTTAAACCTTGAAATGAACAATCTATCATGATAGTTCTATCAGTAAACACATGATACATGCTTTCAGATTTCCTTAACGAAATGAATTTCCTAACACATGCTCTCTAATCATTCCTACTCATGAAACTCTACTTTGCATTTTAACCAAAACATGAAAGCCATTAACATGAATTCCGCGCACACATGAGAGGGAACACAACTAGCATGGAATCTACATGTTCTTATACATATACATAACCATTTTCACATGCTTAAGCTTGCTGGTTTTCACATGCTTTAGTAACCATAACCTACACATGAGAGCTACAATGTTATTTAAGACACAACATGTGAACAACTGAACATGGAATTGTGTATACATACTCATTTATTTGTCCCTAGCATGGGTTCTAGACACTTGTACATGTGAACATGATCATAACATAAGGAAGCTACTGATTTAGCATGGTTTCAGATTTGTCACACAACATGGATTTACAATATCATATCTTCACATTTTTGGTTTCACATTTTCTTTACACAAATTTCCAATTCACTTAAATTGCGTTTTACACATACACATTACACATTGTTCACTTACACATTAACACATGAACACATACACATTTACACATTCACAATTTAGGTGCTGTGACACATAGTCCAAACCACCAAAGAAGGACACAAACACATCACATCACATAGACGCCATCTAGGCAATACAATGGCGACTCTTGGACTGCGCAGACCGGGAGAACAAGTCTCCACCCTAACCAGTGGTACTTGTCCACCTCCAGGTTTTCCCCCTAATGCCTTTAGGGTCACATCACATTGAACTTTCTCAGGGGGACTTTTCCCTGATACGGTTCCACTGCCCTCTACAGAAGCAGTGTCACATTGGCACAGTTACACATTTACACATTTTTACCGATTTTACACATGGTTTGACACATGTCACTCTCACTTCATTCACTTTATCACTCACATGCACATGCCTCTACTTTTCCTAACATGACACTACAGATTTCAGACATTAACAAGCAGGTAATTCCATTAATCAAGTTGGATTAAGCAAGAATCAACTCATTTTACAATGACATACATCAATTTCACATTTTTCATGGAAAATTTCATAAGGCATCGTGCTCTGGTCCAAATGACCTAAAATTTTAATCACAAACTAATTTCGGGTTTAGGACCCTTCATGCAATTTTTCAGATTTGTCTAAGTTAAAATGAATTTACAGAAAATCAAACATCCATTTTTCATGCCATTCGTAATTCAAGTCGATATGGAATTATACACAAGTCACAATTTTAGCAAGCTACTGTCTGAACCCTACATGTATAGAGCTACAGAATTTATTTCTCAATTTATGGGGCGATGCCTGGTTTACCAAGGATTTATCATAACTTATGCAAAATTCCTATTTCCCCAAACAATACTTTCAATAATTTACACAAGCATGGCAAAATCTCAAATTTCAGAATAGGGCTGATCCATACATGCATGATCCTCACAAACTTGGGCATACAGGCTAGTCCTAAATCATGCAACAGTAGATTGACAAGATTAACAACTAATCATGCTTGTAGTTTCATGGAACAAAATAACTTCTATCATTCACCACCATGCACACTCATCCATCCACACACCACATTCATCACCTCAACATTATACATACATATAAGTGATTTACAGTATATCCTCATCATGAAACATAACAAAAATAGTTGTATAGAAGGGCAGAACAGATCACTGTTCTGTCCAGATGAACTTGGCGGCGGTCTCTAGCCGTTGATTCAAGGTCAACGTCATAGTCGATGGACGCTAAGCATGATCTTAGCGACCAGGGACTTTGCCGTCAATGCAGGTCTGTGCAGAACACAGACCCGAGCTCTCAAGATAGGGTGAATCTGAGGGTCTAGGACACGAGGGAAAAATGTACAAAAATAGTAAAACTAACCTAGACACATACGGGGACGTTATGAATGGGGTACTTGCCTTTAGGAAAATGCACCAAGGGATCTAGGGCTCGGTGAAGCTCTCCTTGGGCTGTCCCAAGAAGCTCTTAGAAATGCTTGACTCCGAGTTCCTGAGCGAGCTCCAGTGCCTTCCGAGGTCGGGGAGGCCTTCCTCGTCGATCCAGCAACCTCCTTGAAGCAGCAGATCCCCGAAACAATCTTCAGGTTGAGGGATTTTGGGTTCCAAAGTGGGGTTTTCCTCAGTTCAGAACTAGGGTTTCTTCTCTTCTTTCTCTCTTGCAAAGGGTGAAGAGAGGGGTTGGGGAAGCAGATTCGGGTTTAGACATATGGGAGAGGCTTCTCTCCCACGCATGGGGTGACAAGATGGGTTTCAGACCGTTGGGGGACATCTCCCCAATGGGTGAGCTACCTTGTTTCCAGAATTTCCGGCTCTGCTGCGCATGCAGGCCAGAGAAGTTGGCGTCCACATCGTTAGATGCTGGGATTAGTGTTGGCGTCCATGGATGAACGATGACACCTCATCGACGTCCTGCTATTGACGCCAATATGGCCTTCGGCTAGAAGTCTAAAACATGCAGAAAACTATGCATGCCATGCATATATACATGCAATATGTATATGGTAGTGTATTCATACTATCACCATTCAATACATGCATTATTTACATCTAGTATAAAGGCATGCACACGTAATTGTACTAATTAATGCGTACGTAAATATGTATATACATACACAAGCACAAATATACACACACAAATATAAATAATGCGACGAAAATTCGAGGGCCTTACACGACTACTGCCCCCACCATCAAGTTATCTATAAGTATACCTCTAGAGCATACCAAGGACCTTATGGCTCTGAGGAATCTGGGATTTGAGTTCCCCTTTAACAAAAACAATGATTATCCTAGAGGATCCTTAGCCGCACGGATAGGCTGTTACACTTGGCATGTGAGGACGACGGACCCATGCATGAAACCCCGGTCCTGACTCACCGGCGTGACAATATTATCCTTGGTTATTTTCTACTCCTCTTTTAATCTTATTTTTCGTTTAGCCCAGCATACATGCATATTGAAATCACAGTGAAAATCCACTCTTCCAATGCAATTTGAGGGCCATCCACGTCTCAAATTCAAAAGCAACCTTGAAATATTCCATTCCGGGTCAAGTACCCAACTCCCTTTGATGTTGCCTCTAGGCTGATTTCCTTAGAACCCTCTGTTTGGACTTATCCTTTTTATTTTTTGCCTTTACTCCTAGAGATCCACCTGCGGCAGTGGCAGACGCCCCCAATGGTGAAACCTAACGGATTGTGTCCTTAGGTACTTCCCCTTCACTGGAAGTTGGTCTCTCCTTCTCTCCCAAGATCCACCAGTGGCAGTGGCAGATGCCCCCAATGGTGAAACCTAACGGATTGTGTCCTTAGGTACTTCCACGATGCTGGAAGTTAATCTTTTCTTTCCTTTTGTGCCCCACGTGGCACCTTTCCTTCCTTATCCCTTTCCTTTGTCCAAACATTTGTTTCATTAGGTCTTCTTCCCGGTGGTGACTTCCTTGGGTGTTGGAAAAAGACTCTCATCAGGTGGTAGTCACCAACGATTATGCGTGTCTATTTTTTTACCTTGGCATCTACTTTTCAGTCCGCTCCCGCTACACTCCACTTCACTACACTTCATTTCTTTTCACTCCATTTCGCTCCACTTCGTGTCCCTTCGCTTCGCTCCCCTACAAAGCAGATGCCAAGGCGTGGCAGCTGTAGACACGCGAATTTGGCTCCACCGTAAAAAAATATCATGTTGCACCATAACGCCAAAAATGGCCCTCTTTTTGTCTTGCAAGAGTTTTTTCCCAATATTTCTGGACCTCACCCCCTTCTTCCCCAGTGCTTCCCCTCCATTTCTAGAGCCCCTCGGGAATTATAGGCATAAATTTTAAGTCGCGATGGGTATGGCAACCGCCTCTCTAAACACGTCCAGCTGAGTGGACGCGATTCAGGATATCTTGGCTTAACGCGACGGCCTTCATAGGCATGACCTTAACGTGACATGAAAGTCGGCCGCAACTATATCTTAACATGTCGGCCCTGCACGACACGACAATGAATTCTTATTTTATTTATGAAAACTACCCCTTTCAGGAACGTGTCCGCCATGGGCGACGCGATTCTAATTTCATTTCGGCAGTATTCTCATAAATAAATCAGGAAAGCTTATCGCGTCGTGTCGTGCAGACGCAATTCAGTTTATAGTCGCGTCTTGTCGACCGGACGCGATTTAGAGCTGGCTATTAGCCCAGAAAGTCGTCGCGCCCAGGCCCGTAATCATGAGAAAATCCTGTAATCGCGTCCTTATCAGCAGACGCGATTCAGGGAGGTCAAATCAAAATTCCATGTCAAGAGACAACGCATGTAAACCCCATGCCTCGAAAATTGCCACTAAGGTAATCGCGTCGGCGATGGCCATCGCGTTTCAAGTCGCGACAGCCCTGGTGGACGTGATTATGTTCCTTATCGCGGCATTCTGACAGGACGCAATTCAGAAGCATGGCGGCAATTGTGCACCTATCTTATCAAACCGACCTTGAAAATCGCGGCCTACCACCCGGACAGGATCCAATTCAAGTCGCGGCATACTGTCTTGACGCGATTCTAATAGCGGCCTGCCACTCGGACGCATTTCACTTAAAGGTCGCGTCTGCTGTATCAGACATGATTCTAAGATTTCACCTCTATAAATAGACCCCCGATGGTCATTTGTAGGGAGGGGTCCACTCAGAGCGGCGAAGCCCTTCCGGATTCTCGTCTCGATGTCCGAGCCCGGGGGTACCTTTCACTTCGCACCATCCATCCAATCCCCTGGAGCCCGGCGCCGTTTTCTTCCATCTTCCACGCGAACCGGAGCAAGGCGAGAGCGTCGTCGTCTTCCTCTTCCTCCTCCATACCGTCCGCCGTGCCGCTCGGCATTTGGGGAAGCACCCCTCCCCTTTCTTCCTTTTGTCTTTTCATTTACCACCTCCGAGCCCCACGTGGCCCTTCTTTACTTTTTACACACACACACATGCATGCATACACACACACACACCTATTTTAGGGGTTTAAAAGCCACCAAACGGTAAGTCCTTTTTATGCCCTTTATTTCATTCTATTCCTTATTTTTAAAGAATTGCATACTACATGTGGATAATCCCCTTTATTTTTCTCTGTCTTTTTCTTTATCAGGGTAATCAAACGGAAAATGCCCTCTACCACGGCCAGCCATGTTCATAGAGGAAGAAAGGACCCACATCCCTGCACAACCTCCTATGCTCCATAAGGTATTTCTCGCGATCACATTCTTCCATCCGCACCCCTCGCCGTGCATTCTCCATTCGACACCCTCGCATGCCTGGCGATCACGATCCTTTTATTTTTCCGCTTTCCGTTTCTTTTCCCCCATTTCATCCCCCTCTTTGTGGGCCTCGTTCTTTTCGTTTGTTCTCTTTTCTCTCTCCTTCGGCGTCCCCCTTGAAAAGGGAACCCCGTGGGAGGAAAAAAGGGAAAGACGGAAAGCGGTATCCACACCCCCACTCTGATGAGACGTGGAGGTTTGGACCTGGGTCGAGGGTAAGACGTCAGTGGATGCTCCTGATCGATTGGCTAGTGGCAGCAGTTTTCATAGCTAGTGTCTCCTGTCCAGGTAGGGTTCCTCTGTCTGTGTTACTAGTCGTGTGGTGGTCATGACGTGTAGGTCGTACAGAGTTTCCGACCGTGGTGTCCTTCCGTACTGTTGCTAGTTAGTTGGCTTTGCTTCTGCTCTTTCCTGTGTAGATTAGAATTTATAGAACTGTTGTCATTTACTTTTGTTATATATATATATTTCTTTCCTGCCTGTTAGAGCCAGTAGGAGATTGGTAGTCTCTATTGAGCTTTTGTTGTGAAGCTCATCCCCTCTTTTTCCAAGTGAGACTTCTCAACAGCGGTCGGGTGCGTGTCGGGCAGAGGAGGCAGGGCAGAAATCCTCGTCCCCGTAGCTAGCACTAGGTTTACCCCTTCAGTTGTACTTCACTCACGGGGTATGCCCCTAAGGGCTCTGTCCTCCCTCTTTTTACTTGTACTAGTTGTGTGTGTGTTGGGACTGTACCTAGAACGATACGCTGCGGTCTCGCTCTTCTTTCTGCTTCCGCGTGTGTGCTCCTAGTTTAGTAGTTGACATTTATTTCCTTTACATATTCTGTTAGACTTGTGTTATAGCCCTTCCAGGTCCCCGGATCTGTGGGCGGCGACTGCAAAAATCGGGTCCTCGGCTTGGGCCGAGGGTCGGGTTCTCGGGGTCGTTACAACAAGAGTATTCATATCTTACCTTGATAGCTCAGAAATAGAAGTACATGATACTCACAAATCAACATTGGTGCCTTGAGTTTCACATTGATGCTCCAGCTCTAATTTTTCAAGACACCTGCAATCACAAATCTCATGTGGATTTCTTTGGCACCCAAATGATTTTGGGTCTAGCAATGTTAGTCCGAAAATGAAGCATATCCTTCCTAATCCACACAACATTCAGTTTCTGCATGTTTTTCTTTAAAGGACAAGTGCAGTTCATATGACCATGCCCACCATAGAAATAAGATGTGATTGTAGAAGTGCGTAGTATGGGTTGTGGTATGTGACTTACATGATGATTAATATGCTTGATTTTATTTGATTGTGGCTTCTTAGCCTTAGCAGAATTTTTACCATTTATTGGTTTTTTTATCTTGCACAGTTTTCTTAGCATGAGAGTTCAATTGAGCATTCTTCTCTTTTGGTTTAGCATGAGAGGTCCATGGAATGTTAGAAGCATGAACAAAAGATGTTTTCATTTTAGACTCAAGGGACTTAGTCTTATTAGGTGAATAACCTAGACCATATCTATTTGTGTTCACCTTGACATTAAGCACTTCATCCAACTTTTGTTTTTTCTTCATGAGTCTAGAAATAGTGGATTTTAGAACATCTATTGTTTCATACAATTTCTTGACATAATTTTTAGAAGATTTAACATTGTCCTCAAGTTCTGAAATTTTAGCTTTCAACAATTCATTCTCTTGAATCAATTTAGAATCATCATGAAGATCTACAACATCATAAAATTCAGATATGTCTTGATCTTCATCAAACATATGTAGTTTAACCTTTAATTCCTCATTTTCAGATTTCAGAGAATTATTCTGATTTTCAAACTTGCTTAGTTTTTCAGAAACACCATGATCATGAGCTAAGCATTCCATTTCTTGGTCATACAACTAAAATTTTCTTTGCAAGGTTTCATTTTCATTATGAAGATTTTCATATTTCAGATTGAGTTTCTGACATGATATGCAGAGAATTTCATTATGAAGAAAGTCTTCAATTTTAATTTCTAGTCCCTTATCTTCCTTTTTAATTTTCTTATATTTATCATACAAAGCATAATACATTTTTTGAATCTCCTCAAGAGTAAAAGATTCTCAATCTGAGTTTACCTCGGGAGATTCATCCTCAAGTGCCATAAGGTCGCAATGGACGTCCTCCTTCTCCTGGATATCTTCTGCTGTGGAGCTTGACTCATCGAAGTCACTCCGTGTGGAGACCATGGCCTTGGGCTTCTTTACCTTAGCTTTATTATGCTTTTTCAAAAACATTGGGCATTCTAATCTCATGTGCCTAATTCCTTGACAATCATAGCAAATAATTTCTATTTTTCTGTTAGAGTCTTCTTACTTACTTTTGCCCTTGAAGTCTTTAAAGGAAGTGGTAGACAGTGGCTTACTTTTCCACAGAAAATTTTTGAAGCTTCGAGATAACTTTGCCACTTCTTCCTCATCTTCGCTTGACGAGTTTTCATCTGAGCAAATTGCCTTGGAATTTTTAGCCTTGAGAGCTACATCTTTCTGCTTGATGATTGGTTGCTCGGCCTCCCCTTTTTTTAAATTAATCTCATACGTCATGAGACTCCCAATCAACTCCTCCACAATGAGGCTTGACAAGTTCTTGGAGTCCTCAATGATTGTGGCTTTGGTGTGCCAAGCAAGTGGGAGGGATGTCATAATCTTCCTCACAAGCTCTGAGTCTATATAATCCTTTCCAAGTGCTTTCGGACTGTTAGTGATCTTGATGAATCATGCACAAGGAGGTTGGCCCAAGTCTCTTTGACTTCAGAGGAGCCTTCGTAGATCATCTTCAATTTATCCGACATTTCCTTCGCTGAGCTGCACATAGAGACGCGAGAATGCTTATTAGGATGTATGGCACATTGCATGATATTCATGGCACTAGAATTTATTTTAGATTTTTTAATATTATCTTATGTCCACTTTTCCTCATCCCCTGGCAGTGTATATAGACCAGTACTCAAAACTTTCCAGATCTCATAATCTTAAGCCCTAAGAAAGACGTGTACACGATTTTTCCAATAAGAATAGTTGTTGTAACGTCGTGAACTTTTGGATCGTCGTTTAATGGACTTGGTGGCCAGTGTGTGGCCTACTATGTGTGTGTTGGTTGCTTGAATAGGTAGTGATGGGTTGGGGGTCAGAAATCCGAACCCAACAGACCCTCTGGTGCACTTTCTATAAACGCGACCAACACAGGCATCGCGTTTTGAAAAAGTGACCACCTTTCCCGTCGCGATTTCGACACTGCTTCCCCGGGTGCACGTCTGTATGTGTGCCGCGTGTCGCGTACAGGAGCATCAGTTTAAATTGCGACGACCATGTACATCACGATTTAAACGCAACGGTATGCCCCATCGCGATTTGAATTAAGAGGTTTTGCTAGCCGAGCCCCTGGCCAAACAATGTAGGAAACACTAGTTGGGCCGAAGGAAGGCTTGCTGTGGGGATTTTGAGTGATTTGGTGTTCATGGCATGCGGTTTGGCATGCTACTATTACGAGAAGGTTGTTCGGAGTGTGGGAAACGCCAAGGCAATGCCGTTCTTCACTTTCTTTGTATGGTAGGGGAATTCTACTCAATTTTGAGTTAATGGATCGAGATTAAAGTGTTTAATGCATGGAATGGATTAAGTTGAGTAGCAAGCATGTTTAGGTTTTTATTTGAATATAAATACCCAAGTTTTATGGTCGTATAGGGTGGTTTGTGTGATTTCCAAAAATGGGGTTTTGGGTGAGGTTTTCTCGGCTGAAAAGGTGACAGAATCAGTCATCGCAGTTTGAATGCGACGACGTGTCCAGTCGCGATTCAGTCTTTACGGTGACAGTTCTCCCCGTGATGATTTGGCCTTCAAATGGTGACATCTGTGTATGTCGCGTTTTAGAAGGAAACCACCCAACCCCTGATTTGACTGCATAGTGCCATGAGTTGCTTCCAACTATGGGTTTGTGTGACTGTTAATTTATGTATTATGTATTTTAAGCGGTTTATTGGCACGCGTTGTGATCGGGAATGCTGAGTTTGCATGGTTGTGTTTATGTGGCAAGTTGGGTTGATTAATGCCTTCTGTGGTTGCCTCTCGAGTCAGGTACCCCAGGTTCTCTGTGATCCAGGCACGTTGTGCTCGGGGTTTATCCCAGTACTTGTGTACCTCCAAGGTCTGTGTCGTCTTCCTGGACAACCCCACTCCTTAGCATGAGTTGTACGTCCGGCTGAGGGAAAGACGACAGTGGGACAACAACTTGTGTGTGTTGGTTGTGCTTGGTCTCTTGTAGCGCCCTCTTAGTTGGGGGACAGACACCGATAGATGTACTGGTCTCCAGCTAGTCCTGTTTCTAGTGCCTCACTTTAGGGAGCTCGGGCCGGAGTCCATAAAGGTGCCAGGCATGGGCCTGCAGTTGTGTGGTCTCCAGGTGTGGTGTTAGTTTGGTCTCCACAGTTTGTTGACTATGTTGAGGTGGAGCGGTAGTTGGACCTTTCGTCCATGGCTGTGAGGCTGAGAGGTAGATCTATGTGGTTTGTCCGAGTTAGTAGCTGGTGTCGCGAACCAGTCTTCGTGACTCGTGTTTGGTGTTACCCTTCTTTAGCTCGTACTTCATAGCGTGGTTTTCCGTTTACTTATTAATGTTTAAGCCTTGTTATTACTGTAGAATTGTTTATTTTAATTACAGTTATGACACCACGCTTAGAAAGTTAATTTAACTGTTTAAATAGTTGTCTTACTCTTGCTTCTCTAATACTTGTGTTATTTTGGCTTTTGAGGGAGTTTCCCTACTGAGTCAGTGACTTGTGAGGCTCATCCCTTGTGACGGACCAAGTCATTTAAGCCCGTTAACAATAACGAGCTTGATTCGACTTCACCTCTTGCGAACAGGCCAAAGCCTCGCCAGGGATATCAACACACATGTCTGTAGAAATATAAAAGAACACAATGTATATAATATTGTACATCTCATACACATTTACTTAAAGATTTCATAGCCAAATCTCAACAAAAGTCAAACTCAGAGTACAGAAGCCTGGGGCATACCTCAAAGAAGAACAAAAAGAAAATTACACTGCTAGAGGCGTGGACCCAACTCCGCTGCGGTGTGGATCTGGAATAGAAGACGGGTGTGAAACCTGTTGGAAATCGACTTGAGGCATCACATGCGCAGCGGAAGTAAAACAAAAAATCGATTTCCATCTATGTACTTGATCGGGCTATGATGTACGGTGCATGTAAGCATACATACAAATAAGGCGTGAGACAATCTCACCTAAGGGAGATCGTATATCCCCTGAAACGCAGAACTAGTCCTTGTTTGAAGGAGCTCTCGCGAGACTCCCTCTAGCGGTATCCACATGGTGGATGATCGGCGATGATGATGACCCCTCCTACACCGGTGGTGCCACTCCTCCTAGTCGTGCAACGCCACACAGCGTCCAACAGCAGCAAGTAGCAGCAACAACAAGAGGGCTCGGCCCTCCAAGTTCTCCTCTTGCCTAGGGAGAGCACAGGAGGGTGAGATGGGAAGGGGGGATGAAGTAGGTGGTTTCTCTTCTCAAGCTCTAGCCCATAAACTTCAAAGAGAACCCCTTCTATTTATAGAGAGCCTAAAGGACATCTCGTCAAGGACACCTCATCATGTCATGATGACAAGGGACACCTCACCATGTCATGATGACAAGAGGGACAACTTGCAAGGACACCTCGTCATGTAATCATGACAAGGGACACCTCACCATGTCATGATGACAAGAGGGACACCTTGCAAGGACACCTCATTATGTAATCATGACAAGGGACACCTCGCAGGGACACTTCACCATGTCATGATGACAAGAGGGACACCTTGCAAGGACACCTCGTCATGTAATCATGACAAGGGACACCTCGCAAAGACACCTCACTATGTCATGATGATAAGAGGGACACCTTGCAAGGACACCTCGTCATGTAATCATGATGACTAGAGGGACACCTTGCAAGGACACATCGTCATTTAATCATGACAAGAGACATCTCGCGGGGACACCTCACCATGTCATGATGACAAGAGGGACACCTCGTCATGTAATCATGACAAGAGACACCTCGCAGGGACACCTCATCATGTAATGATGGTTAATGATGATGAGGTGTCCTCCTTCCAGAAGGGGTGAGGTGGCATGATCATAGTATGCTCCCTTAATGGATCCTTATCAAGGCTTATTGGGTCTTACCCAATAGGTCTATAATGGGTTAAATAAGGCTTATTGGATAACTTTTATCCAATCCTCTATTCATCGCGTTATCCACCTTTTGTGTGTGACCCTCTAGGCCCAATATCGAGCTGGCCGTGAGTTGTACTCGTTAGAACTCCTTCTAACTTAGTGAATTATTATCTCCATAATAATTCACTCAACTCATCAATTATGAACATACTAGGCCACTATGCCATAATCCCCAGACAATACGAGTGATCAAATCCATTGGACCTGTCTGCCCACAGTTACCGTGTACCTGTAGTCTCTCATCCATCTATTATCCCAGAGACCATATATTAGGCATGGTGTTGTCAGGTCTATATGGAATCTGTTAAAGTCAAACTCTTATTGGATTCTCCCGGAGAACTCCTTCTCACTAAATCCAATTGACCCTGGCCAGGGATTTGCCTGAGTAAGACAATATGGGATATTCCTCTCATGATACCGAGAGTGGATGATCCTTTATTGACACATAATTGCCTTCGTAAGGTTGGCTACCATTCCCAATGACTAGCTATACTAGACCTGGAACATCCAGACCTATAAATCTAGTATCAAAGAATCGAGTACTCAAACAAGACATCTTTGGTGTCTCAAATCTAAGGACCAGTTACACAACTGGGACTACGAAATCTCTATCTGACAATCAGGTATCATTAACCATATAGCATTCCGAGAACGGATCATTCAGTGAACTCATTCTCCAATAAGCACCTACATCATATCCCTAGTGTCTCCACACAAGCAGCTATGAGACCAGCTGCTTCCATCATATGGACATGTATATGGCACACCAGTCTTTCCGGTCATCTCAATGTCCTTTTTGAGTAACCTATGATTAGGAATATTTAGGATCTGTGTTTAAAGAGGATTGGCCTCATTATCATGATCTCATCATGATCCAATTCCCAATGCACAGACCCATGGACATCACATTATACATACACATGGAATATACAGTGAGAAAATACCATTATAATATTACCAAAAGATGTTGTACATAATTACAAGTGCCATCACTCACGTGAATTGGCTTGCAGGGCACCTATAACTAGCAATCTCCCACTTGACCTAAAACCAATCACCAACATGTCTGATTCCCATCAGACCTCGGTGTCGTTCAAAAACAATTTGAGTCAGTGGCTTTGTTAGTGGATCCGTAATGTTATCATCGGGTGAAATTCTTTTTACTGCGACATCGCTACGGGCCACAATCTCTCTGATCAAGTGGAACCTCCTTAGAACGTGCTTAGACTTCTGATGAGACCTAGGTTCCTTTGCTTGAGCAGTCGCCCCGTTGTTGTCGCATAACAAAGAAATTGGCTCTTCATGGCCAAACACCACTCCTAAATCTGTGATGAACTTCTTAATCCAGACAACTTCTTTTGCTGCTTCTGAAGCAGCAATATACTCCGCCTCGGTAGTCGATTCAGCAGTAGTCTCTTGCTTGGAACTCTTCCAGCTTACTGCTGTTCCATTCAGGGGAAAAACATACTCTGAGTTAGACTTACTATCATCGATATCAGACTGGAAACTTGAGTCCGTGTAGCCTTCAACTTTGAGGCTACCTCCTCCATATACTAGTAAAAGATCCTTAGTCCTTCTTAAGTACTTAAGGATACACTTTACTACCTTCCAGTGTTCCAAACCTGGATCTGTCTGATACCTGCTCGTAACACTTAGAGCATGCGCTATATCAGGTCTAGTACATAACATTGCATACATGATAGATCCTATAGCAGACGCATAGGGTATTCTATCCATGTATGCCCTTTCTTCTAGAGTCTTTGGTGACATACTCTTAGAAAGAGAAATTCCATGTCTCAGTGGTATATATGAGACCTCTTTTGGAATTTTCCATGCCAAATCTTTTGACTATGGTGTCTATGTACATGGACTGAGACAAACCAAGCATCCTCTTAGATCTATCTCTATAGATCCGAATCCCCAAAATGTAGGATGCTTCTCCTAAGTCCTTCATGGAGAAGTTCTTTGATAACCAAGTCTTAACTGTGGATAGCATGCCAATATCATTTCCAATGATGAGAATGTCATCCACATACAACACCAAGAAAATGATAACACTCCCACTTACCTTCCTATATACACAAGGCTCATCTTCATTCTTAACGAAGTCATAAGATCTGATTACCTCATCAAACCTTATGTTCCAACTTCGGGAAGCTTGCTTTAGTCCATAAATAGACTTAAGCAACTTGCACACCTTACTTGGACTTTTCTCGAAAATGAATCCATCAGGCTGTATCATATACACCTCTTCCTCGAGGTTGCCATTGAGGAATGTGGTTTTTACATCCATCTGCCAGATATCATAGTCATGGTATGCTGCAATGGCCAATAAAATTCTGATAGATTTTAGCATGGCGACGGGCGAAAAAGTTTCATCATAGTCAATACCTTGCCTTTGACGATATCCTTTTGCCACAAGTCTTGCCTTAAAGGTCTCTACCTTTCCATCTACTCCAATCTTCTTCTTGAAGATCCATTTGCACCCAATGGGTACAATACCCTCAAGTGCATCAACTAGGTTCCAAACCTGGTTGGAGTACATGGAATCCATCTCAGAATTCATGGCCTCTTTCCATTTCCTAGAGTCTATGCTCATAATAGCCTCCTCATAGGTTTGAGGATCAATATCTTCGGAGTCTTGTCCCTTGATATGTCCCACATGTCTTTCAGGAGGGATAGGAACTCTACTTGACCTACGAAAATTTGGAATTTGTGTGATAGGTACCTGAACAGACTCTTCTTGCAGAATGGTGCTTGAGTTAGGTTCCCCAACCTCACTCAATTCTATCACACTCCCACTGTTTCCACCAAGAATATGTTCCTTCTCAAGAAACACTACTCTCTTGGCAACAAAGACCTTTTAGTCCCCGGGATGATAGAAATAATACCCACAAGTTTCCTTGGGGTATCCCACGAATATGCACCGTTCTGACCTTGATTCCAATTTATTAGGATTGTGTCTCTTAACGTGGGTAGGGCAGCCCCAAATCTTAATAACTTTAAGATCGGGCTTCTTCCCTTTCCATATTTCATATGGAGTGGACACTACCGTCTTAGTTGGAACTCTGTTCAGAAGGTAAGCTACGGTTTGTAGGGCATATCCCCAGAATGACATGGGTAGGTTGGCAAAACTCATCATGGATCGCACCATATCCAACAGTGTGCAATTCCTCCTTTCCGATACACCATTGAGCTAAGGTGTATGAGGAGGAGTCCATTGGGATAGAATTCCATGGTCCTTTAGAAATTGGGTGTGTTGGCCCTTTTGGTACGGCAGCAAGCTAACCTAGAGGGGGGTGAATAGGTTTTTCTGAAATCTGAAATAGAAACTTAAACACAGAAATCAACACTTGAAGGTTTGGTTAGTTTAGTGTGATAAAGAGAGTAGTGCGGAAGCAAATAAACAATCACACAAAAGACACAAGGAGTTTATCCTGGTTCGGCCCTTCCCACATGGAAGTCCTATGTCCAGTCCCTAAGCAACTTCTTGGGATTTCACTAACCAAGGGTACAGTCCCCCTTAAGGACACTACAACACCCAGCACCCCAGCTGGTCTTCTTCTCTTTCCCGGGCAAGAAGGCAGCCCACTTCTCTTACAGGTAAAGAAGCCAACCTCCTGGTACAAACCCCAGTGCGGTTCTGCTAGACACAAACCCCTAGCTAGGTTCTACACTGTATACAGTTCTACAGCTGGACAGAAGTCTTTCTTAGAAAAGAAAGAACAAAGCTGAGAGTTGGAACAAATAAAAACCAACTAAAAGAACTCTCAGCAAAAGACTCTCTCCCCCAGATTACAAGATGCACACAGAGAGAGAGAGAAGAGAGGAGAAGGAGCTTGAATGCTTCAGTGCTTCAGATGCTTGAACACTTCTTCTTGGGCTCAGACTCTTTCTCTTTTTTTCTTTGAGTGTATTTGGAGTTCAGGTTCCTCACTGGTTGTACACTCATTCAAAAGATCTTAGGAAAAGCTATGTTCTTCTTCAGCCTTGCTTCATCTTTATATGAGCAATTTGAATAAATCCGTTGGAGTTCTAGCCGTTGCTCATCTTCTCTTTCTTCTGATAATTTGTGGTCTACAAGGTTTGCAAGCATAGAAAAAAGTGTTTAGATAAAAGAGTGTTTTTGTCAAAAAGGTTCATACCTTTATGTTTCCTGATGCCACCCAAAAGTGGTAAGTAATCTCTCTTTTGTTGGCAGGAGAGAAGAGATCTAGAAAGATAAGCAAAAAGATCTCCTGTCAGAAAGATAGAGGATTACGCAAATCAAGAATATTGACTTTTTCACTAGATGCCAAAAGACACTTTGAAATATAAAGGAAATCTATGTTTTTACAAAAAAATCCATGTTTTACAAAGGAATCGATGTTTCACTTATCAAATCCTTATGAGAGTCACAAAGGAATCCATGTGAGAGGTCTGTATGAGTTACAAAGGAATCCTTATGAGAAGTCTGTGTGAGTTACAAAGGAATCGTTATGAGAAGTATGTGTGAGTTACAAAGGAATCCTTATGAGAAGTCTGTGTGAGTTACAAAGGAATCCTATGAGAAGTCTGTGTAAGTTACAAAGGAATCGTTATGAGAAGTCTGTGTGAGTTACAAAGGAATCCTTATGAGTTACAAAAGAGTCTGTGTGAGTACAAAGGAATCCATATGAGTTACAAAGGAGTCTGTGTGAGTTACAAAGGAATCCTTATGAGTTACAAAGGAGTCTGTGTGAGTACAAAGGAATCCTTATGAGTTACAAAGGAGTCTGTGTGAGTACAAAGGAATCCTTATGAGTTACAAAGGAGTCTGTGTGAGTTACAAAGGAATCCTTATGAGTTACAAAGGAGTCTGTGTGAGTACAAAGGAATCCTTATGAGTTACAAAGGAGTCTGTGTGAGTTACAAAGGAATCCTTATGAGAGCGAATCGTTATGAGAGTCACTTGTCAAATCCTTATGAGAGCGAATCCTTATGAGAGTGAATCCTTATGAGAGCGAATCCTTATGAGAGTGAATCATTATGAGAGTCACTTATCGAATCCTTATGAGAGTGAATCCTTATGAGAGCAAATCGTTATGAGAGCGAATCCTTATGAGAGCAAATCGTTATGAGAGCGAATCCTTATGAGAGCGAATCGTTACGAGAGAGAATCCTTATGAGAGCGAATCGTTATGAGAGCGAATCCTTATGAGAGCGAATCCTTATGGCAGTGAATCCTTATGAGAGCAAATCCTTATGGCACTTTAAACTGAAATCGATGTATATTGAATGTACATCGATTTATCGTTTTAGTGCAAATCACATGGCAATAATGTCATAAATTTATATTTATTAGAAAATCATGATATTTAATTTATTATTAGAAAAATCATGGTATTAAATATATTTAATATTCAATTAATCACATAAATTTATATTTATTAAGAAAAACATGATATTAAATATTTTTAATAATAATTAATTAAACATATATTTTGTTATCACCAAAATAAAAGGGTAAAATATAGGAGTGGTTCAACAGGGTGAACTCTGTACTCAAGTACTCTCCTCCTCGATCTAAACGAAGAATCTTAATACTCTTTCCAGACTGATTTTCTACTTCATTCTTATATTCTTTGATTTTTTCAAAGGCCTCAGACTTGTACTTCATTAAGTACACATGTACATACCTTGAGAAGTCATCAGTGAATGTAATGAAGTAAGAATATCCTCCTCTCGCTTGTATGGACATAGGTCCACATACATCAGTATGTATGAGTTCTAGTAACTCAGAAGCTCTCTCTCCAGTTCCACTAAATGAAGAGTTGGTCAACTTCCCTTGAAGGCAAGATTCACAGATTGCATATGATTCATAATCAAATGGGTCTAAATATCCATCCTTTAACAACCTTTGAATTCTACCCTCATGGATATGACCTAGCCTACAATGCCATAGGTAAGCCTCGTTCACCTCATCTTTCTTTCTTTTAGACGTACTAACATTCATGACATGTGAAGCAACATCTAATGTAAACAAACCATTGAACAATGTTCCTTTACTAATGATCTCATCATCTAAAATCAGTGAACAACCATTGTTCTCAAAAACAAACTTATATCCATTTTTAGTCAAACATGAAATGGAAATGATGTTTTGATGATAGAGGGAACAAAGTAACATTTATCCAACACAAGTGCGGCTCCACGAGGTAGTAGTAGGTTGACTTCGCCGACAGCAACAACAACAACTTTTGCGCCATTCCCCATTCTTAAGTCAACCTCACCCTTTGAGAGTCTCCTACACTTTGTCAGAACCTGCAACGAATTGCAAATATGAGATGCACATGCGGTATCTAATACCCATGCATTATCATAATTTTCTGACAAATGGAGATCAATCATGAATATACCTGAAGCTTCTCCAAGCTTCTGCTTTGCCTTTTCTGCAAGATATTCCTTGCAGTTCCTTCCAATGCCCATCCTTGCCACAGTGGAAGCACTTTCCTTTATCCTTGGCCGGGTCTTTCTTGGCAACCTTTGCCTTGCCCACTTTATTGCCTTTGCTTTTGCCCATCTTAAGGGTCTTCTGTGCCTTCCTCTTCTTGTTGATCTCATCAACGTGGAGAACTGGCTTCTCCTTCTTAATGGAACCCTCAGCTTCCCTCAACATATTAAGGAGCTCAGGCAGGGTTGCCACTATCTGTAGACGCTATTTTCCGCTCCCCTTTTAGGGGGGGACGAAGAACACGACCGCACCGAGAACGTGTACGGATACACGTGAAAAAAACGATAAAAACACAGTGGCCCTTAGGGCGATTAAAAGACAATAAAGCAGTAAATCGTGATCGCCAGGTACTTTTCCTAAAAAGCACCAAAAGTAGGGACAGGTGGGAAAGGAGGTGTACCTTCCACCCGTAGAGTGATCGCGTAGCGGGATGATGTGCGCGGGCTCTTTCCTCCTCCTTCCACCAGCCGGCCGGCGAAGGAGATTCAGCTCGGGTACCTTGCAAAAGGACAGTAAAAGGAAAAGACGGATTAGACGGATGTGCAGTATACAAATCCTAAAAATGAATAAAATGACATAAATGAAAGTGGGAGGAACATACCTATTGTGGTGGCTTTTAAACCCCTAAAAACTGGAAAGTGGTGCGTGCATGCATGATGTGTAAAATGAAAAGAAAAAGGGGCAACGTAAGGCCCAAATGAAAATGAAAAGGACCACGTGGGGTCCGGAGGGAAGGAAAAACGGGGTGCTGCCCCAAGGTGGCCGGACAGCGTGACGGCGTTGTGGAGAGACAACGAGAGGAAGGAGATGACGATGACGGCGATGGAGAGCCCACGAGAGACGGAGACGAGGAAGACGGCGCGGGGTGGCGTCGAGGAGGCGAACCGGCGAAGCTCTGGCGCTTAAAAACCCCTTCCTCTTTCTAAAACCTCTCTTTCTCTCTCTAAAAACCCTCTCTCTCTCTCTAAACCCAACCCAAAAATCCCCCAAATGGCCAGATCTCTCTGCTGGATGCGAAAGTTGAGTTTTAAGTCACTGGGTCAAAATCGCGTCCAATACAGCCGCCGCGATTTAGAAAGGTCGGTTTTACTAGTTTAGCGACAGAACAGCGACGGAATAGCGACAGAATTCTACCGCCTTACAATCACGTCGGGCGTAGTGGACGCGGTTAAGGAAATGGCGTCGAACGGGGCCGCCGCGATTTTGGAGGCGGTTCAGCGACCAATTCGTCGCTGATTAGCTACAGATTTAGCGACGAAAATAGCGACGGACTTTTAAATCGCGTCTATCTTCCCGACACCTTTTAAGAAGGTCGGTTTGATAAGCGTGAATTATTAAACCGCCTTAAAATCGCGTCCAGTACAGTGGACGTGTTTCAGACTCGCATGGTTCCGAGGCAACTGACCCGTGAGTACGCTGTCAGCCAACGGAATGTCGATATGACCTCTCTGAATTGCGTCCAGTACAGTGGACGCCTTTTAATGTCTAAGAAACGCGTCGACCGGGACGGACGCGAATAAAGAGATAAGTCGGCGACTGATTTAGCGACGGAACAACGACGGAATAGCGATTTAGCGACATGGTGGAAGTGTCTAGCGACGACGGAATAGCGACAAAATGAATCGTACGACGCCTTGAGAAATCGATGCCGTCGCGATCATCTTTGGCGTCGCCGATCCGTCGCTGATCGGATTTAGCGACGAAAGAATCGGCAAACGAGATTAGCGACGAAAATCTGACCGTCGCCATTTGGTCGCTGATCTGATCTTTTGCGACCAAACCTCTCCTAGGGGAAGCACCGAGGAAAAAGTGGATAAAATTCAGAAATATGGGGAAAACACTTTTATAAGGCAAAATAAGGATCATTTTGGGCGTTATAGCGCAACTCGAAAACTTGCCCGCGATGGGTAAAATTCACGTGTCTACAGATGCCCAACCTTGACGTATACTTTGCAGGGGAGCGAGTGGAGGGACACGAAGTGGAGTGTAATGGAGTGAAATGGAGTGAAAAGAAATGGAGCGTAATGAAAAGAAATGTAGCGTAGCGCAGTGGAGTGAAGCGGAGTGGACTGAAAAGTAGACGTCAAGGTTGAAAAGTGACACGTGCTGAAGTGGCGAATGACTGGAGCGGTTCGTCAATTCATAATAAAGCTGCTCTTCGAAAACTCTTTTGGAGAAGAAACTCATCAATCAAAGACAACTAAGCTAAGGAAAGTAAAGACAATGCAATGATCAACTTTCGTCGTCGGGAAGTTCCTAAGGACGTAATCCGTTAGGTTTCTCCTTCGTTTGGGGCTGCCACGGCCGGAGGTGGATCGAAAGTAAAGTAAAGAAAAAGACGAGGGTCCATGATGGATGAGTTTCTCTCCGAAAAGAACATCTTCAAACAACTTTATAATAAACTGAGTACTGGACTCTGAGAGGAATATTCGGGTTGCTGGAAGTATTAGGCGCGGATGGCCCTCAAATTGCCTTGCAAGAGTGGATTCCACTGTGATTTCAATATGCATGTATGCATGCTGGGCTAAAAGGAAAAAAGATTAAAAGGGGAGTAAAATATAACCAAGGATAATATTGTCACACTGGATGAGTCAGGACCGGGGGTTCATGCATGGGTCCGTCGTCCTCATAAGCCAAGTGTAACGGCCTATCCGTATGGCTAGGAATCATCTGGGATTATCATGGTTTTTGATGAAGGGGAACTCTAACCCCAGATTCTTCAGAGCCACAAGGTCCTTGGTGTGCTCTAAGGGTATATAATATAGATAACTTGATGGTAGGGCAGCAGCAGCCTGGTTGCGCCGGATGAGGTAACTCGAATCCTGCACTCAAAACTCGTCAGCCAAAATAACAAACATCATGGAAAACACATTCAGTATGGAGCATGCATAAAGTTGTCAACAACAGATGTAGCACACTCAATTTGTTTGTTTGTTTGTTTGACCATGAGGATGATCTTGGATAAGGAGTTCGGAGTGCAAAAAATGAGGAACCGAATGGATCTGGCGCAAAGATGCAGAGCTTGCCCTGTGCAATACCATCATGAATGTTTTTGGACTTTTTGAAAGATATTTGAATTTTTGTGGGTTTTTAAAATATTTAGATTTTTGCAAATTTTGAAAATATTCGAATTTGTTTGGATTTTGGAAATATTTGGATTTTTTGTGATTTTGAAATATTTGATTTTTTGTGATTTTGAAATATTTGAATTTGTTTGGATTTTGAAATATTTGAATTTTTTGTGATTTTGAAAATATTTGATTTTTTGTGTTTTGAAATATTTGATTTTTTTGTATTTTGAAATATTTGATTTTTTGTGATTTTGGAATATTTGATTTTTTTGGTTTTTGACAATATTTGATTTTTTTGGTTTTTGACAATATTTGATTTTTTTGGTTTTTGACAATATTTAATTTTTGTGGGTTTTTGACTCTATTCAAATTTGTTTGACTTTTGGAAATATTCAAAAAAAAATTATTTTTGAAAGCATTGCCGTGCCACGGCGACATTGGAATTATGAAAACTGACCGGCGACGGGGTCCTTGCTATCTCCCTTGGAAAATAAAAGATGCCCAGGGTAGGGTGGTGCAGTTTAACGTGGTGCCCACGAGCCGATTGCACATGGTTAACTGTGTAACCATCAAAGCCATGCTTGAAAAGACAACTTAAGTCTGATAAAGTGAAAAGGAAGCTTATGGATAAGCTTGGCATGTGTATTCTGGGAGTCGGGTTCGGGTCTCCTTCCTTGGCACAACCATTAGAAGGGATTAGTCTCATGAAGCGCTTGGGCTTTTGAATCACTTGAATATTTTGGAATTTTGAGTGATTGACCAATTGATTGTAGGGACATGCATACGACCGGGTCCATTTGGATCTCTGCGGGGACTTTGCCCTCTTGACATGCCCTATTTTCTGAAATCATGATTGAATGTTGCATGCATACGTCCGGGTCTGTTTGGATCTCCGCGGGAACTATTGCCCTCTTGACATGCATTGGATTGGAATTTTGATTTGGTCATTTGATTGGATTCTGATTCTGCCCATTCTGTGAAAGACTTCCCCTTCTTCAGGAGGGTGCTTCAGGAAGGTTCCCTCTGCCCAGCTACCCATACTACCCATACTTCTGCCGAATAAGGAGGAAAAAACAGACTTCGGTGAGCCAATCAAGCGTGGTTGTGACGATGACGGTGTCAACCAGGAGCAAACGGCTGTGGGCGCCGTGAAGTGTGTGCAGGTGCCCATGCCCAGGGCAAACCTTAATGACTCGGGAGAGAGTGCGGGACTCCTGGCGCGGAGTTCTCATAACAAAAAAATGTCGCAACAACATGGCAATGCTTGGAAATATTCATCTTTTTATGGGTTTTCTCGACACTTTGTAGATAAAAATTTTCAAACTAAGAACTTGGAGGATTAAAGAAGACGAATGCCCATGCCCTGCACTGGGGCGGATGTGCCCTGCGTTGGAGGCGAGACTCGGGGGTCTACATGAATTGACAAAATTCTTTATTCAAAATTAAAAGGACACGTGCGAGAAGGGCCGAAGGACTCGATTAAAAATGGAGAGGAGAGAAATGCGGAAAGGACGAATGCCCTGCACTGGGGGCGAGACTCGAGGGTCTACAAAGGATTTACATTTTTTATTTGGAATTAAAATGACGAGTGGGGGCTAAAGCCCCGAAAACAGTGCGAGGAGGGTCGAAGGACCCGATTGAAAACATGGGGGGGAATAAAATACAAAGGACGAATGCCCTGCTAAGGGCGGGACCCGGAGGCCTAAGGGAATTTACATGTTTTATTCGAAATTAAGACTGTGCATGGGGACTGAAGCCCCGAAAACAGTGCGAGAAGGGTCGAAGGATCCGATTAAAAACACATGGACAAACACGAGGAAAAGACTGTGGAAACTCCAGAGGGCCCGGAGGGTTGGAAGGACAAACAGGGGGCGATGCCCTGAAGCAGGAACAAAATCCAGATGGCCCGGATGAACAGAAACAAAATGGCCACGAGGGGCTGACTGGAAAGCAGAAAAACGAGGGCCACGTGGGGCCGATAGGGAAAATAAAGATGCATAGCGTAGGGTGCTCAAGGATGTGCCGCGTGGGGCACGGACTGAACAAAATTGGGCGCGATGCCCAGTGTACGCTAAAGGATCATAAAACAGATGAAAATAAAAAGCCTCCCGTGGGGAGGGAATGTGGAGAACCCACGGGTAGGTGCTAAGTAGCATAAAAGATGATTCAAAAAAAGAGGGGAGTGCAGGTCCCCTAGCCTGTTGCCGTGCCCATCGATTCGATTTTGACTTGGGGGTCGGCAGGACCCTCAAGTATCTCCTCACAAATCTTGCCCAGCGGGCAGATGGACGTGCTCTTCTCGCAGAGACTGAACGGCTCTCAAAAATTAAAGGAAAATTGTTGACTTCTGTTGAAGTTTCGATGAAGAGTGACAACTCCCTTGGAATGTAGTTTAATGAAAAAGTGGGGAGTTCCACCGGCAATGTCAGAAGCAACAATAAAGGGACTGTGCCCAAGGAATGCATCGTGTGACATAAGAGGGGGCATGCCCCTTGGGTGGTAGATTGTGCCAATGGTTTGGCTTTGAAGTGCGTGAGCACAATCTGCATGGTTGTTGCCCTTGCTGGAGCGGAAATGTGCAACAGTGGTAACTCCCTTGAAATATGATTAAATGAACAGGTGGAGAGTTCCACTGGCTGATTTGGAGGCAACAACATAGAAGCGTTGGCTTCCGTTGGAGTTTCAAGTGTGAGTGGTAACCCCGTTGAAATGACACTTGATGAAAACGTTGGAGGTTCCACTGTGTAATTTGGAAGCAACAACAAGGGGACCGTGCCCAAAGATTGTATGGCGTTTGAGATGGAGAGGGGCACGACCCCTTGAGCAATGGATTGTGCCAAAGATTTGGCTCTGGCGTGCGTAAGCACAATCTGGATGGTTGACCCCTTCACTGAAGTGGGAAGGTTCACAATGATAGTATGCGGGGTCATGAGAGCCTGGAGGGAGAGATTCCCTATGAGTACTCGAAATCGGCGTTGGCTGGAAACTTGAATGATTGGCATATTTTTAAAAGAGGGCCTCTTGACGGTCGAAATTGGAAGGAAGGACTTCCGCTCAGTACAAATGCCCGGTATACGAACAATGACCGGCATGCAGGAAATGTGATCATGATGTTTAGATAACATGCCCGGTCCCGGGACTGGAATGATTGGCAGATTAATTAAAGGCCTGGAGACGGCCTTGATTGGCATAGAGGACTGCCTTTTGGAAAAAGTGCCCGGTATCTGGACGATGACCGGAATGCGGGGGATAAAATCGTGAAATTCAAAAGGCATGCCCGGTCCCGAGACTTCCTTCTTTTGCTGCTAACGCTTCTTGCTCCTTAAAGATTTGCCCTTGCTCCAGCGAATGGGAGTGGATGTGGTGAGTGTAGTAGTAGGTGGTACAGCTGGTAGTGGCGTGGCGGGAGGCTGTAGAGCCAGTGGTGGCTCGATGAATGGTATGGCGGGTGGCTGTGTGATGGGTATGACAGCAAGGGGTTGCTCGGGTGTGGTTGCCAAGGGTGTTGGCGGTGTGGGAGGTGTAGTGCTCGGTGTGATGGTGGGTGTAATGGGAGTGGGTTTGATGGGTGTAGGTTTGATGATGGTGGGTGGTGTAGGTAAATGGCATACGGAGATGACCTGGGAAGGTTCATCATCGTAGCGCCAAGTGGTTTCGCGGGGTGGTTGGCGGCTGGCAACTTCGACCCGAGCAACAGGCTGTGATGGGAGTGGTAATGGGTGTAGTAACGTAGGGGTTGGCGTGGGAGCCAGAGCAGGTGCAGCCTGGGGCACTGGAGCTTGTTCATAAATCGGGGCATCGTAAGGCCCTGTTGGAGGTTCTTGATATGTTGGTGTCCGAGGAGGACGAATCAGTGGACGCCTGGGTGGCGGAATATCGGTGTAGGTGGGTGGATTATGTGGAGGCGCATAATATGTGGATGATGTATAATGGATAGGGGAATAGTGGATGGCGTCCACAAATTCGTCCTCTGTCGAAGCATCGTGATTGTTATAAAAAAGATCTATGATTGGGGAGTCCATCAGATGGCTCTGGATGTAACGTCCCTGGTCGTAGAGATCTTGCATTGTAGCAATCTGGTTTATGGCCAGTATATGTCTGAACCTCGGAGTAGAGTTTGAAATGATTATTTTAATTTGCTCTGACTCCGAGAGCTCACGCTGCAAGCGCATGGCCATTGACCTCCAACGGTCAACAAACTGTACAAATTCCTCGTCGGCCTCCATCTTCTCGGATGCCAGATCCGTGATAGAGAGATCGGGGCTGACATGGTCTTTGTACCTCTGAAGGAATTTCTTGTGCAAAGAGCGGAAGTCTCCTGCTTCACTTGGCTCTAGGGCGTAGAACCATTCGAGCACAGGACCGTCAAGAGATTTTCTAAATAAATATGCCAACGTGATGGGGTCATGTTGCCAATGGGAGGACTCATAGAGAAATTCTTTAATATGAATGTAGGGATTACCCGTGCCATTATACATTCGGTACGTCGGCATCTCCGAAGGAGGAACGTAAATTTTTGGGAGAGCCGGCATGGCGGCAACGGGGTTACCCTTGGAATTTGAAAGCTTGTTAATTTGACTCTCCAGATTGTTCAGTTTCTGGAGAAGAGCATGTTCAAGTGAATCAAAAGGCTGCTGGGCCTGTGAGGGACAGTCTGTACGGACCGGAGCACGGACGTGCAAATGGCCAGGGGACCGAGGCGATGGAGAATGTACATGGGTACGTGGAGAAGTCGCCGGGATACACATAGGCGGGTGCCTAGGGGAAGAAGCCGGAGAAGGAGTTGTGGAAGGAGTCACACCGTCAACCAATGATTGTACCATACAAAGTTCTTGAGGTGTGAGCTGATCTAGTGCATTAAGGACATGTTGCACAGTAGGATCTTGGGGGATAGGCTCTTGCCGGGTTCGGATTGGTGATGAATGTGAGGAGACATCAAAGTGGCCAGTGCATGATGTGCGCACGTGACTGTATGAAGTGGACGGTCGTCCCTCACGGTGGCGAGATGGACGGACATGGGATTGAGATGATAGAAATTGAACATAATCCTCATAGTCCATGTTATTAGGATCAACATGATAATACGGGTCCATTTTTAACAAAGCAATAAGCAAACAAGTTGAACAAGGATTAGCCAATCAATATGCAGTTCAAACAAGTTGTGATGCTTAACGCTTGTTTTTAGGAGTTTCACAAGTATTTAAATGGATTGAAAGATATTGTGTCACTCCAGGTGAGCTCCTAGTTGGGTAGAAGATGAGTACTTCAGGATACAACTAGAATCACCTCTCACCACGCAACAAATGGATATCTAACCTGGGTCAACGAAAGGGTACCGCCTGCTCGGTCCGCCGTGAGGGAATCCACGGGGTACGAAGTCTTACGGGGTTCCGGGAGAAGGTTCACTGGTCCAAAGGGACGGAATGCCCAATGGAGAGTTTGCCCTCACTGGAAGGGGAGTGTGGAGCCTAGGAATATGAGGGAAAGAGGTTCCCTGACCGATGCAAAATGTCCACAATGCAACAGTTTATAACACAAATGGCAGAAGGAGGCGTTTCTGTAACAGCTAAAATCGCGACGAGCACAGCCGCCGCAACTAAAAAACACGTCCAGTCACTGCGACGTGGCAAGGAAAGCCCGCGCGAGGTCCCTGTGGACGGTCTCTGTAAACAAAAATGCGTCGCCTTCAGCCGCCGCGACAATAAGCATGCACTAAATCACGTCCACTCTAGTGGACGTGTATCAACTTAGAAATCCCTCCCCAAAATAAAATTCAAAAAGGTAAAAGACTGGAGTAAAATGCGTCGGCTTTACCCGACGCGATTCAAGCCAGTGACCCTGCCCGACGAAAAACAAACAAATGGCTCAAAATCGCGACGGTTGTACCTGCCGCGATTCAAGCCAGTAAACGAAACTGAAAAAAAAATTCACAAACAGAACACACACATGCACGCACCACAGTTTGAAATGAAATTTCTAAACACTAATGACTCGACTAATCAAGCTAACTAAACATGGTTTAAACAAGTAAATAAAATGGTAAAACACAATAAATCAAAAAATGCCACGTGGGGCGAAAAAGCGGCACACGTGGGTGCCAAAATGTAACGCCACGTGGGGCGTAAAAAGAGGTACCCGAACTGAAATTAAGAGCGTCCCACCGTGATCGCCAATTTGTAGACGCTATTTTCCGCTCCCCTTTTAGGGGGGGACGAAGAACACGACCACACCGAGAACGTGTACGGATACATGTGAAAAAAAGTGATAAAAACACAGTGGCCCTTAGGGCGATTAAAAGACAATAAAGCAGTAAATCGTGATCGCCAGGTACTTTTCCTAAAAAGTACCAAAAGTAGGTGGGAAAGGAGGTGTACCTTCCACCTGTAGATTGATCGCGTAGCGGGATGATGTGCGCGGGCTCTTTCCTCCTCCTTCCACCAGCCGGCCGGCAAAAGAGATTCAGCTCGGGTACCTTGCAAAAGGACAGTAAAAGGAAAAGACGGATTAGACGGATGTGCAGTATACAAATCCTAAAAATGAATAAAATGACATAAATGAAAGTGGGAGGAATACACCTGTTGTGGTGGCTTTTAAACCCCTAAAAACTGGAAAGTGGTGCGTGCATGCATGATGTGTAAAATGAAAAGGAAAAGAGGCAACGTAAGGCCCAAATGAAAATGAAAAGGACCACGTGGGGTTCGGAGGGAAGGAAAAGCGGGGTGCTGCCCCAAGGTGGCCGGACAGCGTGACGGCGCTGTGGAGAGACAAAGAGAGGAGGGAGATGACGATGGAGAGCCCACGAGAGACGGAGACGAGGAAGACGGCGCGGGGTGGTGTCGAGGAGGCGAACCGGCGAAGCTCCGGCGCTTGAAAACCCCTTCCTCTCTCTAAAACATATCTTTCTCTCTCTAAAAACCCTCTCTCTCTCTCTCTAAACCCAACCCAAAAATCCCCCAAATGGCCAGATCTCTCTGCTGGATGCGAAAGTTGAGTTTTAAGTCACTGGGTCAAAATCGCGTCCAATACAGCCGCCATGTTTTAGAAAGGTCGGTTTGACTAGTTTAGGGACGGAACATCGACGAAATAGCGACAGAATAGCGACGGAATTTTACCTCCTTAAAATCACACCGGGCGTAGTGGACGCGGTTAAGAAATGGTTTCGAACGGGGCCGTCGCGAATTTGGAGGCGGTTCAGCGACCAATCCGTCGCTGATTAGCGACAGATTTAGCGACAGAAATAGCGACGGAATTTTAAATCGCGTACACCTTCCCGACGCCTTTTAAGAAGGTCGGTTTGATAAGCGTGAATTATTAAATCGTCTTAAAATCGCGTCCAGTACAGTGGACGCGTTTCAGACTCGCATGGTTCCGAGGCAACTGACCCGTGAGTACGCTGTCAGCCGACGGGATGTTGATGTGACCTCTCTGAATCGCGTCCAGTACAGTGGACGCCTTTTAATGTCAAGAAACGAGTCGACCGAGACGGACGTGAATAAAGAGATAAGTCGGCGACTGATTTAGCGACGGAAGAGCGACAGAATTCGACCGCCTTACAATCGCGCCCGCGACGGTAGACGCCTTTTGAGGGTCGGTTTAGCGACAGAATCGGCGACAGATTAGCGACGAAATTTGGTGAATCGCATCCGCCGGACCCAACGCCTTTTCATTGGCGGTCGGAGAAATGCGGAGATTGAAGCCGTCGCGAATTTGAAGGCGGTTCAGCGACAATATATTTTGTCGTCGCTGATCCGTCGTCGATGGAAATCTGATCTTCGCCGATCCGTCGCTGAGTAGCTGTTTTTTTGTCTCGCTAATCCGTCGCTGATTGGCGACGGATTAGCGACGAAAATCTGACCGTCGCCATTCGGTCGCTGATCTGACCTTTTGCGACCAAACCTCTCCTAGGGGAAGCACCGAGGAAAAAGTGGATAAAATTCAGAAATATGGGGAAAACACTCTTATAAGATAAAATAAGGGTCATTTTGGACGTTACAGCGCAACTCGAAAACTTTCCCGCGATGGGTAAAATTCGCGTGTCTACACTATCTTGTTCATATTGAAATTCATAATGAACTGTGAAAAAGAATCTAGAAGGGATTGAAGTATTAGATCCACACACAGGTCATCCTCGAGGACAAGTCCTAGACCTGTGAGCTTCTCGATCCACTCAATCATCTTCAGGACATGGTTCTGAACCGATGCCCCTTCTGTCATCCTCATCCTGAACAGACTCTTTGATATCTCATATCTTTGAGTCCGTCCTTGCTCCTCAAACAAGGTGCGAAGATGTAGCATGATAGATTGAGCATCCATCTTTTCATGCTGTCTTTGCAGCTCGGGAGTCACAGAGGCTAACATATAATATTGAGCAAGAACCGAGTCTTCTTATACTTCTTATAGTGAGAAATAACTTCCTCACTAGTCCCTTCCACTGGCTCAGCCATGATCTCATCGAGGACATACACAATTTTCTCTGCCGTAAGAACAATTCTCAGGTTCCGAAGCCAATCAGTGTAGTTAGGACCAGTGAGACGATTGACATCTAATATGCTACGGAGTGGGTTTGCAAGCGACATTTTTCTGAAAAATAAAGATGTAGTAGAAATAAACAACATGTAGACTTTTGGATTTGTAGAAAATTAAGACATGGATTTTTATCTCAATTTTATCCCACTATTTTCTCGCAAGACACATGACACCCTCTAGCATGTGAATTGGAAGTTTCTGGCAAACTCCTAGTGGGGATCGGGATCCAATTTGGCATCTTGGCATGACCTCGAGGGACTCGACTAATCATACTAAGCCCAAATGGTAGGCAACTCTTGTCAATCACAACTCTTGTGATTCCCGCCATAATTTGGCCTCCAAATTACCATGGCCCAGAGGGACTCCGCCAACCATGATGTTTGGTTAAGTCAACACCATCATTACTAGATGAGTTTGATTCAGTGATATGTTCCCGAGGGACTCGGCCAAACATACCCTGTCCTCAAGTCACCGGTAACATCTCCATGTCGTAGGCCAGATATCAAATTCCAATATAGGTGAGCCCGGAGTGACTCCGCCAACCCACTCTATATCAAGAAAAGACGTCTGCCCTATAATGGTGGAAGGCCACGTGAGTCAATCTTATTGCTACACGCTTGCCGACTTAATATATTAAAAACAGAGGGGTTTTTATTTTATTTGAGTGGTCTCATAGCTAAATAATACACATCCCACACATATATTTAGCATATACTTACATCGCATGCAAATATGTACCTAGTAGGTGCGGAACTGAATATAAATCATATATATAAATAACCACACCAGATGATCATGGACCAAATTCTAGCGTGATCAAGCCTGAGCCAAAAGACTTGATCACTAAGCCCTATGTGTGTTCCCAATGCATCCCATGCACGGTGTTCATCCTCCTCTTCGTCATTAGCTCCGTCGGTGATTCCACGCTTCCGCCGTGCCTCCGAGAGTGGTTTCAAATAATTACAATAATTACAAATGACTATAGGCACGCATGCCCAAAAAATGTACATTTAATCAATTAAGAAACCTTGATCATATCAAGAGGAATTACACCATTGGGAGAGGTAGAAATACACAACGATTTTAATGAGAAAGAGAAGGGGGCTCACAGACCCCAATGAATCACCATCCACACATAGGTCCATGATCATCCGCCCACAATATACACATCACATGGATATATATAAGCTACTAGAAATTAATTAAACACTTTAACTAATAAAACTATTAGATTAACTCTTAATCTAATACATGGATTAACTCTTAATCTATCTGAATCGATCAAAATATCAAAACACGAACATCATAGCCTAACCTTGGCTCTGATACCACTGTTGGAAATCGACTTGAGGCATCACATGCGCAGCGGAAGTAAAACAAAAAATCGATTTCCATCTATGTACTTGATCGGGCTATGATGTACGGTGCATGTAAACATACATACAAATAAGGCGTGAGACAATCTCACCTAAGGGAGATCGTATATCCTCTGAAGCGTAGAACTAGTCTTTGCTTGAAGGAGCTCTCACGAGACTCCCTCTAGCGGTATCCACACAGTGGATGATCGGCGATGATGATGACCCCTCCTACACCGGTGGTGCCACTCCTCCTAGTCGTGCAACGCCACACAGCGGCCGACAGCAGCAAGTAGCAGCAACAACAAGAGGGCTGGGCCCTCCAAGTTCTCCTCTTGCCTAGGGAGAGCACAGGAGGGTGAGACGGGAAGGGGGGATGAAGTAGGTGGTTTCTCTTCTCAAGCTCTAGCCCATAAACTTCAAAGAGAACCCCTTCTATTTATAGAGATCCTAAAGGACACCTCATCAAGGACACCTCATCATGTCATGATGACAAGAGACACCTCACAAGGACACCTCACCATGTCATGATGACAAGAGGGACACCTTGCAAGGACACCTCGTCATGTAATCATGACAAGGGACACCTCGCAGGGACACCTCACCATGTCATGATGACAAGAGGGACACCTTGCAAGGACACCTCATCATGTAATCATGACAAGGGACACCTCGCAAGGACACCTCACCATGTCATGATGACAAGAGGGACACCTTGCAAGGACACCTCGTCATGTAATCATGATGACAAGAGGAACACCTTGCAAGGACACCTCGTCATGTAATCATGACAAGAGACACCTCGCGGGGACACCTCACCATGTCATGATGACAAGAGGGACACCTCGTCATGTAATCATGACAAGAGACACCTCGCAGGGACACCTCATCATGTAATGATGGTTAATGGGATGAGGTGTCCTCCTTCCAGAAGGGGTGAGGTGGCATGATCCTAGTATGCTCCCTTAATGGATCCTTATCAAGGCTTATTGGGTCTTACCCAATAGGTCCATAATGGGTTAAATAAGGCTTATTGGATAACTTTTATCCAATCCTCTATTCATCGCGTTATCCACCTTTTGTGTGTCACCCTCTAGGCCCAATATCGAGCTGGCCGTGAGTTGTACTCGTTAGAACTCCTTCTGACTTAGTGAATTATTATCTCCATAATAATTCACTCAACTCATCAATTATGAACATACTAGGCCACTATGCCATAATCTCCAGACAATACGAGTGATCAAAACCATTGGACCTATCTGCCCACAGTTACCGTGTACCTATAGTCCCTCATCCATCTATTATCTCAGAGACCATATATTAGGCATGGTGTTGTCAGGTCTATATAGAATCTGTTAAAGTCAAACTCTTATCGGATTCTCCCGGAGAACTCCTCACTAAATCCAATTGACCCTGGCCAGGGATTTGCCTGAGTAAGACAATATGTGATATTCCTCTCACGATATCGAGAGTGGATGATCCTTTATTGACACATAATTGCCTTCGTAAGGTTGGCTACCATTCCTAATGACTAGCTATACTAGACCTGGAACATCCAGACCTATGAATCCTGTATCAAAGAATGGAGTACTCAAACAAGACATCTTTGGTGTCTCAAGTCTAAGGACCAGTTACACAACTGGGACTACAGAATCTCTATCTGACAATCAGGTATCATTAACCATATAGCATTCCGAGAACGGATCATTCAGTGAACTCATTCTCCAATAAGCACCTGCACCATATCCCTAGTGTCTCCACACAAGCAGCTATGAGACCAGCTGCTTCCATCATATGGACAGGTATATGGCACACCGGTCTTTCCGGTCATCTCAATGTCCTTCTTGAGTAACCTATGAGAATATTTAGGATCTGTGTTTAAAGAGGATCGGCCTCATTATCATGATCTCATCATGATCCAATTCCCAATGCATAGACCCATGGACATCACAGTATACATACGCATGGAATATACAGTGAGAAAATACCATTATAATATTACCAAAAGATATTGTACATAATTACAAGTGCCATCACTCAAGTGAATTGGCTTGCAGGGCACCTATAACTAGCAAAACCTCCTGCTCTCCCTCACCTAAAAGGAGTAGGGGGTGAGCCTCACAAGTCACTGGTTCAGTAGGGAAAGTCTCTCAAAAGCCGAATCAACATTAAACACAAGAGAAGCAGGAGTAAGGCATCAATATAATCAAATAACACAACTACCTGAGCATGGAACTACAATCGTGGTAAATAAATTAAATTATGCTAACAACATAAATTCAGCTTTATAAAGAAACGGCAAACCACACTTAGTAGTACGAGCTAAAGAAGGGTAATGCCAAACACGAGTTACGAAGACTGGTTCGCGACACCAGCCACTGACCCGGACAAGCAACATAGATCTACCTCTCAGCCTCGCAGCCAAGGATGAAAGGTCCAGCTGCCGCTCCACTCAACTGAGCCAACAAACTATGGAGACCAAACAACACCACAACTGCAACCCACACTGCTGCAGCTCCATGCCTAGCACCTTTAAGGACTTCTGCCTGAGCTCCCTAAAGTGAGGCACTGGAAACAAGACTAGATGGGGACCAATATGTCTACTGGTGTCCATCCCCCAACCAAGAGCGTGCTACAAGCAACCAAGAATAACCACAACACACAAGTCATTGTCCCACTATCGTCTTTCCCTCCGCCGGACATACAACTCAAACTAAGGAGTGAGGGTGTCCAAGAAGACAACGCAGACCTCGATGGTACTCACACTGTACCGAGACAAACCCCGAGCACTATGTGCCTGGCTCATAGAGGACTTGGGGTACCCGACTCAAGAGGCAACCATGGTAGGCATCGTATACCCGACTTGCCACATACACACAAACCATGCAAACTTGGAATTTCCGATAACAACACGTGCTAATGCACTGCCTAAAACCCATAATACATAAATTAACAGCCATACAGACCCATAGCTGGAAGCAACTCATGGCGTCATGCGGACAAGCCAGGGGTCAGGTGGCTGCCTTCTAAATCGCGACGGATACAAAGGTCGCTATTTGAAGGCAAAATTGCGACGGGGAAGATCGTCGCCTTAAAGACTGAATCACAACCGGATACCTCATCGCGTTCAAAATGCGACGTCTGGTTCCGTCGCCTTTTCATCCGAAAATCTCCCACCCAGAACCCCATTCCGAAAACTGCACAAACCACTCTGTACAACCATTTTACATGAAATCTTGCAATCAAATAAAAGCCAACACATGCATACTACTCCCCTTAACCAATTCCATGCATTAAATAGTTTAACCAAGATTCATTTAAAACAAAATGGAGAAGAATTCCCCTACCACATGAGGAACACAAAGAACACGTAAAACAGAGTTGCTCTGGCTTTTCCCATGCTCCAAACAACCTCCTCGTGATGAGGACACGTCAATCCGCACACCGTAAATGTCAAATCGCCCGAAAATCCCACAACAAACCTTCCCTCGGCCGAATAGTGCTTCTTGCACTATTTGGCCAACGTTCGGTCGAAATGTAATAACAATTTAAATCGTGACATATCGGGCCGTCGCGTTTAAATCGTGATGTACCCTACCATAGTGTTTAAACTGCGATGCCCTTGCATACGCCACGCGGCGCGCATGCAGATACGCACCCTAGAAAATGGCATTTGAATCGCGACGGGGTATCTGGTCACATTTTTCATAAATGCAATGCATGTGTTGGTCGCGTTTATGAAATGCACACCGGAGGTTGGTTTGTCCCGGATTCCAATCCTCCAACCCCACACAACCTGTACAAACCCTAAAAAACCGCACTACTGGGCCATACACTGGCCACCAAACCCATTAAATTACAATCCGAAAAGTCACGACGTTACATTATTATCATCTAAAAAGAAATTTCGGCCTCGAAATCCAAAATAGCTTTAACAAGAAATTTATAAGCATTCACATAAGGTACTATCATCTAGAAAGAATTATGAGCTTACTCAAACAAGTAAGGATACGCCTTGTACATTTCCTTTGCCAACTCCCATGTATCTTCTCCTCCTTGTCTATTCTCCCATCTGATCTTTACCAATTCTATTTCCTTATTTCTCAACTTTTGTCTTCTTCGACCTGTAATCTGCACATGATATTCTGGCATTGAGATGTCTGGCTTTAAATTATCTCGTGTATAGCTAACTATCTGCGACGGGTCCCGGAGATATCTTCTCAACATGGAGACATAGAAAACATCATGAGCATCTATAAAGTCTGTAGGAAGATCTATTCTATATGTCGTTTCCCCAATTCTTTCAAAAATCCTGAAGGGACCCACATACCTTGGGCTTAACTTTCCTTTCTTGATGAATCTTAGAACATCTTTTGTAGGAGAAACTCTTAGACAAACATAGTCACCAACCTCAAACTGAAGTGGCCTGCGTCTGATGTCTACATAACGTTTTTAGCGACTCTGAACTATTTGCAACTTTTCCTTTATGAACCTAACCATTTCTGTACATTGTTGAATTAGTTCTGGTCCCATAACTTGTCTTTCAGCAACTTCATTCCAATATAATGGTATTCTATATGGCCTGCCATATAAAGCCTCGTATGGTGCCATTCCAATAATTGTATGATAGCTTTTATTATATGCAAATTCTACCATTCCCAGATGGTGCTCCCAACTGCCTCCCCACACTAAGCAACAAGCTCGCAACAAGTCTTCTATAGTCTGAATAGTTCTTTCAGTCTTCCCATCTATTTGAGGGTGATATGCCAAGCTGTACCTCAATTCAGTGCCAACTACTCTTTGTAAACTCCTCCAAAAACTAGATGTGAACCTTGGATCTCTGTCTGAAACAATTGTTACTGGGATACCATGCAGTGGTACTATCCTGTCCACATATAATCTTGCCAATCTGTCCACTGTCCAAGACATGCTCACGGCTAGCAATCTGCATACTTTAGTCAATCTGTCGACAAATACCCAAATGCCATTGTGCCCTACTACTGTTCTAGGTAAGCCTGCCATAAAGTCCATAGTAATATCATCCCACTTCCATTGTGGAATGGGTAACAGCTGTAGTAATCCTCCTGGTCTTTGATGTTCTGCCTTCACTTGCTGGCAAACTAAGCATCTTGCAAAAAATTCTGCTATTTCTTTCTTCATATGCGGCCACCAAAAATGCCTCTTCAAATCTTAGTACATCTTAGTACTGCCTGGATTGATGGTATATCTGGATTTGTGTGCTTCCTCCAAAACTTTCTGTTTTACCTCTATTTCCGCAGGAACATATATCCTGCCTCTGAGTCTGACCACATAATCATCATCAACAGTAACACCTTCCATTTTCACAATCTCTGCTAAGTTCTCATCTACTTTCTGAGCTCCCACTATCTGCTAATACACTGATGGTTCAATAGCACTGCTAGCCAACACTGCTCGATGCTGACCATTCGGAACAAATAAAGAATTTTCTGCTATCTCCTCATATAACTTCCATTCCTTAATTATCATTTGACTCAAAACTGCCTTTCTGCTCAATGCATCTGCAACTACATTGGCCTTTCCAGGGTGATAGGCCAAGCTGAAATCATAATCTTTTAAATACTCTGCCCACATGTGCTGTCCTAGATTCAAATCTTTTTGGGAGAAAATATATTTCAAGCTCTTGTGGTCTGTAAAAATTTCAAATCTTTCACCATATAAGTAATGCCTCCACATTTTCAAAGCAAAAACCACAGCTGCCAGTTCTAAATCATGTGTTGGATAGTTTTCTTCTGCCTTTTTCAATTGTCTAGACGCATAAGCTATAACCTTTCTATGCTGCATTAAAACTGCTCCAAATCCTCTTTTGGAAGCATCTGTATATAATACAAAACCTCCGCTACTTGATGGCAATGACAATATCAGTGCCGCAGTGAGTCTTCTTTTCAATTCCATAAAGCTCCTCTATAAATCAGCTGACCAAACAAATGATACACCCTTTCTGGTTAATCTTATTATTGGTGCTACAATTTTAGAGAAATCTTGAATAAAACGTCTGTAATACCCTGCCAGACCTAAGAAACTCATAATCTTAGTAATTGTTCTCGGTGCTTCCCAGTTCATGATAGCTTCTACCTTAGCTGGATCTACTGCAACTCCCTCTGCTGAAATTACAAGCCCCAAAAACTGGATTTCTCGCAACCAAAACTCACATTTATTGAATTTAGCATACAATTGTTGTTCTCTTAAAGTCTGCAAGGTAATTCTCAAGTGCTCTGCATGTTCTTCCTCTGTGGCCGAGTACACTAGTATATCATCTATAAAAATCACAATAAACTGATCCAAATATGGATGAAATATTATATTCATTAAATTCATGAAACCTGTTGTTGCATTGGTTTACCCGAATGGCATTACCACAAACTCATATTGACCATACCTAGTTCTAAAAGTTGTCTTGTCACTATCTCTCTCCCTAATCCTCAATTGATGATAACTAGACCTCAAGTCAATCTTGGAGATGGATACTTGTTCTTAATAGTAACTTCATTTAATTTCCAATAATCTATGCACATTCTAAAACTTCCATCTTTCTTCCTTACAAACAATACTTGAGCTCCCCAAAGTGAGTGACTAGGCCTAATAAAACCTTTTTCCAGTAATTCCTACAGCTACTTTTTCAGTTCTTTAAGCTCTACCGATGCCATTTTGTACGGTGCCTTTGAGAAGGGCATACAACTTGGTTGCAATTCTACTATAAAGTCCACTTCCCTATGTGGGGCTAAACCTAGCAAGTCATCTGGAAATACATCCACAAAACTGACCACTAGAACTGCCACAACTGACTTATTAGAATCAACCAAGCTCACAAAAGCTTAGGCCACACAACTTGCATTTATCAACTTCCTAGCCCTAAGTGCAGGGATAATAAACTTGGGAGTATAAAAAGACATACCTTGAAGTTCAAACGCGGCTCCACTAGGATGGCAAAATCTGACCCTTTTCTTTCTGCAATGTACCACTGCCCCATAAGCTTCTAGCCAGTCCATACCTAGAATTACATCATATTCATTCAACTGTAGAGCATATAATCTTATAGGCAACTGATTTCTCTGTATCACTATAGGAACCTCATCTATATAACAAGAAGTGAGCATGAAACTGGCTGAGGGAATCTCTACCACTAACTCACACTACTTTTCTTCCAACGGATATACTATGCTATCCATAAAATCCTCAGAAATAAAAGAGTGCGAAGCACCTGGATCTATTAAAACTCTTGTTAAAAATTCAAAGATAGGTATAATACCTTTCAATCAAGTTGGAAGACTCTGCTTGCGCCCGAGTAATAGCCATAACCCGTCCATGACCTCGCTGGTGAGGTGGTCCTTTGCCTCGCGTTGCTGGCTGCTGCTGCTGCTGCTGCTACTGAACTCCTCTGCCATAACCATATTCTCTAGGATAGGGACAATTTTGAATCAAATGCCCTGGCTGATCACAATTGTAACACTGTAACCCGATGGAACCATAGGCTGCCTTGATGTACTTTGTTGTGACTCCTCCACCATTGGCCTATAACCTCTCCCCTGCTGGAAAGTCTGATGGCGGCCACCTCCTCGTCCTCTGAATATTTTCTTCAGCTTTGAACCCAGTTAATTTGCTGAATCCTGAAGAGGATGATCCCGCTGGTGCCTTACCCTTGATGATTCTTGGGGATTACTGTGGTAACCAAAAGCTACCCGATTCCCCCGACTAACGAGTCCTCACAAACCTTTCTAATATGGTTGCACACTGAGCCGCCTCCTCCACTCCTGCACATAAGAGGAATCACCACATTCTACAATTCTGACCACAATCCTCGAATAAAATATTCTACCATCATTACATTATTTGCAACAACATAAGGTGCATATCTACTCAATGCCATAAATCTCATTTGATATTCCAAAACTAACGAATTTCCTTGCTGCCATGTCCTGAATTGTTCCCTCTTAGCTTGCTGAATTTGCACTGGAAAAAATGTATCATTGAATACCTCTAGGAACTCTGGCCAAGTAATGGTGTCCTCCGTCCTACCTGCAAAAGTCATTTGCATTTTCAGCCTCCACCAATACTGTGCAAAACCTCATAGCTAGTAAGTAGCCAAAATCACCCTGTCCATTGGTGGACACCTCATTGTGACAAAAAGTCGCTCTATCTCATGTATCTAGTGTTCTACCGTATCTAGATTGGGGCCTCCTGTGTAGGTAGGTGGCTGCAACCTCAAAAATCTCTCAATTTGCATAGTAGGCTCTTCCGCTGGTCGCACTGGTACTACTGGTGGCACGGGTACCACAGGGGGTACCTGCACTCTTGGTGGTGGGGGGTGGGGGGTGGGGTGGTACTACTGGTACTGGCTCTGCCTACTCAACAACTTGAGGCCTTACTATCGTTGGCTGACCTGAACCCTGCTAGCCTAACCTTGTTCTTATTTCTGTTATACTCTCCCATAACCTTTCAATCAACTGGTGTGGTGTCTCTTCAGGCTCATCTCCCCCACCTCCTCAGGCTCATCTCCCCCACCAACCCAATCTCTCCTATCTGCCATCTCAAATCCTGCACAAATGGCATTCCAAACCACACAATATACTAACAAATCAATACAAAACTACAACAAATAAGCCTATTTGTAGCACTTTCATATGCTGCTATAGAGAAAAATTGCTACTAAAACATTTTAGCAGCCATTCAAAATTTGGCTGCTATAAGTCCCGTCGCTGAAAGTGAATAACAACCATTCACAACAATGGCTGCTAAAAGGAGTTTTTAACAACGAATATAAATGCTGTGATAAATGTTCACGAATGTACTCTATTTCGTTGTTTAAGTGTCGCAAAATCTTTGGTAGCTATTTAGATGGCTATAATAGTATAGTAATAGAAGCATTTAAAATTGTTGCTAAATATATTTATTATTGTAGCTAATCTATTGGCTAGTATTTCTTACTTATAGTAGCAAATACAATTGCTACTATTATGCTCATTAGAAGCTAACATAATGGTTGCTATTTACTCTTTAAAAATTAGTTACAATTGTCACTATATGTATTAGCAACATTTTTTGTTGCTTTTAAAGATTAGATATGTGCATGATAAATGGCTATGGAAAGGGTATAATTGGCTGCTAATAAGTAATTTTAACAGCATATATAATTGTTGCTAAGATTGTATCCCATTTCATAAACTAGCACATATATTTGTTACTAAAATTTTATAATAGTGACATTTAAAATTGTCACTATAGTTGTTTTTAAAGTACCGCCTGTTATACAAATATATCATCATACATATACATTCTTCTATGCATGTATATTCAATCCATCCATAAGAAATGATTCATTTGCAAAAACTCTATGGGATCACATCACACATATCCATTATTACAAGACATGACACATTCTTTTTAGAAATGACAAATGCAAAAGAGTAAAAATGGTTTTCAAACATATTCTCAATCCACATCCAAAATATATACAAGTGGTTCTAAATCACCATAAAATGTCAACAAGAGAAAAGAAAAAGAGACAAAAAAAATGAGCTTCATTTCCAACTGGCTTTATGTAGATTATTCTTTTGCCCTAGTGACCTGTAAGAGAAAAGGCATATTTAGTATCAAATTGATAATATTATTGATATTTATGAATGAATTGTTGAATAAACATACAAGAGTAAAATGTCAAGCAATGGTTGCCCCAATTGTATCTCCAATTATCTTGAATTGTCCATACGGCATTGGAAGAGGATCATTATGAACAAGAGCAATATTTATAGCCACTTCCTAGTACTCATATCCTAAATCACAAACTCCAACCTTCTTTAAGAGATCTTTACTTTCCACAGTAGCAAGAATGACATTGACAAGTGAGTTTTTGACACTCTTTAAGTAAACCATAGCTTTTCCCTGTCAAACAAAAAGAAAAAGACTTTTTAATCATAATACTATAACAAACAGTTACATTAAGAGTTATATTTACCTGAGCTTTCAAATTGTCATCATTTCTTCCCTTTTTCTTTGATTCTCGTTGCACCTTTGGATAACAAGTTAATTCATTCAACAAGATCTTAAAAGTATGGTTAGAAAAAATAATAACATGTCAAATATATCTCACTATGTAGTTATAATTTCCTCTTAGAAAAATTATCATGAAAGCCTTAGGTGGGAATTCTATTGACCTAATGTTATGCATTATTTGGATGAGTACGAGTGGGCATAGGGCCATATATACTAGAAAGTGTGCGACCTAGTTCAAGTATTCTTATGCGTCCAGACTTATCCTTTCCTAAGACTTGGGATAAAAGGTCATCCTTCATAGTTCAAGGAGTTGTATTTTTTTTTTTGAGAGGATCTTTCTTGCAACATGCTTTGATTGTAATCAACAAAAGATTAGACATCATTTAAGAATAAAAGAAAAAACCTTATATGATAATAAAACTTTTATCATAACTCTAGTTGATTCTTCATTCACTAAACGACCATCCTTTCGAATATGTGTTATACTAAACAATTCTGCTCGAGAAGGATTTCTTACATAGTCTAAGAACTTGTTAACTCCCACCTTGTACCCATCACTTTCTCTATTTCAACCAAGTGCCAGAAAGAGTTTAATGTTAAAGCTATTTTAATATTAAAGTTGCATAGCTTAATAGGGGAATAACTATACCTTTGTTTATGAATCCAACTTTTATCTATAACACCATCTAAAGGGTAGCTCTCCGCTTCCTATGTATCAAACACTTATTGATTACAAATGGCTATAAAATGTGAGAAAATAATCATGTCAATGAATATAAGGTTCTTGTTTGCCTCAACTTTTTATACAAATGAATTGAATCTAAAAAAATAATGTGACACAATACTTAAATATGGATGATATAATGATACAATTAAAATGAGCATATTTATTTGTATCTATATATGTACCTCCTCATGAGCATGGATATCTTCATTCTCAATTGGCATATTTCTTGTTGTATTTTTCCACATATGGCCTTTGTAATAATTCCTATAGTCCAATATAAACGTAAAGGTCACCGAGTTAGTGAACAACATTAAACTCATGATAAATAGATAACAAAAGTGTCGTAACCTAGAAATTATAAGCAAGTATAAGGACAATTATGAGAATTTTAGGGAAGGACATTATTGCAATTTTATTTTACAATCATCCAAAAAGTTTTGTTTATTTCACGGCCATCAAAAAATTGAGCATGAGAAAAATGAGTTGAGGTCACAACAGATCAATAAAACAACATCTTTTATTTTACAATCATCCAAAAAAAGAATGTTCTTAATTGTAAAATGAATGAAATATACTGGTGTTGAAATTGGAGGACTTTAGACCTAGAGATTGGTAAAACAAACAATAACTTAATAGAAGAATTAAAAAAGTTGATCATAATCGATGTCATGAAAGCAAACAGATTTCTACAACCTTCTGCTATTGATTTGGTTGAACCATGGGAAAGGAAAAGATTTTGTAATCTTTTTGAAAGAGTTGTCTCAGAGCTTAAATTTCAATAAAGTGCAAATATTATGGATTAGGGCTTCAAAAGGAAAGATTTAGGAAGTATGCAAAAATTAACATTATAAGATATCATTTGTATTTAGGGTAAGGATAAGAAATAACTACTTTTATATTAGCGTAATCTCTTTTATATTTAAGATGGTAGTGTATATATATATAACACTATCACTTGAGAAATATATTGTAACCAACACATCTATGGAACTTGGAATTGCACTATTGATGCAAGTTCTATGATCAACTATATTTTAGGACTTTGGAAGTATAATAAAATTGAGAGCCAAAGAGGGTAATGCGCAATTAGGAGTCAGATGCTTTGTAACTTCAATCCATGAATTTCTTTTAGGTGCATACTAATTTAACTTTTTATATAATTATGGCCCTGAATAAAAAAGATCATTGGAATAAGATTTGAACTCATAAACCTTTAAGCACATAAAGATAACAATATAAAGTGTACATGCTAAGAGAAGGAAATAGCCATATGGACTTCTTAAAGCCTAATAATTATTTATTTAACTAAAAAATATTAAATAATAAAAACTCATATCAACTATTTTTGTTTCTAAAAACAATAAAGAAGGATTAATGCTCAATGTTACTACACATACATAATATAAAAACTATGATTTTACCCATCTTTTGAAACAACAAAGAAATAAATTATTAGAATGAGAGTGAGATACCGATGAAGTCAGAATCGATGGTGTTACTTGGACTTCGATAGATGTTATCGATTGATTGTAACCTCCTCTGCCAACTTATTTATTTTTGACAAAAATCCCATCTCCATGTTTATTGCCATTGCTAGAGCTTGGTATCCTATCTCCATACTTAGAGCCACCACCAATAAGAGGCTTCATAGAGCAGGCGATTCATAGACGGGTTCCTAATCTTTGAAGGATGTGTGAAGGGGGCCTGATTGATGACAAAGTTGCTGCAAGTGGTTGCAACAGGAGCTTGCTGAAATCGAATAGCATATTATCTGCAACATGTTCAACAACACCCCCCCCCCAAGGTAAGTAGGGTCATTGAAACCAACATTGAGCATGACATATCTTGTGCACAAGAATGATATATGCTGTGCAAGATGTTCTTTTGCCAAAAAAAACAAAAAGTGTGCTAGATGTTCCCTGCACCCCCGCCAAATAGATGTCAAAAGAAAAAAAAAAAGAACATAAAAGTGAAGCATTACCTGCCGTGACGAACCCGTGGCTATAGAACTGCATCCGCTTGTAAGCTCTGCCCCTGGGCTTAGGTCTTGTTTGATAACACTTATTGGATGTCTAGTGTCTGAAATGGTCAGACATTAAAGATTCAGATTGTTTGGTAAAACACCTTAATACATATCTGAAAAACTATCTCATGTCTTAAATTACCTCTTTAAAAAAAGTGAAATTATGACACTTTTTTGTTCATATCCAATCGGGAGATCTCTGCTCCGCCTCTCTGTGGCTCCTTCGATCCTCGCGAGGCACTGAGATCCCCATCTCCTCTGCCAGGAGAGCGTCGCGTGCCCGAGTACCAGGCGTTGCTATCCCTGAAAGCCTCCCTTGTCGACCTCTTCGGCGCCCTCGCCTCTTGGGACGGCTCCACCGACCACTGTGGCTGGGGCGGCGGCGTGTGTAACCCCCTCCACCGCGGCGCCATCGTCTCCATCGACCTCTGCAACCTCAACCTCTCCGGTGTCCTTTCCCCCAACATCGGCTACCCCCGCTCCCTCCTCAACTTCTCCATTACCCGGGAAGTATCTGTTGCCGTCTAAGAAGCGTCGCCGGCTAGTCGTTGTCGTCGCCTTTCGGATTGCCCCACCCTCGTTGGCGACAAGATCTGACCAGCGACTCAGAATGTCCGTGACCCCGGGGTCACACTCGCCACCGCCGTCCGGTGACCGTCGTCGTCGGATTGCTCCGCCCTCGTTGAAGAGGTGTGCCCGGCGACAGAATCTGAGCAAACGACCATAAGGGTCCAAGACCCCCCCCCCCCCCCCCCCCGAGCACTCACCTCCACTCAACAAGCACCGCCGGCTTCGTTGCCGTCGTCAGATTGCCGCACGCTGGCCCTAGAATCATGACGACTTCTCTCCCTCGCAAGTCTGGACTTCAGCGCTTGAGAAGAAGAAGAGGAAGCTGCCCGCACTTTGAGCTGCGCCGACACTGGAATTCCTCTTGTTCTCCCCAAAATCTGAGGAGGATTGGAGCTGTTCAGCCCGAAATCTGAGAAGTTCAACTCCCTGGTATTGAAAAAGCCGCCCTAGTTCTGTGAGTTGGCAAGATGATTCTGTTGCTGCTGCTGTGGATGATGCTGAGTATGATGCTTCTGCTGCTGGTGATGTTGCTGAGTAGGAGGTGGAGGATCGTAGGGGTTCAATTGGACGGAGCTGGAGCTTGCTATGAGGCTGTTCTTGCTATGGTTCTCGAATTGGACATGGGGCCTAGGCATCGAAGAGATCTCCAGCATGGCGGGAGGGGACTCTTTGATCTCGATCAATGATGGATCTGAGATTCAGAGGGTGGAGGGGTCGTTCTCACCCTGGTCAGTAGTGACGGTGGACGGCCCGGGCACCCACGACGCGGTCGCGGCAGGGGAGGCAGTGCCGGCTGCCACCATATCAAAGCCAACGCTACTGCCGGATACGAAGTTGAAGAGCACCCTCACCTTGTTCATGATCTCAGAATTCTGGTAGATCAGGCCGGTGGAGCCGAAATCCACCACACCGCTGCCGACGAGGACGCACACCATGGTCTGGATGCCGAAGAGCTGGGCCTGCCGGGCGCGGTCGCACGATGCCGCCGTCAGCCGGTCGCTCCCCGCGATCCATGCCGCTGATGCCATAAAGAAGACATGCCCCGGTAGGCCGGCCCCATTGAGGAAGTTTTGCATCATGGACACCAGGAAGAACCACTCGGTGTCAGTGACCTCCTCGTCGACAGCGTCGTCTTCATGTACCTCATCCAGATCTCACAGGAGATGCACTGAACGAGTACCTACGACGGGTGTTCGTAGACGTGTCCACCGGATCGCAGAGGAAGCCCAGCGCCAGTGCCGGCTGCGAGGTTAGTGGCGCCACCAGATGGTTTGTAGGGGTGCTTATGTAATATATAAAAATTAGGGATTTAATATGTAATTATAAAAATATTTATGTGAAATAATATTTTAATTCAGATGTAATTTCAGTTGGTTATCAAACAACTCTTAATAAAAGTCTAATATGTTTTAAGTACTTATTAAATTACAGATTTAGACAATAGATAGAAAATTAGACTTTAGATATTTTAAATAAGTGTTATCAAACGCCACCTTAGTCTTATTGTCCTGCTTCACCACCTTCGACGTCTACCCTCTCACCTTCCTGGCATGCAGCGGAGATCCATTCCCTGCCGAACGCTAGATGAAACAAGGAAGAACATCAGCAAATGGGGCCAAACGGACCTGCTACCACTGTGTGCATAAGTGACGAGGGGAGAGTGATCTGTTGCATATGCACAGGGGGCAACGGGCGCCTCTATGACATGCACACAGTAGGTTGACCATATGTGGATGGGTCACGTAGAAGAGGATGGAGCTTTGATCGACAATGGAGAAATCACCTGCGGAGTACGATGCAAACGTCGGCAACTGCTGAGATTGGCTGACAGAGTGGAAGGGAGCGACAGAGGCATCCCAGCATGCGTGCAAGGGGCCGCCGTTGACGTGTGCAAGCACGATGAACTTCACTTCGGCTGGCGATATAGAAATCACTGGAGGACAAAAAGGACGCCGACGGCTGCTGCGATCGTCGAGTGTGAGGGCGGGCAGTCATCCACGAGGAAGGAGCGGCGGCTCATGGAAGCATGCGGGTGGTTGTTCATCGAGGGTGTGCGTGAGGAGGGAGTGACACTTGCTGTGATGGCTCACGCACGGCGGCGTGAAGGCTCATGGGTGGTCTCCATCGAGGTTGCGCACAAGGAGACAATTTCCTAGAAAAAATCTTGTGCAAGGAGAGGATTATTTTCTAGTTAAAAGTCCCGCGGGAAGAAGGATTCTGAAATATTTTACTTCCCCCCTAAAGCCAACCGTGATTGTAAAAACTAAAAAGCATTTACAACTAACAAATATGCTACTAAAGATAATAGTCACCCAATTTTAATATTTGGTAGCTAATATTTAAAAATTGTTGTTAATCAACAGCGAATAGTTATTGCTATTAAATGCAACAGTCACTGTATCTCTTTAGTGGACTCATTAGTAGCGATTTTGTAAAAAATGTTGTTAATTAACAGTAAATATAAATTGGCTGCTAGTAAAAGTGCTACTAAAAGTCTAATTTGGCATAGTGAAACTAGGGTCAACTACTAGCAGTGGACTAGAGTAGAGATCAAGCTATGTAATCTCCCTGTTCCTTCATATTTACACAGACCTTGCTCTGATACCAACTGTGACGGACCAAGTCATTCAAACCTGTTAACCCAATAACGAGCTTGATTCGACTCAGCCTCCCGCGAATAGACCAAGTCCTCGCTAGGGATATCAACACACATGTTCATGGAAATATGAAAGAACACACTGAATATATATAAGATTGTACATCTCATACACATTTACTTAAAGATTTCATAGCCAAATCTCAACAAAAGTCAAACACATAGTACAGAAGCCTGGGGCATACCCCGAGGCAGAACAGATAGAAAATTACACTGTTGGAGGCGTGGACCCAACTCCACTGCGGTGTGGCTCTGGACTAGAAGACGAGTGTGAAACCTCCTACTCTCCCTCATCTAAAAGGAGTGGGGGGTGAGCCTCACAAGTCACTGGCTCAGTAGGGAAACTGCCTCAAAAGCCGAATCAACATTAAACACAAGAGAAGCTAGACTAAGTCATCAATATAATCAAATAACACAACTACCTGAGCATGGAACTACAATCGCAGTAAATAAATTAAATTATGCTAACAACACTTTATAAAGAAACAGCAAACCATGCTCAGTAGTACGAGCTAAAGAAGGGTAACGCCAAACATGAGTCACGAAGACTAGTTCACGACACTAGCCATTGTTCCGGACAAGCAACACAGGTCTACCTCTTAGCCTCGCAGCCAAGGACGAAAGTGATGTTCAGTCCATCTCCATATAAAATTTATTATGAATTATATATGTAATTTTTTGTGATTAACAAAACCTTGTAAAATACTTTCTAACAACTAGTTCTAAAGATTATCCACTTAAAATAAATCTAGCAAATCTGTAAGTTATCCTCACACACATTTTGTCTAAGTACACAACAATTTCCTTTATAGAAACAATGATTCGACCGCCATAATGATTCTATAAGTTACTTAAAATAATGATTTTAGTCTCACAACAATTTCAGTCTCACAACGATTTCGATCTCACAACGATTTCATAAGTATCACAACGATTTCGGTCTCACAACGATTTCATAAGCAAAACAATGATTTCGGTCTCACAACGATTTCATAAGTGAAACAACGATTTCGATCTCACACCGATTTCATAAGTAAAACAATGATTTGCTTTTACTTAAACAACGATTTGATCGAAACAATGATTTGCTTTCACTTAAAGAACAATTTGATCAAAACAACGATTTGCTTTCACTTAAAGAACGATTTGATCGAAACAACGATTTGCTCTCACTTAAAGAACGATTTGATCACAACAACGATTTCTTCCTTAAAACAATGATTTCATGATCGATTTCACTTATACAACGATTTCGTGATCGATTTCACCTAAACAACGATTCTATTGAAACAACGATTTCATCTGCTCATCGATTTCTGTTAAGTAATGACTTTGTATAGAACATCATTTTCATTTCATTAATACATGAACTTTGTTCACATCGACTTGGTCTCAACTTGGATTACATTCTCACATAATTACATCATCGATTTGATATCAACATCAATTCCATACAGAATGTTCTTTACTTTCAAATAAATTTATATAGCTCTTGAACAGTCTTGCTTTATCTTCTTATTTTCATAATATGCTTATTCTCAAAACTCTGTGGATTTCAAAAAGCCTTCCTGCGCATCTTATTGTATCATAAAGTTCTTGATCATTTATTATGTTAGTACAATATTTCCACACAATATCCTTGCTTACTTCTCCTGTCACATAAAGTCTTGTTTTATATGATGATAGAATAACATTCCTTTTCGGTGTATCTTCATACTGCACGACTACTAATGTTGACTAACAATTTAGACAAAGAAAAGTTGTCTAGGTGTCAGCATTTATTGTATGCAGAACTTTTGTAAAATCGCACGTCAAAAGTGGAGTTGTCAACCTGACAAAAAGAATAGAAGATTCAGACAATCTTTCCTTGAAGGTGTAAGTGTCAATCCAAGCATTAATGGCTGCAGGCTCACCTACTCCTTGCTTCGGACCAATCTCTCTAACGAGCATGAAGTTGTGAGACAACGGATATCTCAACGGATACTACAACGGTCAAAACTATTTCAAAGAAGATAAATAGAAGACTGGTGACTCCAAGCAAAGTAGTTCGCTAGTAAGACAGTTCAAATATTTGAACCTTGAGAAGCTTGAAACTTCAGTCACCTGAAGAACAACAAGAGCCAGCTCGTACAATCCAACCATTAGTAGCTCTTAGCTTTCTGTGAGAACAGTGCATGTGTTTTTGAGAGCTTGCGTAGTCCTTAGAGAGAGTCATCTTGTAATCATCTAGTGTCTCTCAGACTTCACCTCAAATCAAGCAAGTGATTATAAGCTTGGTCTTGGGGCCTTCTTCAAACAACACATTCCTTTTGGTTGATCCTCTTCTGGTGTGAAGAGAAGACCTGTTGGTACATGTGGTGTTATTCCTCTTCTGGTTGAGAAGAGAAGGCCAGCTGTGGATGGATGTGTAAGTGTCCTTAAGGGGGACTGTACCCTTGTATAGTGAAATTCCAAGTGGTTGCTTGGGGACTAGACGTAGGACTCCTTGGGATAGGAGGTCCGAACGAAGATAAAACTTTCTGTTGTCTTTGTGCTTGCTTGTTTGGTTTGACTAACACTAACCCTAACTATTGATCTTAGTGTTGTCTGTCTAGTTTGTCTTATTTACATGAATTTCTACTAAAATAATTTTTAAGCAATCCATTCACCCCCCCTCTGGGCTTGCTATCTGGGCAATAGAAAGGTCCAGCTACCGCTCCACCTCAACTGAGTCAACAAACTGTGGAGACCAAACAACACTACAACTGTGGCCCACACCGCTGCAGCTCCATGCCTAGCACCTTTAAGGACTCCGACCCGAGCTCCCTAAAGTGAGGCACTGGAAACAGGACTAGCTGGGAACCAATACGTCTACTAGTGTCCGTCCCCCAACCAAGAGCGCGCTACAAGCAACCAAGGACAACCAAAACACACAAGTTGCTGTCCCACTATCATCTTTCCCTCTGTCGGACGTACAACTCAAACTAAGGAGTGAGGGTGTCCAGGAAGACAACACAGACATCGACGGTACTCACACTGTACCGGCACAAACCCTGAGCACTATGTGCCTGGCTCATAGAGAACTTGGGGTACCCGACTCAAGAGGCAACCACGGTAGGCATTGTATACCCGACTTGCCACATACACACAAACCATGCAAACTCGGCATTTCCGATAACAACACGTGCCAATGCACCGCTTACAACCCATAATACGTAAATTAACAGCCATACAGACCCATAGCTGGAAGCAACTCATGGCGTCATGTAGACAAGCCAGGGGTCGGGTGTTACCTTCTAAATCGCAACGGACACAGAGGTCGCTATTTGAAGGCAAAATCGCGACAGGCAAGACCGTCGCCTTAAAGACTGAATCGTGACCGGATAACTCGTCGCGTTCAAAATGTGACGTCTGGTTCCATCGCCTTTTCAGCCAAAAATCTCCCACCTAGAACCCATTCCAAAAATTGCACAAACCACCCTGTACAACCATTTTACATGAAATCTTGCAATCAAATAAAAGCCTACACATGCATACTACTCCCGTTAACCAATTCCATGCATTAAATACTTTAACCATGATTCATTTAAAATAAAAAGAAGAAGAATTCCCCTACCACATGAGGAGAACAAAGAATGCGTAACACAGCATTGCCCTTGCTTTTCCCGTGCTCCGAACAACCTCCTCGCACCGGCGACACGCCAATCCGTACGCCACAAATGCCAAATCGCATGGAAATCCCACATCAACCCTTCCCTCTGCCGAACAGTGCTTCTTGCACTATTTGGCCAAGGTTTGGTTGAAACACAATAACAGTTTAAATCGCCATGTATCAGGCCATCCTGTTTAAATCGTGATGTACCCTACTGACGTGTTTAAATCGCGACGCTGTTGCATGAGCCATGCGGCCCACATGCAGATGCGCACCTTGGAAAGTGATGTTTGAATCATGACGGGGTATCTGGTCATGTTTTGTAGCGACCCTAGATATTTATGCCCAATAAGGCTCCATATCTAGACCCGCCTTCTGCGAACAGACAGAAGTCTCGCCAGGGATAACTCACACAAGTGTCCAGCAAGAATATAAAAGACAACCACAAGAATATAAGACACAAGAAAGTACATGTTCTCATATTCATTCACAACACATTACACTTTCCTAATACATCATCACATGTCCAAGAGAAAAAGTACAACTACCTGGGGCATACCCTGAGGGAGTAAAGCTCACACTAAACATAATTACGACTCAACTGCTGGTGGTACAAGTCTGCCACAAACGCCATTGTGAACCAACACATGGCTAGCACCTGAAAAGAACTGTAAGGGAGTGAGCCTCAACAAGTCACAGGCTCAGCTGGGACCTCCCAAAAATAACAACTGAAAACTGAAGAGACCTCAACCGCAAAGGGTTTCACTGGCCAACACCATTAGCCAAATCACAACATAATTGCATTGAACATAATTAAACTGCAATAATTTAATAAAACTCAATATCTAACATAGTCTATAGAAACTAAAGAAACCAATAGGATTAGTATAGAAATACCAGTCCACAGCAACAATGGCAATGCCCAGGCCACAAGTCTCACAGGCAAACCACAAACACAAAGGTAACAGGACTGCTATCAAAGAGCTAGTCCACCATACCCAAAAACATGACGGAAGACTACCCTCAGGAGGGTACAACACAACGAGTGGAAGGTCATACGGCACGACCTCCATGGAGTACAACTCCACCTCAACACATGAAAAGGTTGATACACAGCGTACCACGACAAATAACTACCCACAAAAAGTATAGGTACCTACCACCATGAGGTACCACTACAAAACCTCAACAAACTGGGCCACCAACAAGGTACACCACAATGAGTCAAACCACAACCGGTGAGTCACCACTCACAAGCCAAAACCACTAGCAAAGCACGAGTCGGAAAGAACGACTCCACCACATGGGAATGGACTACTGGTTCATGACGCCAGTATCCAACCCGGACAACACAACACGAGAAATACCTCTCAGTCTCGCAGTCAAGGATGAAAGGTCCAACTGCCGCTCCACAAGCACACAATAAAGCCAAAGAATGGTGGAGCCTAACCAACACCACACCTGCAGACCACATAGCTGCAGGCCCATGCCTGGCACCTTTAAGGACTTTGGCCCGAGTTCCCTAAAGTGAGGCACTTGAAACACAAGACTAGATGAGGACCAGTATGTCTACTGGTGTTCGTCCCCCAACCACGAGTGCACTACAAGTGACCGAACACAACCACAACTCTCGAGTCACTGCCCTATTGTCGTCTTTCCCTCCGCCAGACGTACAACTCAAACACAGGAGTGAGGGTGTCCAGGAAGACGACACAGACCTTGACGGTACACAGTACCCAGACAAACTCCGAGCACAACAAACACAACGTGCCTGGCTCACAAAGAACCTGGGGTACCCGACTAGAGAGGCATTCCGTAATAGGCGCCAGACCACCACACTCGGCCCACACACAAACCACACCGATCACTTAGTATACCGGTAAAACTTATACCATGATACACATACTTAATTGGCTCGTCACTGGTCACCATGTGACCTCTAAGCAACTGTACACTATTATATACATGAACCACATAAACACATAAAAACCTTGCCTATCATTGGTGATTTCATGACCTCCAAAGCAACACACCTTTAAATACACACAAACCATAACATGATATCATACTCAACCTAATTAACATAATTAACATAACTAACACAAGTGACATAATCAGCTTACTCACGAAATTAACCACAAGCCAAGCCATTTAGCCTATAACATACTTTACTAATAATAATCAACTTAAAACAACCTTAATAGCACCCTAGAAAACCAGGGCTAGATCAACACAAGACCCTCACTGCCCAACCACCACAGCACAACACAAACCTTGGAAGCTAAAATGCGACAGACGCAATCGTCGCCTTCAAAATTGCGACGACCCCACCGGTCGTGTTCACAAGAGACGTGACAGGGCCCAAGGCCACGACATAATCACGACAGCCCGATAAGTCACCTTCAATCCGCTACAAACATTAACAGTTAGAGTGTAAATCGCGACAACTCTCATTGTCGTGATTACACCAACCTACCCAAAACAACAGAAATGCGATGCCCCCATACGTCACCTCACGACCAATCGATTCAGAAACGCGACAGACTTAATGGTCGTGTTTCAGTCAATCGATATAAACACGGCAATCGATAGTGAAACGCGATAGACTACCCCGTCATGTTCTTACTAAAACGCGATGGTTCAAACCGTCGCCTTACCAGGAAGATGGCTGAACCCCCATCTCCTCCCAGAAAACTATTCCACGGACTGATTAAACTACCGTTTTATTCATTAAAACATAAGAGACACCACCATACACTGCCATAGCATGGTTTGCAAAGCTCTAAACCATTTAAACAATTAAAATCAAAGAGGGTAGTCTCCCTACCAATGTGAAGAACCCATAAAATGCGAACAACACCACATCGCCGGCTTGCCCACGCTCCGGACGCCCTCCTCGCGTAGACCCCATGCTGGACCATCCACTAGGAAGCCATAAAATGCCACAAAAGCTCCACAGCAGCTCCCCTCCCGCCGGACAGAGCCAACCCTGCTCTGTCTGGCCCTAAACAGAGCATTAAATTCACATTTAAAATCGCGACAGACTAAACCGTCGCCAAACGCACTGCGCACCAGAAAGGCGGTTTGGTGAATCGTGATGTAGGAAGCCGTCGCGTTCAAAATGCGCCGACATACCACGTCGCCTTCTTCATCAGAAAACCTACAAGATATATGGGCTAAAACTTAAGGCCCACAACACCTACACAAGACCCAGAAGCCACAACCGAGGCTCATTGACCCCACATTGGCCATGAGCACCATGCCAGAACCATTAAACACAGATCCGAAAAATCACGACGTTACACGTTTTTCATAAACGCGATGCTTGTGTGGGTCGCGTTTATGAAATGCGCACCAGAGGTTGGTTTGGCCCAGGTTCCAGGCCTCCAACCCCACACAACCTGTACAAACCCTCAAAAACACCACTACTGGGCCATACACTGGCCACCAAACCCATTAAATTACAATTCGAAAAGTCACGACGTTACACCCCTACTCCTTTCAGGTGAGGGAGAGTAGGAGGGTTCCCATCCTTCTTCTAGTTCGGAACTGCATCGCAACAAAGTCAGATCTACTCCTCCAGCAGTGTAATTTCGTTTCCATTGTACCTCGGGGTATGCCCCAAGCTGTTGTACACTGTGCTTGACTTTTGTTGAGAACTGGCTATGTAATATTCATGTAAATATATGTGAGATGTGCAATCTTATATGTGTTTAGTGTATTCTTTTGTATTTCCACAGACATGTGTGTTGATATCCCTTGCGAAGCTTTGGCCTGTTCGTAGGAGGCAGAGTCGGATCAAGCTCATTATTGGGTTAACAGGTTTGAACAACGAGGATTGTCATAATTGGTATCAGAGCAAGGTCTATCTAAATATGAAGGAATAGAAGATTTACATAGCCTAATCTCTACTTGAGTCCACTATTGGTAGTTGACCCTGGTTTTGTATTGATTTGTTAGTATGTTGTGTGGTTTGGAATGCTGTATGTGCAGGATTTGAAATGACCGACAAGAGAGATTGGGGAGGTGGTGGAGCTCAGCCAAAAGAAGCTACACATTAGCTGATTGAGAGGTTATGGGACAGTATTATAGAAATTCGGACAAGTAGCATCTCAGGTTGTTGAGGAGGTGGTACCAGTGCCAATAGCACCACCACCAGGAGTAGAGGTACCACTTGTTGCACCAGTACCCCCAGCAGTACCCATACGACCAGCTGGCACGGATGAGTCTACAATGTTAGTGGAAAGGTTCTTGAGATTGCAGCCACCCATGTATACAGAGGTCCAAACCCAGACATAGCGGAACATTGGGTGCACAAGATAGAGTGAGTCTTTGTTACAATGAGGTGTCCTCAGGCGGACATAGTAATTTTAGCTACCGACCAGTTGCGAGGTTTTGCTCAGGAGTGGTGGAGGCTGAAAATGTAGATAGTATTTATAAGTAGGACAGAAGACTCCATCACGTGGCCAGAATTCTTGGGAGTATTCAATGATACTTTCTTTCCGGTCCAGGTTCAATAGGCAAAGAGGGAACAATTTAGAACATTGCAGCAAGGTAACTTGTCAGTGCTGGAATATCAGATGAGGTTCATGGCGTTGAGTAGATATGCACCCTATGTGGTTATTGATAATTCTATGATGGTAGAATATTTCATCCGAGAATTACGGCCAGAGTTTCAGACAACAGTAGTTTCTCTTATGTGCAGGATGGTGGAGGAGGCGGCACAGTGGGCAGCTGTGTTAGAGAGGTCTGTACAGGTTCATCAGCCAAGAGTTAGCAAAGGAAATTCACTAGTAGGACCATCATCCTTAGGATTCAACAAGTGGGGAACAAAATTGAAGAAAATATTCCGAGGTTGAGGAGGCAGCAGGCAGTAGGCAGCAGACTTTTCAGCAAGGGCGAGGCATTAGACCAGAGGTAGAGGAGTTGCAACAGAGCACAGTGAGGCAGCCTGTGGTTCCTCCAGGCTATAGATGTTACAATTGTGATCAGCTAGGGCATTTGATTAGAAATTGCCCTTATCCCAGGGAGTATGGTTATGGTAGAGCGGCACAGCAGCAGCAATGGCCACAGTAGCCACCGGTAGAGCAAGGCAGAGGGCCACCTTTTTAGCGAGGTCAAGGATGAGTTATGGCTATAACCTGGGCGCAGGCGAGGCTTCTAATCTAATTGAAGATATAATACCTATTTATGAATTTTCTGCAAGAATTTTGATAGATCCAAGTGCATCACACTCTTTTATTTCTGAAGATTTTCTGGATGGTATGGTTCACCTGTTAGAGGAAAGGCAGTGTGAGTTGGTGGTAGAGGTTCCCTCAAGTGGATATATGCTTACTTCTTGTTATATAGATGAGGTTCCAATAGTAATTCAGGGGAACTAGTTGCCAGTCAGGTTATATGCTTTACAGTTGAAGGAATATGATTTGATTCTAGGTATGGACTGGTTGGAAGCTTATGAGGCAGTAGTAGATTTCAGAAAGAAAAGAGTCAGATTTAGCCATTCCAGTGGAGCAGAGTTTGAATTTCAAGGTATGCCATTTTGCACTCCAAAATTTATTATTTTAGCACTTAGAGCTAGGAAGTTAGTAAATGCAGGTTGTGTGGCATATTTGGCTTCAGTGAGTTTAGTTGAGTCTGATAAATCTGTGAAGGCTGTTCCAATAGTTAGAGAGTTTGCAGATGTGTTCCCTAATGAATTGCCAGGATGAGCCTCACATAGAGAGGTGGACTATACAGTAGAATTGTAGCCAGGTTGTATGTCGATCTCCAAGGCACCATATAGGATGGCACCGACAGAATTAAAGGAGTTGAAGAAGCAGTTGCAAGAATTGTTGGAAAAGGGTTTTAGTAGGCCAAGTCATTCGCCACGGAGAGCTCTAGTTTTGTTTGTAAGAAAGAAAGATGGCAGTTTTAGAATGTGCATTGATTACCGCCAATTGAATAAGGTCACTATTAAGAACAATTATCCGTTGCTGAGAATAGATGATTTATTTTATCAGTTGCAATCAGAAAGGGTATTCTCCAAGATTGATTTGAGGTTAGGATATCATCAGCTGAGAATTAGGGAGGAAGATATTGATAAAACAGCATTCAGAACAAGGTAGGGCACTATGAGTTTGTGGTGGTGCCATTCGGGTTGACCAATGCACCGACAACTTTCATGAATCTGATGAATAGAATATTCCGTCCATATTTAGATAAGTTTATTGTGGTTTTCATAGATGATATACTGGTGTATTCAGCAACAGAGGAAGAGCATGCAGCACACTTGAAGATTACTTTGCAGACTTTAAGGGAGCATCAATTGTATGCTAAATTCAGCAAGTGTGAGTTCTGGTTGCGGGAAATTCAGTTTTTGGGCCATGTAATTTCAACAGATGGTATCGCAATGGACCCAGCCAAGATTGAGGCAGACATGAAATGGGAGGAACTGAAAATAGTTATAGAAATTAGAAGTTTCCTTGGGTTGGCGGGTTACTACAGGCAATTTATCCAGGATTTCTCCAAGATTGCAGCACCCATAACTAGATTAACCAGAAAAGGAGCACCGCTTATATGGTCAGCCAATTGTCGTAAAAGCTTTATGGAATTAAAGAGAAGACTCACTACAACACCGATATTGGCATTACCATCAGGCAGTGGAGGATTTTTATTGTATACAGATGCTTCTAGGAGGGAACTTGGTGCATTATTAATGTAGCATGGTAAAGTTGTGGCTTATGCATCCAGGCAATTGAAGTGGCATGAAGAGAATTATCCTACCCATGATTTGGAATTGGCAGCAGTGGTTTTTACTATAAAGTTGTGGAAGCACTATCTATATGGTGAAAGGTTTGAAATTTTTACTGATCATAAAAGCTTGAAATATATTTTCTCTCAGAGGGATTTGAATCTCATGCATCGTAGATGGATGGAGTACTTAAAAGACTATGATTTTAGCTTGGCCTATCATCTAAATAAAGCAAATGTGGTTACAGATAAGCAGAAAAGCAGTGTTGAGCCAAATGATGGTAAGAGAGTGGAAATTGTATGAAAATGTGGCAGAATATTCCTTGTATGTTTCTAGTAGTCAACGGTAACCAATTTTGGCCAGCAGTACAGTAGAACCGTCTATATATTGGCAGATAGTAGAAGCTTAAAGAACAGATAAAAGTTTTGCAGAAATTGTAAAGATGGAAGGTGTTACTATTGACAATGATTGTGTGGTAAGATTCAAAGGTAGATTATATGTCCCAGCGGAGGTAGAGGTAAAATAGAAAGTATTGGAAGAGGCAAACAAATCCAGATATTCTATCCATCTAGGCAGCAGGAAAATGTACCAAGGCTTGAAGAAGCATTTCTGGTGGCCGCATATGAAGAGAGAAATAGCAGAGTTTATCACTAGAGGTGTGATTTGTCAGCAAGTAAAGGCATAACATCAAAGTCCAGAAGGATTATTGCAGCCATTGCCGATTCCACAGTAGAAATGGGACGACATTGCTATGGATTTTGTGGTTGGTTTACCCAGGACAACAGTAGGACATAATAGCATTTGGGTATTCGTTGATAGATTGACCAAAGTGTGCAGATTGCTAGTAGTGAGTATGTCATGGACAGTGGACAGGTTGGCCAGATTGTATGTGGATAGGATTGTACCTTTGCATGGTATCCCAGTAACAATTGTTTCATATAGAGATCCGAGGTTCACATCTAGTTTTTAGAGGAGCCTACAGCGAGTGGTTGGCACCGAATTGAGATACAGCTCAGCATATCACCCTCAAACAGATGGGCAGACTGAAAGGACTATTTAGACAATTAAAGACATGTTGCGAGTTTGTTGCTTAATATGGGGAGGCAGCTGGGAGCATCACCTGGGTATGGTGGAATTTGCCTATAATAACAGTTATCATGCAAGTATAAGAATGGCACCGTATGAAGCTTTATATGGTAGACCATGTAGAACACCCCTAAATTGGCATGAAATAGGAGAGAGATAGGTTATGGGGCCAAAATTAATTCAGCAATGTGCAGAAATGGTTAGATTTATAAAGAAGAAGCTTTAGACAGCTTAGAGTCGTCAAAAGAGTTATGCAGATATGAGATGAAGGCCATTACAGTTTGAAGTTGGAGATTATGTGTTTTTGAGAGTTTCTCCTACAAAAGGTGTTATAAGGTTCAGTAAGAAGGGTAAGTTGAGTCCAAGATATGAGGGTCCATTCTAGATTTCTGAAAGAATTAGTGAAACAACGTATAGAATAGAGCTTGCAGCGGACTTTACAGACGCACATGATGTGTTTCATGTCTCTATGTTGAGAAGGTATATTCAAGATCCATTGTAGATAGTTAGCTATACCAGAGATGACTTGAGGCCTGACATGTCTATGCCGAAGTATCTAGTACATATTATAGGACAGAGGGTACAAAAATTGAGAAATAAAGATATAGAGTTGGTGAAAATTAGATGGGAAAACAGACAAGGAGGAGAAGATACATGGGAACTGGCAAAAGAGATTCAAAAAGTGTATCTATACTTGTTTGAGTAAGCTTTTAATTCTTTTTATGTGATAGTACCATGTATGAATAATTTTAAATGGTGTGTTTAGAGTTCTTTCTGAATTTCGAGGTCGAAACTTCTTTCTAGGTGATAGTAATGTAACTTCATGAAATTTCGGATCACCGTTTAATGAACTTAGTGGTCAGTGTGTGGCCTATTGTGTGTGTGTGTTGGTTGCTTGAACAGGTAGTGAGGGGTTGGGGGTTGGAAATCCGAACCCAACAGACCCTCTGGTGCGCTTTCTATAAATGCGACCAACACAGATGTCGCATTTTGGAAACGCGACCACCTTCCCCATCATGATTTCGACACCTCTTCCCCGGGTGCACGTCCGCATGCGTGCCGCGTGTCGCATGTAGGAGCATCGGTTTAAATTGCAACAGTCGTGTACGTCACAATTTAAATACGACGGTGTGCCTCGTCGCGATTTGGATTAAGAGGTTTTGCTGGCCAAGCCCCTAGCCAAACAATGCAGAAAACACTATCTTGTTGTGGGGATTTTGGGCGATTTGGTGTTCACGGCATGTGGTTTGGTATGCTACCGTCGCGAGAAGGTTGTTCAGAGCGCAGGAAACGCCAGGGCAACGCCGTTCTTCACATTTTTTTTGTGGTAGGGGAATTCTACTCAATTTTGAGTTAATTGGATCGAGATTAAAGTGTTTAATGCATGGAATGGATTAAGTTGAGTAGCAAGCATGTGTAGGTTTTTATTTGAATACAAATACCCAAGTTTTGTGGCTGTATAGGGTGGTTTGTGTGATTTATGGAAATGGGGTTTTGGGTGGGGTTTTCTCAGCTGAAAAGACGACGGAACTAGTCATCGTGTTTTGAATGTAACGACGTGTCCGATCGCGATTCAATCTTTAAGGTGACGGTTCTCCCCTTTGCAATTTGGCCTTCAAATGGTGACATCTGTGTTTATCGCGTTTTAGAAGGCAACCACTCGACCCCTAATTTGACTACATAGTGCCATGAGTTGCTTCCAGCTATGGGTTTGTGTGACTGTTAATTTATGTATTATTTATTGTAAGCGATGCATTGGCATGCGTTGTGATCGGGAATGCCAAGTTTGCATGGTTATGTGTACGTGGCAAGTTGGGTTCTTTAACGCCTTCCATGGTTGCATCTCGAATCGGGTACCCAAAGTTCTCTGTGAGCCAGGCACGTTGTGCTCGGGGTTTGTCCCAATAATTTTGTACCTACGAGGTCTGTGTCATCTTCCTGGACACTCTTACTCCTTAGTTTGAGTTGTACGTTCGGCTGAGGGAAAGACAACAGTGGGACAGTGACTTGTGTATGTTGGTTGTGCTTGGTCGCTTGTAGCTCACTCTTGATTGGGGGATAGACACCGGTAGACGTACTGGTCCCTAGCTAGTCCTGTTTCCACTGCCTCACTTTAGAGAGCTTGGGCCGGAGTCCTTAAAGGTGCCAGGCATGGGCTTGGAGTTGTGTGGTCTGCAAGTGTGGTGTTAGTTTGGTCTCCACAGTTTGTTGACTCTATTTAGGTGAGCGATAGCTGGACCTTTTGTCCGTGGCTGCGAGGCTGAGAGGTAGACCTATGTGGTTTGTCCGGGTTAATAGTTGGTGTTGCGAACTAGTCTTCTTGACTCGTGTTTGGCGTTACCCTTCTTTAGCTCGTACTACAGAGAGTGATTTGTCATTTAATTATTAATGTTTAAGCCTTGTTATTAGTGTAGAATTGTTTATTTTAATTGCAGTTATGGCACCATGCTTAGAAATTTAAATTAACTATTTAAATAGTTGTCTTACTCCTGCTTCTCTAGTACTTGTGTTGTTTCGGCTTTTGAGGGAGTTTTCCTACTGAGCCAGTGACTTGTGAGGCTCACCCCTACTCCTTTTAGGTGAGGGAGAGTAGGAGGGTTCCCGTCCTTCTTCTAGTTCGGAGCCGCATCGCAACGGAGTCGGGTCTACTTCTCCAACAGTGTAATTTCCTTTCCATTGCACCTCGGGGTATGCTCCGAGCTGTTGTACACTGTGCTTGACTTTTGTTGAGAACTGGCTATGTAATATTCATGTAAATATATGTGAGATGTGAAATCTTATATGTGTTTAGTGTATTCTTCTGTATTTCCACGGACATGTGTGTTGATATCTCTTGTGAGGCTTTGGCCTATTAGCGGGAGGCAGAGTCAGATCAAGCTAATTATTGGGTTAACGGGTTTGAACGACGAGGACCGTCACAGTTGCTGCCATCAAAGAACGGTGGACGTTGGATAGAAAAACCCTCAGGCATAAAACCTTTGGTGGCCATCACAGACAGGATCACTCTAAGATCAAAAGCCCTGCTCTGATACCAATTGAAATATAATATGTGCAATAATCAACCAAGAGGGGAGGGGTGAATTGGTTATCACCTATTTAGAAATTCTTTTGCATAAAAGAATAAACTCAATTAAGCAAACCTATTATGTGAGATGCATAGTGGTAAATAAACTTTGAACAGCAAAACCAACTAACCTAACGTGCGTAGAATGGAGGTAGAAGACATGAATCAAACCACAGATGAAGACATGAATCAAACCACAGATGTATGCAAAATTTAGAGTGGTTTGGCTAACACACCATAAGTGTGCCTGCATCCACTACCTCACACCCCCGTGAAGATTTCTCCACTAACTTGTTTTCGGGTACAAGTTACAAACCCCTCACACACGGTTGAGTTTTGTCATCACCTAAAAAGGGGAGATTGTTGAACTACTCTTATTTTTTATCTCTTTGTTTTGGTGATAACAAAAACTTATGTCCCTCATAAATCTCATAATAATATTTAATAATCTTTTTAAGAATATTTTTCGACTATAAATATTATAATTTCTATCGCCTCAAAGTTTTGCACTAATAAGCCCAATCAATTGCTGTTCAAAATCTCTATCAATTTGTGACCATATTGCCTTTCAATTGGAGAAGAAAATGCCTATCGATTAGTGAACAGATTTCTATCGATTGGTGTTCAAGTGCTCTATTGATTGCTGTTAAGTTTTATAATGATTGGTGTTCAAAGTGTCTATTGATTGGTGTTAAGCTTCATATCAATTGTCTTTATCGCATATCAATTTTCTTTAAGCATATTGATTGCCTTTCATCATATTGATTGTCTTGATCATATCAATTATCTTTAAGAAATCATATCGATTGTCTTTATCGCATATCGATTGCCTTTCATCGTATCGATTATCTTGATCATATCGATTGTTCTTTTAACATATCGATTGTCTTTAAGAACTCATATCAATTTTCTTCATTATATCGATTATCTTTAAAAAATATTGATTGCTCTTATATTTCTTTCAATTGGTGTTGTTTCACATCCATTGGTGAACACTTAAGTTATGTTCATACCGATTAGTCATATTCTTAGTTTGAATTGACTGTCTTGGCGCCAAATAAAAAAATACTTCATATGTTTAACTTATTATTTCTTTGACTGAAGTTACTTTTTGCATTTATCAAGGACTCTTTCTTTTCTACTAGAAAGAAAAAGTTTCTACCTAGCATAGTAGGAATGTCAATTGAAAATGTGGACTTCTACACAAGAGGTATGTATGTTGACTAACACATGACCTATCTTACCTAACACTATCCTCTGTGTTTGCAAAAATCTAGTACTCTTATGAGGCATCCATTAGAAAAAAAGTGGGAAGGCTCTTCTATGCTCCAAACATCAGTTAGGCTTAAGTGAGCAACTAAAGAAGAAGAAGAGCAGAAGAGGAAGAAGAAGCTCCAACGGTTACATCCTTCAATGGTCATCTACAGCTGTTCTATAATAGATGAAGTCTTGAAGCAGAAGAGGACAAGGAGCCAACCTAAAAATTAGTCTGAAAGAGTGTACAACTAGTGAGGAGCCTAAATGCCATACACACTCAAAGAAAAGAGAGGAAGTGCTCGAGCTTATTCAAGAGAAGCATTCAAGCTGAAGTCTTCTAAAGCTCCAAGTATTCAAGCTTTCCCCTCTTTCTCATCTCTCTGTGCGTCTATGTAAATCTAAGGGAGAGAGTTTGTGAGCCTGAGAGCTAGAGCTTTTTGCTTATTCTTTTGTTCTTGGGCCACTACTGTAGAGATCAAGCAAATTTCAGAACTTGATCTCTATAGTCTAGTCTTTCCTTCCAAAGAAGAACAGGGGTTATTCCTCTTCCTATGTGAAGAAAGAACCAGTAGATTTGCTGGGGGTGGTGACCACTAGAGGGTCTGTACTCTGTGTTACCCTTGTGTTTTAGTAAGAACCCATCTGGGGTTTGTTCTAGCAGAACCACACTGAGGTTTTTACTAGGAGGTTTACTTCTTGGCTTGTAAAAGAAGTGTGTTGTCTTCTTGCCCGAAAAGAGAAGAAGACTAGCAGGGGATGGATGTTGTATATCCTTGGGGAGATTGTACTACAGTTAGTAAAATTCCAAGAGTCTGATTGAGGACTGGAGTTAAGACTTCCATATGAGAAGGGCTAAAACCAGATAAATTTATGTGTTCTTATGTGTAATTACATTCGCGCCTTTAATTTCCATTGCACACGTTTTATTTACACTAACCAAAGTTTCAAGTGGTGAATTTGTCTTTCAGATTTCTATTTATCCTATTCACTCCCCTTCTGGATAAATTTTGCTGCCAACTAAGGGTCCGTTTGTTTCAATGTAAAATACTCGTCGGAAAAGGTTTTCGAAAAAAAACTTCATATAATAGTCTGTTTGGTACCACTAAAAAGTTAATCTATGAAAATCTTTTACCTAAAATTATAGATTTTGACATCTTTGATAAGACTCTGTAAATCATTTTCCTGAATTTCTCTTTCATATAGGATTTTCATGAGTGTGACTAAAATCCCTACTATAATTCTTAATGTCCAATGCTTGAAACTCGACGGTCGGCGGCTAGCAACCCGGCGCCCAGTGTTCGACAGTCGGCATCTGGCAATAGGCGCCAGGTGCCCGACGCCCAGCACCTGGCATCCAGTGCCTGTTTGTCGGTGCCACCCAATGGCCGATGTCAGGCGCCGTCCGATGGCGGGTGTCCAGCGGGCGACGTTCGGCACCCGTCAGCCGCGCACTCGACATCTGGCTGCCGACTTCCGGTGATCGATGTCCGACACTCGATGGTCGGCGCCCGACGCCTGCACCCGGTGGCCGCACGCTTGACATCTGGCGGCCGGCACCCGGCTGCCGGCGCCCGGCGATCGTCGCCAGGTGTCCGTTGCCCGACGTCCGACGTCTGTGCGTCTGGCGCCCGACATCTGACGCCCGGTGCACCCGACGCCCAACATCAAACGATCAGGTTGTCGACATATGAAATGTTTTTTTTATTTTTTTAGTTTTTTATTTAAAAACTATTTTAAATAAATATTTTACTGAAAAACAAGCATCAGAAAATTTTCCAAGAAAAATATTTATGTGGATATCAAATGGATAATTGTGTTTTTGATTTTCCTTTAAAAGTTAATCCATAAATTTTTTTCCCCTATAACTTTATTTTACAAGCAACCAAACTGACCCAAGTGGGCCAACAAATACAAGTTTCAATTTAGGGATTGTAGTTGTAACATTTGACTAATAGTTTAAACTCTTGGTAGTCTACATTCGTATGACATGGCCGATTGTAATTGTAACATTTAACTAACAGTTGAAGTAACATTACACATGTAACAGAAGAAAGAAACGAGCTGATCTCTTTTGTCCCCTTTTGTATGACATAACTTATAGACACCAGCACATTTAACATGTAACTGAGACCATATATATAACCGATGGAAGATATAAGCTCCATCTCACAGAAACAAAATATACGGCTTATTGTGTAAGAATAAAATGAAATGTTGGAATTAGAAAAGTACATACACATATTGGATTAAATTTACCCATCAGAAGATGGACTGATGAAAAAGATGTTTTCAAAATGGCATAGTGCAACTATCTAACCAAAAAAAAAACTATAATTCTTAGGTTGTAGTAAATGTTTGTCAAAATTAAATGTAACTTTTCTTAAAAGTAAATGTGGAAGGGTTTTTTTAATTAAAATAGTCATTTTAAAATATTTTATTTCTAAAAGAATTTTAAAAATATGTTCCAAACTACTTACCATTGCCACGTGGGCAAGTCAATGATCACCGAGAAACCTGCTGGAGTATATGTCTGCAACTCTGCATGAAGTGGGCATTGCCGATATTGACACTTACATCGTCATTAGCAATACGGTGTTCATTATTAAGTTCAAATAGAAAATTTGAACAGGACCAGCCGATTCAGCCCCTGTTTGGTTTGGTTTAACCATGAAATTAGATCAAACCGAATAAATGAAATTTATTATATATTATAATTATTAAAATAATTATATACATAAATTTGAATATGAAGACGTATTTTTATTTTATCGTCATTTTAAATATATAACTGTTAATAAAATTATTAATATTTAAAAGGACTTCGTTCCGTTGAGCTCGTGTTAAAAAAAAATGCTGGAACTTGGTCAGACCGTCCGACGAACCTGGTCAGTGACGACGGAGAGTAGGTATTGGCGCTCAGTCTACGCAAGCTGCCACCCCTGCACCCAGCGCCAGTGCTGGGTTGTTGCCCCGCATGGCCCGGCAGACCCGGCCCACTTTGGTTGAAGGGTAGAGCACTTTACCCAAGGTAGGAGTAATTTTACTTTGAGAAATGGAGTTGTGTTACCTCATTTTTTTAGTCAACTAACAACTTTAACTTCAATTATTTTCATGTAAAAAAATAAATAAAATATGAGATATATAATAACATAATATTTAAAATTTTATGATATTTTTTCAGATTTTTTTTTTAAAATAAATTTAACCCCCTCCACCTCACCTCAACAGGTGGGGTGCCCCGGGGCAGAGCCGCTCCACGCCCGAAAGCGGGGCAAGGGGTACCGGTTACCAAAGCGGGCTGGAGAGGGTAATAAGGGGTAACACATGATTGCTCATGATCATGACCATAACAAGTTAGAAATCAAGTCTCATAATTAGCTAGAAATCGAGTCAAGTTTTATGATTAAGCTAGAAATGGAGTCCCATTGAATCGAGTCTTAGAATTAATCTCATCTTAATAAGCCAAGAATTGAGTTTCATATAAGAATTCGAGTCTCATAAAAATTGATTCTCATTAATAATAAGTTAAGAATTGACTCCCTGTCTCTTATGTATGAGAATCAACTCTCAAACTCAAAAACATTACATTGGAGTCTTAAGAGATCACATCCTTCACAAGGATATTCATCATACATAATGCTCTCAATTTTCTTCTTCAAGTCTTTATTTTCTGTTTTGATCTTTTTATATTTATCATGCAATGAGGTGTATGCTAACTCCCACTCCTCAAGGGTAAAACTTTCTCGATTAGAGCTTACCTCAGGAGAATCCTTCTCAATTTCATAAGGCCACATTTAGCTTCCTTCGGCTCCTGGGCGTCTTCCGCTAAACTGGTTGACTCCTCTGAGTTACTCCATATTGCCACCATGGCCTTTGGCTTCTTAGCTTTTCCTTTTCTCTACTTCTTTAAATAGACGGGGGCATTCACTTCGCATATGGCCTATTCCTTGACATTCGTAACATATCATCTCCATCTTTTTGTTTGACTCACCTCTTCACTTTTGTCTTGTTGTCCTTCCTTGGACTGGATGACTGCATTTCCTTTTCCTCATAAACTTTTTTAGGCTTCTTGTCAACTTAGCCAATTCCTTTCCTTGGCCACTTGTTACACTTTCATCATAAGAACTATCGGCGACTTGCCGACTAGCTTCCAGTGCAACATCCTTTAATTTTGGCTGCTCGACCTCCTCCCTCTATAAGATAATCTCATATGTAATGAGACTCTCTATCAATTCCTCCACAGTAAGGCTTGAGAAGCTCTTGGAGTCTTCAACGATTATGACTTTTGTGTGCCATGCCGGTGGAAAAGATCTCAAAATTTTTTGAACAATCTCCATGTCTGTGTAGACTTTTCCAAGTGCTTTCAGATTGTTGAGTAGTGCAAACATCTCAGAGATCATTTCTATTGGGTTCATCTTGAACATTTCATACTCACGTACAAGAATATTGGCTTTTGTCTCATTGACTTGAGAAGTCCCTTCATAGATTAACTTGAGTTTGTCACACATCTCTTTCGTTGAATAAATAATAGAAACACAAGAAAACTCGTTAGGATGAATAGCACACTGCATAATATTCATGGCACTAAAATTTATCTTAAATTTTTTAATGTCACCCTCTGTCCACTTTTCCTCATCTTCCGACAATTCATATAGACCATACTCACGACTTTTCAGATCTCATAATCTTGAGTCCTGAGAAAGATGTGCATATGATTCTTCCAATATGGATAGTTGTTACTGTCGAAGTAGGGTGGACGGTGGATAGAATGACCTTTAGGCATGAACCCTTTACTGGATATCGCATACAAGGATCTCACTTAAGACAAGTGAACTAGCTATGATACCAATTGATATAAGCGTGTACGATAGTCAACCAAAAGGGGAGGGGTGTCACAAACTTAAACTTAATTAAGTAGAATAAACGACTTGAGTAGCACAATGAAAATAAAATTACTTTAGGTGGAACACACTGTAACCAGCTATCCTAGCGTACGTAGAATGGAGATAAAGAAAATGAATCAAACCACAAGTACACACAGGATTTTAGAGTGGTTCGCCTACGTCCACTACCTCACACCCTGTGTAGGATTTTCTATTAACTTGTTTCACCGGGTGCAAGTTACAAACCTCTTACCACAGTTGTTTCTCGGGGACAACACCAACCCCACACGGATCTTGTTTCTTGGGTACAAGAATTCCAAAACCCATAGACATGCTCACAAACTGAGCACAACCATATAACGATAGATCAATAAGAACAGTCTTAAGTATCGGGGCGTCGCGTTCTGAAGGCGACGGTTGACCCTGTCGTGTTCTGGCAGGGCTAATGGTCTTTGCATGGTTACGTGATTATCGAATTATCTTTATTTATTATTTATGGAAATGGTAAGCGGTGCATCGGAATTTGTTGAGGTCGAGGACAGCGGTGTTCACATGGTTTGTGTGTGCGTGGCGGGTAGTACGTACGCCTACCGTGGTTACCTCTCCAGTCGGGAGCCCTAGGTTTTGTGTGAGCCAGGCACGTTAGTGCTCGGGCTTGTCCCGATACTTGTGTACTATCTAGGTCTGTGTCGTCTTGCTGGACACCCTCACTCTTGTGTAGAGTTGTACGTCCGGCTGAGGGAAAGACGCCAATGGAACAACGACTTGTGTGAGTTTGTGTTTGTCGCTTGTAGCACGCTCGTGGTTGGGGGTTACGGATACCAGTAGACATACTGGGCCCCAGCTAGTCCTATTTTTCAGTGCTTCACTTTAGAGACCTCGAACCATAGTCCCTAAAGATGCCAAGCATGGGCCTGCGGTTGTGTGGTCTGCAGGTGTGGTGTTGGTTGGTCTCCACAGTTTCTTAGCTTGTTCTAGTGGAGTGGCAGCTGGAACTTTCGTCCATGGCTGCGAGACTGAGAGATAGTCCTGTGTGGTTTGTTCGGTTAGTAGCTAGTGTCGCAAACCAGTCTTCGTGACCCGAGTGTGGCATTTTCTACTTTAGCTTGTACACTTGGGTGAGGTTTATCGTTTATTTATTAGAGGTTGTTTTAGTTAATAGCTTGTGATAATTGTTGGTTATAGCTTTAATATCATGCGCAGATAATTCTATAAATTGCCTAGCGTAGTTTCTTATTACTGCACTTTGTGAGTTTGGTTTTATGCAGCTTTTGGGGAAGTTTCCCTACTGAGCCAGTGACTTGCGAAGCTCACCCCTAATCCTTTCAGGTGAGGGAGAGCAGGAGGCTTCCCATCCTTTGTCTAGTTCAGAGCCTCACTGTAGCGAAGTTGGGTCTGCACCACTAGTAGTGTAATCTTTCTTTTCTGTTCACCTCGTGGTATGCCCCAGGTTGTTGTACCTTGTGTTTAACTTCAGTTGAGAAATGGCTATGTATATTTCATGTAAATATTTGTGAGATGTGACAATCTTATATATATTTGATTTGTTTCCTTTATATTTCTATGGACATGTGAATGATATCCCTTACGAGGCTACGGCACATTCGCGGGAGGTGGAGTCGGGTCAAGCTCGTTATTAGGTTAATGGGTTTGAATGGCGAGGACCGCTACACGTAGCAACCTCTAATATTTTCGGTAGTGGAACTGGATGTACTCCAAATGATTTAGTAAATGCTTGACTAACAAAAGAATGTGTTGCACCTGAATCAAATAAAACATAGGCAGGTTTTGAGTTTACAATGATTGTACCTTCCATAAACCCGCCTTCCTCTTGGGATTTGGATTACATCCCTTGTATAGCTTGCAGTCATCCTTTCCTAGGCCTGGGATTCTATGAAGAGGGTGCCTTACACAAGAGAGGGCAATCGGGAATCCGATGTTAATTACTTTCACAGTGCAGACAAGCTCCTAGTCTCTTCCAGCAATTCTCTGCTTTATGCCCACGGAGGTGGCAATAATGACAAGCGTTCTTAACTCCAGCAATAATATTTCTCGTCTTCTTGACAAATTGTTGAGGCCTAGATGCATTCCCCGCCTCAAACTTCCTTTTACATTCTCTGACTGCATAGCTTCCACTAGCTGTTCACGAAGTTTTCTCTACCATTTCAATGGTAGCTTCAAAGGCTAAAGCTCGTTTAACCATCTCAGCATAAGTGGTGGGAGTATGCCATTCAGAAACCTCTTTGCTTTCAACTTTTCGGTGGCGATCATGTGAGGGGCATACCTTGATAATCGAGCAAATTATGCTTCAGATTTGACTACTGATAAACCTCGTTGTTTCATGTTAATAAATTCCATTTCTTTTCTTAGACCACCTAAGAGAAATATTGTTCATTGAATAACTCAACAAACTCCTCCCAGGACAGTTGATCTGCATCTCTTATGGTAGTTTTCATGGTTTCCCACCAAGCCCGTGCATCCTTATCTAATTGAAATGTAGCTAGGCAAACTTTATCCTCCTCCTGGCACCTGATAGCTTTAAAAATTCTCGTGATTTCTTTGACCCAATTCTCAGCCTCATCTGGGTCGGTACTCCCAAAGAAACGAGGGGGATTTAAACTGCGAAACTCCTTGAATATGTTGGTTCTGTTATGTGATTTGTTTTGGGCTACTATTTTTAGTGATTGCATTATTCCCTGTACTATATTCTCCATCCTCCTTCACGCTTCACCTCTTCCATCCATAGTTAGAGGTCTGAGATATTCAAACACCACAAGTGGTTATTTCGAACCAAGACTATGAAGTTTGCATATACTAGAGATTCTATTATATATACTATATTCCATACATGCTTTCTGCTAATCAAGCCAGAATTTACAGTAGTTTATAAAAGAAAAAGCCTCCCTCCATAACATCATAACATCTTCACCAAAGTTAACTACTTACAACAATTTACTGTCATACAGGAGGGGTTATAAAAGGTGAGTCCTATGATTTCGTTCTAATCTACTAACGAGTAGTGGACCCCGAAGACTGATCCCGTGCATCTTCCTAGTTGAAATATAGTTCCTTGGCGGCTTCGGTCATGACATCCTAGCATATTTCCGCTTGGTGTAACAACAAATCCTAGTCATATCTTAAATTATCTAATTTATTCATAACCGTAGTCATGGCTGCTAGAGATGTAGGGGGGTTTCTTGCCAAGAACTCCACACTAGTCAAATTTAAAACTTCCTCTTTAATTCTTAGGTGGGCTTCACGCTGAGCTTGGGGCGTAAAGCTCGATATCCTGATGCAATAGTTCCATAGCAAATAGCAATGTTTACGTGCATTGGTGTCCATTCTGTTATAGGCAATAGGTTAATTTACATAAAAGGAGATAATCACAACTACCTTCAGTAGTAGCTTCCCAAATTTCCACCCATCTCAAAGGTTATTTCCAGGTTTACAGGAACCATGCTCTAATACCAAGTAATTACATGTCACCTCCTACTTATTGACTATTTTTGGATGAGACAAGAAAAACAAGATAAAGGAAATAGAGACCGTCATTCATATCCATATTGCAGTGCAACAGAATAGTACATTACATGAGTTGATAGTTTCGAATTTAATATATACAACGATCTAAGTGGCAAATCTATGGGACACTGGGTTCGCTAGAATAAAGATTCACTCGGCGCGCAATCCCCTGAAGAGTTAGCCCCATCTGGAAGACCTAAAGGAGAGTAAGGGACATGAGCAAAGTTTACTCAGTAGGAAATTGCCTTTGACAATAAAAGTAGGGCATGAAGGTAGCCTTGAAAGAAAGACATGCATACCAGTCAATGATAGAATACAAATTGTTACACCCAGTGATGCTGTAATGTAGTGCAATGAGGATATCATAATAGAATTTGCTTGGAACCAAATAGTAATAAAATTTATATCATAATATAGTTCATGGAAATGTAGACTAAATTTAGCAGTAGGTGGTGTCATGCTAAACACCCAATAGATCCATTCTCGATAGGTACATATTCGAATTGTCTGATTCAGTGGTCAAGTTCGGGTTCTCCTCCCGGGATTGAATCAGCCCTATTTGCACAGGCATTGGTCCAGTAAAGTCTGAAGACCCAAAGTGTCATCATTTCCATTTGATCAGTCTTTTAGTATGGTTCGAGTAGATCTTAAAAAAACATTAATATTAAAGCAAGTCCTATGCAAGAGTATCAAGATAGCAGGACAAGGTAAGACCAGTAGGTTGGGTTGGCCCAAGTTTAAGTAATATAGAAAAATATAATACAACTGGGAAAAGGACAAGGTGGAACAAACAGAGGATCGGTCGCCCATTCAAAAGATATTAGTTGGTTCGTCATACTTGTTTTTGTCTTGATCAGTCGAAGTCTCACTTCGTCATATCCAAAGTAACACTTCGTCATATCCGAAGCTGACACTTCGTCATGCTTGTTTTGTCTTGATGAGTCAAAGTCTCACTTCATCATATCCGAAGTAACACTTCTTTATATCCGAACCTGGCACTTTGTCATGCTTGTTTTGTCTTGATCATTTGAAGTCTCACTTCATCATACCCAAAGTTACACTTCGTCATATCCGAAGCTACACTTCGACTGACTACGTTATATATTGGCCAGTTGAAGCAGTCTATAAAACATCTATTGCATTTATAAAACATCAATTGTCTTTAAATATTGATTGTCTTTATAAAATATTGATTGTCTTTGTACAACAATTACCATTATTTCACATGATCATCTTATTATTTCTCTGTCTGACTACAGATCTTTTTCTTAGACTCATAAGGTCTCTTCCTTCCAGGGTAGAATCAGTCGACCGGAATGGTAGGATCGATTTTTGGTGGTGTTACAGACTTTCTTCACAGTGGTAAGTGAGGGTTTAGAGGAGAGTTAAAGGCTGTGACCTGATACAAAAAGGGTCTCCTCTGACAAGAACAAGTATTTAGAAGACACTCGAAGAGTGGCACGAGCGAGAAGGGAAAAGAGAGTAACACAAGCGAGAAGGAAAAGAGAGTAGCACAAGCAAGAAGGGGAAAGGGAAGACAAGGTTCCTACCTAGAAAGAAGAAGATGACAAGAATACAAAGGTAGAAGACTGAATGCCCACCTCTAGAGTCTTCCTCCCTTCACTTAGTACGTAGCTCCCTTCCTTCCTTTTCCTCCACAGCCCTCAGGTAGAGTAGCAGTAAGCAAGCAGTCGAGGTTTGGATAAGGATCACAGTGGTGTATATATAGAATTTACCTATGAGGGGCGTGCGTGAATTCCCCAATAGGTGGACGATGGGGATGAGCTCTTCGAAGGGATTTAACCTAGGGTTAACACGTAGGGGTGGCAGGGTTAATACGTAATCCATATTACATAGGTGAATAGTAATCCTATTACGTAATCAAGTGTGTAATTATATATATATATATATATTCCCTTTTTAATTATTGCCTATCAATAAAATTTTATGTACCTAGGTTGTCAATTCATGTACCCTCATGTGTGCTTATCTCCAATGATTATTTTGGTAATGGTAGTGTGAGGTATACCTCATTTAATCATAACATTATCATGCAATATTTTAAAATTACATGATCAATTATTTTTATAAACAAAATTGAGGTGTTACATGCACTAACAAGAAAATATGACGGCTGAAGATGAGTACAAGACCTCTCTTTGTATGGGAAGTGTGGAACTTAGCAATCAATGTACCAAAAATAAAGATAAGCCTAACGTGTAGATGTCCATGAGACAACAGTTCAATCCAATGGCTATGAAGATAGAGTGTTTAAATAGAAGAAGTTGTGGAACCAAAGAGACTCTTGCGAACATAGAGAAATCAACATGAGAAGAAGCTAAAGCATCCTTTGAGATCCAACAAAATTTTCATTCCAATCTTCTTCTTGCTCTTTGTGAAATATCCCACTAAAGAAGATATTACTTGGATAACATAGTTCGAGCTGCTCAGCCACGCCCATAAACATCACTTTATTCCTCTTGTTGAGCATTAAAGGCCCAACAACTTCAAGCTTTCTGTTGCATTCTGTTTGTAGTTGTTAGAATATTCTGTGTTTATTTGTGTGCCTCATTTGTATAAGCTTGTAGACATTACTCTTGGCACTTGTCTCTCCAAATAGACGTTCCTTCTTTAAGGAGAAAAGTTGAATGTGTTGACAATAGGAAGGGTACAAGGCTATAGTACTGTATCTAGTGGTTTTCCTTCTTAGGTAGAAGAAGATGACCTGAGGTGCTCAGGTGTGGTGTAGTACCTACTGGTGGTCAACATCTAGTGTTGTATTGAGAGCTGTGGTTGCAGTAAGGATAGTTATATCTTAAGAAGTTTGCCCTTAAGGACTAGACGTAAGTGTTGATGTAATGCCCCGACGCAGAATATCAGAGCGATATTATAGTTATAAAATAGTACAGAGCGATAAATAGACATCAAACCATTACACAATTGGAATAAAACCAAATGAAATCCAACTTCATTAATAATTCATCAACTAACTACTACAATCACCAATCAGAGCCAAAACTAGGGCCCAGAGTACTTTATTCAAATTCAAACTATTACATATTGACTAATTTGACTACTAACTAACTAACTACTAAGCACGGGTTGTCGAGACTGGTCACTCTTGAGCATCATCCTCATTTCCTTCCTCGTGTGTGTGGTATTCCCCATCAGACTCACCTAAAACACATGAAATAATAATGCAGGATGAGCGATAATCGCCTAGTAGGACTTAATATCTCATATGAACAAGCATGCTTTAAATGATTAATGTCTTAAAAGGTAGGATAACTAGAGAGTATAGTCATGTAGAGCAAAGTAACAATAACAAGAGAATAATAGCACTTGTACAGGGAAAATAACACAGCAAGTGTAATGATAGATTGGCCATGTAATGATATAGCACATAAAATTGCATAACGGTGCACTAGTAATGATAGCACTTGTATAGAGAGAACTTGTATTGATTGCACTGATTGATTGTCATAGATTAAATCTTGATAGTATAATGGCACTGGACGTATGCCAACATCCTGATCATTTTAACTTCCATGGGCAAATGGCACTTTTTGGACGCTCCCCCCTGGACTTGATCGGGCCCTATTACACTGCCATAGTCATGTTTCTTATCTTATACAATCATATAGATGACCAAATAGAGTACCAAGAATAGATGAGAATAGTAGACGAATAGACGAGAGAGTAGAGAGAAAGTGAACAGATGAGAGTATAAAGACAATAGATGAGAATAGGGACATATTCGTAAATCAACGTTAAACAGTCGATAGTAACAGTTGCACAGCACTAGGTCGAGTGCTGGCAATCCAGTAGAAGTCACACCTGCCCATTAGCCGTGCTATGAACACAGGCTAGATGGTCTGGCGTGATCCTAAGGTAAGAAGGAAACACACTAAGGCTGTTTGGATTGTACTGACCCCTAAAGGTGCAAAGGGTTTTAAGGGTACAACCAGCTCGTCGGAAATGGACGTGCGTCAAAGCCAAGGAGACTTACAGAGGCCTTGACAAGGAGTCCTTGTTCCAGTCAGGAGTATTCCCAATGGAGAGGTGGTCCCAAGAAAAAGTGTGTAACGAAATGTTGTCCATCTTGCCTCGAGTGCTCGATGACAGAGGAACATGATAACGGTGTACAATTCACACGAATAAAATGAAAACAAGTATTATTTAAATAATAGAGAATTTAAGTGAAATAATTACACTTAATTACCAGATAGATTATTGAGTAATTTAATATGGTCTCATGGCAAATATTATTGTTTGGTGTGTGCAAGTGTAAAGAAATCATGAGAGCATGTATAATCGTGCATATGGCTTTTAATTAATTGAATTTATGTAAATATTACCAAATTTTAATATTTAGATTAATATTATTTATAATACTGCATGATTAAGCTTAAACAAAGGTTAAATGGCATATATAGCAGGGGTATGTAAGTAAATTAAGGTTTTTGGCCGACATCTTGAAATCGCGACGGGGGTCCCCGTCGCGTTTCAGGTCGCGACGGGCAGTCCGGCCGCGTTCTGTTGAACCGGTCGGGCGACGCAAATCGGGAGGAATCCGCGACGGCGCGGGCCGTCGTGTTTATGACGTGACAGACCGGCTGGTCGCGACCCCTCTGAGATCGTGATGGGTCGGGCCGTCGTGATTTCAGAAGGGTGGCCCGACCCAGAAAAGGGGAAACACCCTTTTTGGGTTTGGTCCTTCCCTCCCATGCATGATACAGGTCACTTCTAAAATCGATATAAAATCACACGATGCTCCAAAAATTATGAAAATAGTTTTAAATAAAAGTAGACACTAGATCTATCAACAGGCATGAGTAATTAGAATTTAGATAAGTATTGGGCATGCTTCAATCTGGTTATATTTCAGTGTCCTAAAACATGCACAGTCAAGGTTTTCGATTTAATTAGCAAAGGATGCATGATGAAAATTTGGGAAAATAGAGTCGTTTGAAACCTAACATCATGCAGTATTTATGAGAATATTTGCAAGACATGGGATCGAGTATATTTATGGATTAAAGACAAACATGAAGTTTTAGGTACATGGTGATAACAGGGATTTGAGCATTTAATACTCTCTTATAGAACAACAAAAATTGGGGAAATCATGGGGCTTTCAAAGATAGATGTATGGGCTACCTATGGCCAAAGTTATGTGATTTGTGCTTGAGAGATTGCATACATTTTCTCGTTGTTATGAAAACCTAGGGTTTGGATGAAGAAGAAGATGAAAATCCCTTGCTCCAAGCTCCTTCCTCTCCTTGCTCCTCGTCCTCATCCTTCTCTCTTCATTCTCCAGAGCCCCAACAACGAAATGAGGCTTGGTAGAGACGAATTTGGGCTGTATTGGGTTGCTAATAGAGTCCTACCCTTCTAAAACTCTTCCTTTCCATTAAACTTCGAATTTCTATAATTATCTCCATAATTCTTACCTTTATCTACCTAATAGAATTGGGAAGAGGGTTAATTTCATGGGTAAAGAGTTTGGGTAAGTCTAGGGCTCCTTTTCAGGATATATATGGGTTAATTAATAATTATCTTAACCCTTTACTAATTATTACTATTTTTATTACGGATTTCACTTAATTATTTCCCATCCAAAGATGGGCTCTTGGCTTTTTGGCCCATTAAGTCTTGCTTGGACCATTAGTATAATCCATACTAATTTAGCTTAATGAGTAATAGTTTAATTCCCTTTTATTCATATATTCCCTCTTTATTCTAATTTAAATCTATTTATCATATTTATTCAATTAAATACTTAATTTAATAACAGTTATTGATATTTAAAAATTTAGAGTTCCTACAGTTGAGTGGTTCAATAGTGAACCAAGATAAATCTTGGTGTCCTTATGTGCATACTTGTGTGATTGCATTCATTCTTGCATGCTTGTCTGATTTCTAGGTTAGACACTATTAACATCTGCTAACAAACAGTTATTTATATACTTATCATGATTTCGACCCATTCACCCCCTCTGGGTCTCCATAGCTCAAGCAACAAGTGGTATCAGAGTTGAGTCTCTCATATTTTAGGGTCTCATGACTTGAGAGAAAAGATCTAAGCTATGGAGAGCATTAGTGGTGAAGGTCAATCCATTAACCAACCCCCTCTCTTTGAAGGAACTGATTTTGCCTTTTGAAAAGCACGTATGGAAGTGTTTCTCAATAGTCAAGTTATGATCTTTGGAGTGTGGTCAAAAAAGGAGCAACAGGTCACTCTTGAAGAAAATAAAACTTATTATTCTAAGAAAAAGGAAAATTATCTTTGAATGTCAGAGCTAGAAACATTCTTTGTTGTGTAATATCAAGAAAAGTGTTCAACTGCCTCTCTGCATGCATCTTTGCTAAGGAGATATGGGACAAACTCTTACTCAACCATGAAGGCAAGGACAAAGTGAAGGAAACAAAAGTCGATATATTGACAGCAAAATATGAGAAGTTCAAAATGATATCTGGAGAATTCATCTCAAAGATGTATGGAAGATTCACATATATCACCAAAGGGTTGGCAACACAGGTAAGACTTTATCCACCTATTATATCGTAAGGAAAATTCTTCGTTCTTTTCCAGGTGCCTAGGCAACAAAGGTAATGTAAGACCCGGCCCTCATGGGCCCTTGGCCCTGTCCTCAGGGTCGCAACGGGGGAGCCCGTTGTGATAGGGTTTGTGTGGCGACACACATGGCCGTCGAGTTCTGGTCACGACAGGGGTGGGCATCATGTTCTTGTCGCGCCGTCTGAAGGCGTCGTGACTGCTTTTCTGACCGACTTGACCACTATCCTATCTATCAGAATGGCCTTGTCGGGTGTCAGGTGCATATAGTGTTGACGCGACCTGGTCAGCCGTCGCGTTCTTGTTTCCTGGTCTTCGAGGTTTGACCGCTTTTGGTGTCGCACCATGGGTGGCCGTCGCGACATGCTCGTTGTCGTGCCAGGTCGACCTGTCGTGTCTTGGGGCCCATAGGTTTAAAACCGAGGCCGGCACCCCATTTCCCCCTCTCTCCCTTTCCTTCTTCTCCTTCTTCCTTCTTCTTCCCCCTCCGAGCTCTCTCTTCTTCGGTGGTTTCTCAGCGTGCTTGAGGTGCTCGTGGTGGGAGGTGATGCCCCGTTCGTGAAGGTGGTGTGACCATGGAGCTTGGAGCGAGGAGGAGGTGGTCATTCCGACGTGAAGGTCCTAACGGGTCGGCTCTACTCTTGGAGGTAGGGACCCTTGACTCCTCTCATTCTAGCATGCTCCCTTCCCCCTTGAGATTGTGGTTTCTCCGTGGTTTGGAGTCATGGGGTGTGTGAGGATCATGCTCGTGGTGAGTGAGGTTTCCATCGAGCGTAGATTCCTTGTAATCCATGTTTTATGGGGTTTTAAGGGTGGTTTGGCTTGATTAGAAGTTTCTATGGCTTTTCCCATGCTCCCCTCCCCCTATTGGTGTAGTTTGTACCAGATTTGGGGTGGTCTTCAGGAGGATCATCCCAGAACCCCTCTCGGCTGAGAACGCGACCTGTATAAAGGTCGCAACCGGCAAGGCCGCCGCGACATCATCGCGACGCTCTTGAGTGTCGCGACATGGTCGCGACAGCTTGAGCCATCGTGATAGTTTCGCGACAGCCCTGGGCATCGCGACATGGTCGCGTCGGCCTGATGCGTTGTGACAACATCAGAGACAGGTAAGTCTTGCGGAGTTCCGTTTTTCCTGGAGTCTTCGCCATTTCTGCTTCTTACTGTACCCATGGTACTAGTGCTAGTTCCCTAGTATGGTCCTACACTAGTGGTTTGCTCGGTGCTTGGCACTTGAGGGCTTGTCCCGTGAGAGAGGTTGTTACCTGCACCTGTTGAGGGAGTACTCCAGGCAGCGGGCGTGCTCGAGTCACGGACTCTGGAGTGGAGGGGAAAACGGTGGTTAGGACAGCGGCGTTCAGTCATTTGCAGAGCTCTCGTGGTTGGTCTGGGATGCCGAGGTCGTTTGGAGTCCTTCCCGGCGCAGGCCAGTTAGTCCTTTTCTTACTGCCTTGCTCTTTGCGGCCCCGGAATCGCTTAGAGAGGCCAGGCATGGGACCGTAGTCCAGCCAGACTACGGTGGTTACTTTTGTGCTACTTTGTGTTCCTGCCTCACTCTGACGAGACGTGGAGGTTTAGACCTGGGTCGAGGATAAGACGTCAGTGGATGCACTTGACGGGTTGACTAGTGGTAGTGTTTTCCAGAGCTAGTGCCTCTTGTCCAGGCAGAGTTCACTCCACCTGTGTTGCCAGCCATGTGGTGGTCATGATGTGCAGTCGTACAGAGTTTCCGACCGTAGTGTTTTTCCATACCACGTTAGTTAGTAGCTTGCTTCCGCACTTTCCTGTGTAGGTAGAAGATATCATATATATATATATATATATATATATATGTTCTTCTGCCTGTTAGAGCCAGTAGGAGATTGGTAGTCCCTACTGAGCTTCTGTTGTGAAGCTCATCCCTTTCTTTTTCCAAGTGAGACTTCTCAGCAGCGGCAGGGCGTGCGCCGGGCGGAGGAGACAGGGCGGTAGTCGTCATCCCCATAGCTAGCAATGGTTCCCCCTTTCAGTTGTACGTCACCCTTGGGGTATGCCCCTAAGGGACTTGTTCTTCTACTGTCTTTACTTGTACTAGTTGTGTGTGTTGGGACTGTACCTAGAGCGATACGCAGCGGTCTCGCTCTTCTTTCCACTTATTTCCTTTACATATTCTATTAGACTCATGTTATAGCCCTTCTGGGTCCCCAAATCCATGGGTGGCGACCGCGAAAATCGGGTCCTCGGCTTGGGCTGAGGGTCGGGTTCTCAGGGTCGTTACAGGTAACAACCATTGAAGAGGTAAACCACAAAAAAAAGTTAACTATAGAAGAACTGATTGGTTCATTGATGGCCCACGAGTACCAAATGCATCAACAAGATGAAGGCACTTTAAAGAAGAAAATAAATGCACTAAAAGCTAGCCAAGGAGATAGTTCGCGAGAAGAGGAAGAACACAATGAAGCGTCTCCTAGAGAAGTAGATGAAACGACAATGCTTTCTAGAAGACTTCAAAGATTTCTATAAAAAAGTTTCCTACATCAAACTTAGACAAGAAAAAGTTTGCCAAAGGAGAAGCCCTAGAGAAGATTCAAACAATATGTTATGAATGCAAACAACCTCAGCATCTTAAGATTGACTGTCCTACACTCAAAAGGAGATAAAATCGAGACAAGGATAGAAAAACATATACCAGCCATAAGTACAAAAAGTATTCAAGGAAGAAAGTAATGGATACATGGGAAGACGAAGACACTCAGTCATCCTTATGCACCGAGTCAGAAAAGGAAGAAGATAAGACAAATCTTGCTTTGATGGTTGGCCATTAACAGGTACTATCTAACTCATCTTATGATTCTTTTGTTGAAAAGGATGATGATTATGCCATAGAAGATGTCTTCAAATAGTTATTTGAAAACTTTAAAAAGTTTTACAAAGAGTTAAAGGAGCTTAAAGAAGAACATGCTAAGACGTAGGGAGAAAATAATTGGTTAACTAATGAAGTTAAAAGATTAGTTGAATAAAATTATTAGTTGAAACTCGAGGTTAGTAAATTCACATAAAGGCATGAACCCATAACTACAAAAGAGATTGGTGAATCCTCTGGGACTAAAATAAATTAGAATCTAACAACCAATAATCAAATAATAAATAACAACTTCACAATTAATCGATTAAGGTTAGAAAATAATTGATTAAAAACCACTATAGAAAAATTGGTTAAAGGAAGAAAAACATTAAGAATGATTCTTGATATTCGAACTCATAATCGAAAGAGAGAATTAGGATATATTCCACCTGAAAATGAAGATACAACAATATATCCACCTATTTATCTATGCCAAAATTTGTTAAAGAATAAGTTAAAAGTGATGATGACTGTCATAACTATGGAAGACTTGGTTACAACCAATGGAATTTCCCTAAAAGGTTTAAGAAATAAGTTGTAAAGAAAACAAAAATAGTCGAAACCCAAGAAAAATTGGGTACCTAAAACATCCAAATAAATGCAGTAGTAGGTAGGTGCTAGAGCATCTAGAAGCAAATGGTATCTAAACAGTGACTGCTTTAAACACATGTCAAGAGACTGCCGAGCGTTCATCTCATTAACACCCAAAGAAGGTGGCACGATAACTTATGAAGGCAATAGAAAAGACAAGATAGTTGGAACAAATAAAACAAGCTTCATCGATAAGGTGATGTACATGGAAGGACTCAAATACAACTTAATCAGCATCAGCCAACCATGTGACAGGGGTCATAATGTACAATTCAAATCAAAGGAATGTATTATTACTTGTGCTCACTTAAAGGAAATATTGTTTATAGTAAGAAGAAAGCATAATATGTACATAGTTCATCTAGATAGCTAAAAGAACCAAATATCTGCTTAGCAATCTAGAAGGAAGAAGAGGCTAAATTTTGGCATAAGAGACATGGCCATACAAGCCAAGGCATTATATAGAAACTTTAGAAATGTCAATTTATAGAAGGACTACCAAAGCTTAAGTTCAAAGATAATTATGTATGCAGTCCCTGTGCTAAGGATAAGCAAGCCGAAAGTAGCTTCCGTAAGAATATTGTATCAACTCAACAACCATTGGAGCTACAACACATGAATTTATTTGGTCTTATTAGAACAAGAAGTCTTGGAGGCAAGAACCATGGATATGTCATCATTGATGACTACTCAAGATTTACATGTGTTTTTTTCCTTGAAAACAAATCTGAGACGTTCGAAGTATTTTTCAATTTTAGTAAGAAAGTACAAAGAGAAGGAAAATTTAAAATCATCAACATTAGAAGTGACAATGGTGGTGAATTCTAAACCCATGAGTTTAGAAATTTCTATAAAGATGAAAGAATTGAGGATAACTTCTCAACACCAAGAACCTCTTAGCAAAATAGAGTAACTAAGAGAAAGAATCAGACGCTACTGGATGTGGCAAGGTTAATGCTTTCTTAGTAGTCTTTGATAGATACTTCTAGGCAAAAACAATCAATAGAGTTTGCTATATAGTCAGTCGTGGTCTGATTAGGCCCATTTTAAAGAAGACATCTTATGAGCTCTACAGGAACAAGAAGCCTACAATCAGTCACTTAAAGCCATTCAGATGCAAATGCTTTATTTTAAATAATGGTAAGGATGACTTGGACAAACATGATCCTAAGAGTGGTGAAGACATATTTCTCGGATATGTTTTTAGACTCAAAGGTTATCGAGTGTTTAATAGAAAAACTTGTTAATAGAACAAACTATGGATGTTTTATTTGATGAGAGTAACCCTTCAGGGAAGGAAAATGTTCTTTGTAAAGATGATTTCGCAAGTGACTTGATAATTAGTGAGATTTCAGTAGAACAAGAAAATGATATGGAAGATCCTCCAATTGAGGAACTACAAATAAAACCTATGCAAATTCCTAATCTGTTAAAGGAGCTGAGATTTACTAAAGATCATCCTATGGAGAATATCATCTATGACCTCATTGATAAAGTACTTTTTTTTTTCAAAATTAAGGTTACCGGGTCGGCAACTAGGAAAGTTCACCCGCCCCCAGAAGGGGGGAATGTACCCACTCCACCAGCGCGATCAACCAGCACCCAAAATTTTATTCATAATAAGAAGATGGTAAGACAAAATCTCTGGGGCATACCCCTGCAGTACAGAGAAAGATAGTAATCAAGAGGACCTAAAAGAAGGAACACCAGTCTTATCTAAAGTTGTAGGTCCCCTACAGCTCATAGGTAACGATCTGAAATTTGTAAAAACCTCATTCTCTAAGCGCTGGCAGGCATAGAAAGCAAGGGAATCATCCAATTGATTAGCTTCTCTATACACATGGGAGATAGATGAGCCAGCCTTCTGAATTAAAGAGAGAGCAGGTTGCCACCACTGAAGACAATACCAAGTTGGAGGCACATATGATTTAATAGAATCAACAAGCACAACGGAGTCAGAATAAATGCTGGAGATCTTCAGACCATGCTCCTCAGCAAGTCTTAAACCATCACAAAGAACTTTGACTTCAGCTTGCAGGCTAGTGCCAATACCATAGGAAAAAGCAAAGGCCATGATAATATCCCCCATGGAATCTCTAACACAACCACCCTTGCCACAGATGCTTGGGTTTCCTTTGCAAGCACTGTCAACATTGGAACATAGTCCATGTAAAGGTGGGATCCAACGAAAAAGCTTAACACTAGCATTGAGCACGTTGGGTTTAAAACTCATACTACGAATGATTTGTTCTTGTTGTACAATGAGAATAACTTTAAAAGAGACTTGTTGAAGGGTAGTGGATATCTTAAATTTAATGTCCTCACAAATCTGCCTGACTGGTCTTCTGACCTGCTCAAATCTTAACTTGCATCGCTCCTTCGAGATCTGCTAGGTAATCAGGATGAAGCCATATAAAGAGATGAATCCATGGGGCAAGTTCAAATTTGAGATATGAACAATCCTCCAACATACTGTAGTGAACTGATCATTTACATGTAAGGCACTGTTGAGTAGAGGCCAAAATCAACGCTAGAGGCTGCTACCTAACTCATCTGTGAGCAACAGGTGGTTAAGGTCTTCACATTGCGGGATGCTGCAGTAGGAGCATCTAGAGGCCATTTGAATACCACACTCATGTTGTACTCTATAGATTTTGATTATCACAAAAAAATTAAGTTTAACTCATGTTCAGAAAATCACAAAACGTTATATATAATTCATGTTCATGTTCATGACCAAGCATTTATTTTATATTTATTTAATTTGAGGGTCTAATTTGTGTGTTAAGTGTGTAGTAATTTTGTCCAAAAGTCACATTTAAAGTGGATAATACAAAGTCCAAGACTTGGATAAAATAGCAAAGCCAAGACTGGAAGCTCAGCTGCAAAACTAACAATCAGACGACTGAAACGTAGAAATCGGTCAACTGGTAATGGAAGGCCAATCGATTGAAGGACAACCCAATCAATGGACAATCGATTGTGGAACAAAGGCAATTGATGGACAATTGATTGATGACCAAGTGGAAGTCAGATGACCGATTTGGGCAAATCGAACGATTGACTTAGCTAGTAGGTCTTGCAGTGGGACAGTCAAAAAGTTAGACGACTGACTTGAAAAAATTGGTCGACCGATTTACCAGTAGAAGCAAGGTGATTTTGGATATTCACGTTGTATCTTATCCAGTTGAAGTGCCAGTCGAAGTTGAGACAGAAGTCGGACAACCAACTTAAAGAAATCGGTCGACCAAATGTTCAGTCAATTTGCCAGTCGAAGTCCAATCGAAGCAAGGCAGAAATCGGACAACCGATCCGAAGAATTCGGTCGACCGATTCCGACAATTCCATATTCGAATTTTCCAAACAGAGTCCGGAGCTCCAATTCTTTCCAAACATAGAGGGACTCTTTGGGATTAAAAATACAACATGTTCCCATGTTTTGGAAGAAGTACAACATGCCTCCCAAATGTCATATCGTTCCCTAGAGTTTAAAGGAGGATCGTGAAGCCCTCGGAAGAGACAACTGACGCTCTGATCTTGTAGAAGCCTGAAGAACGAGTCTTCATTGTCCAAAGGCCTTCCAGACGTACTTGTAAGGTGTTTCTTCATCTGAAGGGCATGGACCTATTACTGATACTTGCAAGACCTCATTCAGAAGAGATCTATATCAGCCAATTCTTTAACTGAGTCATCGTTGTGCAAAGACGATCACAAAGGCCGACCTTCTGGAATAGGAGAACTCTACACCTTGCTGTTTAGATTGTTGTCCTCCTGTTCACGTTCTTTTCATTTGTTCTTTATTGAGCCCTGAACATATCTGTGTGTGTGTGCTCGGCTGTAAGCACGTCATTGTTTGTTGGTGTGTAGTGCGTGCGCGCATACACACAAGGTTCTCTCATCCCCAGGAAATGAGGTGGGGTTTGTGTTGTCCCCGTAAACAACCGTGTGTGTGGGTTTTTGCTTGTACGTGAGAAACAAGTCAGTGGAAATCCTCACAGGGGTATGGGGTAGTGGACGTAGATGCACATAGGGGTGTGTTTGTCGAGCCATTATAAATCCTACATGCATGCATGGTTTGTTCCATATTTTCTATCTCCGTTCTATACACGCTAGGATAGTTGGTTTCATCTATATACTTGTTTTATTCCGCTATGCATATCACATAATAGGTTTGATTAATTTAGTCTAATTGTTATGTGTTAAAAGAATTTTTATTGGGCGATAACCAATTCACCCCTTCCCTCTTGGTTGTCCATTGCATCCCTACACATCAACTCAGATATCCTAGAGTCAACTAGCAAAGCTCTGTTAACAATTTTCCAACACAAAAGAAAGGCCCTCCTAAGGAAAGTGTGGTGCCAAATCTTTTTAAAGGAGGGTCTGTGCACCCCAGGGGGTCTCAACAGGTTGTACGCCGATCTGAAAGTAAAACGATCATCACTGTTAGATGACCAAACACATACATCCTCGTCAATAGTAAGCTTAATGTCTTGAAGAATAGAAGTGTAGGGAAGCAGAAAGTGGATAGGGTGATTCAAATCCGTGAACACTTCAGAAATAGAGTCACGAAGGGCAGTGTTTGGATTTTCTAGGGATAGTCGAAGAGGAGCTTCACCAGCCCATTTGTCAAAAAAAAAATCCACAGAACACCCATTTCCAAAAATCCACCTAGAATTATCGTTAATGAGATCACTAGCAGCCATGTACACCTTTCTGGGAAGCCCCTGCAAAAGTTGTTGTCGGCCCCTAGCGTACCTATCCCAAAGAGACGTACCATGTTCCACATGCCAAAGCTGCTTGGTAACCAAAGAAAGTTGCACATGCCAAAGACTCCTTATTCCTAGACCACCCTCCTAGATAGGTCTTTGGATGACCTCCCAAGGGACCCAATGCCTTTTATGAGTACCATATGCACCATTTCAGAAAAAAGAGGCACAAGCTCTATCAATTAACTGAATGACAGCTTTTGGGAGAACTGTACTGACAGCCAAGTAAATTGGGAGAGAGTAAAGCATAGAGTTAATGAGAATGATCCTTCCAGCTTGAGATAATAGCTTGGACTTCCATCTTGTTAGCTTCGCAATAATTTTATCAAAAAGGCTTCTGAAATCTGCCACCCTCACATGGCCCTCTTTAAGAGAAATGCCCAGGTAATTAATAGCACCACTTTGTTGTCTAAAATCGGTGGGATCCTTAATCCTAATGGCCCCTCGCAGAGGCTTTTTTGGATAGAAGGAAGCTACTTTTGCTAGCATTGATTTTTTGGCGAGAGGAAATTTCATAAGCACTCACAAATTGTAGAAGACGAGATATGTTACTAGCATGACCATTTAAGAAAATGAGGGTGTTGTTAGCATACAAGAGGTGAATAATAATTGGGCATGCTCTAGGTCTTGCAAAAGGCTTAAGAGTACCATTTGAAAAAACATGACGAAGACCTCTACTATGAACCTCCTCCATGATGATGAATAGGGTCGGTGCAAGAGGATCACCCTGGTGCAGACCTCTTGTAGATTTGAAAAACCCAGTTGAGTGCCTATTGAAAGAGACAGAGAACCAGCAATTAGATATAAGCATACCTACTTAAGAGATAAACTTCGAACAAAACCCAAAATAGTGCAAGACAGCAAATAGAAATTCCCACTCAACGCGGTCATATGCTTTCATCGTCTATTTTAAAAATAACATTGTGACCTCTCACTTTGCGGCCCAAGTCCTTGACCAGTTGACAGGACAAAGAAACATTGTCTAGGAGGAAACGCCCTTTGACAAAGGCACCTTGCTCCTCAGAGATGATAGTAGGAAGAATGACCATCAGACGATCACAAATGATTCTGGAGATGATTTTATAGAAAAAATTACACAGGCTAATGAGGCAAAAGTCTCCAAAAGAGGAGGTGTCCTTGACCTTAGGGACAAGGGCAATGAGAGAAGCAGCAACACCCTGCGGTAAAGGAAAGCCCCTGAAGAAGCCCTGCGCAAAGTCCACCACATCCGCCCTTATAATATGCCAGCAAGTAGTATAGAAAATCCCAGAGAAGCCGTCAGGGCCTAGCGCACCATTGCCACTCATAGCCCAGACAACGCTCTTAACCTCGCTAGGCGTTGGAATAGTGGTAAGGCTTGTATTTTGAGCTTCAGAGATTACGCAAGGAATGACCTATAGGAGATCTTGATTAATCACATAATGCTCAGAGGATAAAACGTTCTAGAAATACCTAGCAGCAGCATCCCTCAAGGCCATCTGGTCCTCGCACCAAGTGTTAATGTCATCAATTTTAAGACGATGAATAAAGTTCTTTCTTATGTTGCCCTGAGCCACAGTGTGATAGAAGGTTGTGTTCCTATTACCATTATTGAGCCATTCCAACCGAGATTTCTGCGACCAGAAAGTTTCTTCACACCACAGAGCTTGCTTGAGTCTAGCCAGTGGTAAATTAAGGTTGGTTTTGTTGCTTTAAGTAGGAGCAAAGTCAAAGGAGTTCTCACAAGATGCTACCTCCTCCTCTGCAAATTTAATGTTTAGCTTGATGTCTCCAAAAGTATGAACATTCCAAGACTTGAGAGCAGCTTTCACAGACTTAAACTTCATATGTAACCTAATAGAGGGATTAGGATGCCAATAAGTAGCATCCCTCCAAGCCTCATCAACAACCTGTAGGAAAAATTCACTGGATGTCCACGTAGATTGGAAGATGAACCTAGCCAGAGGCTTTAAGGCATTAGCAACAGACAATAAGAGGGGGGGAGTGCTCAGAGGTCCTATTCAGTAAATGCTTGACTGAAAAATCAAGTAGGACATGGTCCAATCCGAGGACTGAAACACCTGATCTAGCCTTGCTTTCACCAACGCCATGCCTGTTCTTTTGTTGGACCAAGTGAAAGGAGGTCTGTTGTAGCTAGCATCAATCAAGGAGGAAGCAAAAATAAAGGCGTTGAGGTCCATCATAGAAGTGGCATTAGAGAAGCTTCCTCTAGCTTTATCAGAAGGTTGAGAAATGCAATTGAAGTCTCCACCCACCAACCAAGGTGCAGAGACTGAGTTTGCAAAAACTAGAAGGTCATCAAATAGTGTGTGTCTAATCATAGGGTCACAAGAAGCATACACCACTGCTAGAAAAAAAGGATATATCCTACCCTTTTTGTTAGCTAAAGTAACATGTTGAGGAGATGTATCAACAATTTCCATCTACATATCCTCATGGTTCTTAAGACTACGCCTGGAGGTGAGATCAGCAATTCCTCTGATATTCCATATAATGATAGAAGAATGATGATCAATTTATCCCCATGTAATTTAAATTAATTATATATTTATTTTGGTGATTAACAAAACTATATAAAGTTTAATCTAACATATTTTCTATGAGATTTGAGCACAGGAAATGAAACAAGGAATAACAAGCTAAATGGGTAAGTAGTATAGCAATGTAAGTACAAAGTATGAAAATTTCTAAGTACACATCGACTCTGTAGTTGTTATAACGATTTCCTTAGAATCATAACGATTTCCTCATTCACGTCGATTTGCCTCTCATAACGATTCGCTAAGAGATCGTAACGATCTGCTTCCATAACGATTTGCTAAGAGATCACAACGATTTGCTTCCATAATGATTCGCTAAGTGATTGCATTGATTACATAACGATTCACTAATAAAGCATAACGATTTGCTCTCATAACGATTCGCTAAGAGATCTCAACGATTTGCCTGTCACAACGATTTCTTAAGTGAGAACAACGATTTGCTCTCACAACGATTTGGTTATCGCAACGATTTCTTAAGTGAGAGCAACGATTTGCTCTCAAAAGGATTTGGTTATCGCATCAATTTCTTAAGTGAGAACAACGATTTGCTCTCACAACAATTTCTTAAGTGAGAACAATGATTTGCTCTCACAACGATTTGGTTATCGCAACGATTTCTTAAGTGAGAACAACGATTTGCTCTCACAACGATTTGGTTATCGCATCGATTTCTTAAGTGAGAACAACGATTTGCTCTCACAACAATTTCTTAAGTGAGAACAACAATTTGCACTCACAACAATTTCTTAAGTGAGAACAACGATTTGCTCTCACAACGATTTCTTAAGTGAGAACAGCAACTTGCACTCACAACGATTTCGGCTTCACAACGACTCGTTAAGTCTCATAACGATTTGATCTTTGTAATGATTCGATAAGTTACACAACGACTCTATCACTGTAACGATTCATTTAGTTACATAATGACTTGGTCGCCGTAACGATTCGATACAGCAAACAATGATTTACTCACATCATTTTATCTCTGACAACTTGCTCATAACGATTTGCTTATAGAGTCATAACGATTTGTCTATATAACGATTTGTATATGCATCGGTTTGCTTATAAGTGCACAACGATTTACATGGATATCAACACATTTGCATAACGATTTCATAAGTCATGCATGTAATGATTTCATGGAATATAACGTCTTGATATTTGAACTCATTTCTGAGTTCGTTGAAAAATCAAAGTCTTCACGTATATATTTCTGACAACCATGCATTTATTATGACTGAATATATCACTGCAGTGCATGCAAACGATATCTTCTATTTCCATACTTACACTGTAAACATCTTTTTAGAAGAACAAAATGGAACTTCCTTTTTGATATAAAATCAATCTAACGTTGACTGATAACAAGAGACAGCCTAGCAGTCTATTGTTTTAGCATTTAATGCGTGCAAGTCTCTGACAGCGTACCTCAATACAACGTTGGACAATATGGAAGATAACGGATATCAGAGAAGATCCTCTCTCTCTCTCTCTCTCTTGTTGCGTGCATGGAAAGCTAAAGACTGCTCTACAGTGGCATGTAGTCTAACGTAAACAAAAGCTTAGAGACAACGGGCACTTCAACGTTCAAATTTCAAATAGAAGATATATAAAGAAAATTGAAGCTCCAGAAGAACATACCGGGAAAACAGACAAAGTGTACAACAATTTTTGAAGTCTTCTGTGAGAAACCTGAAGAGCCAAGTCTTTCACTCTCATCTATTCTAGCTCTTGCTCTATGAGATTAGTGAAGATCCTTGAGAGAGCCTCCAGTACTGAGAGTGTTCCTCACTGTAGAACTTTCCCTCTCAGTCTTAGCTTCAGATCTAGCATTGTATAAGCTTGATCTAGGGGCTTGATCTCATTTCCACATTCTTGTGTTCTTGTGTTCCCTTCATGTTGAAGGAAGACCTGGGGGTTCCAGGGTGTGTGTTCCCTTCGAGTAGAAGGAAGACCTGGTGGTATCCAGGGTGTTGTAATTCCTCTTCGGGTTATGAAGAGAAGACCAGCTATGGCTGGGTGTGTAAGGGTCCATAAGGGGGACTGTACCCTTGGGTAGTACAAGCCTGAGTTGTTGCTCAGGGACTGGATGTAGGACTCCTAAGGAGAGGGGATCTGAACTAGGATAAATCCTTGTGTAGTGTGATTGCGTTTGTGTGTTTGCTGTTTATCTTTACTAACACTAACATCCATCGAAGTGTGTTTTGCGTGACTGTTTTGTGAACAGATTTTAGGTTCTCAATATTTTAAAAAATCTCATTCACCCCCCCCCCCTCTGGGCTTGCTAGCTGGGCAACAAGTGGTATCAAAGCTAGTCTCTTCGATAAAGAAGAAGATCCAACGATCTAAAGAGAAAAGATCAAATGGCAGCCCAAGGTCACTCCGAAGGTCAGTCAGTTAACAGGCCACCGCTGTTTGATGGAGAAGATTACACCTATTGGAAAACAAGAATGGAATACTTCCTACAAGGTTTCGACTTTCAAATTTGGTCAATTGTAGAAGAAGGAGACCTTCTAGTCACTAACGAGAAGGACAAATGGATAGAAGATGTTAGAAAGAAAATTTCTCTCAACTGCAAAGCTAAGAGCATATTATGTTGTGCACTTAGCAAGAGAAGAATTTAACCGAGTTTCAGCCTGCAAATCAGCGATGGAGATGTGGGAGAAGCTAAGAATCACATACGAAGGTACTGATAAAGTAAAAGAAACCAAAATAGACATTCTGGTGACACAGTACGAGAGGTTCCAGATGCAGTCAGAAGAAACCATTACACAGATGTTCAGTAGATTTACAGACATCACCAACGGGTTAACAGGACTAAGAAAAAGCTATGAGATGGGAGACATGGTAAGGAAAATCCTTAGATCTCTACCATCCTCTTGGACTCCCAAGGTAACAACTATAGAAGAAGCCAATGACTTGAAAAGGATGTCATTGGAGAAGCTCATTGGGTCCCTCATGGCCCATGAGATAAACATGGAAAGATTGGGAGAGTCATCAAGTAGAAAGAAGCACACGAATGCCCTCAAAGCAGCAGAAGATAGCTCTGGGGAAGAATCTGAGAACGAAGACAGTAGTATCAATCTGGAAGACGTTACTTCAAAAAGGGCAAAGATTTCAAGAAAACTGAAGCAAAGGACATCAAGAAAGGTGAGCCAATTTACTATGAATGTAAGAAGCCTGGACATATCAAGGTAGAGTGTCCAAAGCTCAAGAAATCTGAATTCAGAAAGAAGGACAGTTCAAGAAAACTGAGAAGATTCAAGAAGAAAGCCATGGCAGCAGCATGGGATAACAACACCGACTCTGACAGTGAGTCGAGCTCAAGTGAAGAAGAAGAAGAAGAAGCCAACCTGGCATTCATGGCCAACACAGAAGACAAGGTAACATCTGACTCATCCTTTTCTTCTTGTAATGATTCTGATTCAGATAACTTAGAAGAAGCATTTAATGAACTATACTGTAAATATAGAGAAGTTTGTAAATCACTAAGAGCCAGTAAGAAAAATCTCGCATGCCTAGAAAATACTAATTCAGATTTAAAATCTAAAAATGAGCAAATGGAAAAATAAATTAATGAACTAAAAAGGAGAAACAAATTACTGTGCGACGACTTGAAAAATAAAAATGAACAATTAGCAAATTTGGAAAATCAAGAAATGGTAAATAATTTAATACAAGAAGTCAACACGTTAACCATAGAAAATGAAAAATTATCAAGCACTCTAGAAAAATTTACAAATGGTAAAACTAGATTAATATTGAAAGGTGCTAGACGTCAGATAAAAAGAAACATGGATTAGGTTATACACCCACCGATGACGAAGAAACTAAAGTTTATCCTAAAATATATCCTACACCTAAATTCGTACCTGAACAAGACACAACATATAAGGCAAATCTTAAATACATACCAACTGAAGAAGTAACTAAGATGTCTTGATGTAGTCATTGCAATAAGCTAGGTCATATTAAAGCATCATGTCCTACTAAACATAAAATATGGGTAATCAAAAAGAAAAATGATGACACTAACCAACCAGGACCCAAAAGAACTTGGGTACCTAAAGCTTAATGTTTTTAATGCAGAGAAACCTTCGAGCATCCAAATGGTATTTAGACAGCGGTTGCTCAAGGCACATGTCAGGGAATAGGAAGCTATTTTCCCATTTAGAAGCTGAAGAAGGCACAGTCACCTATGGAGATAATGGAAAAGGGACTGTAATAGGCAGTGGTTCAGTAGGCAGCAAAGGCAAGACAGTCATTGACGAAGTTCTATGCATCAAGGGACTGAAGCACAACCCCATCAGTATCAGCCAGCTGTGCAACAAAGGACATCAAATCAGATTTCAAGAGTCAAAGTGCAGCATTGTGAAGGATGGTTCAATCATCTTTGAAGCCAACAGAGAAAAGAACTTGTACGTGCTCTATCTAGAGGAACTAAAATATCAGGACATTTGTTTGGCAGCAAATAAAGAGCAGTCAATAGAACTGTGGCACCGAAGACTAGGTCATTGCAGTCTTGATGGCATGAGAAAATTGATCAAGAGAAGCTTGGTGGAAGGTCTACCCAAAGTAAGTACAAAATTGAATAGTATCTGCGGACCATGTGCAAAAGGAAAGCACACCAAATCATCCTTCAAGTCAAAAAACACTGTAACAACCTTTAAACCCTTAGAACTCCTTCATATGGACTTATTTTGGCCAATGAGGACCACCAGTCTTGGAGGAAAGAATTTTGGATTTGTTATAGTAGATGATTACTCCATATTCACATGGGTATCATTCTTGGAGCATAAAGATGATACATTTGAAAGTTTTGTAAGCTTCAGTAAAAAGATTCAGAAAGATAAGAAGTATAACATTATCAGTATTCGATCGGACCATGGTGGAGAATTCCAAAATGAGAGATTTGCTAACTTTTGTGATGATCAAGGCATAGAGCACAATTTCTCAGCACCAAGGACACCACTGCAAAATGGAGTTGCTGAGAGGAAAAATAGAACCCTGTTGGATATGGCAAGGACGATGCTATCAGATTATGATTTGTCAAGGTATTTTTGGGCTGAAGCAGTCAATACAGCTTGTTACATTATCAACAGAGTGATGATCAGGCCTATCTTGAAGAAGATAGCATATGAACTGTACATGGGAAAGAAGCCGAAGATCAGTCACTTCAGGACATTCGGATGTCCATGTTTCATCCATAACAATGGCAAAAGAGATCTTGGTAAGTTAGATGAAAAATCAGATGAAGGTATCTTCATGAGGTATGCTTCTAAACCTAAAGGCTATAGAGTATTTAATAAGCGTACTTTGTTAATTGAACAATCAGTACATGTTATTTTTGATGAAACTAACCCTTCCTTGAGAAAGGAAGAAGATAGTGATATTGATGATATAGATGAATTGTCCAAGAAATTAAAGAACACATCCATCGAGGACAAGGAAGATCCATCTTTGGAAGATCTACAACAAAAGGATAAAACCCACAATAATCTTCTAAAAGAATGGAGACACAAGAAAGATCATCCACCAGAAAACATCATAGGTGATCCATCTATAGGGGTAAGGACAAGAGGTAATGTAATTCCTTGTGACTATCTAGCTTTTGTTTCACAGATAGAGCTTAGGATAGTCAATGAAGCTCTCTCTGATGAATCTTGGATTTTAGCCAAGCAAGATGAATTAAATCAATTCAAGAGAAACCAAGTATGGTCCCTTGTTCCGAGACCATCAGATCATCCTGTTATTGGCACCAAATGGGTGTTTAGAAACAAATTGGATGAAGCTGGTGTGATCATAAGAAATAAAGTCAGACTGGTAGCTCAAGGCTATTCCCAAGAGGAAGGCATAGATTTCGATGAAACCTATGCACCTATAGCTAGACTTGAGGCTATTACGATTCTACTTGCATATGCATCCGCATTAGACTTGAAATTATTTCAAATGGATGTTAAATCTGCTTTTCTAAATGGTTTTATTAAGGAGGAAGTTTATGTAGAACAACCTCCAGGTTTTGATGACATTGATTTTATGAATCATGTATTTAAGTTGCACAAAGCATTATATGGATTAAAACAAGCACCAAGAGCATGGTATGAACGTTTAAGTGCATTTCTATTAAACCATGGTTTCATTAGAGGTCAAGTAGATAGTACATTATTTGTTAAGTCTAAAGTCAAACATATTCTGCTTATTCAAATATATGTTGATAATATAATATTTGGTTCTACTGATGAATCCCTTTGCAAGTATTTTGAAAAGCTCATGCAGGGAGAATTCGAGATGAGCATGATGGGGGAGCTCAACTACTTCCTTGGATTGCAAATCAAACAAGGAAAGGAAGGAACTCACATCTGTCAAACCAAGTACACCAAGGAGTTGCTAAAGAAATTTGGATTCGAAAATAGCAAGCCACTGTCAACGCCTATGAGCACATCAACAAGAATGGATAGTGATAAGGATGGTAAGAAATTAGACCAAAAGATCTACAGAGGTATGATAGGTTCACTACTATATTTAACTGCTAGTAGACCTGACATACTATTTAGTGTTTGCATGTGTGCTAGGTATCAGGTAGACCCCAAAGAATCTCATTTAATTAATGTCAAAAGAATTTTTAGACATTTATCAAAAACCCATGACTTAGGTTTATGGTATCCAAAATCATGTGAAATTAATTTAGTAGAATACTCTGATGCTAACTACGCTGGATGCACAATAGATAGGAAAAACACCAGTGGCTATTGTCAATTTCTTGCAGGATGTCTAATCTCGTGGTCCTCAAAGAAACAAAATTCAGTGGCATTATCTACAACAGAAGATGAGTACGTAGCTGCTAGAAGTTGTTGTACACAACTCCTATGGATTAAACAACAACTTGAGGATTATGGACTCCAGATCAAGACAATTTCTTTATTATGCGACAACACCAATGCAATAAATCTAACCAAGAATCCAGTGCAGCATTCAAGGACTAAGCACGTTGAGGTTAGATATCATTTTATTCGTGATCATATAGCTAATGGTAACATAGATATTTCTTTCATTAATAATAATAATCAGTTAGCAGATATCTTCACAAAGGCCTTACCTGAAAAGAGATTTACTTCTCTTAGAAGGGAATTAGGCATGTATAAATTGTGAAAGAATTATCTGTATAAAACTAAAATATAAATTTTTAGAATATCATTTATTTTTCCCTCCTTGAATTTAAGCAAAATTTCAAATGTTGCCTGCTTGTTTAAATATCCTTGACGGTTTGTAATTTAAAATATATATATATATATTCATCGAACTAGTCATTTTGTCATTTTCTACCATCATGACGCCTCCAATTTCGAAAGGTCTCTTTATTCATATATCCCGAAATCTGTGTGGCAATGATTCACCTCCCACCTTCATCTTTCTCTTTCTTCTTGGCTGAGGCGATACCCTATCGACTCCGGCATCGACTCTTGAGATTTCAAAGCATCCAACTCCTTCCCGCCGGAAATTTCTTGAGGGTTCCTATTCCAATCCTCTTTCCAGTCCTCCAGAAACTCTTCCCATCCAAAACCATGGCCTCTTCTGGTGTATCCGGTAGCATAGGGGACTATGGAGCTGAATTTCTCACCGCCGAGCAGCAGGAAAGGTTTGCGACCGTGAAGACTAAGCTGTGCGGTCACAAAGTAGCGGATGTGGTAGATTTACGGAAAAATGGAGTGGGCAGCATCGTCGCAGCTATGGACAGATTGGGGTGGACGAAGATGGCTACCTTCTCAGAAGTAAGTTATCCTGACCTAGTAAAGGCGTTTTATGTATGTCTGAAGACATAAGAAGATGGGACCTTGACTTCCATGGTCAAGGGAACTCAGATTAGGGTCACACAAGAGTTACTAGCATTAATCTTCGGTGTGACTACTTCCGGTCACAGTGGAGTTCACACTGTGGATATCCAGGCAAAAGGATTAGGGATTGTTGGTCCTAAATACAAATTGAAGGACGGGAAGCTAGATATCAACCAGTTGAATGCATTTAATCGTCTTTTGCACTTTATAGTTTGTCAAATTTTGGTTCCCAGAAGCGCTACTTTTTCAACATGCACCAAAGCAGACTCAGATTTAATGTTCTGGGCCATCCAGAATCAGGAAATCAATTTGGCCGAAATCATTATGGAAAGGATGAAATTTGCAAGTGCACAGGTATGGGATAAGAAGAGTAAGCTGAATGTGTCTCTACCCTATGCCCATCTCTTAACTAAGGTATTTCAGCCTTATGACATCAATGTGGTAGGAGATGTTTCTGAGAAGATGGGGCAGGCTATCCGCAGCAAGAACTTAAGGAAAAGCGGATTTTTAGTTGTAAATGGTGTATGGTCAAAGACCTCTGTGGCTGAAGGTGAGGCCATTATTGGTGAAGCCCAAGAAGTCCAGGAAGAGGTAGGAGAAGCAGCTGTAGTAGCAGCAGTCCAAATGGTTCAAGAGGAATCAGCAACAGCAGCACCAGCAGCAGCACTTGCAGCAGTACCAGCAGAGGAAGCTAGAGCAGCAGTTCCAAGTATTCCAGAATAGCAGGAACAGATTCCATCAGCTCAGGAGGAACCAAAAGCAGTAGCAGCAGATGTTCAGGTTAATGCAGCAGCCAGCAAAATTGAGGATCTCTTGCCTGAGCAGATTGAGCCCGTTGGGTAATGTTCAGAAGTTGTTCCTCCTTCTTCCCGAGTAGCCTTAGTACTCAGGGATGTACTGGACTCCATCCATAGCACTTTAGGGGAGCCAGTAATTAGTGATGATCAAGTAACAGAAGTTGTGGCATCAGGCCACACTGCAGAAAAAGTGATGGAGGAAGCTCCCAGTCAGGGGGAGCAAGCAGTTGCTCATAAAAATGTAACAATGGAAGATGCTCCTATTGAGGGGGAGCAATCTATTGATGAGGAGGCAGCTCCTCAGGGGGAGCACACCGAAAGTGTCCCTATGAATAATGAAGAGCATGTTGAATTCGAGGAGCCCATTGCAAGGGCATATAGCAAAAGGAAAAGAGTAGCACATAAGAGGCCCAAGGAGAAGCAGCTGAAGATTCAGTTGAAGCCCCTTGTTAAAAGGCTTAATGAGCAAGGCAAGACTCTCACATCTCTGCAGTCTGATATTCAGTCTATCATTATCAGCCAGACCTCAGCATCAAACGAGATTGGAGCCTTGTCCACTGAGGTACATAACTTGAGAGATGATTTTAAAATGTTCAAGCAATTATGCAGATTGATGAAAGGTGAGTTTGACAGTGTCAAGAAGCTTATCTCTTCGAGGGTGCAATCCACCTCTGCCCCTCCAGTTCACTCTTCTGCTGCACCGGTTAGTAGTGCAGGGCCATCAGGGCCAAGGCCAGCAGACGAAAATGCAGGGCCATCAGGGACAATTGTAGTAGAACCAGCAGGGCCATCCAGACCATCTGAAGATGTAGCAAGGCCATCAGGGCCATCTGAAGTTGTGGCAGGGCCGCCAGGGCCAATGATCTCCGAGGGTATGACTCCAAGAGTAGAAGAGCCTGCAGCTGCTCCCGAAGCCCCTGAATCTTCATCTCTTGCTACACCAGCCCCTCCTTCACCACCCTCTTCATCCACAGCACCTCCAGCACCCATCACCTTCAAACAACCTATGCCTCGAACCATCTCTTTCCCAACTCCTTTTCCATCTCAACCCATTTCATCTCCTACTATCTCTCAAATATTTCTCCACCTTCACCTGTATGTGAAGATCCTCCAGTTTTCTCCTCAGGAGATGGAGCATCATCCTCTTCTGGCCCCTCTTCAGCCAGATCATCCACCAATTTTTCTCCAAGTTCTCTCCTTCATCCTCCTACTCCACCCTCTTCTATCACATTCATTTCTGAAAATCCACAACTTGCCAGTGCTTTTCTAAACAACTGTGAGAATGAGTTGAAGCGCACCACACTCATCTCAATCCTGGCAGTTGCTATTCATGTTCACAGGATTGATTCCTCTAGTCCTGTTCAGAAAAAGAGGAAACTCTCATCCACCCTAGCTCTTCCTTTCGAACCTAAGTTTCCTCCTCTTTGGTACTCCCTCACTGTTGAAAATCGAAGGAGACCAATTTATTGTGAATATCTCCAAAAGTGCATTTTTTCCACCACTTTTGGCATTCCCTTTCTCAATCTAACTGATCACCTCAACATTGTCCTTCCTTATTGCCATATTCCCAAAGCCGACCAATAAAAAATCTTCCAAATGGCTGAGTGCAAGACTGAGGATTAGTGGGCTAAAGGGCACAAGGGTCTCTACAGCAAATATCTTCTTGCCAAGTCAGATAGCACTCCTCCCCGGGATCACCCACTCACCCTCTCTGAGTGGTTTGTGTTTCACCATCAAGCTCTCTGGGCCCCTTTCATTCTCAAAGAAATACGGATCGCAAGGTACTTCCAGCTGTACAATGATTTTCGATATCTCAACAAGCTACCTGAAGTACAGTTTGGCCAATTCCATGGAGCTATTGCCACTCTTCGAGCTGAAAATCCGGTCAATTGCTCCTTCACAGTGGACTTCACAACCCTGAAATTGCCTGAAAAAGTTTTCTTCCCAAGCTACACTCCTTGGTGTTGGATTCCTCTGCTGACTCTCATGCTTTTGAGAGATTTGCTCGAGTAATGGGAAGAATATCAGCTCAGCAGGGTCACCTCCCCTCCTTTCAAAGGTTTATTTTCTGAGAATTTCATCTGGGCCACATCTCTTCTGAAGTTCTTGCTCCACTCATTTCTGAATGTGAAATGCTTTCTCCCACATATTGGGAAAAGTGTGACGGAATGCCTCGTTCAAGCCCATTAAACCACTAACAAACTTGATCCGAGTCCGCCTCCCGCGAACGGGCCGAAGCCTCGCAAGGGATATCATACACACATCCGTGAAAACACAAAGGAACACACCTGATCGCATATATGATTCACCAACTCATATATAATGTACATGATTTACATAGCCAAATTTCAACAAAAGTACAAGAAAGTACAGGAGCCTGGGGCATACCCCGAGGTAAACTAGTACAACAGAGAAAAGAAACTACACTACTGGAGGTGTTGGTCCAACACCGCTGCGACGCGGCTCCGAACTGGACGACGATAATGAAACGTCCTCCTCGCCCTCACCTGTGGGGGGTAGGGGTGAGCCTCTCTAGTCACTGGCTTAGTAGGGAACTCCCCCAACACCGAGCAAACCAAAAACACAGGTACGGAAGCAGTAAACTGCGCTAGCAATTTATAGAACAACTAAGCAGGATATTAAAGCTGTAAATGTACTCACCGTTTGCCGACTATGTAAAATAACTGTATTAAATAAACGGAAAACCCAAACAGGTGTATGAGCTACAGTAGAGACTACCACACACGAGCCACGTGAACTGGTTCGCGACACCAGTGACTGACTCAGACAAACTAACACAGGTCTACCTCTCAGTCTCGCAGCCATGGACGAAAGGTTCAGCTGCTGCTCCACGTGGAAAAGTCAAACAACTGTGGAGACCAACTAAACACCACTCCTGCAGACACACAACTGCAGGCCCATGCCTGGCACCTTTAGGGTCTCTGGCTGGAGCACCCTAGAGTGAGGCATTGGAAAAGGACTAGCTGGGGACCAGTGTCGACTACCGGTGTCCGTACCCCCAACTAAGAGCGCGCTACAAGTGACTAAAAACAAACTCAAGAGTCACTGTCCCACTGTCGTCTTTCCCTCAACCGGACGTACAACTCAAAAAAAGGAGTGAGGGTGTCCAGGACAGACGACACAGACCCCGACGGTACAACACAAGTACCGGGATAAAGCCCCGAGCTAACAGCCTGGCTTACAGAGAACCTGGGGCACCCAACTAGAGAGGTAACCACGGTAGGCGTCGTACTACTTGCCATGCACACAGAAACACGTGCACGTCACACACAAACCACGTGAAACGTCACGTAAACCTCAAGTAAGAACTGTCCACAACACGTGAACACAACACTGTTGCATGTACATCACGCAACTACGCAAAGAATCAGCTAGCTACACAACCGAAGTGCTGGCTTCTAGAACCATGCACTCTCAGAGTGCCACAAGTGCCAATGCACCACACGATATTACCAAATACATCGAATAATAACAACCGGAAAATCATATTACATAAATCATGCATATTCAGACCACTTGGCTGTGGTCACGACATGGGCTTGTGTCGCCTTCATAACGCGACAGCCCGATAGGTCGCCTTCAACACATTAACACGACATACAACCAAGTCGCGTTCATAACCTTAATGCGACAGATCGGCCCGTCGCCACCTGATCGCGACAGGGGACTCTGTCACCTTAACAGATGGAAACCCTAATCCGGGATCCCCTCCACGGATTACCAATCCACACCATGCAAACCACCCTTAATTGGTGGTTTTCATGCTTTAATGGGTTCCTAGGCATGATATCTATTATGTAGAAAGCGTTAAACTGATCAAACCCTACATTCCACACGATTCTCGCAGAAAAAACGGGAAGAGTCACCCTACCTCGCGAAGAACATGTGATACCATGCTCCCCCGGCATTCCTCTCGCTCCACGCGAGCTTCCCACGGCACAAGCACGCCGAAAACACGGATTTCCACTAAAAATCACCGCAGCTCCCCTTCCCCTGGCCGAGCAGAACTCACTGCAATTCTGTCCGGCTGGGGTTTCTTAAAAACACCCAGCGGTTGAGAACGCGACATATCATCGCGTCGCGACCTGATCGCGACAGACCTAGGCGTCGCCTTCCTACATGCCGCTCTGCGCGCTACACGTGGCGCACATGCAGACGATCAACGCCCCAAGGCGGCCACCATAACTCGACGGTCACCTCAGTCGTGTTCAGAACGCGGCACTCCTTCTTGTCGCAATGACAGGCTGATGATACAAGGGTGCTACAGGCCCATACTATCGGCCCAATAAGCCCTTGAAACACGCACACGTACCATACACAAACCACATTGGCCTCACGATAGCCATCACAACCACTAAACACAGGATCCACGACGATCCGAAAAATGCACGACATTACAAAAAGCATTACAATCAATCTGCTCTTCAGTTGGAATCGTTAAATTCTTCCTTGGTCAAGTCAGGCAAGCCACCTCTCTCTACTGAAGCCTTCCTGGATTTGAATTCCATCAATCCCATTCAGGAACTGTTTGTGCAATGGGTCGAACGGTACAAGCTATTTTTGGCCTTGAAGAAAGATCTTCTGCAGCATCAGATTCACTACCCTGTCAACATCAATCAATTTCTTCGGTTTGCCAGCTTTGGATCCTTCCTCTTCTTCAAACAATCTCTTGGCAGAGAAGAATATGCTAATTTTCTAGAAGAACAGCGCCAACTTCACATCAAGAAGATGCTTCCAGACATGGGGCCATCTTACTCTATTGCTTCTGGGGTTTTCCAGATCTATTTTGAGGAGCAGGAAAGCAAGGCCTTGCGCATTATTCAGCGGCATGCCTCCCTTCTATCTCCTGCCTTCTACCTTTCTGTAACCTCCCAAGATTCATAGAAAAGCTCTTTGCTCTTCTCTCTATTTTATCTCTCTTCTTTGTCTCACTCATATCTTTTTGCTTAATGACAAAAAGGGGGAGAAATTTAGTTCTTCTGAATTAAATCTCTTATATTTCCGCAATTTTGTTTAGATTCATTTCAGATCATCTATGCTTATTGTTAAGTTTTGTCATCACCAAAAAGGGGGAGATTGATGATCAGTTTATCCCCATGTAATTTAAATTAATTACATATTTATTTTGGTGATTAACAAAACTATATAAAGTTTAATCTAACATATTTTCTATGAGATTTGAGCACAGGAAATGAAATAAGGAATAACAAGCTAAATGGGTAAGTAGTATAGCAATGTAAGTACAAAGCATGAAATTTTCTAAGTACACATCGACTCTGTAGTTGTTATAACGATTTCCTTAGAATCATAACGATTTCCTCATTCACATCGATTTGCCTCTCATAACGATTCGCTAAGAGATCACAACGATCTGCTTCCATAACGATTCGCTAAGAGATCGCAATGATTTGCTTCCATAACGATTCGCTAAGTGATTGCATTGATTTCATAACGATTCACTAAGAAAGCATAACGATTTGCTCTCATAACGATTCGCTAAGAGATTGCAACGATTTGCCTGTAACAACGATTTCTTAAGTGAGAACAACGATTTGCTCTCACAACGATTAGGTTATCGCAACGATTTCTTAAGTGAGAACAACGATTTGCTCTCACAACGATTTGGTTATCGCATCGATTTCTTAAGTGAGAACAACGATTTGCTCTCACAATGATTTCTTAAGTGAGAAGAACGATTTACTCTCACAACGATTTGGTTATCGCAACGATTTTTTAAGTGAGAACAACGATTTGCTCTCACAACGATTTGGTTATCGCATCGATTTCTTAAATGAGAACAACGATTTGCTCTCACAACGATTTCTTAAGTAAGAACAACGATTTTCTCTCACAGCGATTTTGGCTTCACAACGACTCGTTAAGTCTCATAACGAAAGGGAAGAAAAAGGTAAGGCTAGGGCAAAGAACTCATGGAGAAAGACTAGGTAAGGACATGAGAGGGAAAGTTCAGTCAATCACACCAAATGTAGATCTGAAGGGCAAATAACCTGGCTCCTTTGAGTCATAAAGAGTACTCACTGAAATCTGAAGCCCAAATGTAGATAAAATCACACCAAAACCTCAAAGGCAAGGCTAGGGCAAAGAACTCATGGAGAAAGACTAGGTAGACAAAGATGGAGATGATGCAGAGAAAGAAGGTGCCCTTGGTTGTCCTAACAACAATATTTATAGCCTCTCAAAGTTGAAGGATTTTTCTTTAAAAAATCCCACCTCCTTGAGAGCTAAAAATTATGTTGCCCAGCTAGCAAGCCCAGAGGGGGGGTGAATGGGATTTTTTAAAATATTGAGAACCTAAAATCTGTTCACAAAATAGTCACACAAAACACACTTCGATGGATGTTAGTGTTAGTAAAGATAAATAGCAAACACACAAAGGCAATCACACTACACAAGGATTTATCCTGGTTCAGATCCCCTCTCCTTAGGAGTCCTACGTCCAGTCCCTGAGCAACAACTCAGGCTTTCACTACCCAAGGGTACAATCCCCCTTATAGACCCTTACACACTCAGCCGCAGCTGGTCTTCTCTTCACAACCGAAGAGAAATTACAACACCCTGGATACCGCCAGGTCTTCCTTCTACTCGAAGGGAACACACACCTTGGAACCCCCAGGTCTTCCTTCAACACGAAGGGAACACAAGAACACAAGAATGTGGAAATGAGATCAAGCCCCTAGATCAAACTTATACAATGCTAGATCTAAAGCTAAGACTGAGAGGGAAAGTTCTACAGTGAGGAACACTCTCAGTACTGGAGGCTCTCTCAAGGATCTTCACTAATCTCAGAGAGCAAGAGCTAGAATAGATGAGAGTGAAAGATTTGCTCTTCAGGTTTCTCACAGAAGACTTGAAAAATTGTTGTACGCTTTGTCTGTTTTCCCAGTATCTTCTTCTGGAGCTTCAGTCTTCTTTATATATCTTCTATTTGAAATTTGAACGTTGAAGTGCCCGTTGTCTCTAAGCTTTTGTTTACGTTAGACTGCATGCCAATGTAGAGCAGTCTTTAGCTTTCCATGCACGCAACAAGAGAGAGAGAGGATCTTCTCTGATATCCGTTATCTTCCATATTATCTAACGTTGTATTGAGGTACGCTGTCAGAGACCTGCACGCATTAAATGCTAAAACAATAGACAGCTAGACTGTCTCTTATTGTCAGTCAACGTTAGATTGATTTTATATCAAAAATAAAGTTCCATTCTGTTCTTCTAAAAAGATGTTTACAGTGTAAGTATGGAAATAAAAGATATCGTTTTCATGCACTGCAGTGATACGTTCAGTCATAATAAATGCATGGTTGTCAAAAATATATACGTGAAGACTTTGACTTTTCAACGAACTCAGAAATGAGTTCAAATATCAAGTCGTTATATTCCATGAAATCGTTACATGCATGACTTATGAAATCGTTATGCAAATGAGTTGATATCCATGTAAATCGTTGTGCACTTATAAGCAAACCGATGCACATACAAATCGTTATATAGACAAATCATTATGACTCTATAAGCAAATCATTATGAGCAAGTTGTCAGAGATAAAACGATGTGAGCAAATCGTTGTTTGTTGTATCAAATCGTTACGGCAACCAAGTCGTTATGTAACTAAATGAATCGTTACAGTGACAGAGTCGTTGTGTAACTTATCGAATTGTTACAAGGATCAAATCGTTATGAGACTTAACGAGTCGTTGTGAAGCCGAAATCGTTGTGAGTGCAAATCATTGTTCTCACTTAAGAAATCGTTGTGAGAGCAAATCGTTGTTCTCACTTAAGAATTCAATGCGATAACCAAATCGTTGTGAGAGCAAATCGTTGTTCTCACTTAAGAAATCGTTGCGATAATCAAATCATTGTGAGAGCAAATCGTTGTTCTCACTTAAGAAATCGTTGTGAGAGCAAATCGTTGTTCTCACTTAAGAAATCGTTGCGATAACCAAATCGTTGTGAGAGCAAATCATTGTTCTCACTTAAGAAATCGTTGTGACAGGTAAATCGTTGCGATCTCTTAGCGAATCGTTATGAGAGCAAATCGTTATGCTTTCTTAGCGAATCATTATGAAATCAATGCAATCACTTAGCGAATCGTTATGGAAGCAAATCATTGCGATCTCTTAGCGAATCGTTGTGGAACCAGATCGTTGCGATCTCTTAGCGAATCGTTATGAGAGGCAAATCGATGTGAATGAGGAAATCGTTATGATTCTAAGGAAATCGTTATAACAACTACAGAGTCGATGTGTACTTAGAAAATTTCATGCTTTGTACTTACATTGTTATACTACTTACCCATTTAGCTTGTTATTTCTTGTTTCATTTTCTGTGCTCAACTCTCATAGAAAATATGTTAGATTAAACTTTATATAGTTTTGTTAATCACCAAAATAAATATGTAATTAATTTAAATTACATGGGGATAAACTGATCATCAAAGTACACTCCTTAATCGAGGAGATACTATAAAATCGAGGTGCATGATGCACGATCATTGCATCAAAAGCCTCAAGAAGCATGAAAAAATGATGGTGTCCATGTGGAAAAAGTTGCAAGCATCATGCAGAGAAAAGAATGCACGAGATGTCACCTTCCGTGTTCGCGAGGCGCAGTGTCATTAAAGCCATGAAGTGATACCCCACCAAGGGGCAGGTCATTGAGTGGCATCTAAATTGTGAAGACCCAATCCTTACTTCTATCTTGAGGGAATGTACTCTCCAAGCTAACTTCATTTAACTCGGGAGTATAAAAATAAATAGAGAGGAAAAATCTCAAGCCTTTGGCCTAAACTGTAAGGCCTAACTGCTAAATCTGGAATAATATATAAAAGCTTAGTTACTAAACTTCGACCCACTTACTGAGAGCCTAGATGGTAAGCACGGCCCAAGAAATGCTATAGAGCCCCGAATTGCCACCCATGTGAAGGGCTCCCTAACTCAGCACAAAGTCTTAGGAGATAGCTTGAGACAAGTGGAAAGCTCCCAAAGTTACATCTTTAGAATGCGTTATGATAAGAAGTTAACTCGGCTCAAATCTATCTGATAGATCGGCAGGACCTTAGCTCTGTCTAAAAGAGAGCGAAACACCGAAGGCTCCTACCTGACATTTTGGTCAACAATCCCCAAGTTGACGATTACTTAGGAGGACGTGGAGCTGTAAAGAGGGAAGCAAGGGTCACACACGATTGCCCCATGATCATGATCCATAAATCCCATGATGGATTATAGTGCCCATGATGGCCTCTCCCTTGGGAGGTTATACCCATGAATCGGCCTTGACGATAACTATGTTGTAGAAGATCGTCTAGGAAGGCCGACTGCTTTTATAATCCCCACTAATAGCCTTCGGAAAGATAAGTCATTCTTCGTACTCAAATTGATGATGAATGATCTCGAATCACCTTCCATTTGTCTTGTAGTTTTGTTTGCTCGCCCTAACTTAAACATTATAGAGTTATTCTTAGGAGTCACCTCTGAGGATGCTAATCCTTTGTCCTTCTGTTTGCAGATCCAATTTTAGAGAGCTCGAGTGCCACATAATTTTCCAAATCTCAAGACAATTGGGCGTTTTGCGCAAATATTCGAGATCACCCTCTTCAAACCAAATTAGTTGAGATGGTGACCCGGAGGAAACAGAGGTCAAAATTGAGGAAGGAAAGGTTGACATTTTGGGGGACAAGCATGCAAGATCATCGTCTATGCATCGTCCGATTGGTGCGTTTCCGAGCTTCAGAATTGGGTAGCTCCTCCCTGGGCCCCCCACACGTATGTGCCTCCTCCAAGGCTCTCTTATCTACCCTGTCGGACGGATACCGCTAGTGGGGTGGGGGTTGAGAGAAGGGGGAAGGAGAGGAGGAAGAGATGGCGGGCGTCTCTGGCGTTGGGTTGTCATGGAGCTCCAATATCTCCCTCTGCCCGGTCCCCAAGCCTTCTCCCGCCAGCCGCCCCGTCTCCTCTGTGGTGAAGATGGCGGTCTCCGTCGAGAAGAAGCCCTTCTCGCTGCAGAAATCCGAGGAGATATTCACCGCCGCCAAGGTCTCTCCTTTTTCCGCGTTTCCACCGTCGCTTTTGTTCTCACCTTTTCTTTCTTCATTCTCTCCAGTTTTTTTGAAGCCTTAATTTGGGTTCAAGGGGGTTGCTGCTGTTTTGTGTTCTTGGCGTTACTGATGGTAGGATTTTGTGATGACAGGAGTTGATGCCCGGAGGCGTGAATTCGCCTGTTCGGGCCTTCAAGTCGGTTGGTGGGCAACCTATTGTGTTTGATTCTGTCAAGGGCTCCAGAATGTGGGATGTGGATGGAAATGAGTACATAGATTATGTTGGTTCATGGGGACCCGCAATCATTGGCCATGCTGATGACAAGGTATGAATTATGAAGATCTCCGCCGCTTATTTGCTTAGTTTGTGTAACCTCCATCATTAAATGGACGCATATGAAGTATTATCCTTTGTCTTTTAAATGTCACGACCAGCGATGTCAATCATTTGCTTGTATTCTCGAAGGAAATGACTTACTTCCAAAATAAGTTTGGCATCAGTGCTGAGCAATACCTAATAGCATAATAAAAACTTCTTCAAGAGCTATAGGACGCAGCGAGGGATAGGTTATACATGGTGACATTTTCCTTTTTTGGATAACAATTTTCTGTGAAAGTCCCGATATGGTTCTCACAATGTGCTTGTGCATCCCTCCCAAATCCATGTGCCCGTGGCAGTTTGTACCTGGGATCTGGCTTTCTATGTGACAACTCTGGGGCATTATAGATTCTTGTATTATCAATAGCTCCCAAGATCTATATGAATGCCGTGTAAGTGGGGAAAGGATAGAGATTTTCTGTTCAGTTTGAGGAGCAAAGTCTAAGAATGTAACACGAGTGAGGAGTTGACAAGAGACATAACATCTTGCCCAGATACTAAAAACAGCAGAGTGCATGTTTTCCTTGGAAATAAGGATGAGGGATTACTAGGAAAGGGTAAAATATGAATAAAGAATTGTTCAGAGGTTTAAAACTTTAAATGACCAACAATGTGTACGAAGCACTTCAAGTTGTTCCAGGATTGCAAACTTATCCGACATGGCACCTAACTTGCCAATCATGCTTGTGCAAACATGTGGTACCATAACTTGGGAACTGTTGTCAAGGAGGTTAATATCTTCACATGTGTAGAAACTGATGTGGATACCCTGGAATCATAAATTTGCTTTATATCCAGGTTATCTGTTGTAAGATTAGGCTATCCGTTGCCAACAGAATTTGTTCAAACATGACGATATTTCCAACAAACAGGAAGCAAAAGTAGATGTGATTACCTGTGAGTATTCAGTAGGCCTCAAATTAGGCTGAAATTGTTTTCACCCAACTAGTAATGGATTCCATTTAAGAATGACTTTAAGATGCAAAAAGAGAAGGATTATTAGCTTTAATCACCTGTTAAAAGGAACGTTTTCAAGGCCACTTTACATTAGATTGTAATCACAATTATCTGTAGAATTTGCTCTCTCTCAGCTATTTTCTAAATTTTGGGTATCCATATATCTGTTCCTCATGGGATGTCAGTTTTATGTGTAGAGGATTTGCCTCTGTAAAATGGATACTTTTCTCATATTTAGGTGATATTTTATGAGTGAATTCAGGAAATTGCTTTTCTATTGGATTTGTAGTGTTTACTCTGTTGCTCTTTGCAATTGCATTCACTACATTTCTTTTCTGTCTTGAAAATTTGATACCTAGACATGGAAGATAAATCAAGCTAGTGATGTTGAATGCATGGGATAATTATATGTTATGTTAGATGGCTGTTCTTTAGGCGGTTTCTCTAATAATAGCATAACAACCACTCTGTTGCATTGGTCTGGAATATCTTACTCAAGGTAAATATTAGTAGGATCAACTATCCGTGGGTTGAAAACTCTTGCTTTGCTTGAATTCAATTGGATGATTTCCTTGGTCATTTGTCCTCATTAATGATATTTCATTGTAAAGTCCAAGATATATTGAAAAAGGTCTGTGTTTAGTAGGAAAGTTACCTAGGTTTCTGGGCCTCTCTTTTAGTTCTACTTTTTCCCCTTCTTGTGTGTGCATGGATCAATTTAAAAACTACAAAAGCTGTTCTCCCTGTGTTGGAAAGAACTCATAACTGAAAATCTACAGGCATTTGTACTTGGGGAAATTGGATTCTGTGATGGAGGTGCTCTAGGGAAATCACTTTGTAAGTTGTTAACAGTGATGAAATGGCTTGTAGTGGAATCTTGGAGTTGGAAATACAGTTGCATTTCTCTTCTGTTGCTGAACATGGAGGTTTTTGTATCATTACAAAGTACTACATAGGATCATTGTTCATGCAAAGAAGATGGTAATGCAGATATGTTTCCTCCATTTCCTGCATTAAGGTGCTGATAAATATCCTTCCAGACGCTCTCCTTTGGTGGCTGAAGTTCTACGTTTTGTGGAGGTGAAAATTGTTATTATCAACCGTGGAGAAATAGAAAGGCATAACATTGTTAAAAAATGTGATGTGATCCTGTGAGTAAGGAACCTGATGCTTATCAATATCATAGTCATTATAATGTTAGGCAAGTCCAGTTGGTTGCTAAGAAGTCTGCTTGGTGACATGCAGGTGCTTACATCCTCCCTAACCAACAACCTTTAGTTTTCAGAGCACATGTAGAATTTATGTAGCATTTACCTTCAAATAATATTCTTGTTGCATTATATTGTATTCAACTTCTAGTATTAATGGTGCAGATAGGGTGCACTGGAGACAGTTTATGTACCTATTGCAATTTAAGTTACCCTTTCTTTAAGACACATACGGCTTTACCATGTGCCTTATCCCATCCATTTGGATCTTCTTTTTAGGAAATTCCAGTGTCATGTTTGCACAAAATTACAATCTCACTCATTCATGTAGTTTCAAAATAATGACCTATGGTGTAAAACAAGTGGGAATTTGAATTTATTCTATCCTGAAGCAGATATGGGCTTTAATCTTAGTATAAAATTCACCCCCGTCTTGCACGCAAATACAAACCAAGCAACTACTGCGATTATGCTGTTATTGAAAATTTAGGTAAAGTCTAGGGGGTTAGGTGGTATTTTGAGCTGCAACTTGGCTGTATTATTCCAGGCCAGGCACATATTTAAGGTCATTGGAAACTGCCATATTTTTACCTGTAGTGATCTGAAGTTCATATTTCAACTTCATTTGAATCCGGCAACCAATGCATCAATGCATGTTTATGGACATCTTATTGTAAAGAGCTCAAAATCTGTTTCTTTTCTGCCATATCAACTTACTCCTAAAACTTAAATAGAAGTGGACTCACTTATGTAGATTACTAGGTACCTATCATTTACTTATGCTTGTAAAGGTCCAATGGATGATGACAAAGAACCGTGCATTGGGATATTTCATGATATTAGGAGCCTCGGCATAATCTGTTATGTTCACTGGGTTTGTCTATTGTTTGCTATTGTTGCAACTGTTGCGTAACATAAAGCCAACATCTTCAGGTCAATTCAGCACTTATTGAGACTCTAAAGAAGGGTACAAGCTTTGGTGCTCCATGCTTGTTGGAGAACATATTGGCTGAAATGGTGATTGAAGCAGTACCAAGCATCGAGATGGTCCGTTTTGTTAACTCTGGCACAGAAGCGTGCATGGGTGCTCTTCGCCTTGCTCGTGCTTTCACTGGTCATGAGAAGATCATCAAATTTGAGGGTTGTTACCATGGGCATGCGGACCCTTTTCTTGTCAAAGCTGGTAGTGGGGTCGCCACACTTGGTCTCCCTGATTCCCCAGGTGTACCCAAAGGAGCCACCTTTGAGACCCTCACTTCCCCTTACAATGACGCGGAAACTGTGAAGAGCCTATTTGAATCAAACAAGGGAGAGATTGCTGCAGTGATCTTGGAACCAGTTGTTGGGAATGCTGGCTTCATTCCACCAAAACCCGACTTCCTGAGCTTCCTGCGTCAGATAACCAAAGATAACGGTGCTCTCCTCATCTTTGATGAGGTGATGACTGGATTTCGTCTGGCCTTTGGAGGTGCCCAAGAATATTTTGGTATCACTCCTGACCTGACTACACTTGGGAAAATAATCGGAGGCGGCCTCCCTGTTGGTGCCTATGGTGGCAGAAGGGATATCATGGAGATGGTGGCTCCAGCAGGTCCAATGTACCAGGCTGGAACCTTAAGCGGGAACCCCTTGGCAATGACAGCTGGAATTCATACTCTCAGGCGTCTGAAGGAAGCTGGATGTTATGAATACCTTGATAAAATCACCGGTGACCTTGTTCGCGGGATTTTAGATGCTGGTAGAGATGCTGGCCATGAAATGTCGGGAGGGTTTATCCGCGGGATGTTCGGGTTTTTCTTTATGGAAGGACCCGTTTACAATTTTGGGGATGCAAAGAAGAGTGACACTGCAAAGTTTGCCCGGTTTTACAGGGGAATGTTGGAGGAAGGTGTATATTTTGCTCCGTCACAGTTTGAGGCTGGTTTCACTAGCTTGGCGCATACGGCCCATGACATCGAACAGACAGTTGAGGCTGCCAAGAGAATTTTCCAACGGATTTAGATGCTAGATCTCTTTTCTCCTTCGCATGCCCCCGTTCTCTTAGCTTAGGTCTCTGTAATTGTTTCCTCTTGAGTTGAGAATAGTACTGAGTAGTAGTGGTTCTCACATTGTTTGTATGGTTCTGATGGACTGCCGCGTTTCAATTGTTTTAGAAGAGTTGCATCAGTGTCTCCGTGGGAGTTGTGTATTATTGAGGAGTTGTAAACTGTAACTTTTGCAGAATTCTACCCGTTGTCGCTAATGTTAAAATGTATGAGCACTTGGGTTGGTACGACTTGGATACCGCCCATGGTTGTAACGTCGATCACCTTCTTGGTTCTTCATATGTTTCCCTGGTCTTTTGTGCCTTTTTCGCTTTTTGCAGGGAGCTGCGTCTGACATGAACCGTAAGGATTGTTAAGCTTCTGTGGACGGGACGGACCTTTTACCGTAGATTTGATTCGACATCTTTTACTATTGTTCTGTAGTGCATTGGGAGCAACATTTCCTGCCCGCTCTGTGTCCTTTTGCTTGAGCTTCTATTTTGGCTCTCTCTCTCTCTTTTTCTTCCTGTGTGTTTTTCCTTACAACTTTTGAGAGCCTAGGATTTCAGTAGGAAAGATGACCAATGAATTGTCAGGTCAATATCATCATTATAATTAAAGAGCTGGTATGAGTTAAAAAAGTTGGAAACTCTTGCACGATTGAAAAGAGTAATGCTTGTTACGTTCTTAGATGTGCAACAAAATTGCTGTCTTCAGATGCGCAGCAATTGTTGATGTAACAGACATGTTCTTAACGTAGATGGTCTATATAAAGGCAATAAGATGTGAGAAAGGAGGTAAGAGTTGTGCCATCTCTCTCTCTCTCTCTCTCTCTCTCTCTCTCTCTAGCATCAAGTATCGCTTTTCCAAAAGAAACTCTGATGATCGTTTTTATTTATGTCAAATGTGTCGAAAGCTCATTAATACTCTTTCAAGAGAAAGTGCAACGATCCTACGGCTTACATACACATCAGGCTGCAGTGGGAAAGATAATTGCGGCAAACTTTTACACTTAGGCAGCGTTCATGATGTTTAGAACTTCAAGAAAAATCCTTCACATATAGATATAACTCGGTCAAACCCACTTGTGTAAGAATCCAGAAAACGTACTGAGGGCTTTGTGCAAAATAGAGTTCCATTTGGTTTGGCGTCATAGATTGTCACCCAATTCTCTTAAAAAAATGTTTGATAAAAAATTATAAATAGAGTAATGTTAAGGTATCATAAAAATTTTAATTATTATTTTTTTTCTTATCTTCTTATTAAAATTTTGTTTCGATCATGGGATCAAATTATCGTGAAAGAGATGACTTGACGTGATCCCCCTCCTCTCCATCCATGTGCCTTCCCCCTCCCCCTCCCCCTCCAAGTCATACATCTCCACTACAGTGCTCTTTTGTAAGTCTGGTCACCAATCTATAACATCTCTCTGGATGTTTTGATGGTTGTTGATTGAAAAGAAGCATCCCCAAGGCCGGTAAAACTCTAGCTCCCCATTCTCCAAATTTATGGAGCTTTTGGTTTAGCTCGCGTAATGAAATCCATCCACATCCATGTGTGTTTTCCAAATTATTGTTCGTTGTTGGCCGTCAAAAAAATAGTGCAACCTTCCTCCATCGGAACTGTAGCCTCTTTTGATACTTGGGAAATGCTTAAAGATCAAGTAGAAAATTTCTCCAACTAGGGCCGTACTGATTGGCTACCGCATGGAGCCCATGCTTGCGGCTAAAAAATTTACCCAGTCGTGGCCGTGATCACGGTGCTATCGAGTTTAAAGTGCATCTCTTGATGCTTGCTTTGCTTCAACAATTTTCAAGTTACACCCTTTTTTTATTTGATCCTAACCTTTTTTTTTTATAGGAATTGTGTGTTTTGTTTTGTTGATTTAAGATTTTTCACCAGACTTAATTATCATGTTTCCTCACCTCTATTGGATGATATTGTTTTGGCTATATCACTGGGTTTCCTTGTGATCTATCCTATATCTTATTTATGTTTATGGTAGTAAATGGAGCTTTAAACTTGTGTCCAAAAAAAAAAAAACTTGACCTTGGCACGCCTAATTTAATATCCCTATTTTGACCGGCATTCATCAATTGAAAGAGATCTGAGATGCCAGGAACTCAAATGATATTCAACTTAAATTTAATACTCTTAATTTCTAAAAAATCAAATGTCATATTTCTTCCGTCTCTACCACCAGAATATAAGAATTTTATCAGTATACTTATTTTTATACTGATAAAAATAAGTACCATATACTCCCACTATAAACATGTATGCTCCACAGCCCATAGACCCGCAGCTATCGTTACGACAACTAAACCCAAACACCCAATTTGCTGACTCTTGGACCAGCGTAAATCTTGCTGTATCATAACATAGCGGAGATATTCTGATATATTTAATTTATATAGAGATAATAAGTAATAAAAAAGAGATAAAAGTGTTAAAAATCATGTGTCTTATGTTAAATCTTATTATCCTTACATAAATCAATCGCACGTAAGATGTCTGCCATATCAACATTTACGAACCGAATATTACTCCTCTAATAAACTTTGTATAAACATGAACGTTGATAGATATAATCAGTTTGCTCGCTATCCCGACATAATATAACGAGTAAATATCATTTGGTTGTCACCGCAACTGTGTATATCTACAAAAAAATTACTTGATTTTTAAGTTAAGATGAATCTTTTTTTTAGACCAGCGATCGGCGATGAACATCGTCGAATCTGACGCTAGCGACCGTCGGCGATCGCCGGAATCCATCCGTTGACGAGTGCCAACGGCGGCCGCCGATGATTGCATAAATCCGACAACAGTTGCTGGATTTCGATCGACGATGACTGACGATCACTGACGGCCAAATTCCAGTAATCATCGGCATCCAACTTTGGCGACTCAATTTCAAAAAGAATATTTTTAATGGTTTTTGATTTTGAACTCAAGATCCATCCAAATAGTAGTGTAGCATCTTAACAAATTATACTACACTTCAGATATTGTTTAAGATAGTTATCAAATACCTCTTCGTATATCTTATATATATATTAAGTTCTTTTTAAATTTTAGATTTAGAGAATAGATATAAAATTAGATTTAGACATTTTAAATAAGTGTTGTTAAACACCACCTTAGTCTTTCAAAAAAAAAAAGATAAATATAGTTTAAGTATTTTAAGGATATTTTAAAAAAGTAGATGTAAATTGGGTTCTATACCTATTTTTTTCCCTAAAGATAAAATAAAAGTTATATCTTCATATTAACATCGTTTCCTACCAAACATATAATGAATTTATCTTTAAAATTTTAACCTTAAAAATATCAAACAATAGGTGAATTAAAAATGAGGATAATATGTCTCCAGATTAATTTATCACATCCCCATTTTTTTAATCAATATTGTCAGAATATCCAACCAACGAGCTCTTTTTAATTCATGAAAATTGCGAATCCAATTCTGGCACCATTTTGAACAAGTTGCTGATATATTTACCATCATAAATATTTATAACGCGACTTGTATTTATCATGCTTAAAATATAAAATAGAAAAGAAAAAATAATAATGCTATTAGGGGCGTTGTCGCTGGGTACGTGGCTCGTTATGAGGGGATGGGGGGTGAGGGGGGAACCATGTGCTTGGATCTCTCAGAGAGAAGTGAGGTGGCGGTGGAGGCGCCGGCGAGGGTGGCGCCGGCGCAAACGGGTTAGGAGGGAATGGCGGGAGCGGGAATGGGAAGGAGGGAGGCGGCGGTGAGGGTGGCGAAGGTGACGGGGTGAACGGAAACGGCGCCGGGCTCAGCGGAGGGAATGGTGGGAATGGGAAAGGGAAGACCGCGGGGGGCGGCGGAGACGGCGTGAACAGACGAGGAGGAAAGGGGAAGGGGAACGCCGGCGGCGGTGGAGACGGCGTGAACAGAGGGGGAGGCAAGGGGAATGGGAACTTCGGGGGTGGCGGCGATGGGACGAAAGGGATGGGAAAGGACGGCGGAGGGCTGGGGAATGGGAAAGGTAAGGAGGGCGGTGGTGTGGGGAACGGGAAAGGGAACGGGAACGACGGCGGTGGGCTGGGGAAGGGAAAGGGAAACGACGGCGGCGGGCTTGGAAAGGGGAACGGGAAGGGGAAGGGGAAGGATGACGAGGGGCTTGGGAAGGGGAAGGGGAACGGGAAAGGCGGCCAGTGAGGGAAGGGCCAGTGGAAGCCGAAGGGCGGGAAGGGCGGCCAGAAGAAGAGCGCTGAGTCGACGATGGATTTGGAGAGGGACTGCCCTGTCAAGGCGGCGGGGGCGGCGCCGCAGAGGGCGAGGTCCCTCTTGGGGGGCCTATAGTTGAGAGCGTTGAGGTTGTAGACACAGAGGTTAGTCTTGGTGCAGCGGACGGCGACGTGCTCGGTGGAGATGCTGAGGCCGGGCACGTCGCAGAGCGCTGAGGAGCTGCGCACCAGATTCGCCCGGCAGAAGGACTCGATCTCCCGCCCCTCCCTGCAATCGAAACCGTCCACCGGGGGCACGTCCACCCGGTAGACCCCGAACCTGTCGGTCGTCCGCTCCACCGAGATGGTAATCTCCTCCTTCGCCGTCGAGTTCGACTTGAAGCTGCACTCCACTCTCACCCTGGCACCTGGTGCAAGAACACACAAGGCACTTTTGCTTAGACATGCGTTAGAGATAGCGACGAGTGTACTACGTCTGTCGTCTCCATGATGCTTGGGTTTTTACCTCTGAGGAAGTAGCTGTGCTTGGTGAAGGTGTTATTGGAGCAGATGTCGCAGAAGACGGTGCCTATGACGGTGATGTTGGAGGGTGGTGGTGCTGGCCGCCTGGCGTCATCTCCGATGGCGGCCACTGTTCCCGCCAACGCAAAGGCCGCGAGGACGAGGAAGAGGGCGCCCGGGTTCATGGCTGGATGCTGCGGGGGTGATAAGGGAGAGGAAGCTTCTGAACTGGAGAGCTTCTAAAGTAACAACAGCAGTACTTCCACCTCCATGCACCGTCGCCGCCAGCGGCAGCACCATCCACAAGTTGGGGGGTGGGGAGGGGGGGGTGTGCTTCTGCTGCGGAGTAGGGATTATGATATGACTGGGGATGAGGGTGCTCTTTATCAGCTAGCGACCCGTGAGTAGCTGCAATCTGCAATCTGGAAAGCGGGGGAGAGAGAGAGATGGAAAAAGAGGAAGGCTGGATCTGGGGGGCAGCCTCCCTTCTTTGTCTCGCATGGGAACAAGAACATGTGAAGGGGGAGGGGTCCCCTTGGCAGGACGCAGTGCCTGTGGACAGCGCGGGAGAAGAATTATTTAAGAAAGATAGAGTTCTGTAGCCAAAGGTGCTCTTTTTCTTTTGGGGGGTTGCGGTGATGCCTCACGGGTGTGTGCAGATTGATGGATTTGGCGGGATTCCCTACCAACTATAAACGTAATCATCCCCCAAAGTGTGCTTTCACACATGAGAACGGGGCATGCATGGAAGTTCTCCGAGTGTAGAAGGTGTTCGACTCTTGCTTTCCGTCTTGGAGCCCTTTATCTTTCTGGTGTGACCCAGGAATACAGGATTTCCCCCCACTTGCCACTCACCTACTTCTCCTCTGCTTTGCATGCTTAATGGCTGGTTTTGACGTGGGAGACGTGGCTGGGCATCTCCAATGACACTTCAGAGAGAACGGTGTGCATAGAGAAGCGGAGGGCTTGCGCTCGTATGATCAGACTTCAGAGGTAGCACCTCTCTCTCTCTCTCTCTCTCTCTCTCTGTTATCAACTTTTTCCCTTGAGCCAACGTTCAGTGTCTTCCGCTCCTATTTTATTTTTCATGCATATTGTGTTAGGTCCTCCGTTATCTCCCCATGTACTTGGTTTCTCTGGTAAATTTTGATCCAAACACTAGAAAGAGATTTGTTAGCTGAAATCTGATTTCTCTTCTTCGCTGTAGATGAGCAGGAGAGTAGGACTCTCGGGCTGCTCTCCTCTAGAGAACTGTTAAAAGTTTCAAATGAGTATCTTACACTAGGGAAAATGCTCCTTGATTTAAATTCAGATTCAAGTAAGAAATTAAGGGGAAAAAACGGTATGTTTGTAAACTATGAAGATGGAGCCCAGTAGAGTATCCTGGGATGTGTAATCTAATGAACATGGAGCCTAGTAGCGTATCATAGGGTGGTTGCTCTATGCACTAGATATCAAGTATGTGTGCATTCCCTGCTTATCCATTATTCATCATTTCTCTTCTTTCTTCTAGGTATGTGGATCATGAAAGCTGAAACTGGTGATGGGGGTTGCCACTTTGGAACTTTCTTATGGTTCTTTTTGTTTTCAGTGCAATGGGCTCAAACGTCCATTGTCTCAAGTAATATTCGTCGTACTTTAAAGTGTTTAAGAGAAGCATTTTTAGATCTTCCGACATCTGGTATACTGTAAATGTTTATGGTTCAAATTACTATTCATTTTTCTTCCATGTGGTTTTTAACCCAAAAATACTGCAAATCGATCGGAGCCCATTAATTCTAGAATCGAACACTTTTAGAAATATAAAAGTAGGATATTTTATATCGGATTAGGTGGCATCCTGTTAAATTCACTTCACGTTCTAATGAAACTTACTATCTTCAAGATGATTTCCCTCTCAGTCATTGGAAATGCACTTGTTCAGAAACGAATGTTAACTTTTGCTAACATATATAGTACACAACCTCATGAGGGTGGGTCATGAGGTGGAGATATCAGTATCAATTGGTGTAATGTTCCGAGTCTTTTGGATCCTAGCGGTTGCGTTAGAGTGTGGGTTTTGAGATCCGATGGACTTTGGTTAAAGGTAAGGCTTAATTTTGAACCGGGAGTTAGTGGGTTTTTGGGTCGTTTAGTATGGATGTTTGGACATGTTAGTTTGACATGACTCATTTTGAATGTGCCAACTTAAATTAGGATGATACATGCAAACCGTCAAGTAACACATTCAAGGCATTTGTATGTAGTGAGTCAACAGTGTCAAGGTAGACTAGCCGAGGTGTTAAAGCTCTATTTGTTAAATGCATCTAGATGACATGACGTGTTTTGATAGTGTATTAGTCAACTGTCAGACGTCTAACCTTGAGTACCAAATAGCAGTCTGCATGGTTAAGAATATGTCTGGTCAAATTGACATATGTGCCAATGCGCTAGTCAGCTCTGTCGAGTGTCACTCTTGTGCGTCAAGTGTTAAGATAGATGAAAGCATTGATCAACTTTCTTCTCCTCTCTCTCTCTCTCTATGATGGTTGACAACGAGCAGCGTGTAAGGCATTTGATAGGAAGCAACAAAACGAAGGTATCTTAAAAATCAAATTGTTGATCATGACATTGGAAATTAAACATACACAAAAAATTTATAAAACTTGCGGTGGTACAACTTTTCATCACTTTTGTAGGGTAGCAATTCTCCCATACAATTGGAAACTAATGAGGGAAAAATCTTGGGATTGTGAGCTATTCAAATGTTCGGCCTCTCAATATATCCACATGATCCTCAAAAGTAGAAGAGATCTCAACTCCATGATGAGAGAGAGAGAATTTGGCGCACCAAATTAGGGAGAGAAGGATGATGGTTGCCTAAATCTTAGAGGTTGGCCTAGAGTATACGCCATCAACATATTTATGGACTCTGATATTTTTCACAAAAATTAAGTAAGCGTCCATAATTATTGTAGAATAGAGGCATTAAAAGAAGTTGGTAGAGATCGGTTAGGAATAAGGATACGATCATTAAAAGAGAATATGTATGTAAAGTTGCTAAACAAGTTTCATCTATTGTAGAATACTTCGGAATGTATGAATGAGTGTACAAGGATACAACACAAACTGAATTCCCACACGCCCTATGTTGTGATTTTGCCACACTTGTGTTTGTCTTTCATTGTGCTATTTCGCTATGTGCAGTGGGACAATTTTGTTGTTAGATATTATATATATATATATATATATATATTTATTTTATTTTTTGAAACTCTTAAGAGTGGTCTTAGAATGCTCATGTTGTACTGCCATACTGGTGTTGAAATGCACCTCCAACATGGGGTGAGGAAGGAATGCATAAAGGGAGATCTAAGGGAAGGAAAACGAGGTCTGACCATGAGCAGAGCATGTGCTAGTACAACAAGAAAAAAGAGAACACATAAGAGATGTTCTTGCTATCTATACGTCGAAACTTTCAGAAGAACACAATTTTATCTCTGATTGTCTGAGAAAACATTATTAAAGTTCATATTCATACAAGATAGAACTAGCATCTGCAGTTATGACCACAGCTCATAAAAGTGAAAAAAAAACTTAATGAGAATCTCCCCACCAAAATACTCGCATATGTAGTTGAGACATGGTATCTCAAAAATTATTTTCCCTTTTCATCATTCATTCGACCAGAAGAAGGATAACTCTGAATGCTTGGTGTAAATTTCTGCCAAGGTGCAAGTTGCTGCAAGAAGGCAAGTTGTTCATGGGGTGCAAACTGTTGCAAATACCTACAATATCATTGGAAAAATTACATAAGATATATAGTCAAATAGTTAATTTTACATAAATATTTAGAAGATCAATACATTAATGACATCAAGTGAGTGTTCAATGCATATTGATTTCCCATATATGATTGAACATTGTCACCGGTAATAAATTGAGGAGTGGTAGTATGAGAAAAGTTGATTGTATTGTGCTATCAAGTATGATAGTTGATGGAGATTGTTTCTCAATGTAGTTTTCATGGGCTCCAAAAAAGCATAATAATATGTAATCAATACATGAAGAATTTTCACCATTTTTCATTAAATAATATAATGAGTACAATGAATTTTGAAGGTAAAAAAATATAAAAATAAAAACGTAAAAAAGAATATCTTTCCAACAGTAGAGTTCTAAATCCTTGTGTAACAGTAGCATTTGTGACATTATTTGAACCATCTTTTTGAATAAAAATAAATACTTAAGAATAAATATAAACATATTTCATTGTATAAATTTCAAAGCATACATTTTTCTTTTTTTCTTTTGCATTTTGAATCCTTCCTATTTTGTTGTGGTCGACCAACCCTTCTCATTGCTATGAGAATCATGGATCAATCCTTCATTACAATTAGATTCATTAACACTGTCTATTGTCTCATATGTTAAAAACTTTGCTATACCTTCATTTAATATTTTCAATGCAAGTTCATATATATTGTTGGAAACGGATCCAAGTTCAACAAATTCATTTATATATTGCATCATAATGCTCCACTGGGCTAGACTTATTTATTTTAGCAGAAGAATGACATAATGCATGGACTCGTTTGAAGTCTTTTTTTCAATGGTCAACAATATAACGAGGTAGAATCTCATGTATATTATTATGATTCAAAACTATCAATGTATGTCGACAAAGAATACCATGAGATTGAAAGGAAGAACAAATGCATTCCACTTCTACTTGATCTTCATTAAAAATAACTTCAAAAGACTTTAATGTCATCTTTACATTCACATTCTCATTTACTACTTTCTCCACTCTCACCTTTTCCTTAACTTCAAAATAGATGTTGGGCCATCAACATTGAGTACTTGAAATTGTACAATATATCATGCCCAATAGTTTTATCTGAAAAATTCCTTAAACATAGCATGTCTATAAAGTTTACTAATTTCCTATTCCATACAATTTTTTTGTCACAACTATGGGCTCTTATGAAATGATTCAAAATAATTTGCTCAGTTTTCTTTTTCATATGTCTTCCAAAGCCAATTCATATTGACTAACAAATTGTTTCAGTGTAGTTTTTGAATTTATGTACCTATCAAAAAGGCATTCATCCCTTCACCCTGTTGGTAGAAGACATTCTTGCCTAAAATACATTTTTAACAAATGCAGGAACCTAATGGTGACATTCTTCGTACAATGACTTGAGCCAATCATTATCATCAAGTTCAAAACTTTCAATCATAGACTACCAATATCTCTCAAACACATCAACTTTTAAGGAGCCATAAATCACATTTTCATTGTCGTCTTGATCATCGAATATTATGCATGTGCACCCAATTTGTGTGGGATCTTCTTCATTATGTGCCATATACATAAACGATGTTGAGTTGTGGGTCGAATTTCTAAAATTGCTCACAAATTGCTTATGATTGATCGATTATTATAGTTTTAGGGGGACATCCACCCATACATGACAACCAAGTCTTAAATAAGAAAATATAAATTTCCATGGTCTCGTTTGACAATAATGGACAACCCATCAATACAGATTGATGATGATAATTTACTTCAACGAGCGAAAGGCATATCGCCCTTATTTTTTAAATAAGTTGTATCAAATGAAATAACATCACGAAAATATTGATATGCTGCCCTTGACTTGTGATTTGTCCAAAAGGCATTCTTAAGATGACATTTTTCATCAAGATCTATCAAATGATTGAAATTAGGGTTTTCCCTTGCATTTAAGAAAATATTGGTTTATTACTTTAGTATCTTCTTCACCAAATTTCAATCGTACGCTTACTTTTTTGATATGATTTATGCAATCTTGTTTAGCAAATGTCAACTTATCGTGTCCTCCTACTTGCACCACAAGTGAATGGAAAGATTTACAAGGTCATATTCATGCTTGCTCACAATACTCCAATCATTTTCGGGTTCCTAAACCTATTTTTTATGTGATTGAAGAAGTCGTCTCTTAGAGGGAGTTACACATGCATGATTGCGCTCAAGACTAACTGTTTTCACATGGTACAAACCATCATCCTATAATCTCACTTTTTATTTGTTTGACATTTAGTTCTAGATGAAGGTCTGCAAAATATATATTTGTCATTTTCTATGGATTACCCTCCTTACAACATGATAGTATGAACGTCTTCCATGTCCCATCTTCATTGTAGATTGAAGTCCCTATTTTTGTACCAAAACCTGCTAATTTAACATAGAAAATGTAGTACTTAATTGCCTCTTCATAGGATTTAAATGTCATTCCCACGTGTGGTGCTTTAATACTACTTTCTTGGATGTTTTGTACCTCAATAGTAGGTGCGACTCTTGAAACAAGAATCATCTATTTTCTACATAACAATTTTGCATAGATACTTATGAATGATAGATTTAACATTAATCAAAGGACTACTCAAAATATGGATAGATGTAAAAAAATTACAATTAACATAAGCACTAATGAGATGCACAAAGGAATGTAAACAACAAAATTCATGACAAAATGATAATAGAGAAGAAGAAAGAAATGATGTATCTAGTTTGTGCCTGTAAAGAAATGATGTATCCAAATTTCATACCAAGAAAAAAAGAAAAACTTGCAGAAAATAATGGTGTGTATCTGAAGTGAGAGGAATAGAAAGGCTATGCTGGGTGGCTGGGAAGAGAAAGGCTACGTTGGAGGATTAGGGCCACTTGCGACTGTAGACACGTGAATTCGACTCCACCACGGGTAAATTTCATATTGCGCCATAATGCCACAATGGCCCTCTTTTTGCTTCGCAAGAGTATTTTTCCAATATTTCTAGATCTCACACATTCTTCCCCGGTGCTTCAGCTTTATTTTAAGGTGAAAAGTGTGGGGCCGGAATCCTCAAATGTGGTTCGGTCGTGGATCGACCTGTGCGGTCAGGTTGCGGGGGTTCGGGGGGCAGCACCCCTGGCGGGGGTCTCCGGGGGCAACGCCCCCGGAAGCTAAATTTGGTTCGCAAAAGGCCCATGAACAACTTCATCAATTTGCGTCCGCTTTAAAGGACGCTTTTCAGGAGGACCTTATCCGCAGCCGATGAAGCCGATGTGTTTATCTGGCACATGCTCTAATTGGAATCGCGTCCTTGTCAGCAGACGCGATTCAGAAGGTCAAATCCGACGTCCGACTAGCAAACAACGCATTTATGAGCCGATTGCCTCGGAATCACGCGAGTTGTAATCGCGTCAGGCTAAGCCGCCGCATTTCAAGTCACGGCGGCCTGACCCGATGCGATTCCAAGCGTAGCTAGGGCTACGGTCATGATGTGCCCATCACATCAATTTGACCTTCTGAATCACAGCCTGCCGCCCAGATGCGATTTAAATCAAGTCGCGGCGCGCTTGCCTGATGCTATTCTAATCACTGCCTGCCACCCAGACGCGTTTCAGTTGTAAGTCACGTCCGCTGTGATGGACGTGATTTGAATCCGTGATGCCCATAAATTGGACCTGAGGGTCATTTGTTCAGGGGGTCCAACGATCAAGGCGAAGCTCTGCCGGATTTTCGCCATAACTCCCTCCATCCTCCATCATCCACGCCGCCCAGGCCATCTCATCGCAATCCTACATCCTCCGTCGTCCAACCGGCAGCGCCGACGTGCCATTCACATTCGGGGAAGCACGCCCCTTCCCTTTTCTTTTCTTTTCATTTATCTCCCTCGGGCCCCACGTGGCCCATTTTATGTCTTTTTATACACACACACATGCATGCATACACACGCACACCAACCTACATTTTAGGGGTTTAAAACCACCATCCGGTGAGTCCTCCCCATTTTATTCATTTCATTTATTCTTTGGGATTCGATACTACACGCCTTATTTGACTAATCCCTTATTTTCTTTGTCCTTTTGTCAGGATAATCAAACGAGGAAACGCCCTCTACCGTGGCCGTCCGTGTTGTAGAGAAAGAGAGGACCCACATCATCCCCCATGCAATCTCCCCACCAAAAAGGTACACATCGCGATCACTTCTTCCATCTCGCACCCCTCGCTGTGCGTCTCCATTCGGTACCCTTGCGTACCTGGCGATCACGTTTCTCTTCCCCCCGTATAACGCCATCCCTCTTTACAGACCGCACGTCGTCCATCGGCGTCGTCTACAGCGACGTATGGTTGAGAAGAGGAAGGCTACACAGGGTCTTCTTTCCTGTTCACATTATGGGAGGAAGAAGATGGCATTCGAAGAGAATTCCATAAAGGAGAACCTCTTTGTAATAAATAAGACTCTTTTGTCTATGTGTTTAATAAATCTAACATGGTATTTCCATGCAGGAGTGTTACAATAATCAGTGGCAAATGTAAAGCATACCCAGTGGGGTCTTAGGACCCCGCTGGATTTTTAAAATCCTATTCGAGAGTTTAAAATTTTTCATTAAATTGATTTGGTTAGAAATTTTTTTAAAAAGAGTGACCCCACTAGATTAATATAGTGACTCAACTAAATAAAATTCTTACGTCTGCCACTAACAATAGTGTGTCACAAAATGGTGTTACTAAATCATTTTCCTTTTTCTTTTGGGGGATGCGGTGATGCTTGACAGATGTGTGTAGATTCATGGATTTGGCAGAATTCCCTACGAACCAATAAACGTAACCATCCCCAAGTGTGCTTTCACACATGAGACCAGGGCATGGAAGCTCTTCAAGTATAGAAGGTGTTTGACTCTTTCTTTCCATGTTGGAGCCCTTTATCTTGTTGAAAACTGAAACTTAAATTAAGGGTTCTTTGACCCATTCCTAAGTGGGCAGATTCCCATGCATGGAGAGTGGTATATGTGTGGTGGTGAAGGGAGAATTATTCCCTTTCTCTGATTATTTAATTTTTCTCCCACTATTTTTCTAATGTCAAGTCAATATAAATAGGTCTTGAACCTTTGTAAAAAAAAAAGCAAGGAGAATAAGGCTTTCCACATTCAAGAGTTCTAATCCTCCTCTTTATGTGTCTTGTGTGAGAAACTTGTCCTTTAGTCTTGATCATTTAATTAGAGTTAACCTAGAACCATACCTCTACCTTGGCCAATTCAACAAAGTGGTATCAATGTTAGAAACCCTTCTAGGTTACCCTAATCCCATTCTCTCGCTATTGAGATGGCATCAACCTTGGTGCACCTACTAATTCGGAGGAAACTATGAGAATTGGTGTATCTAGATCAAAGTGTTATTTGGGTCACAAGACTTATGTGAGATCATCTGTAATGGGTATGAGAAACACACTGCTGAACAAGAAGTTGGTTACGCTCCAAAGCAAAAAAATGCTCTTAAGGACCAACGAAAGAAGGATAAGAAGGCCTTATTCCTACTCTACCAAGGGTTGGGTGAGGTAACTTTTGAGAAAATCGTAGAAACTACATAGAGCAAGCATGCTTGGGATACCCCTAGGCACGATCTACAAAGGTGCAAAATGAGTGAAGCAAATTCGCCTTCAAGGTTTAAGGGATGAATTCAAGATTGCTCACATGAAGGAGGATGAAAGCATCTTCGACTATGCTTTATGATTACTTGTGATCATAGACCAAATGAAGCGAAATGACAAAAAAGACCGGAGACATCTACATCATCGAGAAAATTCTTTGATCTCTTACACCGAAGTTTGAGCATGTGATCGTCACCATCGGTGAGTCTAAGGACTTGGAGAGCTCTTACTTTTGAAGAGCTTGTTGGGTTGTTGCAAGTGCACGAGCAATGCATCCAGTAGATGTCTCAACCCACTGCAATGGAGCAAGCATTGGAGTCTAAATTAACTCTCAATAATCAAAGGAAAGGTTAAGGTAGGGGCAACAACCATGGAAGAGGTCATGATTGTGGAAATAAACAAATCCATGATGAGATATCACAAAAGGATTTTGATGCTGGCCGAGGCAAAGTCAAGTACAAAGGTAGTCGTAGAAATATGAAGTGTTACATCTGCCAACAATTTGGGCATTATGCATCTAAATGCAAAAGCAAGAAGTTAGATCACTATGAGCAATCTAACTTTTTAGAGGCTTCAAATGCCCAAGAAGATCCCACTCTTCTCCTTACACGAGAAGAGACGCAGAAGAAACCAAACGTGTGGTTTCTTGATTCAGAAGCAAGCAACCACATGTGTAGGAGGAATGAGCTTTTTGTGGAGCTCTCCAACAACAACCATGGATCTGTTAGTCTTAGAGATTCATCTAAGCTTGTTGTACATCAAACTCTTTCAAAAAGATGGTACACCTCAATACTTTTCTAATGTATATTATGTGCCTAACATGAAGTGCAATATTCTTAGTATTGGGCAACTCCTCGAAAAGGGGTACATAATACATATGAAGAACTGCATGCTTAGCTTGATAGATGTAAGAGGGTGGCACATTGCTCAAGTCCAAATGGCGAAGAATAGGTTGTTCCCCTTCCCCTCAAGACAACACTAGAGAAGTGTTTTTATGGACTCGTAGAGAATGTGTCATGGAGGTGGCATTTGTGGCAAGGACATCTTCACTTCCGCAATTAAAGTAATAAGTATCCAAAGGCATGGTGAAAGGCTTGCTATCAATTATAGAACCAGGTGGCAAATGTGAAGCATGCACACTAGGAAAAGAACACTGGCATCCTTTTCCAAATGGCATGTTAAGGAGGGCATCAACACCACTAGAATTGGTGCATACAGACATTTGTTGAGGTAATTGTTATTTTATTACCTTCATTGAGATTTGACCGAGGTGGAAAAGACATCCCCAATATGTTTAAGAACTTTTGTTGATAGGAAGGTATTAGACAACAACTCACAACTACTTATATACCTCATCAAAATGGCATCACCGAGAGAAAGAATTACACCATCTTAGAGATTAAAAGAACCATTATGAAAGAAAAAAAAGACTACTAGAATATTTTAGGCAAAAGTTGTTGTATATATAACATACCTCCTCAACTGAATTCCAACAAAAGCACTACATGAGATGACACCTCAAGAAGCATGGAGCGATAAGAAGCCTAGTGTTGATCACTTCTGCATTTTTGGGTGCATAGCATACGCATAGGTACCAGAAGAAAAGAGAAAGAAGCTAGATGATTGTAGAGAAAAATGCATCTTTGTGTTGGCCCACTTACGACAGCAAATCACCTGGGGGGGGGGGTTGATAGGTTGAAATTAAAATCTGAAAGCAAACTGAACCACTTAAAACTTTTGGTTAGTGTAAATAAATCGTGTGCAAAGAAGGTTAAAAGAGCGGAAGCAAGTGCACACAAAAACACAAAAAATTATTCTGGTTCGACACCTCTAAATGAAAGTTCTACGTCCAGTCCTCAAAAACACTTAAGATTTGCACTAAGCAAATGTACAGTCCCCTTTAAGGATATACAACACCCAGCAGAGCTGGTCCTCCCTTCTACACAAGGGAAATACACCTAGCACCATAGTTGATTTTTTTCTCTTTCTGAGTAAGAAGACAACTCACTGTTTTACCTCAATCAGGTGCTTCCTTTGTGAGCTCAAAAACAACTCACTAATATACACTCTAGCAAGTCTTCCCTTCAACATGGGGAACCATAGCTTCAATAGATGATAATAAAATATTTCTCAAATTCTAACGACTGACTAACCACAGAGATATAACTGATGAATTTTTTCAATTATAGGGATATAAAGTATAATATTATAAATCTGGAGATACATATACAACTACGGTATATATATATATATATATATAATATATATATATATACCTAATTTTAAACTCATCATGTTTAAGATATTATATCAAGTATGCCCTTGCCATTTGCTTCTATTAGACTGGCAGAACTATGTTTGAACTAGCAAGGCGAAGGGATTAAAATGCCTCTCTATAGTAGTGAAGAGACGTGATTTCAGTGTGCCTCTCAAGAGGTATTGTCCCCATGCTTGGGGTTTTGTCCTTTAAAAGGGCCCTCTTGGAAGAAGAGGTGAGACTCCTGCTGATAAGCACACACTTGTTCTCAGTATCTTTCAATGTGGGACTAAAGAATACCTCTACATAGAAAAATGTGGACGTTGTTTCCTGTTCGGTCTTGGGCCAAACGGGCCTCCATTTAGGATAGAAGGAAGGGACTATCGCTGGTGTGGAAGAAGGCCTACGAAACCCAGAGAGGATCAGGGGGGCCCGGTTGAAGAACCGAGGAGAACCCTCTGATGCCTAAGTTAGGTTAGACTGCAAAGGAGACGGAAATGGAAGGTTCACTGGTGTATGTTCACGCGTGGACGAGTGTGTGGAGGAAAGGTCACGTACCTTTGCATAAGGATTACCTGTGCCTTTTATAGACAAGGGAGATGAAGGGTCCGGACACAATCTCCTTCAATGATGGTCAAAGGGATGCGTCGGTTGGAGTCCCTAGGCGGGGAGTTGTCCGTTTGAGGCTCCTGTTGGAATTCTCCGTCATTAATGCCCTTAACCATGAGGCGTGTGCCACGCCGTCATATTAACTACCATTGGTAGGTGAAGGGCCGCTCAGGGCCACCGGCCAAAGGGGTGCCACGCAGGGCCTAGTCGGCCCGGGCTGCATGGTGCTCAGTACTTTATAGCGTTGCTCGGTGTTCGATGTCTCAGGTGATAGGCTGCATGAGGTTTGAACTGGAGGCCTGTGGTCTGCCCAGTAGATTACGTCCTGTTCAAATAGACTGTGAGGTGTCCGGAGACTACCCTTGGGGCCCTTAGGCGCTTGGCTGCCAGAGCGTGCTCGGAAGCCAGTGTCTGAATCCGATGGCACGTGGCTTGATGACCAGAGCCTAGCCGTCTTGATGGGTCATAATGGGCCTATAGGCCTAGGAGGTAGAAAATAGCCTCTAAACTTGCCCCCCACCCTTTCAAGTCTGCTCGGATGTGATCAATAGCACTTGAGAGGGGAGATGTCTGCTCGACGTCACCCTCGCATTAAATGCGATGCCGAGCGAGGAGATGCGTACGATTTTTGGCGACACCGTTGAATCTCTCCTCGGGGACGCCGTTTCATGATGGCGGAGGAGACGTGTTGTGATCTGGGTCCGGAACGGCCCATTTGAACAAGCCGTTGGGTGAGGGCAAACCGCCAATTCCTCCTTCGAATTCGTGCCTCTCTTTCCTTATAAGGAATAGGAGAGGGGAAGGGAACGTCTTGAGCTTTCCTTCTCCAGAAGAGAGCTTTCCCGTGTCTTGTTGCTCACTGTCTCGCCCCACTGCACTTTCTTCTCTAGCTCTCTGTCTTCCCCATCGTTTTGTTAGCAGCGATGTCACAGCAAGAAGGCAAGGTAGTCGCCACGGCCGGAGCGAGCAGAGTAGTGCCGGTATCATCGAAAGGTCCGAAGTATTGGTTCTTCGAAGGCCTTCGGGAACGTTTCCGCATCGGTGAGGAGTATGACATCATCCTGGCTCGCGAAGACCAGTCGTACCTACTGGACAAGCTAGGCTGCTTCGCGCTCTCTCTGGACCTCTTGGAGGCAGGATTCCGGCTACCATTGCCGGAGGTGGCGAGGATCCTACTGAATGCGTGGAAGATCGTGCCTATTCAGTTGACACCCAACTCGTGAAGGACGATCTGCGACTTCTGCATTATCTGTGAGCTGTGGGGAGTTTGAGCCTTGGCGGATATCTTCCTGGGTCACTTCAGCCTCGCCTCCTCCCCGCAGTCCGGGAACGGTGTGTTGTACACCAAGCACCGGCCGAATAGGATGTGAATCCTTTTTTCTGGAAAGTTTTCAACCAATAAGGGATGGATGAGCCGCGTCTTCTTCGTCGGCCGACGTCAAGGGGCTGGAGCACCCGAGTGGTTCCCTACTCGGATCCACGACCCCCTGAAGAAGGACGTCGTGCCCCTCTTGATTCAAGAGGCGGCGAAGGCCTCAGAGAGTCTGAACACGATGCTCGTGGAGCACGTGAAAGACTACTTGATGGAGTTCCAGCTCGTCAAGTACGGGCTCAGCCAAGCATGGGGTGAGTACTTGACTTCGCTTTTGGCCTTTGATTCATTGACGTGTTGCCTTCTGACTCTTCCCCCCCCCCCCCCTTTTTTTTGCGCAGATGCCGCGAAGCTGGCTGCCGGACGGGACCACAGGAGGACATGGCCCTTTACGCCGAACAGATCACCGTCAATTCGTATTTGACGTATCTGGGCGAGGGTGTGCCCCTGACCGCAACCGGAGCAGGCCGACCTTCTGCCAGCGGACGTCCTGTTGAGAAGCGACCTCTGAAGATCAGTCTTCAGAAGGAGTCTACTGCTCTGAAGGCAGCGAGGGTCACGCAGCAGGAGGCCGAGGAGGAGGTCGAGGAAGAGGATGATGCTGCCCCCCGGCTTCAACTTTGCAAGAAGAGGAAGCTGGTGAAGGCGGCCGAACAAGAGAGGTCGAGGGCCTTAGTCGTGATGGAACCCCTGACAGTCGAGGGGATGCTATCAGAGCTGGGCCTTGGCACCGATGACGTGGTCATCGTCAGCGATCCCTCGGATGGGGGCTCCTCCGAGGGGCTAGTTGGGGCACTGGAGCCCTTGGCCCCCGCCATTGGTTTCGAGAGGGGAGCACCGAGCATGCCAGATATGGAGGAGACGACCCCCGAGCTGCTGCCCGCTCCCATGACGTCCTCCCAAACAGCCGCTAGTGGGGCCACTGTAGAGGGAGTGTTGGAGCTCCCAACGTCGACTGGTGTCGCGACAGAGGGTCAATCAAAAGTGGATATGCATGCGCCCGTAGCCAAGCAGTCGGAAGATCATGGCGAGGCGGGGACCTCACAAGGGGTGCCCACTGAAGAAATCGAAGACACGGAGGTGGTGGCTGCAGACACGGCCTCGGGGCGAGTGGTCGAAGAGTCCGTCCTCGCCTCCGAGTAGGCCATTGGTGTGGCCGAGGCCAGGATGGGGTCCGAGGAGGACCGCGCACCCCTATCTAGGGTGCTAACGATGAAGACCCTGTCCCAGCCTTCAGAGGCGGCCTTGGAGCATATCAGAGCAGGCCCTTCGACCTGGGCTCTGTCCCCCTGTCCCATTACAGAGCAACTAGAGGTGCTCATGCGGTGCTAGGGGCTGAGCTCGGGGAGACCCCTGAGCAGACAGAGGGGAGTGGCCATCGGGGGAGCCACTCGGAGGATGACGTGGACGCCGACATCAACGAGCTGGACGACGACATCACGCGGTTGGTGGAGATGCTCTGAAGGTTGGCGTCACGAGCCCAGGATCAACGGTATCTCTGGGATGCCGAGATTGTGTTCTCGACGGAGTGTGAGGAGCGCCACCGCCGTCGGGAAGCCGAGCTATGGAGGGAGAATGACAACCTCCAGATAGAGCTGAAGACTTCTGAGCGGGAGCTCACCATCGCCAGGGCGGAGAAGATTGCCCTTACGGGGGTCCTCTATGAAGTCGAGGCTCGCGGGGTTGCCGAGTATGAGGCCGGGCCTGAGTTCCAGGAAGACCTGGAGCAGTACGGCGTGACCTGTTACAAGGTCAAACTCGAGGTCGGTGATGGCCGAGGGCAACGATTGGCCACCTTGGAGTACACCCGAGAGGCCTTCGAAGCCGCCCTCCAGGAGTGCCACCAGCGTACTCAAGATCCTCGCCTAGACGGGGTCCGTTTCACCAGCTTTCGGGCTGGTCAGATGCCTTCAGGGACAAGGAGGCCGGCCCTCTGACCAAGTGCCCTGACCCATGAATCTTCCTTTTTTTTATATATGTAACTTGGCCTTTAGTGGGCCTATGTACATTCCTTTTGAAGAAATGGAAAGATGGTCCTTTTAATGAAAAGACTATCCTTTTTCTATCTTCTTTCCTTGTTATGTTCTGTTCGAATCGAAGTTCATCAGCATTTAGAGGCTCGTAGTTACCGTGCAGGTCTTTTGAACTGAAAAGTTCCAACTGGGGGTTTGTACCGAACACCATTGTTCTAGGACATAGGTACCACGCAAGCTCTTCGAGCTGAAAAGCTCTTAGTCAGGGGTCGTACTGCTCGTCCTCGTGTTTTGGGTTTTTGGGTACCACGCTAGCCCTTCGAGATGAAAAGCTCTGACTAGGGGTTGTCCCGCACACCCTTTTCACAAACCGGTAGAATAGGAAGAAGAGAAGTAGGACGCCGGACAGAAGGCTTTTATAAATAGTAAGCCTTAAAGTTGGATACATGCTAGGTTCTTGGTATGGTTTCGCTACTAAGAGTAGACAGCTTATAGAAAGCTTTTCCGAGAACCTAGGTGACCTTATAAAATCCTTCCCATTTTGGGGTGAGTTTGTATGTTGCTCTTCGGGGGTTCGAGGCAGAGCAACGACATAGAACAAGGTCACCCTCAGAGAAGCGTCATTTCTGAACTCGAGAGTTGTAGTACTGCGTGATCCGTTGCTGATAGGAGACCAACTTGATGTTGGCGTCGCTCTGGCGTTCGCCGAGCATGTCCAGGTTCTCCCTCAGCGCGTGGTTGTTGGCTGCTTCGTCGAAGTGAGTTGTTCGGATCGTGGGGAGAGCGACTTCTAGAGGCACCACGACTTTTGTGTCGTAGGCCAAGTGAAAGGGAGTCTCCCTAGTGGCCAACTGAATAGTTGTTCGATGGCACCAAAGCACATTGGGGAGTTCTTCGATCCATGATCCTCCAGCAGCCTCTACCCTTGTGCGTATCCCGTGCAGTAATTTACGGTTGGCGTTCTCAACCAAGCCATTGGCCTGGGGATGTGCGACTGAGGTGAAGTGGTTGTAGATGCCGAGCTCCGAGCACTTCTGTTTGAAGAATGTGCTGCCGAATTGCTTCCCGTTATCAATGAAGAGATATGATTTAAGTGTGCCTCCCAAGAGGTATTGTCCCCATGCTTGAGGTTTTGTCCTTTAAAAGGGCTCTCTTGGGAGAAGAGGTGAGGCTCTTGCTGATAAGCACACACTTATTCTCAGTATCTTTCAATGTGGGACTAAAGAATACCTCTACACAGCCCCCCAATGAGGATAAGGGTGTGCGGGTCTCATGAAGATGAGACGCTCGGGTAGGGCAAATGGCCTCTCGTTCGTTCCCACAGATGGCGCCAATGAAGAGACGTGATTTAAGTGTGCCTCCCAAGAGATAGTGTCCCCATGCTTGGGGTTTTGTCTTTTAAAAGGGCCCTCTTGGGAAAAGAGGTGAGGCTCTTACTGATAAGCACACACTTGTTCTTAGTATCTTTCAATGTGGGACTAAAGAATACCTCTACACAGCCCCCCAGTAAAGATAAGGGTGTGCGGTCTCATGAAGATGAGACACTTGGGTAGGGCACATGGCCTCTCGTTCGTTCCCACAGACGGCACCAAAAATGTGGACGATGTTTCCTATTCGGTCTTGGGTCGAACGGGCCTCCATTTAGGATAGAGGGAAGGGACTGTCGCCAGTGCGGACGAAGGCCTGCGAAATCTAGAGAGGATCAGGGGGGGCCGGTTGAAGAACCGGGGAGAATCCTCTGATGCCTAAGTCAGGTCAGACTGCAAAGGAGATGGAAATGGAATGTTCACTGGTGTATGTTCGTGCGTGGGCGAGTGTGTGGGGGAAAGGTCACGTACCTTTGCATGAGGATTACCTGTGCCTTTTATATGAGGATTACCTGTGCCTTTTATAGTCAAGGGAGACGAAGGGTGCGGACACAATCTCCTTCAATGATGATCGAAGAGACGCGTCGGTTGGAGTCCCTTGGCGGAGGAGTTGTTCGTTTGAGGTGCCTGTTGAGATTCTCCATCATTAATGCCCTTAACCATGGGGCACGTGCCACGTCGTCGTATTAACTACCGTTGGTAGGCGAAGGGCCGCTCAAGGCCGCGGGCCAAAGGGGTGCCACGCAGAGGCCTGCTCGGCCTGGGCTGTGCGGTGCTCAGTACTCAATAGCACTGCTCGGTGTTAGGTGCCTCAGGTGATAGGCTGCAAGAGGTTTGAACAGGAGGCCCGTGGTCTGCCCGGTAGACCACGTCCTGCTCGAACAGGCTGTGAGGTGTCCAGAGACTACCCTTAGGGCCCTTAGGCGACTGGCAGCCAGAGCGTGCTTAGAAGCTAGTAGTTGAACCCGAGGACCCGTGGCTTGATGACCAAAGCCTAACCATCTTGATGGGCCATAATCAGCCTATAGGTCTAGGAGGCTGAAAAAAGCCTCTACAAATAGAATATCTAAACGAGAAAATTACATATATCTCCTAGAAAATATTATATAGTCTATTGCACGTCACTATCTATAATCATCTTTCTCGTGACCTACAGTGTACCTCATATTGCACATGAGACGCCAGCTCCCTCAGCAACAGAGGGGCCTAGTGTGCAGGCTGATGTGGCCATTTGCCTCCGTCTATGGTGGTCGAGGCTGGTGGAGCGATGATGGAGCATCCATCCCTAGCTATCCCGATCTTGTCGCCGATGCCAACCTGTTCTCCTAGATTGGTTGGGCAGCCTCAACATCAAGTTGTTTACGAGGTTTCTGTTCCAGCTATGGAAAGCATGCGTGCCACGGATAGTATTATGTCAAGGAACAATGCCTTTTCTTTGTGCAATCCTCCCTTGCTTTTGTGGAGTCCAAGTGGATCGCCAAGTAGTTGAGACCAAGCCGAGTGTGGGCGGGGGGTGGTGGTGGAATTAGACCCATTGGCCAAGGGATCAGCTCATGTAGGCCAGCAATATGCCCACGATGCTCCTCAAGGGATATCATCGCTATCTTACGAAGATGCTCTGCAGAAATCTAACTCTGGAATATAGCATGATGAGAGAAGCCCCTCATCATATCCACCAACATGACCAGCTCATCATTTGGTCATCGAAAATTTACAATACGTCCAAATTGCAAAGGAGGCTTTAAAATTTGTCTACGTACCAATCTCACGTGTCCGTTATGCAAGATGCCTACACCACTTGTTGTATCTTCTCCAAATTGAGCTATGCAATATTATTCTAAAGTAGGCGGATAATGATTGTAGAACTTGTCAAAGCTGAAAATATATTAATGTCTGGAGCAAACACTACAAGAAAAAGTAAAATTAGGGATCAAATTTGAGACCGATTATTTCGAACACTATTTGTTCTCAGATTTGAGACCGAATAGTGACTGAAATTATTTAGTCACTAATATTTGCATTTAGTGACCGAAATATTCGGTTGCAAAATTTAAGACCTTAAATGAATGTTGTTTCTTAGAGGCCCAAGTTACCAAGCAACCTCCCAGACACATGCCACTTGTGTTTTTTCGATCAATTTTATATCCAACATAATCTGCATCAATATATGCAACTAATTCAAATGAGCAACCGATGAGATACCATAGGCCTAAGTCTATTGTGTCCACACAATAGTAGAAAATCTGTTTAACAACCATTAAATGAGATTTTTTAGGACATGATTGAAAATGGGCACAAAGACCGACGCTAAACTGGATGTATGGTCAAGAAGCAGCAAGATATAATAAAGATCTGATCATGCCTCTATATAAGGTAAGCTCCATAGGTTTACCTTTTTTATTGCTTTTCATTATAATTGATGATGACAAGAGGGTGGGAAGTGATTTGGATTTTTTTCAAACCCGTACTTCTTGAGTAGCTTGATAGTGTATTTGCATTGGCATATGAACAATCCTTCCTTGAGTTATTTGACTTGCAGACTAAGAAAAAAATTTAGCTCACCCATCAGGCTCATCTCGAACTCCCCTTGGATCAAATCTGTAAATTGTTTACACAAACTGGAGTTAGTTGAGCCAAAAATGATATCATCAACATAAACTTCAACCACAATGATATCTTTACCATAATTTTTGGTGAAAAGTGTTTGGTCTGCCTTACCTCTTTTGTAATTCTTATCTAATAAGAAATTACTTAACCATTCATATCATGCCCGTGGAGCTTGTTTCAACCCATACAGTGCCTTCTATAGCTTGTACACATAATGTGGCTTGCTGGTGTCTTGGAAATATGGTGGTTGCTCTACATACATATCCTCTTTAATATACCCATTCAAAAATGCATATTTTACATCCATTTGGTATAGTTTGAAATGTAATGAGGAAGCATAAGAGAGAAGAATGCAGACGGCTTCTAGCCTGGCCACTAGTGTGAATGAGTCATCGAAATCAATGCCCATTTCCTGGCCATATCCTTTGGCTACAAACCGAGCATTGTCCCTAACTACCATTCCAGATTCATCCAACTTATTTTTGAAAACCCAACGGGTTCGGATCACAGAATGATTCTTAGGACATGGCACTAAAGTCCACACCTCATTCCTGCAAATTGGTGCAACTCATCGTGCATAGCCGCTATCCATGACTCATCCACCAGTGCCTCGTCCACATTCTTAGGCTCCACTTGAGAAATAAATGCATTTAAATCCTGATCTACCACTTGCGTTAGTGAGGATCTAATCCTCACATTATCTTCAAGATTTCTAATCATGTTGCTGGGAGGAGGGTCCTTCATAAATCTCCATTCCTTTGGAAGTTCTAGGTTCTCCAGTGAGTTTTCTTAAAGTTCTTCAAGTGGTGGATCCTCAATTTCCTCCATGGTATTTGAAGGGTCAAGTACATCTTCAGTTGACTCTTTTTCTTCTTGGGGAGAATTTTTTTGTGTGTTGTTTTCATTCCCTGCATCATATTGTTAGTTTCAAGCTAGATTCATCAAAGATGACATGTAGAGTTTTCTCAACTACAAGAGTTCGCTTATTGATACACGATAAGCTCTTGAGTTTATGGCATATTCGAGGAAAATCCCCTTGTCACTTTTCTTATCAAACTTTCCCAAACTTGTTTTTCCATTGTTCAAAATGTAGCAAGTACACCTAAAAGATCTTAAATGGGAGATATTGGGTTTCTTACCTTTGAAAAACTTATATGAGGTGTTTTTAGTATTGATCTTACCATGGCACGGTTGATGTCGTAACATGTATTTACCGCTTCAACCCAAAAATATCATGGAAGACCATTTTCACTCAGCATAGTGCGTCCCATCTCTACCAAGCTTCTGTTCTTCATTTCAACTACACTATTCTGCTCCGATGTCCTTGGTGATGAGAATTGATGAGTAAACCCCTGTCCATCACAAAAAGATTTAAAATTTGAATTTTCAAACTCTCTTCCGTGATCACTTTGTATTGTGGTGATGACAAACTTCTTGTCATGCTGCACTTTCCTACACCACACTTGAAACTCTATCAAGACATCATTTTTATTGGCCAGAAATAGTACACAAGTAAAGCGTGAGAAATCATCAATAATTACAAATCCATATGATTTCCCAGCTAAACTAGATGTTCTGGTTGGACCAAACAAATCTTGATAGATAAGTTTAAGAGGGCGAGTGCTACTTACAATATTTTTCTTTTTGAAAGATGCTCTTGTGTGTTTTCCCTTAGCACATGCCTCGCATACTTTATCATTTTCAAATTTCATTTTAGGCAAGCCACCTACAAGGTCTATTCTATACAGTTTGGAAATTACTCCAAAACTAGCATGTCCCAAGTGGTGGTGCCATAACCATGCATTTTCTTTTTCATTGGCTACAAGACAAAGATTTTCATACTCAACTAGATCCAAATCAACAATGTAGACATTATTAACTCTAAGACCTAGAAATTTTACTTCATTGGAATCTTTACACATTATTGAACAATGAGATTTATCAAAGACAATTTTATACCCCGTGTCACAGAGTTGACAGATGCTAAGCAGATTATGATTTAACCCTTGGACAAGAAGTACATTTTCAATATGATTCCCAATATTGTCTATTCCAATGATTTTACCTTTGCCTTTTACCACCAAAGGTGACCTCACCTCCAGCTTTGTCCTGCAGTTCCGTGAACTTGGATCTGTCTCCTATCATATGTCTTGAACACCTGCTATGTAGGTACCACTTTTTGCTTTGAGCTCCAATACATATCTGCAAGGGAAACAAGTTCTAGCCTGACTTTGGTACCCAGATCCTCTTGGGTCTGCTGGAGTTAGTCCATGATGGCAACAAGTCCTTTCTAATCCAGGCACACTTGATATTTTGAGAATTTCTCTTAAGGGGGCATATGACATTAATGTGACCTTTGCAACCACAATAAAAACATGTGATATTAGAAACATGTGGTTTTGGCCTTGAAAGAACAGCACGATGATGAGTGGCATGCTTAACCTTTCGAGAATTGGGTTTCTTCTAAACTGAAACATTGTTAGCATGAGAGAACTTTCCATTTGCTTGCACAAAAGAGATTTTAGTTCTTGAATGAAACACTTTCTTCTTATTAGGAATGTATCCAAGGCCCTCTTTTTGAAAATTCACAGGAGTTGAGAGGATCTCACCCAATTTATCTTTTCCCTTCATTAATCTAGACACAGCACTCTTTTGTTTGGAAACCTCTTTCTCAAGTGTGCTAACTCTAGATTTCAATTCAGCATTTTCAATTTTCAATTGAGAGTTTTCCTTTCAAAGTTTAGAATTTTTATCAGTGACTTTTTCACCATTCATGCATTCAATTTCTTCTTCATAAAGACTTACTTTAGTAAGCAAGATTTCATTAGACTCTCTCAAACTGTGACATTCTTTTTCCAGGTTAATGCATGCAGAACATGGAGTTTTATCATGAAGAAAGGATTAAATTTTATTTTTTAACAAATTAATTTCAGATCTCAATTTCTTGAATTTTTCATACAGGGACCTATAGGCAATTTCCCATTCATCTGAAGTGAAAGATTCAGATTTGTCGCTTACCTCTACAACTTCTAATTTATCGTGGGCCATTAGATTAAGATTTTCGATCTTGTCTCTAGATTCTGAGGACGAGTTGTCTGAATCCAGGTCGCTCCATGTGCTCACCATGGCCTTGAATTTTTTGAATTTATCTTTCTTGAGCTTTTTCTGCAACTTAAGACATTCTCCATACATGTGCCCTAATTTCTTGCACTCATAGTAGATGATGTCCTTTTCCTTGATGTTCTCACCTTTTTGGGGAAAAGGTTTTCTACTTGGCTTCTTGGAGTTGCTTGGGAATAACCTTCTTTTGCGAAGAAAATTTTGCATTTTTCTAGTGAGCATTGCCAGCTCCTCCTCCTCGTCGTCAACATTGCTATCTTCGTCAAAGCTGCTCTCCTAACGGGCAGATGTGACCTTGAGAGAGATTCTTTTGTTTTTCTTGACTTCTTGCTCGTTCCTTTTTATGTTTAGCTCATATGTCATCAGGGATCCAATCAGTTCCTCGAGTGAGAGGGTTGTCATGTTCTTGGAATCCTCTATGACAGTTGCTTTGGTATGCCAAGCTGGAGGCAGTGACCTGAGAACCTTTCTGACTAATTTAGAATTGGTATAGTCCTTCCCAAGAGCCTTTAAACCATTAGTTATGGCAGTAAACCTTGCAAACATCTCAGAGATGGTTTCTTCTAGCTTCATCCGAAACAGCTCATACTCGGACACTAGAATATTTACCTTTGGTCTCCTTGACCTCCAAGGTGCCTTTGTAGATGAGTTTCATATTGTCCCACATTTCTTTTGCAAAGCTACACATGGAAACACTTGAATACTCATTAGGGTGAAAAGTGCACTGCATGATATTCATAGCACTATAATTAATCTTAGATTTTTTTAATCTGATCCTCTGTCCACTTTCCTTCATCCTATGGTAGTACATAAGGATCATTGCTTATGACTTTCCAAATCTTATAGTCCTTAGCTCTGAGAAAGACATGCAGTCGGTTTTTCTAGTATGTGTAATTAGAACCATCCCTTGTCGGCCATTGCACACATAGGATCACTCTTAAAATCAAGAGTCCTGCTCTGATATCAATTGAAGTGCATGTGTGCAATGAACAACTAAGAGGGCAGGGGTGAATTGGTTGAATACTAAATAAAATTTTCTACTGATTTGATATGCCAAAACAGAATGATCGCACCAAATGTGTTACTAAAAGCCTACAACATACGTAGAAGGAGGTAGAAGAAAAGAAAACACACCACAATACACAGTTGTTTAGGTGGTTCGGCCACACAAGGATTGTACACCTATGTCCATCCCTCACACACGTGAGATAGCAACACACTACTCTGAACCTGGCCAGAGATACAAAGTACTACCACTCCACATACAGAGAGAGACACACACATGTCTCAACAACGACAAGAGCCTCACTGTCAAAACCCTCAAACACGGTCGTAAACCACGAGCACAACTCTCTCACACACACAAAGTTTAATTGGAAGAAGCTTAGAATACAATTTCTCAACCCAAGAACAGAAGAAAAATATATGAAACTCGTAGTTTAGAAATCCCGTAATTTATTGTGGTTGAAAAACATCGAAGAAGAACACAAAAGATTGCATAGGCCTTCTTGGACGTTGCACTATGGATGCACGATCTTCTGAACATCTAGCACATTGAACTCGATCAGCCTTGAAAGAATCACTTGGAAAGTGCTTTGGTTCGCTGGTTTGCCTTTGCCCTCGTCTAGATGCAGAACCTCGTTCTCCAACTATGTGTAGTCTTTTACACACATGGAAATGCCTCCCTTTATATATCCACTTGCCAAAGACTTGATCTTGGCCGTGGATCTCAAGAAAATCTCATCCTAATCCAAACTTGGAAAGTGACCAATCCAAATATGGAAATTGTGTTTCCGTAGTCGGTCGACCGATTTCTCCAGGTCGGTCATCCGATTATGGACTTAGCTTCACAGCTAGTCTTCTTCTTCTTCTTATTCTTATGCTTCAGAAATAGCACTAAATTGGTCGTCTTATTTCGCCAAGTTGGTCGACTGACTTTGTGACCCTCCCAATGCAAAACAACACTGGCTAGGTCGGTCGACCGAAATTCTCAAATCCGTCGTTCGATTTCCTGCTTGGTCATTAATCGATTGGAGCTTAACTTCATCAATCGATTGGTTTCCCATAATCGGTCGACTAGTTTCTTCAGGTCGGTCGACCAATTTCTGACAAAAGTATAGAAATCAGGTCAGTTTGAATTTTAACATATGAAAAAGTTAACCACTCACCTTGGCCTCTTATATGTGGACTCTAGACACCATGTAAACCCTGTAAAGCTCATTTGCAAATATAATTTGGAACATGGTTTAGTGAATCATGAACTTCCTTAATAATCACACATATAGTATACATGGCCAATTGATTCAACAGGAATTCATTTTGTCAACTTCAAAACATCAAATATGCACATGGAGACAACACCAGTTTGAGCTCGACACTCAAATACACCCTTACCAAATTAGCTTAGTTAAAAAATACAAAACTCGGGTTTGGGGATCCAAAATTTGAAATATTTATCCGATCGGCCTCCAGTTTGTTCCAACACGGACGACGTGATGATAACGACTTGTGGAAACTGACGGAGTTCAAATCGGACTTTCAGTTTGAGCTTGACATTAAAGTACACAATCACCAAATTAGCTTAGTTAAAAAATGTAGAACTCAGGTTTGGGGGTCCATAATTAGAAATACTTATTCGATCGGCCTCCGATTTGTTCCAACACAGTCGATGCGATGATAATGACTTGTAAAAAGTGATGGAGTTCAAATCAGACTTCCAGTTTGAGCTTGACTCTCAAATACATAATCACCAAATTAGCTTAGTTAAAAAATATAGAATTCAGGTTTGGGGATCCAAAATTAGAAATACTTATCTGATCAGCCTCCGGTTTGTTCCAACACGGTCGGGGTGATAATAATAACTTGTGGAAACTGATGGAGTTCAAATCAGACTTCCAAGTTGAGCTCGATGCTCAAATACACCCTCACCAATTTAGCTTAGTTAAAAAATGCAGAACTCAGATTTAGGGGTCCAAAATTATAAATACTTATCTGATCAGTCTCCAGTTTATTCCAACATGGCTGGGGTGATGATAATGACTTGTGGAAACTAACGGAGTTCATATCAGACTTCTAGTTTGATCTCGGCGCTCAAACACACCCTCACCAAATTAACTTAGTTAAAAAAATATATAAAACTCAATTTTGGGAGTCCAAAATTAGAATACTTATCTGATCAGCCTCCGGTTTGTTCCAACACGGTCGGGGTGATAATAATAACTTGTGGAAACTGATGGAGTTCAAATCAGACTTCCAAGTTGAGCTCGATGCTCAAATACACCCTCACCAATTTAGCTTAGTTAAAAAATGCAGAACTCAGATTTAGGGGTCCAAAATTATAAATACTTATCTGATCAGTCTCCAGTTTATTCCAACATGGCTGGGGTGATGATAATGACTTGTGGAAACTAACGGAGTTCATATCAGACTTCTAGTTTGATCTCGGCGCTCAAACACACCCTCACCAAATTAACTTAGTTAAAAAAATATATAAAACTCAATTTTGGGAGTCCAAAATAGAAATACTTATCCGATCGGCCTTTGGTTTGTTCCAACATGGTCGGGCGATGATAATAACTTGTGAAAATTGATAGAGTTTAAATCAGACTTCCAATTTGAGTTCAACGCTCAAATACACAATCACCAAATTAGCTTAGTTAAAAAATACAGAATTCAAATTTGGGGGTCCAAAATTAGAAATACTTATCTAATTGGCCTCAGTTTGTTTCAATATGGCTGGGGCAATGCTAATGACTTATGGAAACTGACGGAGTTCAAATTAGACTTCTAATTTGAGTTCGATGCTCAAATACGCCCTCACCAAATTATCTTAGTTAAAAAATGTAGAACTTGAGTTTGAGAGTCCAAAATTAGAAATATTTATCCGATCGACCTTCGATTTGTTCCAACATGGTCGGGCGATGATAATGACTTGTGGAAACTGACAGAATTCAAATTGGATTTCTAGTTTGAGCTCGACGGTGAAATACACAATCATCAAATTAATTTAGTTTCAAACTTTTAGAACTCAAGTTTGGGGGTCCAAAATTAGAAATACTTATCCGGCCAGCCTTCGGTTTGTTCAAACACGGCTTGGGCGATGATAATGACTTGTGAAAACTGATGGAGTTCAAATCAGACTTCCAGTTTGAGCTCGATGCTCAAATACATAATCACCAAATTAGTTTAGTTTCAAAGTGAGTGAATTTATATGAAAAAATAAACTCTTAAAAAATAAATATTTTATTATATTTAATTTAATTTGTTATTCTTATATGTATCTATTGTAAGTTCCTTCATCGAGTGGAGTTGGAGGAGACAAGGAGGACGTGGACTCTGAGGATCGATGATTTATTTCTTTTTATTGTTGTATGTTTATGTATTGTTGTGATTGTGTGGTTTATTTTTTATTATGTTTGTAAAACATGTTGTTTCAATTTTTATATATAACTTTAAAAAATAAACAAAAATTTAGAGATTGATTTGCAACTGAAAATTTCGGTCACAAATTCGGTCACAAATTAGTGACTGAATGCTATGATCACTAAATGGGAAGAGACTACGATCGAAATCAATTCGGTCCCAATGCAGTCACTAATTTATGACCGAATTTACGATCAAAATTTTCAGTCCCTAATTATAAATCTGCGACTGAATTATTTTGGTTGCACTTTCGGTCACTAATTTGTGACTAAATTTGCGACCAAAATAATTTGGTCGTCCACATGGCGACCGAATTGGGACTGAAGCTATTCGGTCACAAATTAGTGACCAAATAGCGACCAAATTTTTTCCATCACAGTATTGTGGCCAATATTTCTTCACTAACACTTTTAGTCACTATTCAGTTGATGTGTCTTTCAGCGACCGAATATAGACCGAAAATGTCAGTCGCTATTTCTGTTTTTTCTTGTAGTGAAAGTTAGGATTTGAGACGTCTGATATAGAATCAGATGATGATGATATTAATCATTGCTTGTGGTTCCTAGGTCTTCATCCTCGAGTTGTCCTACGACATACTTACTCATGGGACTGGACATTCGTAGAACTCTAAAGATAATTTTGGGTCAAACAGTTACAATTTCTATGATTTTCTTTTGCAGTTGGTCTTCAGGTTTGGATTTGGCCTCCCAGTCAGGATATGGCTAAAGCCCTTCGCAGTTTTATGTCATTAATAAAATGGGTATTACTTGGCCCCTTAATTTTTTTTTTAAAAGAGACTTTCAAAATCTAAAAAGACTAAAATACTCTTACCTCACAACTAACCAATGAGGCAGACAGAGACATGTGTAGAGAGAGAGAGAGAGAGAGAGAGAGAGAGAGAAGAGAGATTAGGATTGGGGGAGGAGGAGGGTCTCTTCCACTGGCACCATAGAAAGAGAGATTGGTGGGTTAATCATTTTGCCCTCTAAATTCAACCGTATTTATGCCAAATTTTGGAACCTAACAATAAGACATATATAAATTATATGATAGAATGTGGGATACACATGAGGAGGAGAATGTTACAGATCAGATATACAGTTGAATTGTATTAAACGAAAAGCTAAAGTTTCTTCGGCAATTTCCGAGGATCTTTTTTTTTTTTTTTGTAGATTTGGCGTACGTCTACATTCGTCTCATTTATTAATGTACATAAATCGATGCCAAAACCTCTTAATTAAGCAAGTGACAATAAATCATAATCCATGTAAAAATGGAGTTTTGCTATTGTGGATTTATTTTTGAAATATCTTTTAAATAGCATTCCACACTAAATGGAGAATGAACTTTCAGATTTTGTTGCATATACTCTTCTTTCACGATTGGGCATTATGTGTATTCTGTGAGATGTTTTATGTCCTTCCTATGAGATTGGTTCACATGAGTATCATAAAGTATGAGGCATGATACAGCGATAATTTTCATTTATTTTTCTATTAAAAATTTATCATATCTCATATTTTGTCATATCATATACACCAATCATATGGGGATGAGGTATGACTTGAACTTAACAGAAGACCACACATGTCGGCAATTCCTCTCCACAGACGCGAGGTAGGAGGGATTTTGCAATGGGCTTGGACTTGGAGGGCTAGGCCGGCCTAAACGATAACGAAGGCCACAAACACTGGGCCCAATTACATCGCCACAGAAAATTGACATTCTAAGTTTTACTTGAACTAAAGAACGTCACCTCACTAATACACGTCAATGGCAGATGGGGTACGTTGCACATTTTCTAAGAAGTTTGCACGTCCAAATGCGGTACTCGAATATGCTGTAGATCCATTCTAGATGATGATCTTTTTGTGTATTGGGAGATGATTCTTTTTTCTCCCTCAAACGGACATTATTATTTGAACTAACATGTGTACGACAATGTCATGCATTCGATGGAGCTGCAAGTCCCACATATTCATTCCACGATCCTGGAAGACACAATCCACGTGGATTATTTTAGATGACAAGATATAAAGATAAAGAAAATAACACACTTTCTTGGCAAAAATTTTAATCTACCAATCAAAGCACACCGTAACTCCGTACTCCACAAAATGTTTACTGTGTTCCTCCTTATAAGTGATGACATGGCATATTTTTGTTATAGTTGGACTCAAATTTGGTGTCAAAAAAATATATAATAAACTGATCTATTAAATATGCCAGTAGGATTGTTGGTTATTGATAAGTAAGGGAGGAGAGAAGTGGAGAATAAAAAGCCCAACGCCTAATAGTACCCCCCAACCCTCAAATGTGCAATCTTGTTTGAATTAACATGTACGTGTACATGCTCGCATTTGATAGAGCAACAAGTCTCACAAATGTATAATATACATAAGGGAAAATTTTTAATGTACTTGAATTTTACACTTTATATTTGTATTTTTCTTTTTTTATTAGCTAATAAAAAAAGGGCAGAATATATTCATTCAATGAAAAGTAAGAAATATAAGAATAAAATGTAAAATTCAAGTATATTAAAAAAAATTTCAATACATAAATAACACCATGAAATTGAATGATATATCGAAAACAGATATAAAAGATAAAACCCTGTTAAACGCGTCATTAAAATTGATGAAAGGAGGAGGAGGAATAAAAATTTTGGAGAAACATCTAGTAGTCATCGATCATGCACCAAGCCAAGCGGCCGCGGACCAACGTTGTATGAAGTGTTTTCCATCAGCCTAACGTTTAGATACGCGACCATTAATATAGGAGCTTCATGCGCTTCTCAAGATCATCTTTCCTCAGGAGTTGTTTGATCATAAAGTAACATTAATTAATACATTTCAATCGGTATGTGACATCTGAAAAGTCAAATCACGAGATTTGACAAGTTTAATTAATAATCAAAGAAGATATTATATTCAATGCAGTCCAATGTATACTTGTACTGTTTTTCGTATATTCCACCAGCGGTTAATGCCACCTTCATAGCTCTTTTGCGAGGAGAATGACAGACTGGAGACCAATTAGTCTATGCAATGACATATATAAATCATTTCTAGACTATTGGTGAATAGGCTCAGACAGGTATTCAGCAAGTGGTCTCACTCCAACAAACGGCTTTTGTGCCCGGCAGATCCTTGGTAGATAATGTTCTGATTGCAGAGGAATAAGGTACGGTACGGTACCGTATCATATCGCTGAGATACGGTGGGAAATGACTTATTTAATTTATTTTTTTAGTTTTGTGATTTGATGAATATTTAAAATGAGTAAACTTCGAAAGAAAACTTTTCATCCAAACTCAAGATAGACTTTTCATCTCTTCTCATACATGCACCATTTCTCTCTCCCATTTCTCTCTCATATCCTGTAGAACTATCAGAGATATCACATCTTCTACAGTCTGAAAAGGGGTTTATATGCTCACAAGGTCTTCATCAAAGTTGTTCTATTATTTTTCAACTCATCCTCGAAGTGAAATCACCTCAATTGATAGTCTATCTCCAAAGTTATAGTAGATTATTCTTCACATTCTCTTTCATATCATGATATATGTATATATATGATTATCATGTCTTCCACATCTCAAACGAGGGTATATCTCTTCGAGATTTCTTCATGAAAGTTGTTCCCCACGACCTTCTCTACAAACTCCAACTAGAATCACATCAAATGAATGTATGTGCTTAAAGATACAGTAGATTATTCTTGGCATTCTCTCTCATATCGCGATCCAAACTAGCAATGAGTGCGGCCTCTCTACAGCTTGAACGAGGATGATCTAATATTGGGCTCTTCATGAAAGTTGTTCATGATATGACCAATATATTCCATTAGATCAACACCAAGAATCTGAAAATAAAAATAAAATTATAACGTCTTAAAATGTATAATAAAATATTAATATGACACTAAGAAATTAAAAGAGATAGTAAATTATACGTAAGATATGATCACTTATATAAAACATAATTATCTTTAATTTTAGAATATTTTTATATTATTAATATAACTCTGGTACTATCTTTGATTATGTGCACTTCAACGGGACGACATTCAGTTCTAAAACTAAAGTCAAATCTGAAGTCATCATAATTACTAGAAAAATATACTGATTTTAAAAATATAAAATATCAGGAATTATTGATGCATAGATGTTGAGATTAAGTCGACCTAATGATTTTTGAGATAATTTTTACTTGACAAAAAATTAATTTAAAAAATTAAACTATAATTATTGTAATTTGTATCATCTCTTAATTAATTTATGATTGAAATTTCATCTTAATTAGACACCATTTAGACCTCTTAAGTGCATACAGGGTTTGTCGCGGTACCGCGAACCTTCTATGCACTTTAATGGGACGATATTTGGTTCCGAAAAAAAGTCAAATCTGAAGTCATCATAATTACTAGAAAAATATAGTGATTCTAAAAATATAAATATCAAGAGTTATTGATGCATAGATGTTGAGATTAAGTCGACCTAATAATTTTTGGGATAATTTTTACTTGATAAAAAATTAATTTTAAAAAATAAATTAAATTTACTATAATTTGTATCGTATATTAATTAACTTATGTTTGAAATTTAATCTCAATTAGACACCATTAAATCCCTTAAATGTTGAGATTAAGTTGATCTAATGGTTTTTGAGACAATTTTTACTTGATGAAAAATTAATTAAAAAATTAAACTAAAATTACTATAATTTGTATCATCTCTTAATTAGTTTATGTTTGAAATTTCATCTCAATTAGACACCATTTAGACATCTTAAGTGCATACAGAGTTTGTCGTGGCATGACGAACTCTCTGTGCACTTTAACGGGACGATATTTGGTTTCGAAAATAAAGTCAAATCTGAAGTCATCATAGTTACTAGAAAAATATACTGATTCTAAAAATATAAAATATCATGAGTTATTGATGTATAGATGTTGAGATTAAGTCGACCTAATAATTTTTAGGATAATTTTTACTTGACAAAAAATTAATTAAAAAAATAAACTAAAATTACTATAATTTCTATCATCTATTAATTAACTTATGTTTGAAATTTCATCTCAATTAGGCACCATTAGATCCCTTAGATGTTGAGATTAAATTGATCTAATGATTTTGGGACAATTTTTACTTGACAAAAAATTAATTTAAAAAATTAAAATAAAATTACTATAATTTGTATCATCTCTTAATTAGCTTATGTTTAATTTTTATCTCAATTAGACATCATAGATATCCCTTAATACAGCGGATGTGAGAGGGAAAGTAAAAAAAAAAAGGCCTGCCACGGACCGGACTGTACCGGTATGTGGCAAACCGTGGCGTGCTGGTGCGGCACGCACCCGACCGTGCCATGGCTCGGATGAGCCATGGCACGGTGCGGTTTGGCCAACCGTGGTTCTAACAACATTTTATGTACACATGTTTTAGAAATGATGAAAATAATTAAAAGAATAACAACTTATCTAAGAACATCATAAGATTCATAAGAAATATATTAGTGTTAAAGAAAATATCTTCGGTAAAAAAAAGTCCACATAAAAGATTAGTCTATATCATGAAATGTAAGTCTATATAATAGCCATAAACATCAGACAAATTATCATTTTCAACTTTTTTTTTTTACTTTAATCTTATTCATCTTACTATATGAATGTTGTGTAGGAATAACATTACCAAATAAATCTTTTTTACGATCATTGTCTGAAGTAGTCGTATTCAATGAAGTGATTCTACTTGAAAAATATGTAATTGAAAATGTATCCTAGATCATAAAAAAAAATTCATTAATATGGCACTTATTATTGATTTGTAGATATAAAAAAGATTTAAAATATTTTTCATTTTTACTTACAATATTCACATCTGCAATTTATTCACTTTTTTGATGTTGTCATCTAATTAACATTCTCAACTAAGTTCTGAAAATGCCTTACAATGTCATATGGTGGGGGATGATGGAGGAAAAAAAAAGAACATTTATTTGGAGAAAGATCTAGGCTGGTATTGCATCTTTTCATTTAAAATAGATTATTCGATTTTTTTTTGTGTTCTCACCAGATCAGATTTCAAATCAATAGATCTGATTTTTTGTGGACTTACTTTGTTTTGTTTTGAGGAGAAAAAAATTATCCCGATGCTGTCACATGGCAGCATTTAAGATTGTATTTTTTTGAAAGTTTTTAGACATGCCTTTCACAACAAATGTTGTTTATTAAAACTGAAAATTTTTTAAAAAAGATATGCGGTGGCATATTTAGATAGCACGGTGAGTATTTTAAGGAGATTTAAAGTTGAATCTTTCCTTTTTAATAGGTGCTTTAAAGTTGATAGAATAGACACCGGTTATTTTAACTTCTACCTGCCATGTTTTGGCGTAGATATTGGAGAGATTTTTTTAGCTGAGATTTTTTTTGAACAGAATATTGTTGTACTTTTTTTTAGTTTTGGTAGGAGAAGAATTGTCCTGGTATAGATGGAGCAAGCTATGACAGGGTGGAGTGGTGTTGTGGGGACAAAGTCCTATTTGCCATGGGTTTTGGAATGTTGTGGAGATGGATACAAGTATGTCTTTCTAGTACATCTTTGTCTGTGCTAGTCGATGGCTCTCCTTCCAAGTGGTTTAAACCAACTAGGGGCCTCAGGCAAGGGGACCCATTATCACCTTACCTGTTGGTGCTACTGTCTGAGGTGTTAGCCGTCTCCCTCACGGATGCTAACAGCCAAGGAAAACTGATAGGTTATTCAGGTAAGAAAATGAGTTGTTCAGTGAATCACCTCATGTATGCCGATGACATTTTGTTGGTGGTGAGAGCTGACATGTCAGAGATAGCAGCGTGCAAAGATGTGGTGACTAGTTATTGCAATTGGAACGGGTAAACACCAAGAAATCGAGGTGTCACATCACATTAGTAGGTCCTTAAGAGCAAGTCAGGTGAAGCAAATTGAGAAAGCTCTCTAGGGGTCAAAAAGCAGGAGGAGCTGGGTAGATGTCTGGGGGTTCAGATTACTCACATAAAACCAGCTGCGAAAGCTTTCAAGGATGTTCCGAGTAGAGTGAAAACCAAGCTTGTTGGGTGGCGGGGCAGCAAGGGTAGTGCTGACTAGACATGTACTGCAATCCATTCCATTGTTCTGGGCAGCAGTTTATAGCTTAAAAAAAGCACAGATGAACGAAATCGAAGCCATATGTAGAAATTTCATTTGGAAAGGTTGTAGTGAGACAAAGGAATGTAAAGCCTAAAGAAGCCCATTGCTGAAGAAGGTCTAGGGATGTCGGACTTGCAGGCCATGAATAGTGCTCTACTTCTTAAACAGGCATGCAGTTAGAATGTGTAGAGGTGAGGAAAGCATTTGTACAAAATTAGTAGCTGATAAATATGTGAGGAAGCGTAGTATGGACAAGCCTTTCAAATCTCTCCCGACAACACAATACTGGAGAAGAATTAGACGAGAATACCAATTGTATAGAAATTTCATTAGATGGGTCCCGGGTAGTGGTAATGATATTAACATATCCTAGTAGAGATCGGCTGGCTGTGGGGGAGAGGAGTAAGTCAGTATCCTTGGATATTCAACTCTGAAGTCATCAAGGCGGAGGATCACTTACTAGACGAGGAAGGCATGTGGAGTTTGTCAAAGCTAGAATCTGTTTTCCCACAGACCCTAGTCAGTAAAATCAAGGAAATTCCAACATTAGGTGCACATAGTAAAAGACACAAGATGTTGGTTACCAAATCAATCTGGAAAGTTTTCAACAAAATAAAAAGTCTGCTGTACAAGTTAATCAGGGAGCAAGTACAAGGAGGAAATCGAAAAGTTGAAGGTTTCTGGAAAACATATGGAATTCCAAGGATAAAAGTCATGCTGTAGAAGTTGGCTTGGGGTAGACTTCCAACAAAGATGTATTATTTAAGGCATTGCAACGTTCAGATTCAAGACATTTGTGAAGCTTGTGAGAAAGAACAGGAGGATGCCTCACATGCGTTAGTGGTTGTGAAAAGGTGCAGCAGCTATGGGTTGCAATTGCTAGAATACTTGAATGGCCAAAACCCCCAGGCACCTATAGCTAAATTGTGGGATAGATGCACAGTGGCGGAGGAGCAAAACTTCGTGACTATTTTCTGCAAAGCAACGGTAGCCTGTGCCTTGGATCACATATGGAGAGTAAGGAATAAAGTCATATTTGAAGATAGGACTGCTGGTGTCACCTTCAGAGATTGTGGCTTCAGCGGGGCATTTCATTAGAACTAATAGAGAATTGTATGCTAATTCCCATGTGATAAACAGTAAACAAACTGAGCTAATCATTTTGTATAAGGTGGGGTTTCAAGCTTAAAGTGAGACAAAAACTAGTGAAGAAGGGGCCATCAATGTGGAGTTCACCACCACCAGCCGGGTGGGTAAAGGTAAATTTTGATGGGGGCCTATCTAGTCATAGGTGAGAGAAGAAGGAAGCCAGAGTAGGCTTTGTTATCCGGGGCAGTAGGGGGGAACATAATCAAGGCTGGGGCCTGGGGCCATTTATCTTGGAGATACAACAGCTCTCAAGGCTAAGGCAATAGCTGCACTAGAAGGGTTACAAGCAGCAGAGGAATGTAGGGAAGAATTTATGCAGAGCATCTGAATGAAGGGGATAACTTACAAGTGGTGGTCATGATTCCCCTACTAAGAACGAGAAGGCAAAATTCAAAATGGTTTGGAGGACAGTTTTTCCGGAGAAAACTATTGAGCACTGCAGGCTTATGGGATAGAGCAGCGGGACAGAAACAACTAGCAGCTCTGTAGAACATCAGACACAAGGTAGGGGCTGGGGCAGGAACTCTATTCAGGGCAAAGAGGTTGAGCAAAACTGTGAGGAGATACGGCGTGTACTTTGAAAGATTCAAAAATATTGGAAGGAACAGTGGCAGATCCAAGAATTTAATTCAGTGGGGTCACTCTTAACATTATAATGCACCTATAGACTTTATTTTGTAATCCAGTGGAGTTATTTCCATTAAAAAAATTTCAACAACATTAATTTAATAAAAAATTCTAAAAGTTTTGAGAATCCAAGGGGGTCACGTGACCCCACTGGACTTTACCTAGGTCCGCCCCTCGGAAGGAACACACTACTAGGTCTCCAACAAGAGGCCAGGTTGTCGTTGGTACATCTTGGATGGGGATCCTCTATGATTGGAGTCCCAACTAGGGCATTGATAGGTCGCCAGGTAGATATCTTGCTTTGCTTAAGGTGTTTATTTCTGGGTGAGTTTTGACTTTGATCAGTGTTGTAGTCTTTGAGCTTTGACTACTAGTTGGTAGTCTTTATCCAACAAAAAAAAAAGTCTTAACTAATAGCGTGATTGATAGTTAAGTTAAAGTGAAAGATGATTCCTGCACAAAACTAGAGTTTAGCGTATTAGTAACCTAATCTTGACAACAGTGATTTTAGAGCATGGGTTTGAGTCCAACCATACTCTTTTTCACCTCCACCAAATTAATTTTCACGACCCATCTTGATCATATAGAGTAGTGTTGAAACTTGGGTATTTAATCTTACGTTGATTTTTGAGTTGAGATTTATATTACTTATAACATTGGGCATGTGAATCTCAAAACTACAAATTTGAGATTTCAATATGGCATCAAAACCTAAGATATGATTTTGGGCCAGGCACTCTGTGTTTATGATCCATGTGATAGAGCCTAAATATTGATCTTCACGTCAAAAGGGCCTAGTAGAATAGTTTTATATTAGAAATGGATAAAATATCTCTTGTGTTTATAATAATATTATCTTTTCCACTCATAACCTTTAGATTTTAAATTGGAAGATCTAATCTAATATTAAATTCTTACTCTTAGACAAGATTATAGTCTCATGGACATAGACTACACAACATACTAGTGATTCATTAGCGAAGTGCTAAACTAAGAATGGTATTAATAAATATTAATACCGATTATAAGGAAGATATGAATGGCTCCATTTGCTTCACCTACTAGCCAGAGATGTTACAAAGAGGCAAATCACATAAAAATGGGTGCAAAATTAATGGGAGCTCTATAACTGCTTAAATAATCTGCACATGAGCATTTGATTAACAAGATCATTTGGTAATTTCGAGCTCAGGAAGAATGAGTAATTGGAGTACATATATAGGAGACTTAGGGCCTGTTTGATAACACTGACATCTAAAGTTTGAAATATTTAATTTTTAAAATTTCAGATTGTTTGATAAAATATATAAAATAATATCTAAATTAATCATTTAAATCTGATAAATTACTTAATTTTTAATTAAGATGAATCACTTTTTTCTTTTTAGGATTGTCAATTTCTCAACCCGCAGTCAACGAATAGCCGCTCAATCGTCGGAATCCAACGACTCAGTGGTCATGATCAGTTTCAGTTCTAGTGACTCGATTCTAAAAATATATTTTTGTTATTTTGAGTTTTGAATTCATACCTACCTAATAAAAGTGTAGTATTTTAACTAAGTGTGTCACAATTTAAATATTATTTAAGTTGATTATCAATGCTTCTTAATAATATCTTATATGTATTATTTTTTTTAAAATTTTAAATTTATAAAATAGATAAAAAAATAATATTTTACATTTAAACATTAAATGTTTTCAAACGCCACCTTATTCTAGTTGAAGGGATAGAGAACTTATTTGCATTAATTTCTAAAACAGAATTCGATGGGAAGAGTTAGGGTCCGTTTGTTTGAACGGAAAATGGAAAATCCGCACGAGGAAACCGTTTTTAGGAAAATATTTTTTTTTGACCATTTGGTACCTTTGAAAACCAAAATCTGGAAAATTGTATTGCCAAAATCCCAGATTTTGGCATCCGCCGTTTTCACGCGGATGCCATTTTCATGGACATCTACAGTGATGTTTGTTGAGACACTATTCATTTAGTTACATTTTTATTTTATTTTCACTCATTTAAGTAGTCTTTTTTAAATTAATTATTTTTATTAGTTAGTTTAATTTTTATTTTTTATTAAAATATTTATAGAACACTATTCATTCAAATTATGTTTTTATTTTATTTCTCCTACTTTATATTGTCTTTGTCAAAGTTACTTATTTTTCATTAGTTATTTAAATTTTTTATTTTTAAAAAAATATTAAAAAAATAAAAAATAAAATAAAAAAAATTGATGAATACTGTTAGTACACAATGAGTATATGACTCTATCTCATTTGCGTGGTTCATAAGATCTCATATCCTTCCATACAACTTTATATTTTCCTAACAACCAAATAGATAATTACGTTTTCATTTTCACGTAAAAGTTATTTCGTGAAAAATTATTTCCCTCTTAAACTATTTTACATGCAACTAAATGGACCCAGCTAATTCACATTTCCAAAAGAAACAGAATTCGATGGGAAGAGTTAGCTAATTCACATTTCCAAAAGAGATTAACATTTATACGGGAAAAATAAGACCTAATTCCCAAGACCTTTCTATCTATCCCATTACTAAATCAGGCCAATGGCTATTCCGTTTTGATCATCGCCAGAATGATACTGGCAGTATCCAACAAGAAAACAAAAAAAAAAAACACAAAAAAGGTCAGGTCCGGCTCGAGAAGGGACGCCACTTCTAATACCCTGGTTGAAATCCTCCTCGTCGAGATCAAACAAAAGCGTGTGCAAAAGATCAAGGAAAAATTTAGTGCACATCAGTTTATATTATATATATATATTATTTTTATTAGTCAATAAAAAAATGACATAATACATTCATCTAATAAGAAGTAAGAAATATAATATAAAATATAGAACTCATGTACACTAAATTATTATCAAAAACCAAATAGGTGGAGGACAACAACAAAGCAACACCCAACAACAGAAACCTACCCACCATTTTAAACAATTTATTGCTCCCTCCGTCATTGCTATCATGCAAAAAGGGGGAGAGAAAGGCGATTAAAATTGGGTATGATCCTACTTCCCCACAGGCGAAAGGCAGCCCATCATCGACCAGCCGCACTGTTTGACATTTAAGTTCGATGTGAGGCCAGCCTTTAGTTAATTTAGACGACATCCCTTTTTTTCACCATCTCCCTCCCAACCCCACTACGTACGAATAAATCACACGTGGAAGCCCTGCACTGTTGGGTGTTGTCCCCTCCCACATGGCTTGTGTTCTCATGGTGCGCCCTCCACCTCCTTAATTTGATGATGACTTAAACCTGGCTACCTACCTGCAGGGTGTACATGTGGTTCCTCACTTGAGAGATTAAGGATGTGAACAGGACTAGGGCGAACGCCAAGTGTGGTGGCTGGTGGTCTGCCCGCCTTGCTTAATGAACCGCCATGGGAAGGAGGCGACACACGGGGGCCATGTTGGCCTATCCTTTCCACGACACTCTAAATGGGCTGACTCATGTCAAAGGCCATTTTGTCTTCTCCGACCTCATTGCCCAACTCCAATTGGGAACAAGGGACATGATGCGTCTTTTTTTTTATTTTTATTAAGTTTGGTCCCAAGCAGATACAGCATCCTTCTTATAAACTATGTCAACGTAGTTATATGCGAGGTCGTAGAAGGTGGTGGCTTGGTGTTTCCCAAAGCAGAAGAGGAAGGTCTCCCTACTCTTCTAAACCAATGAAAACACCATCATTCAGGGAACCCAGTGCTTTTTGACGTCATATATTAAGTTACCTTCTGATTCTTTGCGAAGATTAGTTCAAATTCTTTTTTTAAACTTTCCATCTTTATGTTACAGTAAGTAATGTTGATGAGATGGAACGAGAATCAAAGTTTTGAACCATGAAGTGGCTCCCCTCTCTAAGATTGTTGGGAGCTCGACATTTTATCTTTTCCCATGCCCCTTAGAATGATAGGAGGGTGTCAAACCGATTGATGTGATCAAACAAGTCGATGGTTCCATTGTAAGACTTCATTTTAGGCATCTCTAGATATCCTGAATGCGTGGCTGAGAGGATCTTCTTGATGAAAGAAGACCTAAGGCAGGCCACTGAGTCGAAGAGTTGCTTAGACAGGTGTTGGATCTCTTTTTGTATTTATTCTAGCTTCTTCTTTAGCCCCGCACCTGAGCAAGGAGCGATTGATGCTGGTACAGAGAGTCGCCTTGCCGAGATTGGATGCACTGGGTCAACCTGAGGTGGAGGGGCCCAAGGCTCTAGCCACTGGGTCTGATGTGCTTGGAGGACGGAAAGGTGTTGGTGCAACTACCTAAGACGGGCCTTAAGAAATTTCAACGGTGCCTCCCGCTCAAGACGAGGATGCGATCTATCATGTGAGAGCCTCGACCAACTCAAGGAGGGCTGACAGTCCTTGATTGCATCCCTGAGCTCAGTCATCTATAGAGACAAGGAATAGAATCGCTAATAGGAAACTAAGGGGAGATGGTTTTGGACCCTAATGGTCTTAGCATCTTGGGGGTCAACGTCGTCTGATCAGGTGATTCCCTTACTTTGGGTAGGAGCTATGGTAGACACTTCATTTCCCATAGATAATATCAATGATGAGGCCAATCCTAAACTCTCAAGGGCTGAGAAGCTATAACCTCAAGATCCAAGTCGTTGTGGTTGGGCTGACAATGTTTTGAGCCTGTAAGAAGCCAATCTCAGAGTGGTGTTGCCATGTCAACCATTCGATACTTAAATCTTGATTGGTCTTGAAGAGAGAGGAGAGAGGTCTCGCTAGTTTCTCTCCTTTTTACTTGTGGTTGCAACCCTACTTTTACAGGGCAAGAGGAGAGAAAAAATCGTGACTTCATCATTTAATGAACCACCACTCGAAGCCGATCGTCGCTTCATGGCTATCGGTTGGGTGCCCATAGCAATAACGACTTGACAGTCGCTTGATGGATCATTGTTTGGATTTGCACAACATTAATAACAATCACATGATGGATCATCTGGAACAGTAATAATTGTTGGATCCATATTCTAACCATTAGTTGATGGGGACTCATAATGACAATAATCAATACCAGGGGATGATAATCAATTATCGGAGGGCTCTGTGTAATACTTATAGTGAGATTGTCACAAAGATTATTGGGCTCCGGTCAGTTGTCACAAAGATTATTGGGCTCCGGTCAGACCGAGTTAGACCCATCCATTAGGCTCAGGTTGAATCTAGCTGGTCTATCACATCACTACAAGAAAAGAGATTATGGGGACGGCTGCAAGCCATCGCCAATAATCAAAAAGCCGTCCCAACTGATGATTAGGGACAACTACAAGGCCGTCTCTAGGTCGTCCCTAATAAGCCATCACCAATAGTATTGGGGACGGCTAAGCAACATCCATCCCCATAACGTTATTGGAGACGGATAAATGTCCGTCTCCAATAATTTTAATTGAGACAGATACAAGCCGTCCCAATTAAATTATTGGCGACAGGTAAAAAGCCGTCTAAAAAACTTATTAGCGACGTAAATACAGCCATCTTTAATAATATTATTGGAGATAGATACAAAACTTTGCCAATGATATTATTGGAGACAGATACGAAGCCGTCGCCAATGATATTATTGGAGGCAGACAAGTACCCGTCGCCATAATATTATTAGAGACGATTTTGAAGCCGTCTAAAATTTATTAGCGACGGCTATGGAACCGTCTTGAATAACATTATTGGAGACAAGTAAAAAGCCGTCGCCAATATATCTATTACAGATGACTTTAGGGCCGTCTCAAAAAGTGTATTAGGGACGGCTATGGAGCCGTCATGAATAACATTATTGGAGACAAGTAAAAAGCCGTCGCTAATAGAGTTATTGGAGACGGATGCTCACTAGTCTCCAATGATACTATTAGAGACGAAGTACAGTGGTCTCCATTGAGGCTATTGAGGATGGCTTCATTCGTCTTGAATAGTATTATTGGGGACGGCAGGTTCTGTCCCAAGATTTATTGGGACGACAGAAGCCGTCCTCAATAGTCTTATTGAGACAGCTGCAGCCGTCCCAATAGTTCATCATAGATTAAAAAAATGTAATAAAATATATTTTTCACAAAGTTACAACCTGTTATACAAAAACTACATTAACAAATCACATTCCAAAATAACTAAAAAACTCTAAATTTAAATGTATTACATGAAAGTTACATACATAAATCATTCACAATCCTCTTTCTAAAACAACTATAGTACTTAAAATTAAATCCATTACATCACACTTATTTCAAATTTTAATGTATTACATCATAAAATCATGATCATAAATGAATAGTCAAGTCTCACTCATTGTGACGGACCACGTCGTTCAAACCCATTAACCCAGTAACGAGCCTGACCGACTCCGTCTCTCGCGAACGAGCCGTAGCCTCGCAAGGGATACCATACACGTGTCCGTGAAAACACAAAGGAACACACTGATATATATATTATATATATATATATATATATATATATATATATATATATATATATATATTCACAATGTCACACATATTTACATCGGATTTACATAGCCAAATTTCAACAAAAGTCAAAGTAAGGTACAAGAGCCTGGGGCATACGCGAGGTACACACCGAAAGAAACTACACTGTTGGAGGCGTCGGCCCAACACTGTTGCGATGCAGCTCTAAACTAGAAGATGGTAGAGAAATCTCATGCTCTGCTTCAACTGTAGAGAGTAGGGGTGAGCCTCGCAAGTTATTGCTCAGTAGGGAAACTCCCCAAAAACTGAGCAAATCAACTCAAGTACAAAAGTTGGAGGCTACACTAGCAATTTATAGAGTAAGCTAAGCAGGATATTAAAGCTGTAATATCACTTACCACTTGACGTCAACGTAAATTCACTTTAGTAAATAAACGACAAAACCACAACTCGGTGTACGTGCAAAAGTAGAGTCCGCCACACTCGAGCCACATACGTAGACTGGTTCGCGACACCAGCAACTGACCCGGACAAACCACACAGATCTACCTCTCAACCTCGCAGCCACGGACGAAAGGTCCAGCTGCCTCTCCACTAGAACAAGTCAAACAACTGTGGAGACCAACCAACACCACACCTGCGGACTACACTACCACAGGCCCATGTCTGACACCTCTAGGGACTCTGGCCTGAGCTTCCTAGAGTGAGGCACTGGAAACAGGACTAGCTGGGGCCCAGTACATCTACTGGTGTCTGTACCCCCAACCACGAGCGCGCTACAAGCGACAAACAACAAACTCACACAAGTCGTTGTCCCACTGTCGTCTTTCCTCAGCCGGATATACAACTCAAGCAACGGAGTGAGGGTGTCCAGGACAGACGACACAGACCTCGATGGTACAAGTACCAGAACAAGCCCCGAGCACAAAGCCTGGCTCACACAGAACCGGGGCACCCAACTGAAGAGGTAACCACGGTAAGCATCGTACTACTTGCCACACACACACAAACCATGTGCACACCGCACAACCCCGAGAAATATCACGTCAACCACGTGAGCACAGTACACTAACCACTGAACATCATGCTAATCACGTAAACCACTTGCTAGCCTCGTAAACAACACGCCCACAGAGCGTTATAGGTGCCAATGCACTGCTTATACTTGCCATATATAAAATATCGATAATCGGATTATTCTGCCGTTTAAACCATGCACAACATGACCTCTCGGCTGAGGTCATGACGTGGGGCAGTGTCACCTTCAGAACGTGACACAAGGATATGTCGCGTTCATAACCTGATCGCAACGGGTCGATCGGTCGCGTTCTAAACGTGACAGGGGACTCTGTCGCCTTCACAGGCGAAAACCCTAATCCGGATTGCTCATTCCGGATTACCACCCCATACCACACAAACCACGTTTAATTCTCAATTTTCATGTTTTATGAATGCCCTATCATGATATCTAACATTTTTAAAGCCAAGTAACCATCCAAACATGCAAATCATGCAATCTCATGGTGTAAAATGGGTAGAATTCCCCTACCTTCGCAAAGAACGTGAAGAACAACGAATACCCGGTGTTTCCCCCACTCCACGCAAGGTCTTCGCGGCGAGAACATGCCAAAACACCTTCAACCTGCCAAATCGCCTAGTAAATCGCCGCAGCTACTTCTCCTGGCCGAGAAGAATTGGTTGCAGCTCTGCTTGGCCAAAACAACATAAAAACACACAGCGGTTGGGAATGCGACGTACCCCTCCATCGTGACCTAAACACGACAGTTCAGGGCGTCGCCTTCTTAAAGCTGACGTCTGCATGCCGCCCTGCGCTCGACACACAGCGCGCATGCAAACGATGACTGCCCAGCAGTGGCATCAGGAATGCGACATGCAGAACCATCGCGTTCAGATCGCGACGTTGCTCACTGTCGCATTCACAGACAGTGAACATGCTGGTGTTTTGGGCCCAGCCTACCAGCCCACAAACACCCCAAACTTGCACACACACCTGAAACACGCCACATTGGCCACACACTGGCCACCTCAACCACCAAAAGAAGGATCCGTAAGGATCCAAAAAAAAAATGCGATGTTACACTCATCCTCACCAAAATTACCCTCATCCTCTCCATCTTCCTGATCTCCCTCTCTCTCATCCTCAGGTGGAACAACTCGTGCACTACGTCCAGACGTATGAGTACCAAAATACTCTTTCAATCGTCGATCCATGCTTTGGAGCATCTGTGTCTCTAGCATAGCAAGTCGAGCCTCCACTTGAGCCTCCAGTTGAGCCTCCACTCGAGCCTCCAGTTGAGCCTCCACTTGAGCTTCCACTCGAACATCTATATCTGTGCTCTGTGCTACTAATCTCTGCTCCTGATCTTCAATGATTTTTTTCATTCTTTCTGCGACGACCCTCATTATACCGGTACGGTTATACCAACCCACGTCGGTATAGCGAGCGTCATCACAGTGGGACATTTACCCAACAATGACATTCAGTTGAGATACACGTGAATATAAGAACGAGTAGCGGAAGTAAAAGAACCACTGTCTTCATCATTCATTCATCCACATTAACATACATGATTTGATAACATTTAAAAACTAAAGTCCACATAATTTAAATTGCTGAAAATCAAATTCATAGATGTCCACACTTACACATTCTTCCATGATAAGATAGTACAATGTTCAATTTACATACTATGAAAATCACAAAAAGTCACAAGTCCTCCGACACTCTAATCTCCACGCTCGGAGTCGGTCTCCAACGTCTCCTCCACAAGTGTCTCGTCACCAACTACACCTGTACGCCGAAGCAAGTAGTGAGTCTAAAGACTCCGCAAGTACTTCTACACATACCGTACATGCACATATCATAGTAGGTTCTACATACACATTCACAAGATACAACACGTAGCATGCTTGACATTAAGTTTTACAACCTATCATGGTGAATCTACAATTTAAACACATGGACTATGCTTTCAGATTTACAGAAATAGAATCACCTATCACATGCTTTCTAATCATTCCTCACGGAAAATCTACCTTTAACCATCTAAGACATGGAAGCCATTAACATGAATACCCGAGCAAGCATGAAAGGAAACATATCTAACATGGAATCTACACATTTCTACATATATACGTAACCATTTTACATGCTTTAAGCTTGCTGATTTTACATGTTTTAGCAACCATAATCTAACCACATGAAGCTATAACAATGATTACATCACAACATGTGAACACTCAAGTATGGAACATTGTTTATATATGCCTAACAATTATCCCTAGCATACTCTTGGACTGCACAGACTGGGAGAACAAGTCTCCACCCTAACCAGTGGTACTTGTCCACCTCCAGGATTTCCCCCTAATGCCCTTAGGGTCACTACACATTGAACCTTCTTAGGGGACTTTTCCCTGATACGGTTCCACTGCCCTCTGCGGAAGCAATGTCACATTTGGCACAAGTTACACATTACACATTTTTACCGATTTTAACACATAGTTTACACATGTCACTCTCATTTCATTCACTTTCTCACTCACATGCACACTTCTCTGTTTTTCCTAACATGGCACTACAATTACAGAAATTTAGCACTCAGGAAATTTCACTAATCAGGTTGCTATATACAAAATCAAATCATTTTACAAAGGCATGCATTAGTTTCACATTTTTACATGAAAAATTCATATTGCATCATATACTGGTCCAAATGACCTGAAATTTTAACCACTAGCTGATTTCAGGTTTAGGATCCCACATGCAATTTTTCAGATTTTCTAACCTAAAACGTAATTACAGAAAATCTGATATCAAATTCACATGCTATTCACAATTCAAGTTAGCATGGAGTTGAATAACAATCACAAATTTAACAACTCACTGTCTGAACCCTAGCATGCATAGAGCCCCATGATTTATTCCCGAATTTATTGGGCAATACATGATTTACCAAAGATTTATCATGACTTACGCATATTTCTATTTCCCAAACCAGAAAATTCAATAATTCATACACAGCATGGAAAATTCCAGAAACTCAGAGTACAGACAGGGTTGTACATACATGGTCTAACAAATTAGGGCAACATGATTTTACCACGGATTATCAGGATAATGGTGAGAACATACACATGAACATTCTTCCACATGCTTTCAAATATGTAATTAAGCTCTACCATCCACGAAATAAGAGTACATTCACATTCCCATCCATCACATTAGCTAGTATACATAGCATATAAGAGATTACATTATATCCTCATCGTGAAACATATCGAAATTAATCATATAGAAGGACAGAACAGCTTGCTGTTCTGCTCAGATGAACTTAGCGGCAAGCTATGGCCGCTAATGTAATGTTAGCGGCATAATCGATGGACGCTAAGCATGATCTTAGCGGAAAGGGATATTGCCGTTAAGGTCAGGTCTGTGCAAAACACAGACTCGAGCTCCAAAGATGGGGTGAATTTGGGGGTCTAGGACACGAGGGAAAATACATAAAAATAGTAAAACCATCCTAGACACATACAAGGACGTTATGGGTAGGGTACTTGCCTCTAGAAAATACACCAAACGATCTAGGGCTCGGTGAAGCTCTCCTTGGGCTGTCCTAAGAAGCTCCTAGAAAGCTTCACTCCGGGTTCTTGAGCAAGCTCCAGTGCAGTCCGATGTCGGGGATGCCTTCCTCGATGATCCAGCAAGCTCCTTGAAGCAGCAGGTGGCCGGATCAAGCTTCAGAACTCAGATTTGGGGTTGCAAAAGTGTGGGTTTCTCACAATCCGAAAATAGGGTTTTATCTCCTTTTCCTCTTCTTCCTCTTGCAAAAGGGCAGAGAGAAGGGTTGGTTGCAAAGAGGCTTTGTATATAGCCAAAGACCTCTCACCCACGCAGGAGATGATGTGATACCCTTTCAGACCGTTGGGGACAGCTCCCCAATGGTTGGGGTGGCTTGCTCCCGGAATTCTGGGCTCTGCAACGCATGCAGGTCAGAGAAGTTGGCATCCACATCGCTGGACGCTGGACTTAGTGTTGGCGTCCATGGGTTGACGCCTACTGAACTCAAGCGTCCATTGATATTGATGCCAATCTGGCCTTCGGCCAGAACTCCAAAACATGCAAAGACCCTGCACATCTTATACCTATATAGGTGCTATATGTATACGCTATCAAGTACACACTACCATCATACCATTCATACATTATTTACTCTAATTATACACATGCATTCATAAGTATACCAACTAGTACTTACGTTGATATTTACATACGTACATACACAACATGAATTATTTACATGTAATACAATAATGCAATAAAATTCGAGGGCCTTACACACTCTCCCCCTTAAAAAAACTTCATCCTCGAAGTTAGAACGACGCTACTCAAACAAAAGGGATACTTCTTCTTCATCGCATCCTCAAGCTCCCAAGTAGCCTCCTCTCGCGAGAAGTTCCGCCGAGAACTTTCACCGACGCAATACTCTTGTTCCGGAGATTCTGAACCTTCCGGTCAAGAATAGCTACTGGTTGCTCGACATACGATAGATCTGGCTGAATCTCCACTGGCTCATGACTAATCACATGAGATGGATCTCAGACATCCTTCCTGAGCATCGAAACGTGAAATACAGGATGAACACTAGCCAAAGCTGGGGGTAAGGCTAGCTCATATGCCACACCGCCCAAACGTCTGAGAATCTCATATGGGCCAATGAACCTAGGGCTTAACTTACTATGCCTGCCAAATCTGACAACACCTCGAGTAGGCGATATCTTCAAGAAGACATGATCGCCAACCTCGAACTCAAGATCCTTCCTCCTGTTGTCGGCATAGCTCTTCTGCCTATCCTGAGCCGCAACAAGCCTCTCCTGATAAGCTGGACCTTATCCGAAGTCTCCTGAACTAACTCCAGATCGATCAACTGCCTATCACCAGTCTCCTCCCAACATAACGGAGATCTGCAGGGCCTACCATACAACGCCTCAATGGAGCCATACCTATACTCGCATGGAAGCTGTTGTTGTATGCGAACTCCACTAGAGGTAAATGGCGCTCCCAATCATCCTTCCAATCCATCACACACGCTCTCAACATATCCTCGAGCGTCTGGATAGTCCTTCGGACTGTCCATCAGTCTGGGGATGAAACGCCGAACTGAGCTTCAGCTCCGAACCTAAAGCATCCTAAAGACCCTTCCACAACCTCGAAGTAAACCTCGGATCTCGATCCGAATGATCGACTTCGGCACACCATGCAATCTAATGACACTACTAACATACAAACTCTCTACTGACTGCTTCTTCTTCATAGGCAAGAAATGAGCAGTCTTCGAGAATCTATCTACAATTACCCAAATCGAGTCATTGCCCCTTCTAGATCGAGGCAAACCCGAAACAAAGTCCATAGTGACAGCTTCCCACTTCCACACTGGGATGTCCATCCTCTGCATAAGGCCAGATGGTCGCTGCCGCTCGGCCTTCACTTGCTGACACACTAAACACCTAGACACATAATCTGCTACATCCTTCTTCATGCCAGACCACCAAAAGGATCTCTTCAAATCCTGGTACATCTTTGTGTTACCCGGATGAATAGAGAATCATGATCTATGAGCCTCCGCTAACACATGCTCACAGACATCTACTAAATCGGGGACACACACGGTGCTGAAATCTAATCACACCGTCCTCATCACGAGCAATGCCCGCCTTGCCCACTAACTCTAAGAGTCTAGGGTCGGCTCCCTGTTGCTCGATCACCTCATCTAAAACCGAGGACCTAAGGGATAACTGAGCTACAAAAGCCTGACATAGCGATGGCTCTAACTCAGTCAATGCGCAAGCCGCATCTTCCCACATCTTCCAATCCTGCTGGAGAGATGGCCTCTTTCTACTCAGCGCATCCGCTACATATTCGCCTTTCCAGGGTGATACTGAAGGTCGAAGTCATAGTCCTTCAGAACTCAATCCATCTCCTCTGCCTCAGTTTAATTCCTTTTGGGAGAAAAGATACTTCAAGCTCTTGTGGTCGGTAACACCTCAAATCTGACACCATAAAGATAGTGCCTCCAGATCTTTAGTGCATGAACCACTGCTGCGAGCTCCAAGTCATGAGTCAGGGATAGTTCCTCTCATGCTCCTTCAACTGACGAAAGCATAAGCCACTACCCTTTCTGCTGCATGAGCACACAGCCTAACCCAATCCGAGACGCATCCGTGTAGATAGCAAAACCCATACACCCTCTCGGTAAGACTAACACTGGGGCTGTTGTGAGCTTAGTCTTCAATAATTGAAAACTACTCTCACACTTCTCGGACCAAACAAACTTCACTCCCTTTATGGTAAGCTGAGTCAAGGGGCGGCGATGGATGAAAATCCCTCAATAAATCGCCGATAGTAACCAGCTAAACCAATAAAACTACGAATCTCCGAAGGGGTCTTGGGAACTTCCAATCCATAACTGCCTGGACCTTCGCTGGATCCACTGCTACACCAGCACCAGAGATAGCATGCCCGAGGAAATGAACCTCGCGCAACCAAAAATCGCACTTGCTGAACTTAGCGTATAGCTTGTGCTCACGAAGAACCTCTAACACTAACCGCAAATGCTGACGGTGTGTGGCCTCGTCCGGGGAGTAAACCAGCACATCATCAATAAACACCACGACAAGCTATCTAAATATGGCCTAAACACCCTGTTCATGAGATCCATGAACGCTGCAGGGGCATTGATCAATCCGAAAGGAAGGACCAAAAACTCATAATGTCCATAACGGGTTCTAAACCGTCTTGGACACATCCTCACTCCGAATCCTCAACTGATGAACCAGATCGCAAGTCAATCTTAGAAAAGACTGATGCATCTCGCAACTGGTCAAACAAGTCATCAATACGAGGTAAGGGATACCTGTTCTTCACAGTCACTTGGTTCAGCTTTCTGTAGTCATTGCATAACCTAAGTGACTCGTCTTTCTTCTTGACGAACAATACAGGTGCGCCCCAAGGGGAAACACTAGGGCGAATAAATCCCTTATCAAGCTTGCAATTGCCTCCTCAACTCGGCTAACTTCGCAGGTGCCATCCGATATGGAGCCTTCGAGATAGGAGAGGTGCCCGAAAGCAACTCTATGGTAAACTCTATCTCTCTATTCGGTGGCAATCCAGTCAAGTCATCAGGAAAGACATCTGAAAAATCCTACACTACCTTAATCTCTGCAAGAGTAGATGACTCATCGGCCTCTGGTACTAATACCACGCTGGCAAGAAAAGCGTCACAACCCTTGTTTACCATGCGCATCGCCTTCATGGCAGGGATGACTAACTTTCTAGCCAAGTTCCTGGCAAGGGATGAGAGAATTCGTCCTCACAAGGAATGAGAAAACAATCCTCTTCCGACGACAATCCACTAATGCATAGTGCTCCTCTAGCCAATCCAGACCAAGAATAGCATCATAGTCCTTCATCTTTAGCAAGAAGAAACACCCATCTAGGATTCTATCCTCAATGCACACATGTAACGACGGAATGCACTTCCTAGTCGATACCGTACCCGCAGGGGTGTGCACAGACAAAGGGACCTCTAAATCCTTAGACTCTATACCTGACTCTAGGCTAACTGCCTAGCGAATCGCTCGGAAATGAACGAGTGAGTAGCACCCGTATCAAACAAAACCCGAGCGTGCACACCTAAAAGCAAAACCGTACCTTCGGTGACATGCTCGCCTGCTCGGCGTCCTCGCGAGCTAAAGCAAACACTCAAGCTGGGGCTCGAGGCCTTCTGGTCTTCCTATAGCTGGCGCTGCTGCCGCTACCGTTGGGGCTGGCGCTCCACGCTGGACTCCCTGCTGAAGTCTTGGGCAATCCTTGATCTTGTGGTCGCTGCTTCCGCACTTCAAGCACTTGCCCGTAATCATCCAACATTCGGTACCACCATGTGTCTTCCCACAGTGGGGACACTCTTTCTTCGCACCAGGGGAACGTACAGAAGGTACCTGAGAACTGCCGACTACCACGGATCGCTGCGGTGTCTGGTACACCGCTTTCTTCTTGTCTTGCCGTTGGAATGTCGCTGCTGGCCTCTTCTGCGAAAGCTTTCTTTTCTTCAGGTATTGCTCCATCTCTCCCTCCTGCCTACAAGCAGCACTGAGGGCCTCGTCCAACGTGCGGTGGTCAAATGCCACAAGTCTCGTCTGCATTGATGGCTTGAGTCCCATCACGAACTTCTTTCTCTTCATGCGCTCGTCTGCCACGATATGAGGTGCATATTTAGAGAGTTCAAAAATCTTGCCTCATATTCCAGCACAGTCATGGAGCCTTGAGCCAAAGATAGGAATTTCTGCTCCATCCGATCTTGCACATGCTCGGGACGAACTTGGCCCGAAAGAGCCTCACGAACTCGTCCCAAGCAACGTCGATAGCTCCGTCCTTAAATCGGGTACGCAGCAATGAAGCCCATCATACATCAGCTCTCTTTCTGTAGCATGTAGGTGGCCAATGTAACCTTATCCTCATCTGCACACCTGATGGCTGGGAAGATCTTTTCTATCTCCTCATCCAGCTTTCAGCCAACAAAGGATCGCTCTCCCTCTTAAAAGAGGGTGGTAGCATCCTCTTGAATCTCTCCATGGTAGAAGGTCCACCATGGTCCTGAGCTGGTACTTGAGCCTGCTACATCACAGCAAACAATACACAATGAACATAATATCGCACAATCAAATAAACAGCTAATAATTCATTTATTAGTCTAACCTGAGCCTCCAACTGAGCCTGGAGTGCTGCTGGGTATGAGCCTGCGTCTGCATGGCTTGCACCAGACCTTGCATGAATACTCCTAATCCACAGGTGGCGGTGGGGGAAGTACAGGACCTTGCGGTGCCGGGCCTGCTGCTCTCCCGCTCGTCACGTCGCGACTCGTCCTCACGGGCCGGCGCTCCGCCACGCCTACCTCTCGAAGCCATGGCTGTAATAAATTTCAGCCACCATTAGAGCTAGATTACTAAGTTCTAACCATTTTCTTATCTACTTTTCATTCGTCATTAATCAATTCTACACATGTGGACATACTTAGCATGTAATGGGATGATGACTTAGGTATATTCATGTGCAATCTCAACCGGTTGGCTCTGATACCAATCTCTGCAAGACCCTCATTATACCGGTACGGTTATACCAACCCACGTCGGTATAGCGAGCGTCATCACAGTGGGATTTACCCAACAATGACATTCAGCTGAGATACACGTGAATATAAGAACAGAGTAGTGGAAGTAAAAGAACCTGTCTTCATTCATTCATTCATCCACATTTAACATACATGATTTGATAACATTTAAAGAACTAAAGTCCACATAATTTAAATTGCTGAAAATCAAATTCATAGATGTCCACACTTATACATTCTTCCATGATAAAGATAGTACAATGTTCAATTACATACTATGAAATCACAAAAAGTCACAAGTCCTCCGACACTCTAATCTCCACGCTCGGAGTCGGTCTCCAACGTCTCCTCCACAAGTGTCTCGTCACCAACTACACCTGTACGCCGAAACAAGTAGTGAGTCTAAAGACCCTGCAAGTACTTCTACACATACCGTACATGCACATATCATAGTAGGTTCTACATACACATTCACAAGATACAACACGTAGCATGCTTGACATTAAGTTTACAACCTATCATGGTGAATCTACAATTTAAACACATGGACTATGTTCAGATTTGCAGAAATAGAATCACCTATCACATGCTTTCTAATCATTCCTCACGAAAAATCTACCTTTAACCATCTAAGACACGGAAGCCATTAACATGAATACCCGAGCAAGCATGAAAGGAAACATATCTAACATGGAATCTACACATTCTACATATATACGTAACATTTTACATGCTTTAAACTTGCTGATTTTACATGTTTTAGCAACCATAATCTAACACATGAGAGCTATAACAATGATTAAATCACAACATGTGAACACCCAAGTATGGAACATTGTTTATATATGCCGAACAATTATCCCTAGCATGGATTCTAGGCATGTTGCATTCATAAACATGATCATAACATAGTAAGCTACTGTCTAAGCATGATTTCAGATTGTCATAACATGGATTACAAACTCACATCCTCACATTTTGGTTTCACCTTTTTACACAATTCCAATTTCGCATATTTCACACTTTACACATGCACTTTTACACATTGCTCATATTCACATTTTTCATATGAACACATACACATTTACACATTCACATTTAGTGCCGCGACACATAGTCCAAACCACCAAAGAAGGACACAACACATTGTTGGACCGAGCCCCTTACCGTTGCACCAAAAGCTCGAGCTGGTAGTGAAGGCGGTAGCCAAATCTTTAAGGCGGAAGCGCAAAGCACCACGTCAACGCTGTGGTCGGCATGAGGGGCTTCGCACAGGGTTTTACCCCTGCGGCGGGTTGGGTTGCGGCCCCGATGTCACTATGCTGCCCCATAACAGCATAGTGGCAGCGATTCCCTAAGGGAGTCGATGGCAGTTAACCAACAAACTCCCCCCCAGCGGCACCGGGGGAATCGAACCCGCAACCTCGCTCTGATACCACTTGTTGGACCAAGCCCCTACCGTTGCACCAAAAGCTCGAGCTGGTAGTGAAGGCGGTAGCCAAATCTTTAAGGCGGAAGCGCAAAGCACCACGTCAACGCTGTGGTCGGCATGAGGGGCTTCGCACAGGTTTTACCCCTGCGGCGGGTTGGGTTGCCGGCCCCGATGTCACTATGCTGCCCATAACAGCATAGTGGCAGCGATTCCCTAAGGGAGTCGATGGCAGTTAACCAACACACATCACATCACATAGATGCCATCTAGGCAATACAATGGCGACTCTTGGACTGCACAGACTGGGAGAACAAGTCTCCACCCTAACCAGTGGTACTTGTCCACCTCCAGGATTTCCCCCTAATTCCCTTAGGGTCACTACACATTGAACCTTCTTAGGGGGACTTTTCTCTGATACGGTTCCACTGCCCTCTGCGGAAGTAGTGTCACATTTGGCACAAGTTACACATTACACATTTTTACCGATTTAACACAGGTTTACACATGTCACTCTCATTTCATCACTTCTCCCACTCACATGCACACTTCTCTGTTTTCCTAACATGGCACTACAATTACAGAAATTTAGCACTCAGGAAATTTCACTAATCAGGTTGCTATATACAAAATCAAATCATTTACAAAGGCATGCATTAGTTTCACATTTTACATGGAAATTCATATTGCATCATATACTGGTCCAAATGACCTGAAATTTTAACCACTAGCTGATTTCGGGTTTAGGATCCCACATGCAAATTTTCAGATTTTTCTAACCTAAAACGTAATTACAGAAAATCTGACATCAAATTCACATGCTATTCACAATTCAAGTTAGCATGGAGTTGAATAACAATCACAAATTTAAATCACTGTTTGAACCCTAGCATGCATAGAGCCACATGATTTATTCCCGATTTATTGGGCAATACATGATTTACCAAATATTTATCATGACCTACGAATAATTTCTATTTCCCAAACCAGAAAATCAATAATTCATACAAGCATGGAAAATTCCATAAACTCAGAGTACAGACAGGGTTGTACATACATGGTCTAACAAAATTAGGGCAACATGATTTTACCACGGATTATCAGGATAATGGTGAGAACATACACATGAACATTCTTCCACATGCTTTCAAATATGTAATTAAGCTCTACCATCCACGAAATAAGAGTACATTCACATTACCTCCATCACATTAGCTAGTATACATAGCATATAAGAGATTACATTATATCCTCATCGTGAAACATATCGAAATTAATCATATAGAAGGGCAGAACAGCTTGCTGTTCTGCTCAGATGAATTAGCGGCAAGCTATGGCCGCTAATGTAATGTTAGCGGCATAATCGATGGACGCTAAGCATGATCTTAGCGGCAAGGGATATGCCGTTAAGGTCAGGTCTGTGCAAAACACAGACCCGAGCTCCAAAGATGGGGTGAATTTGGGGGTCTAGGACACGAGGGAAAATACATAAAAATAGTAAAACCATCCTAGACACATACAGGGACGTTATGGGTAGGGTACTTGCCTCTAGAAAATACACCAAACGGATCTAGGGCTCGGTGAAGCTCTCCTTGGGCTGTCCCAAGAAGCTCCTAGAAAAGCTTCACTCCGGGTTCTTGAGCAAGCTCCAGTGCAGTCCAAGGTCGGGGAGGGGATGCCTTCCTCGATGATCCAGCAAGCTCCTTGAAGCAGCAGGTGGCCGGATCAAGCTTCAGAACTTCAGATTTGGGGTTGCAAAAGTGTGGGTTCTCACAGTCCGAAAATAGGGTTTTCTCTCCTTTTCCTCTTCTTCCTCTCTTGCAAAAGGCAGAGAGAAGGGTGTGAGTTGCAAAGAGGGCTTTGTATATAGCCAAAGACCTCTCACCCACGCAGGAGATGATGTGATACCCCTTTCAGACCGTTGGGGACAGCTCCCCAATGGTTGGGGTGGCTTGCTCCCGAAATTCTGGGCTCTGCAACGCATGCATGTCAGAGAAGTTGGCGTCTACATCGCTGGACGCTGGACTTAGTGTTGGCATCCATGGGGTTGACGCCTACTCAACTCAAGCGTCCATTGATATTGACGCCAATCTGGCCTTCGGCCAGAACTCCAAAACATGCAAAGACCCTGCACATCTTATACCTATATAGGTGCTATATGTATACGCTATCAAGTACACACTACCATCATACCATTCATACATTATTTACTCTAATTATACACATGCATTCATAAGTATACCAACTAGTACTTACGTAGATATTTACATACGTACATACACAACATGAATTATTTACATGCAATATAATAATGCAATAAAATTCGAGGGCCTTACACTTTCAATCTCAGACTTCTGCTGAGATTGCTTTGTTGGAGATGCTGATATGCAGTGTTGCTACTGATACCACCCTCAGATGGCCCATACCAACTCCTCAAAGTCTATCCTCGACCACCGCATCGGATCCGTCTAGGCCTATCCCTCCCAAACACTTGACGGAAGGCCTCCTCTAGACTAAGTACGGCAAGATGAGTCGTGCCATCTGATTCATCTGAGGGAGTGGGATTCATCAACTAGGTCATCTAATCCTGTAATTAATATAAGATAATTAGTACATAAATAAGTTGAATGTATGAATTAATATGATGATTTATAATCATCATTACCATCACTTGATGACTTTGTTCATTGCTCCACATGACACTACCATCCGGTGCTGTCCTAGCTTGCGTCATTTGAAACATTTTCGGACGTGTGGGATGATGACCTTCCTTTTGCACCTATTTAACATTTAAAAGTTATAATTAGACTATAATAATGTCAAATCAATTAATCAAATTAATAATTAAAATCAATACTTACAAAATCATTACTTAATTGATGAATATTTGTCCGCCCTCTTCGATAAGGCATTGATAAATGAGATCGATTAGACTTATTTCTTTCACTAACTCGCTGCATTCATGAGGAAAAAAAAATAGTGATATCCTAAATAATTGAATCCATCAAATATAGGATTTGACAAAATAATACCTACTATCTTCTCGATCCCATATCTCACACATGTGCCGCCATTGACTAGAATCATAACTTGGTGGCAATTATTACATGCATCCTCAAATGGCCGTCCTGCAAAATATTATCATACACAAGCACAAGTTACATAAGAATGTGTGTGCAATAATACTACATAATAGTAACAAATCTTACTTTTCTTTTCAAGTAAGACCTTTGCTTCCTTTGTATTTCTCCCATATGGTGAAGAAAGTCGGCGTCTATGGCTAGAGACCGCAGAAAAGTGAACTGTTGCTGCATAATCATCATATATGATCAATGTCATTATAACTGTAGAAATGAACAATTATATAACTTAAATAATTAATTTTTTTTTTACCTGTAGGTCTCTCAAAATAGCCTCCTTCTTTTCAGGAGGAAAGGTCATGTAGTCTTGCTGCCATAGGTTGCAATGCACTCTATTACAAACTCCAAGGTATGTAGTAAATTGCTGAGCATATGGACCAACTGAAGATCCCCCTTCTAGATCTATAGGAACGGTCTGGCCTGGAGGTAGGATCTTGACGTTGGTCGCCCTAGAAGGACCTCTCCCACATCTAGTGGTACCAACTAAATGAAAATAAAAAAGATGAAGTGAATGCAATTATACAAATAAAATTCAAGAAATAAAAAACATTGTAAACCTGAAGCAACTGAAGATGCACTCCCAGGAGTCTGAGGACTGATGGTTGCATGCTCAGAGATGTTTGCGGCATCTGGTAAGGAACGAGGTGTGTGTAGCCCTCCTGATTGTGAAGCCCCTGCTTGTGAATGTACAGACTGTGAGATTGAAGCTCCTGCCTGTGAAGCTGATGCCTGTGAATGTACATGTGCAGAGTGTGAGGCTGAAGCCCCTGCCTGTGTCTGGAGCCCCCTTCCTGTGAATTCGATACGTGTGAATGGGAAGCCAGTCCCTGCGCATGGGATGACTCTTGTAGAGTGGTCTGCTGGGCCGACCGATGGGTCTTGTTGAACTTCTTAAATATCTGTTGAATGAAGGATATTTAACAAAAATAATAAAAAATATATGAGGTATGTGAAATCATCTTTAATGTACAAAAATGAAACCGTACTAGCAAAGTGAAGAAGCGAAAAAGAAATGAGGTCTGTGAAAAAAGTGAAAAAGAAATGAGATAAATAGACATGCATTTAAGAACAATCCCCTTGCCATGATCATGTTTTCTTCTGAGGTCGACCTCAGTTGAAACATGAGGTCGACCCCATTTCTCAGAACCAAAATTGAGGAATGGAGAGTCGACCCATGAGGAACCATGGGGTCGACCCCAGCACACCATGTTCTCTTTTGAGGTCGACCGTAGTTGAAACCTGAGGTCGATCCCATTTCCCAGAACCAAAACTGAGGATTGGAGGGTTGACCCATGAGGAACCATGGGGTCGACCCCACTACACCATGTTTTCTTTTGAGGTCAATCTTAGTTGAAACATGAGGTATACCCCATTTCCTAGAACCAAAACACAGGAATGCAGGGTCGACCCATTAAGAACCATGGGGTCGACTCCACTAGACATGAAAAAATTAAATACTTACATAATATCAAAATTCACGTGTATATATTTATCACTTTGAAGCTGTACATGAATATCTACATCATTTAACATCACATGCACATCAACAAGGCTTCTTGATAGGGCTCTTCATCATCATCACTTGCACTGCTAGACATATTATAATAACTTCTAGGTGGTGACTTAACAGCTATCACCCACCCTGCAGCATTATTGTCATCTACATAGAAGACTTGCTCAACTTGACTTGCAAGTGCAAATGGTTCATAGTCCCTAATTTGCGATGTGCATTTAAAGATACAACTCCATGTTCATCAACTTTGAAACCTCGGTCCTTATTATACACATCCCACCATTCACATTCAAATAAGACAATTTGTTTGTTTCTCTCAAAGATATTTCAATAATATCAATTAATTTCCATAACCATCGCATCCAGATTGAAGCTCAGCATTGACAATAACACTGCAAAGTTGTGTGGATTTGTTAGAGTCAGTTAAGCTTGTGCGGAATCTGAAGCCATTTGTAATATACCGAGAAAAAATGTGTTGCCAATCTTGATGGACTGAGTGATAAAATCTCGAGTTCCTCAGTGTAGCGTGGGTCATGTAAATTCTTAGTTCTTGGACACGTGATGGAAACCACATGAGGAAATTATCATTTATATTCCTTCCACTTGCAAGTTCATCTTCATGTTTCCGCCGAAAAATGTACAATATCGTCAACTTGATTAACACATATGTATGTGCTAAATCTCTTTCGACTTCTGACAATGTTCTGGGTACTCGTCTGCACTTTATTGGACGACCAACTGCTGTAAACATAGACACTTCTCCATCAAGAGTGCCAAATGGACCACCATCATAATTTCTATCTTTAGTATTGTGATCATCCATTTCTTGCATGTACATTGAAATAAATAAATTGCATTCTTCCACAAGATATCCTTGTGCAATTGAACCTCCACTCGAGCTTTATTACCCACATAATCTTTCAATTTCTTCAAATATTTCAATTGGATACATCCATCGATATTGAACTAGAACACATCCTTGCTTCGTATGCCAAGTGCACTGTTAGATGTATCATACATCAAAGAACGATGGTGGAAAAATCTGCTTCAGCTTGCATAAGATAATTATAATATCGGCCTCCCATCTCAACAAACTTGCTTCATCCAATACTTTTGAACAAATAGCTTTAAAATACTGACTAAGCTGAATAACTGGATCTGCCACTTCCATAGGAATGATACCATGAAGTACTAAAGGAAGCAACACTTTCATGTACACATGACAATCATGACTTTTCGGTCCTGCGATTGTTTTGCTACCCATATCAACACATCTGGAGAGGTTTGAAGAATAGCCATCTGAAACTTTATATTGTTAATGAAGTTACATATACGAGACTTTGTGCACTGTTCAACTTATAAATAGCATCTAGAAAGCGTACTGAATTCTTGTAAGGATGTAGTTATGGACGAATTTTCAACATTTGTAAATCTTTTCTTGAGTTGAGGTTGTCTTTCTCTGTCCCCGACAAATTGAACATGTCAAGAATATTGTCACAAACATTTTTTTCAATATGCATGATATCTAAATGATGACGAATGATCAGAGATTGCCAATACGGCAGAAATCTTCTTCTTCCAGTTTTTGTTCTTTTCAAAAAAAATTTCTTAACTTCTCCAACCCTTGTTTGAAAGGCTTGCCAAACCTTACTAGGTCCATCTCTTGTTGTTGTTCCACAATTCATAACTTGTCTTCATTATTAACTTTCTTTATTACAACGTTGACCATCAAATATCTTTGTACTGATGCTTTCTCCATCGGTGTGTTATTGGAAGAAAACGATGATGCCCTAATAACTTTGTTTTTGCTGTGAGGAAGACAGAGAGAATAAGTTTGATCATTGCAAATTGGACATGCGAGCTTCCTTTAGTACTCCATCCAGACAAGTTTCCATAACCTGGAAATCATTTATGGTCCATAGCAAGGCGGCTCTCAAAGTAAAGTTATGCTTCTTTGCAGCATCATATGTCTCGATCCCATTATCCCACAAGTCCTTTAACTCTTCTACTAATGGATGTAAATAGACATCATTGTCATTTCCTGGAGCTTTTGGACAGGGAATCAATAATGACATCATCATGTAAGATGACTTCATACACATCCACGGTGGCAAATTATAAGTCATCAGTACAACTGGCCATACACTATACTTTGAAGACATGTTCCCAAAGGGATTAAACCCATCACTGGCTAAGCTAAGTCGAACATTACGACTTTCGGAAGCAAAATCTGGGAACAACTGATTAAAGTCCTTCCATGCCAGATAATCTACAGGATGACACATCTCACCCTCAGATTGGTAAGGACGACTGCCATTATGCCATGTCATCCATTGAGCTGTCTTTGATGAGATAAATAGGTGTTACAATCTATCCTTTAAAGGAAAATAGTGCAACACCTTTCTTGCCACCTTCTTACTACTTTTTGAGGTATTATCTTTATATCTTGAAGTACCACACTCTGGACATTGAAATTTATCTTTATTTTCTTTCCAAAATAACATACAATCATTTCTACATGCATCAATATTTTCATAACTATGTCCCAATTGTTTGACAATCTTCTTTGCTTCATAGTAATTTTCAGATACAAATGCATCACTAGGCAAACCTTGTTTAAACAACACAAGTATCATATTCATACATTTGGTTGTAAGACCATTCAAAGATTTCATGTGTATCAACTTCAAAATAAACTTCAACTTAGACATATCTTTGCACCCAGCATACAAAGGAGTTTCTGCGTCTTCTAATAACTTATAAATTTTTTGTGCTTTTGGATTCGGTTCTTCCTCATCTTTTCCAACAGGCACATTGTCCCTTTGAAAATCATGTAGCATGTCCATGACTTCATCGAATTCTAACTCATTTTCTGATTCGACAAGTTGTGTCTCTTGTGTCGGGGTATCATCGTGTACTTGCTCACCATGTGACAACCAAGTCCGATAATTTAACCTTATTTCATCACATATTAGTTGCTCATGCACACAGTCCCTTCTAAATATGAAGCCATTGCAACATCTTCGACACGGACATTGAATCAACTCTTTGTCTTCTCCATGTCTAAATCCTATTATGTCATCATGATATGCAAACTCTAAAAATTCTTCAACTCTATTGACATACCTAGGATCTAGCCTATTAGGAATATCCATCCAACTCTTATCCAATTCAGCCATTCTGTGACACAAACATATTTTGCACACAAAGCAAACTGTTAAGTAAGAAATAGACATCATTTTCGTATAATCATACACAATCACAATACATAATATTTAACATACATTTACACACATACTTGTCACTGAAAAATCTGGCAACATTCACATAACCACACAACATTTCGGCCTATATGCATTATACAAGTGAGCCACCACCCTGGCTCGCTGGATCACATTCACATAACCACACCGATTATAATGTCAATATGCATTATAAAAGTGAGCCACCACCCAGGCTCGCTAGATCACAAACCTTTCTTGCCAACGGTAAAGACAGTGGCCCATAATAAGCCCAGTTATGTGGAGAAGGTCAAGCTGCATGCCAAAAACTAAAATCATAATGTGAGACATTATAATTTAACATAAATTTAGAATGAAGTTACAAGGGAAAGGTACTTAAGGGCTAACTGTTACAAGACCTCTCATGAGGTGTGTGCAGTGATAAATTGCTATACATGTATAGATCAAATTAAAAACCACATAAATATGAAAGCAAAATGAAACAAAAAAAAGGGAAGGGTACTTAAGGGCTAACTGGTATATCGAGAGACCTTTTCCAGACTCATCTGAAACCCAGGTATAAACCTACTCCAAGATCCATGATTCTACTCTTGCAAAGATAAGAAGGCCTATGACAGGATGAAGAAAGAGCATCCTATTGGCAAAGTTAAGCCATGTTTCAACTCCAAAAACTGCATATTCTACTACTCTCAAAGAAAATTGAACAGTAAAAATAGAAGATCAGGTGCTCAGATCTCAATACTGTTCCTGTCCCCCATCCCTACTTTGTGCTTCTAAGTTAGTCATAGCAATAGAGGGGAAAGGACCCAAGTCCAAATATTAATGCAAGTTGTTTTCTTCCGTTCACCATCTTTTGATAATTGTCCGAAGATTTTCTCCGAACTATTGGATGGCCGCGATTCAGATTTCCACATGAAAATTCATCACATTTTCCAGTCTACTAAATCTAGCCTATGAAAATGCCGTTGGAAAACATCAAACTTTACACAACCAAAAGAATACTTGAAACGCATGCGAAATAAATACGACCACAAATCTGCAACACAATAGTAAATGCCACAGTTTTACACAGTTCTTAACCAAACCAGCTCAAAAACCACATTAAATCGTTAGAGGAAACTACAAATAGATTTAGACTCAAGAACACCCACAACATCAACTGGCACAATCTGCATCCTGCATGGTCCACATTAACACCACCATGAACTCGGAAAAGAAACCTAACCTGCATCGGAGATCGACGGACTGCCAAGGCAAGATCAAGGAGCTCTAAAATTCCTCGTCTCCAATTAAGAACCTGCCCGGCTTCTCGAGAGAGAGAGAGAGAGAGAGAGAGAGAGAGAGAGAGAGAGAGAGAGAGAGAGAGAGAGAGAGAGGGACTGGTTTTGATTGGAACAGTTATATAGGGGAAGACGGGGGAGACTCTCTCTCTCCCTCCCTCAAACGGTTATATAGCTACATTCTAGCTGAAAGCTGATCCACCTAAGAGAAACCCAAATTTTAAATGTGGGAAGGGGAGAGGGAAATGATAGTGGAAAAGTTAGGGGGAGGGGTTGCATAGGGGTCGGGGGAGGGGCTAGATGGGATGGGGGAGAAAAGTTTAGGATTGTTGTGTCTGGGGGAGGGGATGGAGACCGAGGTTGGGAAATGTTGGGCATAAACCACCATCGGCGGGGGGGAGTAGAGACCGGGGTTGGGGGAGGGGATGGAGACCGGGGTTGGAGGCACAAGTCCACCATCTTCCAGAGGCTGAAACTCCACCGTCGGTGGGGGGAGCAGAGAAAGAATAGACATGAGGAGGAGGGGGGAGGAGAGGAAGAGGAGAAGGAGGAGGCAGTGCCGAAGGGAGTCACATACCTACAGAGGCAGCGGTGGAAGGCTCCCAGTGGCGGCGCTCCGGTGGTGTGGGCTCAGCAACAGTTCGGAGGCGATGGCGGGGGGAGAGATTATCGCAGGGTGTTTCAAGGGGGGAGGGAAGGTGGGGGTTTTAAAATGCCGCTTTTTTTAGGAGAGGGGGGAAGCGCAGGGTGTTTCAAGGGGGAAGGGAAGGCGGGGGTTTAAAATGCCGCCCTTTTTTCAAGAGAGGGGGGAAGCGCAGGGTGTTTTTTTTAGGGGGGGGGGGGGAGGAAGGGAGAGAATATTAAAATTTAAATATTCTTATTTTTGAATATTATTAATTTAATTATGGAAAAAAGAAATATATAATTTTTAAAAATAAAGTTTTATTACATTTTATTCACTAACATTTCGATCGATGTAACCGCAGTAACTCGTAGAGGAATAAATGTTTTATATGGATCCGAGGTAAAACATGAGATAATATTAAGAGATATATAATAAAATAATATTTAAAATTTATTGATAAATTTTTCAAATTTTTTTATTTTTTAAAAAGTTACCCACTCTGCCCCACCTCTTGAGGTGGGGCAAAGTTACCTAGGGTAAGGGGTACTTACCCAGGTTACCCTCACTTGTGTCTCGGGTAAGGGGTACTTATCCAGGGGTAAGTGGTACTTACCCAGGGTAAGGAGTACTTACCCAGGTTACTCTCACTCGTGTCTCGGGTAAAGGGTACTTACCCAGGGTAAGGGGTTCTTACCCAGGTTACCCTCACTCGTGTCTGCGGTAAGGGGTTAGGGGTACTTACCTAGGGGTAAGGGGTACTTACCCAGGTTACCCTCACCCTCCTCCCCAAAGTAAGAGGAGGAGTTAACCCTTGGGCCCTGGGTAAGTACCCCTTACCCCTGACCCCTAGGTAACCTTGCCCCACCTGAGAAGAGGGTAGACTACCCCTCGTAGGGTTGCAAACGAACCAATACACTCGACAAGTAGTTTGAAACTCGGCTCGATAGAAACTCGACTCGCCTCGTTTATTAGATAAGCGAGCCAAGTTTGAACAAAAATATAAGCTCGATTCATAAACGATGGAGCTTGAACAGAGATATGCTCGACTCGAATACGTTCGTGAATAACTCGTTAAGATACTCGATAATATGCTCGTTAAAATACTCGATTAGTTACTCGTTAATATACTCAAACTATATTATTTCTTATTATAAATATGAAAATATTAATATTTTTTTTTAAAGAATTTTGTTAAGGTACGAATACTTATGAATACTATAATGTAAAAGATTAAATATGAGGGTGTAAATACACAAATTATGAAAGGAAGAGTTGTAGACGAACTAATACACTCGACAAAGTAGCTCAAATTCGACTTGGATGTTAATAAAGCAAACGAGTCAAGCTAAAAAAAAATATTTAAGCTTGTTTCATAAACGAGCGAGTATAAGCAAATACCTACTCGGCTCGTTTAAGCTCATGAACAAGTTCGTTTAATTTTTTAATTATATAAATTATAAAATATTGTTAAATATTTTAAACATTATACTAAAATAATTAAACAAGTAACTTATGAAGGATCTTAGGGTATGCCCTTAAAATAAGATAAATTTGGGTCTCATAAACAATTAATTTTTTACTTGTAAATTGAATTAGGCTTATATATATACATAATATAATACATATTATAACTCGCAAATTCAATTGGGCTCATAAGATACTCGTTAAGGGCTCGAACTCGAGAGTATTTAAATGAAAACCAAGCTTGAACAATCATTTTCAATACTCAATAAAGCTCGAGCTCGACTCGAGCTCGATTAAAAATTAACGAACAGAGTTTGAGCAGCATAATACTGACTCGATTCGTTTACACCCCTCCCTCGGTAGTTTAACCAAGAGTCCTCAACCTAGTTTGGGATGGGGTTTACCCCTGGTTTAAATATTATTTTATTATATATGTCTAAATATTATCTTATATTTTTTTATTTTTTAAAGAAGATAAATTGAGTCAAAGTGTTTAGTTGACTAAAAAAAATAAAAAGTGGGTAATCTACCCTTGGTTAGTGGGGTAAGATAGAAATACATGTCAAAGTGGGGTATGCCACTTTTTGGGTTTGAAGACCCCTGGTTAAATTACCCAGAGATAGTCTACCCTTGTGTCAAAGTGGCAGAAGGTGGGTAAGTTTTTTTTTGGTAAACTTTTTTTAAAAGTTTAGTATAAAATTATAAATAATATTTTATTATATATCTCTTAAAATCAAAACATTTTAAATTTTTTGATGAAGATAAATAGAGTCAAAGTAGCCATATTGCCTGTGTGAAGTGAGGTCGACCCCAAAAGACTTCTGAGGTCGACCTCGTCATAAACGGGGTTGACCCCACTTTTGTGGAGTCGACCCCGCAACCCTAGGGGGATTTAAAGGGTCGACTTTCACCCTTTTTGTTCCCGCTGGAACTGCCGCCGCGATCTCCCTTCTCCTCTCTTCTCTTCTTCCTTACGCCAGTGGACCCCTTCTGTTCCTCCCTCAAGTGCAGACGACCTCCTCCTATTCTCCTTCCTCTTTGCACTGGTCGACGCTTCTTCCTCTTTGCACTCCTCTGTTTCCTCTTCCCCTGTTTCTTCTTCTTCAAAACTCTCCCTTCCATATCAGATGGCTCCTCCCCGGCGTGGTGACAAGGGAAAGGCAGTGGCAGTGGCTGGTGATGATCAGACTCCCTCCAAGAGATCTCGAGGCAGCAGTGGAGCCCCAAATCGAAGCTTTGACGATAATAATTTTCGTAGTCTCAAGGCATTTGATCTCTTCACCATCGATATATCACGTAGAAGGTGCATTTTGGGAAAATGATTAATTTTGACCTTCTTCAAAGTAATGGGGTGATCTTGCATGCATCTTTGAGACATTGGATGGGGACATTATGTAACTTGAATGAAGTGGTTTACCCTCACTTGGTTAGTCTCTTTATGCAAATTTGGAGGAGGATGAGGACAAGAAAATGAGTACTTATGTGAAAGGGATCCATATCCCTCTTAGAGTTTCAATGCTTTCGAAAGTGATGCGTATTCCATATAAGCACGGGGTTAAATATGCCGATCGGTTAGACAATCATCGGGAAGCTTATGAAAGAGTATTAGGAACCAACTATTTTGCGTGTGAATGCCAACTCTTTTCCGGCCTACCATCGGTTTCTTCACAAGATTGTTTGCTCTATTCTCATTCCAAGGACTGGTAGCACCGATAACCATATCCTTTTAATTCAAGGACTTCTAGATGGCACTCCTGTGGACCTACCAAATATCACATTGAACACCATGCGGGATGTAGTAGGCACGACTAAGCGTATACTTCTTTTTGGTATGCTTATTACCCGCATCTTGAAGAAATTCAAAGTCAGTTTTGCTGGTGAAGATTACCAAACATTGACAATGTTTGATGTGATTGATGGGAGTACTCTTGCACGTATGAGGATGACTATTAAAAATGGATTTTTTGTTCGCACGAGTACTCAGTCTCCTTACAAAGTGCAGGACCTCCAACATGATGAAGATGGTGATGAATTCAATCTGTCGACTCCAAGTTCCTCTAGACCCCCTGCTCCTTCCATAGACCAACTGACTCATCTGTTTGATATGCTCAATACCAATATGAATGCTCATTTTGACTCTTTGGACAATCGCTTTGTATCCTTGGACAATCGCTTTGTATCCTTGGAAGCTCATGTTGAAGAGCTTCAGTCCGATGTTTCTATTCTCAAGGGATAGCAAGACCGCAATGATATGCTTCTTCAAGCTATTGCCAAACAATAGGATTTTATACGGGGCAACCATGATGAGATGCGGAAGAACTTGCACGACTTGGCCGGCACTGAAAATTTCTTATGGGATTCTCTATCTCGCCAACCACCACCACCACCTTAGTCTTCATCATTTTATGGTTTATTGTGTCCTTACATGTATGGTTTATTGTTTGAGAACATTTAAATGATTTTTGAATAGATTTTGACTTGCTTACACTGTTTTCATGCATATTAATAATCTTAGTGTCAATACATGATTCTTTAAGGATAATTTAAATCTTCCTACATAATTTGATCACAAAACACTCAACTTTGTTGGCTAACAAGTGGCGAAGTTATGTGCAGCAACCAAAACATTTTTCAAGTGATATCGGATATTAAAAACACTTTTCAAATCATCGTGTTATGGAGTCAACCCTATATTACTTCATGGGTCGACCCCATATTTCTTCATGGGTCGACCCATTATAACCCCATTTCAACACTAGAAAATGGGGTCGACCTCTTCTTTCAACTGAGGTCGACGTCAAATGAAAAGCAGATCTTCTGTGTTTTGGGGTCGACCTCATACTTTTTCTTGGGGCGACCCATTATAACCCCATTTCAACACTGGAAAATGTGGTCGACCTCTTCTTTCAACTGAGGTCCACCTCAAATGAAAAGCACATCTCCTGTGTTTTGAAAACTAAGAAATATAGATTTTAGTAAGAATATATATTTTGTAAATAAAATAAAAATTATATCTTAACGGAAACGGAAACAGAATAACGGAAAATAGTTGAAAACAGAAAAATGTATACGGAAAGGTCGGAAAGTCAGAAAGCGGATATCCATTGGCAGCCCTAAGTGGCGGGCAGTGAATAGTTAATTAAGTAGATAACAATAATAACTTCAAATATGGAATGAAATATACTTTGTGTTGTAAAAAAAACTTGTATCGACTTGTAAACAAAACCTAGCAACACATGCATACATGAATATCGGTACTGTCATCTAGTGTTGACCACTTATGGTGATAAGTGTACATGAAAAACACTTTTCAAGTCATCAGTTATGGAGTCAACCCCATATTTTCATGGGTCAACCTCATATTGGTTTGATTTTTCTTATTATTTCATAATTTTTTAAAACATTGTTTCTCATGAATTTTCTATCAAATTCCTGTCAGTGTTTCTGGATGAAACCAGAAATTACTTTGACTGCTAAACCTTCTGGATATCCAGTTCGATCAGATTTAGCAAAACCACAGATATGTGTCGACACTATGTTGGGATAGTGTCGACCTACATGACTCCATCTGCAAATGCTTGCCTTTACTGAAAATTTTCCAAATCCTGAGACTTCGACTTTCTAACAGTCAAAGTTTGGAACTTCGACTCCTTAACAATCAGAGTCTATAAAGTCGGAGTCTATATTAAAAAAATATAAAAAAAGATAATAATAATCAGGGAAATTAATTGGGGTCCCTGTCAGAGGGTGGTACCGAAGACGTCAAGTCCCATACTTTTCGCCCGGTTTATTTTCAGTCCCTACTTTGAGACGTTAGTCAACGTCACCATTACGACCTCGATTCACGAGCAGCGTCTCTTACCTTTCGTCCTTTCGAATGCTTTTTCCCAATCGACACGTTCTATCCTTTCGACCTACTGACTCCATCTGCAAATGCTTGCCTTTACTGGAAATGTTCGACATCCAGAGACTTTGACTTTCTAACAGTCGCGGAGTCTGTAAGTAGGAGTTCTATTTAAAATAATATTAAAAAAAGATAATATAGTCAGGGAAAATTAATAGGGGGTGCGACGACCCTCTTATACGGTACGATTATACTAATCCACGTCGGTATAATGAACGTCATCACAGTGGGACATTTACCCAAACAATAACATACGATTGAGATGCTCATAAATATAAATACAGAGTAGCGAAAGTAAAAGAACTACCTTGTCTTCATTTCATCATCCATATTTAACATACATGATTCAATGACAATTTAAAGATAACTAAAGTCCACGTAAATAAGTGCTAAAAATTAGATTACATAGCTTATCCACAATTACCTAATAGTTTCATTACAATGCCTAATTACATACAATGAAAGCAAAATGTCACGACGACGACTCCACCAGGCTACTCGCCACGCTCGGAGTCACTCTCCACGGTCTCCTCTAACGATGTAGGGCACCAACTAAACCTATACGCCGAAGCAAGGAATGAGTCTAAAAGACTCAGCAAATAACACCACAACCTCATACATGCATATATCACAGTAGGTTTTTTCATCCAATTTACAAAGCAAAACATATAGCATGCTGGACATTGATAAAAGACAACCTATCATGATAATTCTACAAAATTTAAACACATGGTACATGATTTAAGCCATTCCAAAATAAATATCCTATCACATGCTTTCTATATTCAATCACATGAAAGCTATATTTCAAATCAAGCTCAGCATGGAACAAACCACACATGGGATTCTTACCTACATAAAAGAAACATTCCTATCCTGGTTTTCTACACATTCTTGCACATGCAATTTATCATTTCATACACTTTAAGGTTTCTGTTTTGACATAATTTAGCAATTCACATCTATCGCATGAGAGCTACAATTCCAATTAACTACAACACGATAGCAATTAACATGGATTTGTCACACATATGCAAGAAATGCTCCTAGCATGGATTCTACGCATTTTACACATATAAAACATTCTATAAACTCTTTAGGTTGCTGTTATAACATAATTTCACATTAACATATCATGGACCACAATTTCACAATTAACATAATGGTTTCACATGTTTACACAATTACTCATTCAATAGTTCTCTTTTACACATTGCACATTTATACATATTCACACTACACAATTTACACATAATCACATTCCATTCACAATGTAGTGCCATGACACATAGTCCAAACCACCATTAGAAGGACACATCACATAACACATACACATAGACGTCACCTAGGCAATACAGTGACGACTCTTGGACTGCGCAGACTAGGAGGAACAAGTCTCCACCCTAACCCATGGGACTTGTCCACTCCAGGATTTCATCCTAATGCCCTTAGGATCTTAACACATTGAACCTTCCCATGGGGACTTTTCCATGGTACGGTTCCACGGCCCTATATGGAAGCAGTGTCACACATGGCATAGTCTTACACATTACACATTCCGATTTTAACACACATATTACACATGTCTTTACATTCTCTCACTTATACACATGGCTCTAGTTTCCTAATCATGATACTATGTTGACAGAATCAAACATTCAGTAGCTCACATTAATCAGGTTGGCAAACACATCATCAAATCATATTCATGATAGTATGCATTTATCACATATTTTCACATGGAATTTCATAATACACTTTACAGTATCCAAATATCATGAAATTTTAACCACACACTAATTCAGGTTCATGACCTCACATAAAATTTTCATATTTTTCTGAGTCATATTACATTACAGAAATTAAAAACATTCAGTTTCATGCCATTCATAATTCAATTTATCATGGAACATAACATGAATATCCAGTTTGACAGTTCACAGCCCTGAACCTAACATACACATCATCACAGGAATTTCCCCAGATTTATTGCACAACACACAATTTACTGTAATTTTACAAATCCTAGCATGTCTTCTATTTACCAAAACAGAAATTATAGTAAATCCCACAATCATGGAATTTTTTTTCAAAATGCAGGGCATGGACGATACGTATATACACGTTTAGAAAAATTTAGGGCATTCCATTCCTCAGGGATCATGTAGACAGTAGGTGAACATGCATAATCCATTTTCCAAACATGTATTTCAATAAGTCTAACAATTCATGTCATTCACCGAAAAGCACAGAAAATTCCACACACATCACATTGTCTATTTTACATACATATACGATACATTATATCCTCATGCGAAAACACTTCGGAAATTAATATATAGAAGGGAGAACAGCTCACTGTTCTGTCCTGAAAAATTAACGGCACAGTCTGGCCGTTAACGAAGCTTAACGGAATCATCGCATGCCGCCAACTGAAGATCTTAACGGTAAGAGAACTTGCCGTCAAGTTCAGGTCTGAACAAAAAAACGGACCCGAGCTCCAAAAACAAGAGAATTGAGGGATCCAGGCACGATAAAATCTCATAAAAAAATAGTAAAACCCTACTAGACTCATACATGGACGAAATGTATGAGTTACTTGCCTCTCAATAAATCTCCAGAGGGATCAAAGTTGTTGTTGAAGCTCTCCTTGGGCAGTCCCAAGAAGCCTCCAAACTCTTCTTGCTCCGGGTTCTTGGTCGATGTAGACGCAAAACCAACGTGGGGAAGCCTTCCCCTATGTCCAGCTATCCTCCAGTCGGTGTAGATTGCGGGAGAAGCCTTCAGTCGCCGGATCAAAGCCTCCAAAGTTAGGTTTCCTTCAGTCCAGAGCTAGGGTTTCTCTCCTCTTTTCAAAGATCAAGAGAGCTCTTCTGGTGCAGAAGGGGTTTGGTTTATAGGAGAAGGGGTTTGGGATATCTCGGAGGGGTGATGTGAAGGCCTGATAGCCGTTGGGGACATCTCCCCAATGGCTGGGCTTGCTTGCCCCCAGAATTTCGGGATCTGCAGCGCATGCAGGTCAGAGATATTAACGTCCACATCCATGCCTTGACTTAAGTGCTAGCGTCAAACGATGTTGACGTTGACTATCATGGACGTCCACCATGTTGACGCCAAATGGGCCCTTCGGCCAGAACTTAAAACATGCAGAAAATCCATGCATATTCTATATACTTACATGCAATATGTATACTATCATGTACACACTACACATGCATTCAAGCAATATTTATAATCTCTTTATACACATGCACACAAGTATACTAGTTAATAGTACGTAGATATGTACATCTATGCATACACAAGCATGAATTATTTACACGTAATAAAGTAATACAACAAGATTCGAGGGCCCTACAGGGGGTTCTGTTAGAGGGTGGTACTGGAAGACGTCAAGTCCCTACTTTTCGCCCTGTTTAATTTCCAGTCCCTACTTTTGAGAATACTGAGAAGACATAAACTCCTTACTTTTCGCCCGGTTTAATTTCCAATCCCTACTTTTGAGACGTCAGTCATGTCACCATTTACAACCCTCGATTCACGAGCTCTGTCTCTTACCCTTCCGTCCTTTCGATGCCTTTTTTCCCAATCGACACGCTTCTATTTTTTCGAAGGCACAGAGGTTCTTCACAACTATAAAAGGAACCCAGGGCCTCATACTTATCCTTCACAAGCTTCTTTGAGTCTTGTTCGCTTTCTATCTTTCTTGCTCATCTTCTTCCTCTTTATTTGCAGATGTCTTCATCTGACGGTACTCCTAGAGGGATGGCAAGGCACCTGCATCACCGGTGCCACCGTCGCCCCCGGCTCCCCCAGCGCCACAGGCTCCACCTTCGCCACCGACCTTCAGCCCCGACTACTGGAATGGATTTTTACATCGGCTAGAAGATGGCTTTAGCCAAAGCCTCTCGACTGTACGGCCACAAGGGCCTCACCAACATCCTCCCTGAATCGGCCCTAGCAGAACCCATCTCTTCCTCCTCCCCTCCCTCCCCTACCGTTCCTCCTCCTCCGCTCCTCCTCCACCGAATGGTCGGGTTAGGGAGTTAGATTGTAACGGGGCTTCTGTATGCAATATATCTATTCATTTATGCAGTCTCATGTGGGCTTGTATGTGCTCTCTATCATGCAAACTGAACATATTAGCAAAAACATATAGTAACATGCTATTATGTATACTATAATCAAAATAAGTAAATGATGTAAAGGTTGCTTTGACATAGGCTATTGGTGGGGTTAATTAGGAGGGGTATATGCATGTTAATAATGTTATTATGTACTTTGGAAAGGGGGATAACTTAACCCAGACATTCGGGAGTCAGATGGGATAACTTAATCGTCATTTTAACCCAAGATTTAATCGCTATCATTATCTCTATATCATAATTATTTTCACTATCATTATAAAAGTTTTTGTCATTAACAAAATGGGGGAGAATTGTTGAGCAACTCATAGATTACAATACCTATGACAATGTTTTTGTTATGATAAACCTTAATAATACCGACTTTACAAAAATGTAAATCAAGGATATAATATATATATATATATATAATATATATATATATATAATATATATATATATATATATATATACTACGCAAAATAGCAAAATTTCAAGTCCACAGAGTATAGACTATATCACAGCGAAAAGTTTTCTAAGTCCACAGCGTATACTGTATATCACAGTAACTCTGACTTCTGAAAAGTCGAAGCCTGGCAAATACTCTGACTTCTTTAAAGAATCAGGGTCTGGTAGAACTCTGACTCTTCACAAGTCGAAGTTCTCTTGAGAAGTCAAAGTTCTCTTGAGAAATCGAAGTCTCTTGAGAAGTCGAAGTCTCTTGAGAAATCGAGGTCAAGCCTCACTCCGACTCTTGGTATATCGACGTCTTTGTTTTGTTCAACCTTGTACTCCGACTTCATAAAAATCGAAGTTAGGGTATACTCCGATTTTACATAAGTCGAAGTCCACTATCTTGTAGTTAGGGTCGAGCCTATTTTGCAGTGCCAAAATGCAACACAGAGGAGTCGACTGAAGAAGAAGTATGAGGTCGACCTCAAAACACAGGACATCTGCTTTTCATTTGAGGTCGACCTCAGTTGAAAGAAGAGGTCGACCCCATTTTCCAGTGCTGAAATGGGGTTATAATGGGTCAACCCAAGAAGAAGTATGAGGTCGACCCATGAAGAAATATGGGGTTGACTCCATAACACGATGATTTGAAAAGTGTTTTTCATGTACACTTATCACCATAAGTGGTCAACACTAGATGACAGTACCGATATTCATGTATGCATGTCTTGCTAGGTTTTGTTTAAGTGTCGATACAAATTATTTTTATAACACAAAGTATATTTCATTTCATATTTGAAGTTATTATTGTTATATACTTAATTAACTATTCTTAACTTTGGTAACGTGATAAGAGGAGTACTTATCTCTCTTTTATCACCCACTTTATGTCCGCCAGTGATTTGGGAATGTGATTATTTTATCATGGGGTGTTAAAAGTCATCGTGCTTAAATAAACTAGGGGACAACTAACCTTAGCTCGTCCAGCGTAGCAAAAAGTTATTCTGGGTGTAGGTGGATGTAGGGCTGCCAACGGGTCGGAGTCGGAATCGAAAATGGCACTTTCCGCATCTATTTCCTATAAGAAAATCGGGAACGGGATGAAAATTGATAAACACACATATGACTTCTCCAAGGGAGCCCTCTCCTACTGAAAGAAAAGTCAAACCTACTCATCCCTTATTTTACATTAATATGACTTCTACATTGATATGATTTTATCTCCAATCCAGAACTTGCAAGTTTAGACCGTCTTGTAACGACGACCAGTTTGTGATTCCAAACCCTGCCCCTGAATCGGTCTATTCGATTATACCCGTCGAGAGTGGATCTTCCAAACTCGACCTTGAATCGGTCTATTCAAATATACCCGTCTTGAATGGATCTTCCAAACCCGGTCCCTGAATCGGTCTATTCGAATATGTACCCGCCGAGAATGGACATACTGAGTGTCTCAGCATCGGACACTACCTACTGCAACTTTCACACATTCGTGAGAATGGAAGGTATGAATGAGAATCATACCTGATATCCATGATGCAACTTTCATACTATGCGACATTGAGCAATGTACGATAACATACTATATAAGCCTTGCTAAATGCTTGTGAATGAACATAGTACATAACTAAAACTTCAAATCATTGATGATGAATGTTTGGTACAGCAATCTGACACAAGGGTAACCAACTACGACATAGTAATTGTCTACGTAAGAATAAAAAAAAATTAATAGTCAGCCACACAAGAAAATAACATGTAATAATGAAAGCATGTGTGAACATGATCATCTATGCGACATTGCCTGCAAGCCACAGTTCATTCGCAATCTCCTCCCTCAGTGCCTCCCCAGCTGCCCTTGCTGTTGCGTTAAGGCACACACCAGTGGGTGCATCTTCAAGCATAGACCCCTCATCGGACTCATTATCATCGAAGGGTGCATTGAAGAAGTCGTCGTACCCCTGTTCACGGTGGATGTAGTTATGTATCAAAAACATGCAAACACTATCTTCTTCTGTGTGTCAAAGGGGTACATTTCCCTCTCGGAGGGTTTGGAACCTCATCTTCAATACACCAAAAGCCGTTTGACACAATTTCGAAGTTGTGCATGTCTATGGTTGAATTTTTCTTGCTTGTTATCATAACGCCATTTCTTGGCCTTCGAAAGCTTAAATATACCTGTGGCCATGATATGGGGCAAGGAAAGAGCTAGTGTTAGCGTATCCGCCATCAACTAGGAAATACTTACCCAATGGCACAACGAACTCTCCTCGTGAAACAGCCCATCTAACACCTTATATCTGGTGCAAAGCCTTCCCACCCTACTCATGCATATTGAAATAAGCCATCAATGACACAACAACCATCACATTTTGCGTTATAACCTGTTGTGATTCTGAAAATGTGGTGGTCATCAATGCCACATTTGCGGGAATGTAAGTGCCATCAATAGCACCTAATGCATCCTACAAAATATACAATTAAATTTAGATCATGTACAGATGAAATGTTCACAAGTTGTGCATGAGATCACCATAATCATGATAAAAAAGTCTACAACAATGATGGCCAATAAGAGAATGACAAGAATCAATAAGTCTAAGATTAGGAAGTTGAAGAATGGCAGCTTCGGCACGTGCGTTTGGGTTGCATTCCCGAGACTGTGGGAGGGGTAGCTGGTGGATACAGATGCTTTATACTTCTGATTGACATGACATGGGTGAACCCTAAAGTACTCATGGAATGCAGCTTCCGCTTCCTCAATTGAGTAGAAGCCCTTATATCGTGCCCCTGGGAATCCATTGACTTCAACCAAACACTCATCCCAAGTATAATAAATACCCAGATGACGTCCAACCCACACAACATAGCACATGTACTTACCCATTATCTGGTTTTAGTAACCTGCAAGTACATTGATGGTAAAGTGAAGATTACACATAAATATGGTTAACGAATTTGATAGGGCAACTTCATACTAAAATTAAAGTGAAAAGAAAAGAACGTCTACAAAGAAAGATTTCATACTACTGCAATGACAGTCTGCTACATTACATGAAAAGAGAACTACATACTGAAATAGAGTGACATGAATTGAAAAACATAGAAATGAAAGAAAGCACTACGCAATATATAGACATAAGCATAAACAATCCATTGAAAAGGAACAGAAACAGTTAAACTCTAAGTATGCCACAAAGACGAGGAACACATTTGTCACTTTGTCATGGCTTATCGGCAGTCATCATTTTCAGCCATTCAACCTTGTCCTTGTCGGGCATGACAGAGAAAAGGGATCTGAACTTTGGCTCGGTAAAGAGGTTCATGGCCTTCAGGTAAACATTATAAGGGAGACTGGGAATGTCTTGTAAATCCTTGATGCATTCCACAATGCTAGGAACAACCTCCGAGTCCGGCCTATGCTGGGAGGAACTCTCACTTTGTTGACGCGACCCACCATCGCCGAAGAAGTTGATTAGGAGCGCATTCCTTTAGCGGGTTACATCAACAAGATTATCTAAACTTGATTGCGCTTTCTTTTTGCCACGTCCTTTGTTGCCAATTGATGCGGGCTTTCTCTTCGGAGAGCTGCTCCCCATGTTAGCCAGAGATGTGGGAGTGTTGTTAATTAATGTTGGAGTGAAATGGCCTGCATTCGGTTCACTTTGTTGGCCAACAGACATGTGCATGAGATCTTCATTATCACCCAACGAGAAATCAGCTTGGAACTGTTGTTCCTCAACATCTGGTGCAGTGGGTATGGCATTATAGTACTCATTGATGCTTTCATCTATGGTAGGCGTTGCATTGACATTAATTTTTGGCCGTGTAGGTCTACGGCTTATGCCCTCGGCTTTCTCTCTAGTGGTAATACTTTTCTTACAAATAAGTTGCATGTCGTTTACAAAGGGAACGGTCTTCGAAAATTTTTGAGTTTTTGTGATTAACCTAATAAGAAAACAGTGACATAAGTTGTGTGGTCTGATTAAACCACTATAATAAAATAGATAGTACTAAACATGAATTAAAATATTGTTACCTTAATAACTCCCATGCTCCATCATACCGGGTATTGGTATGTGTTATTACCCGGATCCACCCCTAACCACTTAACTTTAACAACTCCTTGTTACAACATAAATTTTGTCTTCAGTAATTTCCAGTGGTCCTTCAGTTGATCCCTAGTTAAGGAGTAACCCAATGCAGAATTGAACGTAGAGGACAATAAAGTCCAACGTGTGTGTTGAAATTTGCTGCAGTATAATTGTTTCGATGCTTTTCTTTCACATTAAATCAATGAGGATTCTATCCATTTGAGCATCCTAGTTCGGAGAGCAGGATCTTCCCCTGCCCTTCCATCACTGATGCACGTTGCACTTTGTCTAGAGTTTTGGTTCTGAAAGGAAGGGAATATGGTAAGAAAATGGACTTGTGTAGGATGCAATAACCATAATAAATAGTAGAGGAACATCATATATTTTTATCAATTCATGCTTAGACATCTTGTACAATGAAGAAGAAATGCTTAGGATGACTATTTATAAGGACAAGAGTTGTAGGACAATAACCTGCTGCTGACATGTCGTTATACGACGCTTCTTACTATGTGGTGGGGCAAGCTACAAAAAAAGGCTTTTGATCAATTTTATGCCTACGAAAATATATCGGTCTAACTGCAATGTACATACTAGTGAAGTTTCTTATGACAAAAAAAAGTTTCTCGTTGATATACATGATACATCTTTCTACAAATCCTTTTTATTCACATCAGTGAAGCACATGAGTGAGGGACCATATAGAGTAACTTATCCGAGGAAAGTATATTGTACTGAAGAAATAATATTGCCTCTACTGCACACTTTTCAATTTTATCATAGCAGATGAATGGCATTTCCTCTAAAAACTACACACTAAATGGGACCTTAACATTGAAATCAATTCATAACAAAAAATTCTACACTGCATTGGCATAATATATGGAATGAATCAGTCAACCAGGTAGACCCATTTTAACATAATCTGCATCAGCACTGTTGCCGAGCCTCATTACCTCTCTCTGTAATGAGAAGGGATACTAAAAATGTATGACAACCCTTATGAGGAGTGAATAGTTTTGTATGCCAACGTTGCCAGGAAAGGAAAATGCTGGGAATTCACCAGTTTTGAGGGAAGGAACAGAGGTATGCAGGGAAGAAACGAAAAAGGTAGAAACATAAAAAGTCTATCTTTTGTAACATAAATTCCATTTTCTTTGAACCAGAGTTGTTGAGGGAAGAAATAGAGAAGCTAGGGAAAAGATGCTACACTACCCCACATCTCCGGGCCATTTGTTATGTCCATGCCATGTTCTTTCATGTAAATGAAGCATAAAAATTTACCTCCCAGTGGCAAGCAAGTTTCTATGGATGAACCCTATAAACCCCAAAAATAGATGACGAGCAGAAACATCAGTCAAAAGAAGGGGGAATAGCAAAACAGACAACAAATTTTATCCCAGCGGCCATCTTTTCGAAGATGATGATCTATGCACCTACCTGTACTGGGGCTGATTGGAAGAACTGGAAGATGACGCCGTGGTATGGGAAGATGGCTCCGGCGACAATCCAAGCTTCATGAAGAACTCGAACCTTGCGATCTGTGTGGAAGAAACCCTTGTTAAATAGACCAGCGCTGATCTGATCCCTTCAAACAATGCGGCGAGACAGTGGTGTGATGTCCAATCCCACGATGGAGCAGTAGCAATGTGTCAATGTCACGGTGACACTGGGAGAAGTCAAGTCGATCACGGGTTGAATAGGGCTGGAGGTTGAAGACGAAGGCATGTAGGGAGTTAACCCAGGTTGGGGGGGTAAGTGGGGTTACCCACATGAAAAATATTTTTTTACCTCTATTTTTTTTCCTTTATAATTTAACATTTCCATACTTTACAAAAAATATATATACGCAAACTATTTTTAACATTTTTTAAAAAATTAGATTATTGGCGACGGCTTCATACCGTCGCCATTACATAATGGCGACGGCCTAAGACGTCGCTATTATACTTTGGCGACAAACAAGGCCGTCGCTAATAAAAACTAACGGCGACCGTTACAACTGTTGCTAATGTTCTTATTAAGGACAACCACTTAAAGCCGTCACTAATAATCATTTATTTGCGACAGTTACAACCGTCTTTAATAAAAGCATTAGCGATCGTTGCAGTAGCCGTCGCTAATATTAATATTAGGGACAACTTTTAGTAAGTGTCTCTAATAATCAATTATCGGGGACAGCTAGAGCCATCTCCAAGATTTGTTAGTAGCGACGAATAAATTATCCGTCGCTACCAAAAGTATTAAAGACGGCTTTGTTAGCCGTCGCTAATAACCTTTATTGGGGATGACGGTTGCCGTCTCGAATGATGTTTTTCGCGACGGCTTCTGTAGCCGTCTTCAATAAAAAATTTTAGCGACGTTTATATAGCCAAGCGTCGCTAATAATTTTTTAGCGAAGACGGCTTCTTTGCACCGTCGCGAATATGACAGTTTTGGAGACGGTTGCTTTACAGCCATCGCAAATACCCTTGTTAGCGACGGCTTTTTTTTAAAAGGAGACGGCTTCCGTTAGCTGTCACCAATACTACACTTTTGAAGACGGCTTCTTAGAAGCCGTTGCATATACTCTTCTTCGCGACGGCTTTTGAGAGCTGTCGCAAATACCCCGTCCCCAATAGTCCCTTTTCTTGGTGCATATCAATTTAAGGATGCCCATTGACCCCTTGTTTTTAATGTCATAACGGTACGGTATCATAATATAGTAAAAGTGTATGCAATCTTTTAGTAGCATTAACATACTACGTACCGTAGAAGCATAGTAATGTTTTTAAGCTATTATGGTAGTACATTAGTACGTTGCTATGTTACTACATATGTTAATGTTTTAGTTTCATACTAATCACATTTTATACGTTGAGAGGTTAACATTATTATGGGGAGTGGGGGTGGGGGATAATGGCAGATCCAGAATTTTATTTTAGTGGGATTTTAATGGTGCACCTATATAAATTCAGTTGAGTCACTCATTGTAAAAAATTATCTTCTTAATACAAATTTTTTTATCCAGTGTGATCACAGAATTTCACTGAATATATATTAGATCCACCCTTGGTGGGGGATACTTATCTGAGTAAAGCAACTCAATATGTTATCTTTTGAATGGAAAAAAATGGTCTATAGCGACTAAAATAAGTGGTCGCAATATATTAAAAATTGGTCGCTAAAGTCATTTACGACTAAACATTGGCTGCTAAAATTTGGTCGCTATAACATTGTCGATGCCGCTAATACTCTTGGCGACCAATTTTTAAGCTTGATCGTTAAAACCCATACTATGGCTGCTGTTTGGTATCGGGATAGGGAAGGATATCCCCGGTCTATCCCAAAACTTAGGTTTGGTACCACCAAATTTTTGGTGATATTTTGTGATAAATTATCTCGGGATATTCCTGTAAACAGGGATATCACTGGGGATAGATCATTCCCACTTTTTGTGGGAATGATGTATCCCTCTGTGTATCCCCCTCTTTCTTCCCCTCTCCCACCCCCCTCTCCCCCCATTCGCCCCTGAGGCCCCTTCATGCCCCAAACCCTACGACGCGGCCTTCTTCCTCTACGGCTGCTCATCGACGCTGTCTTCGCTTGCTGTCGCATTCGCCCCCGAGGCCCCTTCATGCCCGTGCCCTAAACCCTATGGCGCGGCTTCTTCCTCTCCGGTTGCTCATCGGCACTGTCTTCACTTTCCGTCACCGTCGTCTTGTCTCTCCACTTGGTCATTGCCGTCTGGTGAGTCTTCACATCTACTCATTCCTCCTCCTCCTCCTCCTCCTCTCAGAGCTCTCATCCTCCTCTAACGAAGAATCGTTCTCCTCAGAGCCCATCCTCCTCTTTTTGCCACCTCGGAGGGGTATCATGCTGATACATATGCTGAGGTAGGATGCCCAGCTAGGCGCGATCTTCGTGCAGGCAGAGCTGCCACGGTTGCCCGCTTCTAATATTCTAAAATACCCTAAAAAAATGAGAGATGCTCCTCACATGGCTAATCCTGGTCGCCCGCTGCTGCTCCCGCAGCCATAGTGTTGTCCTTTGTGTCGTCCTCTATTAGGGGTTGCAGTTGGGCATCACTGACGGCATTGTCGTCTGGGGCCTGCCGCTGTTGTAGCGGCTGGGTGCCCTTGGAGGTGATGGAGGATGACCACGAGGAGGTGGCGGAGGCAAGGCTCTTGTTTCCTATGAAGAGGCTTTTGGGGAAGTTGAGGCAGGTGTTCTCTCCGGGGAGCTATGAAGGTCTCATGGTCGTAGGCGGAGGGCGGCATCTTCGGCGATATCAAAGGTGCCGAGCCAGAGGCAGGTGCAATTGCGGGGGAGATGGATGTCCGCCACCCACATCCCCCCAGCTTTTCATTTTGCTCCACTAAATTTGCATAAAATTCTTTTATAAGCTCTGGTTAGGCTGGTTCTGAGAATTTATAAAATTTTCTCATCTTAATTGCTTCCAGTAGCCCTACTAGGTTGATTCCCTCCTTTCGTAAACTCTATCTCTTAATTTCATTTGTTGTCATTTTCTCCAATTAGGCTTTGTCTACTGCATGCAAAAAAACCTTGTTGTTTTTTTTCTGTTTCGTTGTTCTAGCTGCTCCAAAAGGATACCCTTACGATTGAAAAAAATGTTCATTTTTTTGACATGCATGATTTATTAGATACTGTCTTATTTTATTGCACACTTCAGAGGTCATGGATTCATCGAAGACTAGGGTTCCCAATTGGTGTAACGATGCAGATCGTGTTTTAGCTGATTTACTTGCTGAACAGTGTATTAGGCGAGATGGTTTTACTAATGGCACTTTCACAAAACAAGCATGGAGAACAGTGCATGAGAAGTTCAATCAAGTGTACCAAGAAGGATATACTCTAGAAAATTTAAAAAATCATCTTAAGAATTTGAAGAGACTATACAGTCTCTATAGGAATTTAAAAAACAGATCTGGTTGGGGTTGGGATGACACAAATCATCTACCAATCCTTGGAACAGCTGACGCGTGGGATGTACTAGTTGCGGTATGTATATTGTTTTCTTATAACATCTTTTTAGAAATAATTCCCAATATTTTTTGATAATATTTATATGTTTACCCCTTTTCAGAGTAAGACAGAGTACACTCATATTCGAGGCAAACCATTTCTCATATGGGAACAAATGGACCTTATTTGTTCCAGCAGCATGGCTAGTGGACATCTTGCAAGTAGTTTTGTGGCTCAGGAAAATAGTCATCCTTCATCCCAATATTATCAACAAGATGTTAGTGATGATTATGAGATAGACTTAGATCTGAACACGAGTAGGATGGGTCTAGAGGATGATGCACTAAACTTTATCACTCAACAACCACCTGTAAAAACAAATGATGAGGCAACTTCACACTCAAAGGACATACCGTGTGCATCTACTAGTAGCCGTAAACATAAATACAACTCACAAGTCAGTGTTGAAGCCTTTGACAAGTTATTAGAGTTGGGTGAAGAGAGACTCAAACTTACCAGAGAATTAGTGGAGAACCAGCGTAGGACAATACCACCACAAGTTGATGTTGCATTGCAAGAGTTGCTAAAGGTGGAGGGGATACCCCAACATTATCTTTACAAGGTCATTAATCTGTTGAAGGACAAGGATGACAGATGTATCTTTCTTGCTTTACCAATTAAATAAGACTTGGATGGAGATTGTCCCGCCTTGAGTGATTTATGATATCCTTTATTTACTTTCACAGTCATTATATTGTTGTAGTTATATTATATGATTATGCTTTGTTCACTTGTTCATTTTACTTTTGCATGCTTTATGTTGTTATACTGATGTCATATATTTTTCTTCTACATTATGCATTTATACATGTTTGGTTGCGTAGGTAGGCTTGAAATGGCTTCTTCTCCTTCTGCCACCACTTTTGATCTGGAATAATTTTTTTGGAGGAAGAAGAATATTGGGATGAAGTTGAACATACAATACTAGTCCACATGAAAGCACCTAAAACACCCATTTGTAAACAACCAATGCACACAGATCAAGGGAGAGGGCATAGGTGGGTGAATGAGGTTATATCTGGGCATGTTGTCCATTCCTACTCTTGCTTTCGTGTACATCCTACTCTCTTCATTGGGTTAAGAGATGTCTTGGTTCAGAGGGGTGTGCTAGAGGATACAAAGAATATGTCTGCATGTGAGCAGTTGGCTATCTTTTTGATAGAGGTAGGCCATGGCATTGGTAATAGAATGCTGAGAGAATGGTTTCAACATTCTGGGGAGACTATAAGTCGTCATTTCAATGTTGTTCTCAAGGCAATTTTGTCACTTCGGAATGACTACATGAAATTAACCAATAATGATGTGGGAGTCCATGAGAAGATTCATAGTGACCCAAAGTTCTACCCTTTTTTTAAGGTAAATATTGACAAATTAAGTAATTATTCACATATAATACATAAATGTCATCATTATGCGGTAAGAACTAATTAACATTGTTTTAGAATGCATTGGGTGCAATTGATGGCACGCACATACCTATGAAGGTGGCTAGAGATGAGCAAGGTCCTTGGCGTTGTCATAAAGGTTGGACATCCCAGAATGTCATGGCGTGTGTCAATTTTGACTTGCTATATATTTTTATATGTTGCTGTTGGATGGGAAGGATCTGAAGGTTTTGACATGGAGCATTGACGATGGTAGTTTTGGTGTTCCTGAAGGTAGGATTAATTTTCATGACTAAATTCTTATTAATATTTCTGTTTACATTTAGTTTTTCCTAAAGGATATTCATATATTGGAATATAGGCAAGTTTTATCTCGTCGACAGTGGCTATGCAAACACTCACTAGTTCTTAGCACTGTATCGTGGATATCGCTACCATCTTTCGACATATGAGATAGGGAATTCAAGAGTTTCATATCGAGATCGAAAGGATATTTTCAATCATAGACATGCCCAGTTAAGGAACGTTGTTGAACGAGCATTTGGTGTGTTGAAGGCTAGATTTGCTATACTCACAAAACAAAGGAATTACCCTATCGAAACACAAGTAAAATTTGCCATGGCATGTTTTCTCCTTCACAATTTCATCAAGAGAGAACAAAGAAATGATTACATATTCCGAAGAGTAATGGTGAATCCGGTGAGTGGGGTTGACCATGATGATGGGGATGGAATTATTCTTCGTGGTACTGACACTGTGCGAGGAGAGAGCCTAAGAAGTGGCATTGCAGCTCGTCTTTGGGCTAGACACAATAGAAGAGGGTAATTCTTTTTTTTTACTTGTTTCTATACACTTTTTACATTATCGAATAGAAAGATTAGGCATAATTTAATTGCTTTTTTTTTTGACATACAAGCGAGGAGAGCAGGAGGTGGAAATTAGGTAGTGAATTATGTGTGTCCATTTGG